>OX375870.1:51869756-51916515 GCA_947359475.1 Heligmosomoides polygyrus bakeri
ATAAGTGCTCTGTCACACCTGTCGGCGTGCCTTGCACTTGCGCGCTTCTCGCGATGTTGCAGTATCACTAAGCTAAGGACAATCACATCAAGCTAGCTGCTCTTTTTTCCCTACATAGGAGTACAAAAGGCTCGCAGTACGTACAGTATATAGGTATATAGTATGGTAAGCCGATCTATTGGTTTCTCACTACTGGTCCTCCCTTGGTGAAACGGTCCAACACTACTGGTATCGATCCCCCTTAATGGTCCTCCCTAGCGGACGACGTCTTCGGCACGTTATGCGACGTATTCCCCACGTTTCTGAATCCCCTGTCACGTAGAAGGCGTCTGGGTATTTTCCGCTATTTTCGTGACAGTAATTTGATCAATATCGATTGATGGCGATGGATACTTCAAAAATGAGCTTCAGATTCGTGTTGAGCGACCTCGACTACCCTCAGGGCTAAAGTTTCGGACCGCCTAGACGAGATCGACAAAAATCTATTGTTTGATCAATATTGATTGATGGCGATCGATACTTCAAAAATGAACTTCAGATTCGTGTTCAGCGACCGCGATTACCCCAGGGCTGACGTTTCCAGGCAGGGAGAAGACGTCTGGGTATTTTCCGCTATTTTTCCGCACGGTAATTTGATCAATATCGATTGATGGCGATCGATACCTTAAAAGCGATGTTCAGATTCGTGTTCAGCGACCGTGGTTACCCCAGGAATGAAGTTTCCAGGCAGGGAGAAGACGTCTGGGTATTTTCACTATTTTCGTGCCATATTTCCCACCCCCCCCCCCTCCCCCGATTTTCCCCTATTTTATAAGTAATTTCTGCGGCGGCACCGATCGACAGTCGAAATTACTTATAAAATAGGGGAAAATCGGAGGGGGGGGGGGGGAAATTACGGCACGAAAATAGCAAAAAATACCCAGACGTCTTTTCCCTGCCTGGGAACTTCAGCCCTGGGGCAATCGAGGTCGCTGAACACGAATCTGAACATCGCTTTTAAGGTATCGATCGCCATCAATCGATATTGATCAAATTACGGTGCGGGAAAATAGTGGAAAATACCCAGACGTCTTCTCCCTGCCTGGAAACTTCAGCCCTGGGGTAATCGCGGTCGCTGAACACGAATCTGAAGTTCATTTTTGAAGTATCGATCGCCATCAATCGTGGCTTCTGTTCACGGTCCCGTTCACAAGATCACCGTGGAGGAGACAGAAGCGGCTCTGAGGAAGATGAGGCCAGGCAAAGCGACTGGGCCCGACGACGTGGCAGCTGATCTGTGGAAGTCAAAGCTGTGGTACCCTGCTGAGTAGTTGGCGCAGTTCTTTAACCAGGTTGTGGCGGAGAAGAAGGTGCCTGAGTGTTGGCGCCAAAGCACAACGATTCCGATTTGGAAGAAGAAGGGCAGTCCTGCAAACTGCTCCAATTACCGTCCGATTCGCTTGCTATCGCACAGCATGAAGATCTTTGAGCGAATTGTCGATAGTCGAATTCGTGACATCGTCCAGCTTTTCAGCAATCAGTGTGGTTTCGTAGCTGGCTGTGGCACCATTGATGCCATACATGCCGCCCGCCTCCTGTTAGAGAAGCATCGCGAGAAACAGAAGCCAGTGCATATCGCCTTCCTCGACCTAGAGAAGGCCTTTGACCGCGTACCGCGTGAAGTGATATGGTACGCCCTGCGACGACGACAGCTCATAGAGTGGGTGCGAATCCTCTACTCTTGCCCAAAGAGTAGAGTTCAAGCTGCAGCCGGAACCTCGATGGAGTTCCCCATCTCTGTCGGGGTGCACCAGGGTTCTGCGCTTTCCCCACTCCTTTTTGTTGTCGTGATGGACGCCATTACACGAGATCTTCAGAAGCCAGTCCCCTGGACACTGCTTTATGCTGATGACGTAATGCTCGCTAGCGAAAATGAAGGTGAACTCGAGCGGGAGGTGCAAGCTTGGTGTGATCGCTTGGAGTGTTTTGGACTCAGATTGAACGTGAAGAAGACCGAGTATCTAACGATGGACGTTAATGAGTCCAGCTCCATCAAGGTTAACGTCATCGAGCTCCCACGCACTTCGGTTTTTACTTGGGATCAGCAGTAGCATCTGATGGCAATCTGATGATTGAAGTGAACTCACGCGTGAGCGCAGCTTGGTCCAAGTGGCGCTCGTTGACTGGCGTGCTCTGCGATAGGAAGATACCAGAGCGCTTGAAGTCAAAAATATATAGAACAGTTGTCCGGCCGGTAGCGATGTACGGTGCTGAATGTTGGCCTGCAACCAAGGAGGTTGAAACGCGCCTCAGCGTCATGGAGACGAAGATGCTGCGCTGGACGGCTGGAGTCACGCGCATGGACCGCATCCGAAACGAAGCTATTCGGCAGAAGTTCGGTGTCGCGCCGATAGCGGACAAGATGCGCGAAGCTCGCTTACGATGGTACGGCCACGTTCTGCGTGGAAAGGAAGATAGCGTCCGCAATATAGGCCTTAAGTTCGAGGTGGTAGGAAAGCGGCCTAGAGGGCGTCCGAAGCAGCGCTGGTCTGACACGTTACATATGGACTTGAAGGTTGCTGGTGTCCACCCTGATCTAGCGCTGGATCGGGAGAGGTGGCGTCATGACACCAGAATAGCGGACCCCGCTACTAAGCGGGACAGACGCTGAAGAAGAAGAAGAAGAAGAAGAAGATGGCCATCAATCGATATTGATCAAATTACCATCACACTATATAATAACGCGCTAAGGGATGAGTCATACTATTGACCGGCCGCAGAAATTAGTCATGAAATGGGGGGAAAATTCGAGGGGAAAATGGGGGGGGGGGACTAGGGCACGAAAATAGCGGAAAATAGGTACACGTCTTCTACCTGCCTGGGAACTTTAGCCCTGGGGGTAGTCGAGGTCGCACAACACGAATCTGAAGTTCGTTTTTGCAGTCGATCACCGTCAATCGATACTGATCAAATTACGTGGCGCGAAAATAGCGGAAAATACCCAGACGTCTTCTACGTGCCAGGGGATTCGGAAGACGTGCGGAATACGTCGCATGACGTGCCTGGGGCTCAGAAGACGTTCCAAGGACATCGCTCGTGTTTGTGGATTCAGGTAGACGTGCCGAAGACGTCATCCGCTAAGGGGGTATCATTGAGGGGGACCAGTACCAGTAATGGGTCCGTTTCACTAAGGGAGGACCAGTAGTGAGGAACAAATAGACCGCCCTACGTAGCCGAAGCGAACTCAGGTGTTCCCAACTTTCTTCGCTGGCCTGTCCTAATCCACTGCTGAAAATTGGAAAATTGGAGGCAGGCAGAGAAGCATATTAAGCGAGCGCGAGAAGTAAGTCTGATCCAAATTTCCCCATGCTGTTTGATTGCCTGATTGGAACTCCCTCTGTTATGAAGCCATTCCGTCGGCCACCATATTTACGCAACAGCCACCCCGACCGGTTAAGTTTGAGAGAAGACCGATAGCACCGCTCTAAAGATCGATAATATTAATCGATATTGATTGCTTGATTGAAACTCGCTCTGCTATGGAGCGCTCCTTAGGTTAACACAATCACGCGACTACCATCCGTCGGCCATCATAATTACGCAACACACGCTCCGATCGGTAAAGTCTGAGGGAAAACCGATAGCGCTCTCGAAAGATCGATGATAGTGACTGCCTGATAGAAGCACTTGCTCCGCTGTGAGGCGCTTAATTCGGCTAACACAATCTTACAACTCTCACCCCGGTCGATTAGGTTTGAGAGAAAACCAATAGCGCCGCTCAAAAGATCGGTAATATCGATCAATATTGATTACCTGAGCCACCTTTCGACGGTCATCATAATCAAAGGATCGATAATATCTATCGATATCAACTGCCTGATCGAAGCATGTTGTTGTTGTTGTGAAGCCTTCGCGTCGGCCATCTTATTCTCGCAAACGCACGTTTGACGACGTCTGGATGACGTATGAAGCATAGTCATAACCACGCAACACCCACCCCGATCGGGTAAGTCTGAGAGACAGTGACAGATCAGTGCTTAAACGATCGGTAGTATCGATCGATATATCGACTGATCGAAACACATCCCCGCTGCGAAGCGCGTCCGTCGGCCAACACAGTCACGAAATCTCATCCCAGTCGATTAGGTCTGAGAGGAAACCGATATCAGCCACCAATGATAGTCACGCAACACCCACTCCGAACGATCGATATATCGACTGTTCGTCATTCCATAATCTCGGTCGTTATTGATTGCCTGATCGAAGCTTCACGATGGTGGCTGAATTGATCGACCTTCTGTTGGCCATCATAATCACGCAACACCCACCCCTATGAAACAGACGTTGTTGCTATTGAGCAGGGAGTTGAAGGAAGAAGTATACGCTAGCAAGAATGCGTAGCGAAACAGCACATCACGCAGTCTGAGCCGTGCCTCGGCGTAGACCTCTACCGCAACGCTTCACGTGTGTTCTGAAACCAGCAGCGGTTCCTCGCCATAACCGTGGTGACAACTTGCGAAACCCCATCAGGTGGGTGTTCTCTGGTGACCACCCTGCAGTGGAAGCGCTATGGTAGTCAACACCGGTGGTCGTGGCTGCCTGTCACGCAGCCTTGTCCACGGTTGAGTCAACGGTTGACAAACATTGCACTCGTTGACGGCGCTTGCACCCGTTGACCGTCAGTGATTCATGCTTTGCCGCTTTATATAATAGGATCTTATTGTAACTGGTTTTTTTTTCTTCAGAGAGGAGCGGGCAGTGCATGGACTTGTTTGTTCCATTCCATGTAAAGTATTCAAGCAGTTATCCCATTAGGGTCCATATGAAAGCTTAGGAAAGTGGGAACTTTCCGACGTATGAGCGGTATGGATTGCGCCATGCACTCGTCGGAATCTTTGCATTTGACACTCGATTGATTGTTTTTTGCTTAAATACTTGTTATAATTTCTCCATAAAGTGCCCTATCGATTGGCTAGTGCTTCTTTCAGAGTTCAAAACTTAAGATCATGATATACGGCTCCAGGACGTAACTCCACGCGACGTCGCGCGCTAGCCGCGTGCGACATCGCGGCGCCGGAACGCGGACGTGTGCTCGGTGACGAGTTGTTAGCCGCGGAGCACGAAATTTTGCCAGTGTTTAAACTCCTCGACTAGTATTTTTTTGCCACAGGGAGCCCCAAATGAAATGGAAGAGGAACTCCCTCGGTGGAGGCGCTTGAAGGAAAAAGGAAGCAGTGAAATGCCTCTGCCTCTGCTTATAGATTGGAGAAATAAGAAGGTCCTTAGCCCTTGCTAAGGGTGTGCTTGCCAGTGGCATTACACGTCAACTATTGCAAGTGATTTGGTGAGGGTCAAGTGTAGCATAAAGTTAGAATTAAGGGATAAGCTATGGATTAGTGCGCTCATCCCTCCCCCCAAAAGAAACTTACAAACACTTGCTTCGGAAACTTCTAGTTAGTAATGCCGTCCCAGTTCTTCCCTCAGATCCGGGGTTTTCAAAAATGCAATCACCTGTATCACCTGTCGTCCCGTTGATCATCGACTTGCTCGAGCGGGCGCCAGCAGCGTCTCCATTCGTCCCTGTCGCGTGCCAGAGTGGTCCAATGGATCCTCCTCGCTCGAGGGACACGAAGAGCGTCATATCGGTCGTTCAGGGCTTTCACGAAGAAGTCCGACCAACGCGTTGGTGAGCGTCCCGGTGTTCTCTTGACATCCCGCGGAATCCAGTCGGTAACGGCTCTCGTCCAGCGGGTGTCTGCAAAGCGCATTACGTGGCCGGCCCACCTAATTTTCGACAACTTGGCCCACGCGACAGCGTCTCTGATCTTCGAACGTCGGCGAAGCTCGGAACTCCGGAGGCCTTCTCTCACTTGCGTGAGTCGTGTCACTCCGAGCATCGTCCTCTCGATTCCACGCTGCGCGACGCTGATCGCGTGTTCATCCTGCTTTCGCATAGCCCAGGTCTCTGAGGCGTATGTTAGGGCAGGAAGAACGGTAGAGTCGAATAGGTGGGCACGGAGTCGGACGTTCTTCGTCTTCTTCGCGACTTCTTCGACGCTCTTAAAAGCTCCCCAAGCCGCTCGTTTCCTCCTGCTCAGCTCCGGCGCTAGGTCGTTGGCCATATTGACTTCGCGACCCAGATACACGTAGCTGGAGCATTCGGAGATGTTCGTTCCGTTGAGCGAGAATGGGGCATCAGAAACTTGTCCGTTCCTCATGAACATCGTCTTCGTAAGATTCAGCTGCAGTCCAACATTCCCACATACACGATCGAAGTCGGTCAGCATTCGCTCCGCCTGGCTGATGCTCGGTGTTATGAGCACGATGTCGTCAGCGAAACGAAGATGGTGCAACTGCTGGCCGTCGACCTTCACTCCCATGTCTTCCCATTCTAGTTCGCGCATGACGTTTTCGAGGGTGGCGCTGAAGAGCTTCGGGGATATGGTATCCCCTTGCCGAACCCCTCTCCTTACGTCGATGACGACGTCGTTGTAGAATGGAGAGATCTTGGTCGTGAATCCACTGTACAGCTCTCGAAGGACTCTGATGTACTGAGTAGGAACGCCCTGAGTGAGCAGGGCTTCGTGGACCGCTTCAGTCTCGACGGAGTCGAATGCCTTCTTCAGGTCAATGAACGTAAGGCACAGCGGCAGCTTGTACTCTCGCGACACTTCGATGAGCTTCGTAATGGTGTGTATGTGGTCGATCGTGCTGAATCCTCTCCGAAATCCTGCTTGTTCGCATGGCTGTCCTTCGTCCAGCGTTCTACTAATCCTATTCAGGATGACTCGAGTGAACAGCTTGTAGACTACGGACAGCAGGCAGATCGGGCGATAGTTGCCAATGTCGTGCACGTCTCCCTTTTTGTACAGCAAGACGGTCTTGCTGGTCTTCCACTGAGATGGAACCTTGCACTCCGACAGGTATCGTGTGAAGAGCCGCGCCAGGGTGTTGATGAGCGCTGGCGGGAGGTTCTTCAGGTGTTCGGGCTGATCCTGTCAGGGCCGGGTGCTGTACGTTTCTTCACCGACGAGATGGCGTGTCGGATCTCGGAAGGGAGAACAGAGGGAACGACGTATCCATCCTGCGGAAGATGGCATGGGGGCAGGTGGACGTAGCTATCGAAGAGATCGGAGTAGTAGTCGTGGATGATCTTCTCCATGATCCTTCTGGAAGAGGTGACAGTTCCGTCAGGACGTCGGAGAGCGGTCATCTTGGTCTTGAAGTTGGCGAAGTTTTGGCGGGCATTGCGGATGCTCAACCCTGCCTCTGCTGCTTCAGCCAACACTTCCGCCCTTCTCTCCTTGAGATCTTCCTTTATCGCCGCTCTGCATAGCTTCGCAAGCTCGGACGTCAGCTGGTAGTTGCCTGACTCTCGTGCTGCTCCACGCTGGCGTATAAGGTCGAGAGTTTCCGGAGACAGGCGTCTCTTGGTGGTCTTCAAGCTCTCGGCTCCCTTAGCACTATCGTGGAGATGGTGCACGAAGCGGTCGTATTCCTCGTTGATGTTGTCCATGACGGCGTCTTCCCAAAGGCCGGCAAGAGAGGTGTAAAGGTCCCAGTTGATGGTCGTTCTGGGATTCCTCTTCTTGAACTTCGCGGCCTTCTCTCCTTGACGCGAAAAGCGAAACCTCGCGCGAAGGAGGCGGTGGTCCGATCCCGTGTAGAACTTGGGGACAACGGAGACGTCGGTCAGGCAATACTTGCGATTGAAGATGATGTCGTCGATCTCGTTGTGGAACTGGCCACCGGGAGATTCCCAGGTCCATCGTAGGGAGGGAGGCTTCTGGAACTGCGAGTTTCCATGGATGGTTTTGGTCGACATGATAAACTCAGACAGCTTTTCACCTTGCTCGTTCCACTCCAAACCGTGGGTCCGATGTGAAGTTCTTCCGGCGACCTTCGCGGTCCGATCTTGGCGTTGAAGTCGCCGACGATCACCTTGTAGAAGGTGTGATCTTCCTTATAGAACTTCTCCAGCTCCACGTAGAAGGCCTTGACCTCTTCGTCGTCGTAGTCGGATGTTGGGGCATACGCGACGAATACGGTCAAAGCTGGCACGGAACCACATCGCTTTAGTCGCAGACGTCCGATTCGGGTTGTCAGAGACTCGTACGAATCGATGTTCATGGCCAAGTGCGTGTTGACGAGGACACCAACGCCGCCTACTCCTCTGCTGTCGCATGTTCCGGGGAACAGTTCTTCTCCGGAGTCGTAGGCGGCGTGTAGGGGGTGGTGTCTTCTCGTCTCGGTCAGTCCGATGACGTCGTACTTGATCTTCCTGGCTTGCATCATCAGGTCCTCGACGGATGCTTCCGATGCAAGTGTGCGGGCGTTGTAAGTACAGATCATCATCCTAGTCCTTCTCAATTTGCGCAGCCTGGTTAGGCCCTGAGATTTTAGCAGCCTCTCCGTACTCGTCCTTCCCATCGCTGCAGAAATGGGGGCTCTTTCGGGGTCAGTGCACGAACATGCCGCTCCCACGCACAAGGAACGCGTCGACCCGACACAGCAGGAGCAAGGAGTCCATCCCCTGCATCCCACCTGCGTCTCTGGGCAGTACACGGTGGCATTTGGTTCGCGTTTAATTCCCCTATCCACCACCCGGGGACGCGCCACGTGGCCCTGCGACAAGCGGCCCGAGATCCCTTTTAACAAGAGAGTCCGAAGGCTCTCTATCGAGGGAGATCCGTGGTCAAAAATGCAATGCGGATAAAATCGGATGAAAATTGGCTAAAAGGATGTTGACGCGTCCTGCTGCGGAGCTCAAGAAAGTTGATATTCTGACGTTTTCGAGGTAGGTTTTGCAATCATTTTCGCAGTATAGCTAAACCGAGCGAATACTAAGTTCTGGTTGAATTCCAAACTGACGCAAGTTAAGCTTTGCAGTTAGAAATGTTAAGGGCGTGGATGGCGTGTTGGTCGAGGATAGTGAGGCCTTGTAGAACTCATGCTAAGTAGCTTCGCTAGGAGAATTGATATATTATATTTCCTTTGTTTTTATCCTCCTCCTTACTGCTATTCTTAGTCTCTCCTAGACGTATGTCGTTATGAGCTTTCGATAATCAACCTTTGGCATAATTTTAAAAATAGCGCTGTACTTTAAATGCATCTGGTGCTTATAGACTCTTAAGGTGTGGCGCATGAAAGGCGATGGTGCTATCCAACGCATACTTCCTCTACTCTATTGAATCGCAAATAATTGCGTGAATAGAGCGTGAGAACATTCTCCAACACTCTTAACTATACGCAATTCAGTTAGTCTGTGTTTCACGTTGTTCGTCACAGTGAGGGATCTGCGACACTGTGGCATATGCCAGGCGGCTGCTTTTTAAGCTTAACCATGGGAGATTGTAGCGACTTCATAACCTTGGCACCAGACCACCCAGTAATATGTAATTGGGCAGCGCATCCGGGTACGGATGAGGATCATGCGCCGAGTGCCGTGACTCAGAAGGCGTGCCACAGGCTTTGTCCAACGAGCGTCGTGATCCAGAAGACCTGCCACAGGCTCCGTCAGCGTGCGTCTTGATTAAGAAAACATGTCGCAGAAGTTGTTCAACTTGCGTCGAGAATCAGAAGAAGTGTCATAGGTATGTTTCAGCGGGCATTTGTATTCATACAACGTGCTACAGACGTCGAGTAACAAGAACCAGGTTTCAGAGTACGCTCCTCAGACATCCTGCAACGAGCGTCCCGATCTAGTGGAAGTGTTACACATGTCGTTTAACTAGCGTACCCTGCGAAGTAGCGGGAGCCCACCTGTACATATGTATATATTCACAATTGGGGAAATGACTAGTATAAAATAGGTAGTAATGTGTGCAACCGACACCAAACAGTATCGATCTGCAGACAATATCGATTGATTTTTCTGTTTTTATGCAGATTAGACAATTCCGAATGGTAATCGTTCGATCCTATATAAAAAGTGGGAGCGTCCATGTGTCTTTGACTCCACACAGAGCCGGGATCACACTTGGGAGTATAAATCGCATAAATGTGAAGGGTGGACAGTCTTCATAGAATCCGTTTTGAAAACTGCAGCACATCAAATCCTGCCGTCCTATTCTGTATTATATTTCGGAGCACTTCTTGTTGAACTAAAGCGAAGAAGGATCAAAGCTGAAAAGAATAACTGCCGGCTGCCAGTAGGCCGCCCTACGACTGGTAAAAAAAATATACGAAAACGGGATCCAGATTTCGCGTGGTCTTTCGCAAAACAAATTTTGAAATCGTGTAGTAATTCCATTAAGGATATATAGCAGCATGTGTTATATATGTGCTATGTCTAGCATATGCTGGATGTTCCCAAATAATAGCGTACGCATCGATCTGCAACATGGCGGAAATAGCGCCGTTTTTTTGTGCGTATCTCTCTGTCCGTGTCATAATTTTCAAACTTCGATTTTCTCGTTACGGTTTTCTCACAATGTCAGACCATCGCGCTGCGATTTTGGAGCATCATCTTCAAGAAAAGCACCAATGCGACATCGCTAACCTACCAGGTCGACTGTCTCCACAGAAATTCGTCGATGTAGGGAGCTTGGCCATGAAGGTCCAGGACAAGGAAAAAATCGCACAGTCAATACGCCGCAGATGCGGAAAATCATCGAAAGGCGAAAATCCCAAATTTGAGGATCTCCTGAAAAAATTGCCCATGATATCTGTGTCAGTCTGACATTAGTGCATCGAATAGCCAGAAAGAAACACTTACTCGAACCTTACAAGTTCCATAAAGTCCAGCTCCTGACGGACAAGAATAAGAATAGCGCGAACGGTTCCATCGATGCCGCCGGCTCAAGCTGCGGGCCACAGGTAGCGGGTGGGAACGAACACTGTTCAGCTATTCACTGTGGAGTAGGCTCACAATCTCCAGCACGGCAGGATCTGATCTGGAGAGACTCCAGCCACCTTTGCCATAGCCGAACATCATCAAAATCCACAGGCGCTCATGGTTTGGAGTGGAATCTACAATTACTGAAAGACATGATTTTTGTGGAGAAGGATTAAAAATAAATAAAGATGTATACCAGGGATGAGCGGATTAACCGTTATCCGTTCTCCGGTTTGCGGTTGGTTGTGGCCTATCCGTTATGTTGTTCGTTATCCGGGGATTTTTGGCCGGATAACGAACAATAAAATGTGGCAAGCTTGTAACTACTTAGTTGAATAGAAGGACAATTTTTAAAAAATTCGTCTTGTGTTTTTATCTAGTATCTAATTACTCATAGCGCGTTTTCAAATGCTGAACACTGCCTTGCTCATTACTATTTGTGGGGTTTCCACCAAAAATCTTTCTAGCATAATGTACGATCTGAAGAAAACCAGTCGATCAGTGGAGAGAGGACAAACTTCCATACGAATCACATCGTTAAGGATGTGCCAGATACTCCTCTTCTACACCTTTTAGCGCTTTTTGAAACCATGTTTGGAACTAGCAGCATTTTACAATTTCCCCTTTCCAAAGCCGTAGAGAGAGAGAGAGTTTGTTGGATCTGGGCAAGAATTAGTGTTAAATTTAATTGGAGAGTAAACAAAAAGCGACTTCTTAACGACTGCCCCACGAAAGCCCAGAAATTTTCGTGAGATCTATCCATAGTGGCTTCAATGCAGCTGAAAAACATGAATAAGGGATATAAGACGACGGTAGTGCCAGATGCGACACGCATTCTACTCTTACGTGATATGCTGGGGGCACTTTGAAGGCCAATGACTTGCGGTAGTCAGCCCATGAACATTTCAGCGCGTTATCCTGCCCGACAAGCCTGGTACTGATACATCGAGCCCGAATGGATGGAAGGCTTTGTTGACTTGGAGGGGATATCCGAACCAAGAACATTGACTCGGAGTGCATGCGACAGGCGGCAGTTCCGAATGTACTACCACGTGCCTTCAAGAAAAAACATCAATAAGCATGTTAAAAGTGACTTATTTGACATGTGTCATAAACAGTGTTACAATTAGCGGCCTACCATTGGAGAAAGAATGGTTCAAAAGTAGTTTTAATTTTTGTTGTTTGTTCGTTATCTGTTTTTCCGTTATCCGGCCATTTTGGGCAAAGTTATCCGTTATCCGGGCTTCAAAATTTCATTATCCGCTCATCCCTGATGTACACCGACGGAACTTCTTCGAGGCTGTGGTACTTTTCTGGTCCCAGCAGCACTTCCTTCAGCAATGCTCAGTGGAGTTTTGAAGAAGATCACTCCCTGCACATAGGATGAAAAGCACGCAAGCATTGTGTAAGGCCAATTTTCAGCACCTCGTCATGTCTGCGAAATGGCCACCGCACTCCCGTATCTGAGTCCGACAAACTACAGCGCGTTGTCCATTTTGAAGGGCAGGGTCCGTGACAAGCGCCACCACAACTTGGAGGCCTAGAAGACATCTCTGCGTTGGGAGTGGGAGCGACTGTCCTCAGATGACCTGCGGTCCATCGCCAAAAACTTTATCAAGCGTTTTGACTTCTGTATTCGCGCCAAGGGGGGCCACTACGAATCCAGACTAGTATAGTGTTGCCTAGTGTCTATGTCGTTGTTATATACATATTGTTTTGTAAAGCTGACAGTTGCTTCATAGTTATAATTGGAAAACCTTCCTCGCGTTATTTTGAAACATTCCGTGTAACCCTCCAATCGAAGGTTGATGACTCAAGAGAGGGTTTGCACGGGGTTGGTTTACCCGTATTAGGCAGATGAACAATCACATACTTTAGAATTTGTCCAGTGCGGTCATGCGGAATTATATATAAATTTATATATTTATATAAAATTTCTAGATTTTGAAGAGTTTGTTGGTTTTCGTTGGCGATGAATTTTTCTTATGACTGACCTACTCTTCTGATTCAATCCAGACTGAAAAATGGTTTGCGTCTATTTCTACTGCATTATCCGGTGTTATCCGAATCGGATATCCGATATCCGATCCGATGAAAAATCGTTTATCTGAATCATCCAAAAATCCGGCCAATCGAAAGTTACCCTCATCTGAATCAATCCAAAATCCGGGGTATTCAAAATTATCCTTATGCGAATCATCCGGTTCGATCTGGAAAATCGGCGTCGGATCCAATGTCTGCTCTAGAGGTTACGGGTCCTCTGTCAAGTGGCGCAAATTCCGGCTGCTCAGAAAATTTTGAACAAGTTACTTGCAAGCTGCATGCAGGTAATAGATTGCCTCAAACTCGCCATTGGTAAGCTGCTGCAAGCTAGCATAAACGCCGCATGTAAGTTACACGAAGACCTCTGCTAGTCATTCGTAAGCTGCTGCAAGCTAGACAAGATGTCGCATGTAAGTTAGACGAAGACGCCTGTAAATCATAGGTAACCTCCTGCTAGTATAAACCTAGTTTAGATCTAAACTATAAGTGTATTCGTTTGTTTATTTGTGGACTATAAGTGTATTCGTTCACATAGACCTTCGTCTTTTACCTTTTGTGAAAATTTAATAAACGATAATAAAATAAACGATAGCATAGCGAATTCCGACGGCCAAATTTTGCTAAAAATAAAACTCGGCGTTTGCTTTCTACTATGTGGTGGAAGCGAGGGTATTTCTGGCTGGGATAACATTCTCTCCTCATCCTCAAATTGCACCTTTTCCGACTTGCACTGCCTTATAATAAGTTTCTCCATCGTGAAGTACACGTCTGTCACATATCAGGTTTTCACTAATCTCTACCGTTAACCTTCATTCCCATTTTTAAACGTTTGTTTTTAATAGCAACAGTCTAATTCAAGGAACTTATGAAAATAGTTCTATTATGGTGTAAAGAAGGAAGGCACCTGTCGTCGCGTTGATCACTGACATGCTCGCCAAGTGATCAACGCGAAGTCCAACCAACGCGTTGGTGGGCGTCCTGGTGTTCTCTCGGTACCCAGTCAGAAACGATCTGGCGATAGGTAGTTGGCCGTGTTGACTTCGCGACCCAGATATACACAGCTGGAGCATTTGGAGATGTTCGTTCCGTAGCGTGGGGCATCAGATACTTGTCCGTTCCTCATGAACATCGTCTTCGTAAGATTCAGACGCAGTCCAACGTTCCAACATACACGATCGAAGTCGGCCAGCATTCACTCCGCCTGGCTGATGCTCGGTTTTATGAGCACGATGTTGTCAGCAAAGCGAAGATGGTGCAGCTGCCGGCCGTCGACCTTCACTCCCATGTCTTCCCATTCTAGTTTGCGCATGATGTTTTCGAGGCACTGAAGAGCTTCGGGGATATGGTATCCCCTTGCTGAACCCCTCTCTTCACGTCGATGACGACGTCGTTGTAGAATGGTGAGATCTTGGTGGTGAATCCACTGTACAGCTCTCGATGGACTCTGATGTACTGAATAGTGAGCAGGGCTTCGAGGACCCCTTCAATCTCGACGGAGTCGAATGCCTTCTTCAGGTCGATGAACGTAAGGCACAGCGGTAGCTTGTACTCTCGCGACACTTCGATGAGCTTCTTAATGGGGTGTATGCATGCTTGAATGACATCCACGGAAAATCTATAATTTGATCAATATCGATTGATGGCGATCGATACTTCAATTCGTGTTCAGCGACCCCGATAACCCCAACGGGCCGCTGTTGAGCAGCATCAACCGTTGAGTATGGCCAGTACGCAGTGTGTGCCCCAACTCCAGTTGCGACGGACGGACGGGAACACACACACACACACACACACACACACGCACACACACACACACACACACACACACACACACACACACACACACACACACACACACACACACACACACACACAGAGAGAGAGAGAGAGAGAGAGTAAATAAGGAAGATGACAGAAGGAAGGGTAGGACTGTTCGCCTTGGCGGAGCAGCGTCGGCGGAGTGACGCCGTTGCGGTTTGAACATATATACCGCATGACCGCGCGCGCGTGTACGCTTCCCGCGTGTGAGGACGCGTACGTAATCTTTCAAACCAACTAGGCGCGAAACATTAGCTTGCACGAAAGCTTCTTGCAAGCCTGCAATGCAGTTAGTTGCGTGCAAGTTTAACATTCCTAGGTGCAACCTTGCAAGTTAGTTAACCGCGAGGTATAAGGCGCAAGTAACTTGTTTTCGAGGTCTAAAGGCGCAAGTAACTTGTTTTGGAGCTCATAAGGCGCAAGTAACTTGTTCAGAGTTTTCTGAGTGTAGGCTTATCGATATTTGATTTCAATTATTCGATCGAATAGAGCTTAGTTGTTCGATTTTGAATAATATTGGAATATGGCTCCCTCGATGTTCGAACTCGAACAAATATTCGACTTTTGAAAGTCATCGATGTTCGAATTCGAACGAATATTTGAAAATAAAGAAATATCGAATGATCGAATAATTCGAATAGTTATTCGAATAAATTATTCGGGTAATTATTCGGATATATTCGTTCGAGCACAACTATAGAATCTAGCATACGGTTTGGTTCCTGTAATTCGAGATAGGCAGAGAGAAATGGTGAGCGTGGTATCGCAGCGGTATTCACAATACCATGTGCTCATTGCTTTGCACATTAATGTTCGCCCTGGCCCACAGTCCGTCGTGCAACGACTGTCGGTTGCCAACTACCTTGCGCGATTCGATCCAGGACAGATGTAGGCTCGGGACGAAGGAGGGCTATGTGTCGGTCGATAGTTTGACTTTGCCAAGTACCGTGACCCGTGAGCGGCGCACTTCACCTTCGTCTACTTTAGCATTGTGGTAAGAATAAGGAGACAGAAAGCTGTTAGCGGCATTGCCACTGCTAGATCGGTCATGTTCTATTAACCGGAATTAGAATAGGATTTATCCTGTAGAAACCAATTTCTCCTGTATTAATCCGAATTAGAATAGAATTTGTTCTGTTCTCCTGTTCTCCATCTCTTGTCAAAGTAGAATTTCTCCTGTTATTAGAATAGAATTTCCCTCACTAGTCTTGTCCAAAGGCGAACAGGCACATACCTCTCACAGGACGATTCTTCAAACACGCACTTCGATAACAGGGAAGAAATATGGTTCTGTTTGCGTTTGATAACCGTCTCCAGAATATTTATTTATTTATTTAAAATGCACCAATAGTGCGGTGGTGCAAACAAATACGACACAGTACATCAAAAACGTCTTGCACGACATTAGTAACAACACTAGTAAAACTTCGAGTAGGTCGGTGGATGGGATATCACTATTATTCAAAGTTTCAGTTCAAAATACTAGAACATAATGTAAAACCTGTGACGGAATATAGTAGAAATATCCCAATAACTTAGAAAAATGATTAAGCGTGATCAGTTTAGCAGAACGATCAGAAGTGTGAGACCGGCAGTTCAGTATAGCTATGGCGAGTATAGCTTCCGAGTGAGCGAAGAAATCACTTTCGAGCAATTTTGCGAGAGGAAAGCACCCAGGAGTTCGGTCTATTCCGAACGTACCAGGGCGAGAAAATATCTATTTCAATTTTCCGCACTCACTTGTTGCCAATCGGTCGGGCGCTCAGTTCGAGGACTTCCTTCCTTTTAATAAAGTTAGGAATGGCTGTTTCATACAGCGGTGGAGAAAGGAGTTTCTGTCTGCCCGAGCCGATTTTCTGTCTCAGCATCAGAACATTAGCAAGCAACGTTACACACCCTTGAGCCACCGATCTGCTTGCAGCGAAGTCTTTCACCATTTCCCTTAAATCGACACATGGCACATTGAACGAGCAAAAAAAACATCATGTTTTTATACTATTTGGAGAGTGGAGATTCTAGCAATTGTATTCATTTTTGCCGTTCACACAACGCTTCAGACTCTTCCCTGGTAAGGAACCAGGTTCAGTTTTGGCTTACAAGGGTAGGAAGCTAGTTGGACCATGCCACTTTGAAATGAAATGTGGGTTGTCAGTATGAAGTCGAATCCTTTCTTGTGACATTTTCCGTAGCGATTTGACATGGGGAGCATCGATTGATTGTAGTAGATCTTATTTAGGAAGTGCAAAAACGCTGCATCGCAGGAGAGGCAAATCACAAACCACCCCGTCTCACCACGCTGTTCCTGTACCCCTTTTGCCACCCACTTCCACCCTGCTTGAGCTGGCTCTGTTAAATGTGTGAAACAAAATCGCCATTAGTCCTCCGTCCCTACGCAGTGTGCGATAACTACGCGCACCTGCTTGCCCTCACGCGTTTAACGTGTGTACGAGAGACGTCTCGGTCGGTTTTCCTTTACAGCCAATTTCGGGAGCTGTTTTCTGTAGACGTCGACATTGACGACGCGATTGTAGTCCAGCAGCTCCCATGCCTTGTAGATAGCAAAACACGGAGAGGAGATCCTTTCTACAGGGCGATCTAGGTATCGGCTGCGTCGGTGCCTGTTCTCCAAAAGGTAGTGCCGGGCCCAAAAGAAGCGTTGCTTCGATCGATCGCGTTCTTCGAAATGGTGCCAAGTTTGTACTCGCACACGGTGCATAAAAAGCATTGACGCCGGAAATGGCGGTTGGGGAAATAGTAATACGCAATAAGTAATACGCAGTAATACGCAATTCACTTCCAAAATACGGAAAAGATGTCAAAAACACGATAAAAGAACTAGTTGTCGGTATTGGCTCCTTTACTGTGAGCACAGGGGGAAAACGACGGGAAAACTCATCGGCGGTGCGCCGCAAGTACTCCACGTGGATTTCGTCCCGTGCTTTGAACAGTCTAGTCTTCAGCGAACGGTCACTTCTGTTGGAAGTAGCCCAGACCTTCATCATTTTCATTAGCGTCTGTCCCGCTTGGTGGCGGGGTCCGCTCTTCTGGTGTGGTGACGCCCGTTCTCCCGATCAAATGCTTGATCAGGGTGCACACCAGCCATCTTTAAGTCCAAGTGCAACGTATCTAGCCAACGTTGCTACGGGCGTCACCTGGCCGCTTTCCAGGGACCTCAAGGTTCAGACCAATCTTACGGACGGTCTCGTCGTTAGCGCGAAGGACATGGCCGTACCATCGAAGACGAGCTTCGCGCAGCTTCTCGGCTATCGGGGCGACACCGAACCTCTGTCGTATGGCGTCGTTGCGAACGCGGTCCAAACGCGTAACTCCAGCCGTCCACCGTAGCATTTTCGTCTCCATTACACTGAAGCGGCTTTCAATTTCCTTCGTCACGGGCCAGCACTCAGCACCGTACGTCGCTACTGGGCGAACGACTGTTCTATAAACCTTCGACTTGAGGTGCTCAAGTATGGTCCTGTCGCAAAGCACCCCAGTCAGTGAGCGCCATTTGGACCAGGCTGCATTCACACGTGCGTTCACCTCCAACTTTAGGCTGCCATCGGACGTGACCGTTGGTCCAAGATACTTGAAAGAAGTAACTCGTGAGAGCTCAGTACCGTTGATCTTAATAGATCCGTGCTCATTCACATCCGTCGTCAAGTATTCCGTCTTTTTGACGTTTAGCTTGAGTCCGAACAATGCCAAGCGATCGCACCACGCCTGTGCCTGTCGCTCGAGTTCGGATTTCTCTTCACATGCAAGCATGACGTCGTCAGCATACAGCAACGTCAAAAGTGCCGCCATCTGGAGATCTCGTGAGATTGCATCCATCACGACCACGAAGAGCAGTGGTGATAGCGCAGATCCCTGATGTACCCCTACAGAGATGGGAAATTCTGTCGAGGTGCCCGCTGGCACTCGCACTCGACTCCTTGGGCAAGAGTACAGATTGCGCACCCACTCGATAAGCTCTTCAGGAACACCATGCTCTCGCAACGCGTACCATATAACATCTCGCGGAACGTGGTCGAAGGCCTTCTCCAAGTCCAGGAAGGCAAAATGCACCGGTTTCTGTTTCTCGCGGTGCTTCTCTAGCAAAAGACGAACAGCGTGAATGGCATCAACAGTGCCACAGCCAGAGACGAAACCACACTGATTCGTGGAAAGCTGGACGACATCCCGGATACGTCGATCGACAATTCGCTCAAAGATTTTCATGGTGTGCGAAAGAAGGCGAATTGGACGGTAACTAGCGCAGTCCGCAGGACTGCCCTTCTTCTTCCAAATCGGGATGGTCGTGCTTTGCTGCCAGCTCTCGGGCATTTTCTTCTCAGCAACAACCTGATTGAAAAACTCTGTCAGCCAGTCAGCAGGGCACCAGCCCTTCGACTTCCATAGGTCGGCTGGCAGGTCGTCGGGACCAGTGGCTTTGCCTGACTTCATCTTCTTCAGAGCTGCTTCGGTTTCGCTCACTGTGATCTTCTGAACGGGACTGTATACAGGAGATGCAAAAGGAATAGCAGGATGGTCAGATTTAACATTCGAGATTTCCTCGAAGTAGTCGTGCCATCGCTTCACAGCCCTCCTACGATCCATCAGAAGACGTCCGTTGTCGTCGTTGATGCCAAAGAATTTCTCGATGTCTTCTGCTTGGCGACAGCGAGCTTTCGCAAGTCGGTAAAGATAACGCACACCATCGCGCGTTTCCAATTTTTCGCTGACATCAGCGTAGTATGCGGCTTTAGCAGCGGCCACTGCCTTCTTTGCCGCTTTCTTCGCTTCTCGATAATTCCGCTAAGGACTGTTTTATCACCGATGAATACGTGATAGAGCTGTTTCTTTTCTCGGACTTTCTCTCTGACATCATCAGTCCACAGCCATGCCTGCTTGTCGACCAAGCGTCGTCCAGGCTTCGTTGTGCCGAGCTCGAGGCGTGCAGCCCGGGTTATCGCACCCGTAGCATCCTTCCAGGTTTCGTCGACAGTCGTCACCGTCGGCAACCGAATGCGAGAAATAACTGCCGCTTCCTGCTCTTTCAGTCGCCACCACTTGATTCTAGCCAACCCGCATCGCTCGGCATGTTTACACCTCGAAGGTGTGATCGTCAGCGAGCAGATCAGCGGACGGAGCTGCGTGGCGACCGTCTCATACGGCACGGTCTTCGTAACTGTGAGAAGGCTTTGGTCGCGACGCCTAACAAGGACATAGTCAATCAGCGTTTTAGCGTTCCCGCTATAAAACGAGATGAGTTGGAAGTCACGCTTTCGAAATTTGGTATTCACGATGGTGAGGTCATGTGAGTCTGCATACTCAAGTATACGCTCACCATCGGCGTTGCGCGACCCATATCCAAAACCACCATGACAGCTGTAGCCGTCCTTCGTTGCTCCGACGTGACCATTAAGGTCACCTGCCACAACAATCATATTTTCTGACGGCACTTCCGCTGTCTTCTCATCAAGCAGGGACCAAAACTCGTTCTTGGCTTGCTCGGAACAGCCTGTCTGCGGAGCATACGCAGAAAAGAAATGGCAGCGTCGCTCTTCTACGGCGACAACAATCTTCATCAAGCGGTCATCGAAACGTTCTACGCTTGCAATCGCGTCACGGAAACGTTAGGAGACGATCATACCGACACCACTGGTGGTCCTGGGACTGCCGCACAGAACGGCCTTGAAGCCGCGGCCAATGTCCCTCGACTTGCAGCAGGACCACCTCGTCTCCTGCACCGCACAGAAATCTATCTTTCTTCGCTCCAGTGCTTCAACAACTCGCACGAGCGGCCCGTCAACGTACCCACATTCAACGTTGCTACGCGGGTATTGCCTACGGCGCGGGACTGTCGGACTAGCTCAGTTGCCCTCGCATCAGGGACCCTCGCACACTTTTCACACTCGCCGGGCTTTGCGAGTGCGCGTCGGCTCCCGCGGACGCCGTAGCATTATCTCGAAAGCTCTTAAACGTCATCAACCATATGATGGGACAAAATGTTCGTAGGCCGGCCTGTCACTAGGGCCTGTCGCCTGCATTCGAATGTCTGTGTTTGCCTCGGCTCGCAGAAGCAAGCAGTTTCCAGTGGCACCATGTGGAGGAACGGAGATCGCCACCGAAGTAGCCCAGACCTTATTCTCAAAAAAATTGCCTAAATATAGTCGTCCAGCCGATTCATTATTAAGCTATGCTGGTCTAAGCAGCTGTTCACACCTTTGCACCTGTGTCTGTTTGCTTTCATCGGACTGAGATGGATAATTTTGGATTTGTACGTTGTCGTGCTTGAGCATCTCCTAAGCATCACCTGTTATGACCCGGGATGTGCGGAAATTTTTTCGAAAAAAGCGGAACGCGGAATACGGAACGGAAGAGCTCAAAAATGGGCGAACCGGAATACGAAACACAGAAGTGGAAATGACTCGAAACTCGTTACTCCTTTTAATTTTTCATAAATATACAGGGTATCTCAAAAAATGTATACCAAACGAGAGTCTGTGGTTCAGTTTATGTCCGGTTTCGTCGGTATACACATACGCATACGGAGTAGCAAATCAGTTTACCTCAAACATGGGTAATCAGACCAAGACCGCATGATTATAAATACAGTTTTTTGTTTGCATATCGCAACAATCTGAGCTCAAAGCTAAATTCTTTTACAATATCTCACGAATATGATCGATGATCGCGAGAAAGTCGCGATATATACATACACTCTTTGAAAGGTTTTAACTTTCCTCACAGAAAAGCCACTAAAGAACTAATGAGGACTCATATACAAGCTTAAAAAAGAAATTTTCTTATATATAAGCGGTATGGAATGCGCCATGCACTCGTCTGAAATTTTGCATTTTACACTAGATTGATTGTGTTTCGCTTGAATACTTGTAACAGTTTCTTCACAAAGTGGCCATTTCGATTGATTTGTGCTTCTTTTAGGGTTCAAAACTTAAAGACACACTATGGCATGCGGAAAGTGCAGGGTATTCTAAAAAAATGCAGGTACTCTTTGAAACGTTCTAACATTGCTGCTGGTGAAGCTTTTGAAGACATTTGAGACTCACATGAAAGAGCAGGGCGACGGGATTACTGTGACATGCAAATAGTCAAGATTGCGCCATGCTCCTGCCCAAAAACTTGCACATCAGACTCGATTGATTATGCATGTGCTGAATGCCTGTCACAATCTTGTTACTACCTGGCCAGATTAACCTGTGCTACACTTCTTTTAACGTTTTCCGTCGCTCAGTAACAGAGGCACTATTTTGCGATTTTTCTCGTTTTCTTTGATTTGTCCTCCGCGTTGTTTCTATCTGACAGAATAACTATGCTCTTGATGTTGGCGGCGTCAGCAGCTTTCTAACGGTATAATCCTGTCCAAATCCGAGTTTGTCGATATTTCACCCATTTGCACTCACAAAGGAAGGGTCTGAAGCGTATGTCTGAACGGGGGGAGCGAGTCATATAGGGAGAACCCTCTCCCCTCAATTAGTATAAAAATGTGTTTATTTTTTGCCAAGTCTTTAAACCCAAGGAGTAGGGGGAACTTGAAGTTGCAATGGAATACGGCGCATCACGAGTTTGGGGGTCTTGTACGCCCACGATGCCTCTGCCGGCAAGCGGCTCGGAGCACAGTGGAAGTGGGGTTGCTTCATGGGAGGACGGTCGGGAGTTTGGTTGTTGGGCGCTGCTGATTTCGTCTGACTGGTTGAGATTTGGGGATTCTGACGTCTGTACCATTTTCAGTCGTTTTTATGCCTAATTTTCCAGCTGAATGCTGTGATATTCAACAGGATGATGTATAAATATATGTGTCACTGATATTCAACATCAGTGATACACAGGTACAAAGTGCATGAAGCAGCACTGGGCACAATACGGACAGCGTGTAAACGCTACAGGCTCTCACAGTTTGTTTCCATATATGGACCAATGACCTCGGGGAAAACCATCCTGTTCGGATTTCCAAAAGAGACCAGGATGTGACGTCGGAGGTGATTAAAATTAGAAGGTTTCTTGTCTAGAGGTGGGACACACTTCAGCGTGAGCAGGAAGATCACCACTCGAGCATCGGTGGACATTGTTAGTAGGTTTTAGAAAACCTTCAGCAGACCCCAAGTGATAGGCAAAGATGACGGAAAAAGTGTATCGATGTCGTTTAGGTTAATTCGGGATCCACAATCCTCGTTTCTAATTTTAACCACCTCCGACGTCACATCCTGGTCTCTTTTGAAAATCCGAACAGGATGGTTTTCCCCGAGGTCATTCGTCCATATATGGAAACAAACTGTGAGAGCCTGTAGCGTTTACACGCTGTCCGTATTGTGCCCAGTGCTGCTTCATGCACTTTGTACCTGTGTATCACTGATGTTGAACATTTCTAGATCATCATGTTGAATACCACAGTATTCAGCTGGAAAATTAGGCATAAAAACGTCTGAAAATGGTACACACGTCAGAATCCCCAAATCTCAACCAGTCAGACGAAATCAGCAGCGCACAACAACCAAACCCCGACCGTCCTCCCATGAAGCAACCCCACTTCCACTGTGCTCCGAGCCGCTTGCCGGCAAAGACATCGCGGGCGTACAAGACCCCCAAACTCGTGATGCGCCGTATTCCATTGTAACTTCAAGTTCCCCCTACTCCTTGGGTTTAAAGACTTGGCAAAAAATGAACACATTTTTATCCCTAGGCCGGAAACAAAGTTTGGCGGTATGCCGCTGTGCCGTGATGCACCTGGCGGCTGATGTGCTGCAAGGGGATTACTGTATGCAATACTGCGTACGTTTTGACGGGCCCGATAGAGCGCGAAAGTTTACACCACCACCAGCTATTGGTTTTGTCCGTGTGGAGATGGATCACCACGCTTTGTTCGAAACAGCTTACCACCCTATTTGTATTCGACATGCTTTCTTAGCTGTGACTACTCCGAACTACTACCATAACAGTTGACTCCGAACTGTCCTAATGCAATCGATAAAGTCACGAAGTCTGTCTCAGGCGCTCACTTACGGTTAAAGCTGATCTATTGACTACTGGAACTAAATATTTATTTTTCTATCTAGCGTCATCTAGATCCTTAAAATCGTCAGCAACAAAAAAGGTTATGATATACCACCTCAGCGTCAAGCACTTTAGCATGTTGTCGATAAATGCACTAGTTATCGGCCAACGCACCTACTGTTACAATCAGGGCATACAAAAGGAGCCTTGGTAGAAAGGCACAATGTACGTCAGCAATGGTGCCGCAAATAGGGTCGGGGGAGGGGAACACCATGTAGGACAGCTCTACACAACGGTTTGTGATGTGCGAAACTGATTTTTTTTTGCAGCAGTGGTGTGTTCCATCCCTACAGTGAACTGAGGTAGGGCATTTCTGATGTGACTGGACATACACATGCCTTCCTACCAAAGCGAATATCCACTGAGTATATGGTGACCTCCCCTCCCCCACGACCCTATTTGCGCCCCAAAATGGTCTACCTTTGTTCAACTGTGGAGTAGAACACATCAATGCTGCATAATAATTAATGTGGTACAACCTAAAACGTTGTATTGGGGTGTCCTTCAAGATGACCCCTCCCCTCGAGACGATTTTAGCTCAGAAAACGCAAAAAAAACAATCAAAAATCAATCCTTAATTAGAAATACGGGATCTTCAAAGGGAAATCGTTCACGACCCGGATGCGCACATAGAAGGAGCTATCGGGAAAGGAGTATGGCAGGGAGACACGATTTCTCCTAAACTATTCACAGCGGCACTCCAGGATGCCATTAAGGACTTGAACTGGGACGATAAAGGCTACATTGCCGCCGGTAAATGGATCAGCAACCTTCGCTTCGCCGACGATATTGTTCTCATCTCTATCAGCACGGCAGAAGTCGAGGAAATGCTGAACGAGCTCAATGTGGCAGGTATGAAGATTGGATTGGACATGAATATGCCCAAAACGCAATTTATGGTCAACCAGTGGTGTGACGCGGGACTTGTAAGGTTAAATGGAGTCGCTCTACAACAGGTCTCAGGGCCTCGATATTCAACGCCTCTGTACTGCCTGCGATGTGTTACGCGACGGAAACCTGGCCCGACAACAAGACAATCGCCAGAGCAATGCGAACTACGCATCGTGCACTGGAGAGATGTCTTCTGAGGACAAGCCTTTGTCAGCAATGGCAAGAAGGCCTACGAAGCTCGGAGCTACGGGAGAAGTCGCAATTAGCAGACCCGCTGCAGTACATGAAGAAGTCCAAATATCGCTGGGCCGGACACCTGCTTCGACGAAAGGACGATAGATGGTCTCCGTGTCACAGAATGGTTCCCGAGAGACCATAAGAGACCACTGGGACGACCGCCAACGCGATGAGCAGACTCATTCTCAAGATCTTTCAGAGAGCGGAGTCTGCCTCACTGGATGCAAGCAGCCAGAAATCAAGCGGTCTGGAAGAGTTGTGGTCCCCGCTGAGAAGACCTCCAGCCGACAAAAGGACCATCAAAGTATCAAAGTAAGTAAGTATACGGCGAATCGCGCCGCGGAGGGGAAGGGCCACTGCGGGCTCAACGTAGGCTCGCGGAACAGCGGGCTCCAATTCCAAAAAGACCTGATAGTGGGACTTTTTTGCTTCCTCTTTCTTCGACGTTACATTTGCACACTTTTCCAATTATTTGCTCGCCAAATAACTCAACGAGCAGTCGTTTTGAAATCGGCTAACTGGAATAAACAAAGGAAGATATTGTGGGCAGACGCTAGCGTTATTTAATTCCTTCGTGGAGCTCAGGGAGAAACCATGCGGCTTCTTCGCGATACACTGATTTTGCATGATACCCACTCTGCTCTGTTACCAAAATCGTCGATTTTATGGGAATGGAAGGCGTGACTGACCTAGGTGGGATCATAGTCTTGACCCAACCGGGAGCGCAGGAGCCGACGCCTCCTCCGATTGTCAACGCTCGAGTTTCTTCTGCACAACATGCGTAGTCAGTGTGATAGCTCTTCTCTCCCCCTGAGTAGTTATCCTGGTTCAGCCTTACCTATACAAATCCCACCATATTCGGAACTGTCCACAATTCAGTCAATCTAGAGAAAAACAGACCTTTTCTATCACATGTGCGAGTTCACCATCATAAATGTTTCGTCAAGCTTCACTTCCTAGTAGCATCACTATTAGGCGGGCAGTGTACGTCCATGACCGTCAACCTGTGAAACCATGGCTGTTTTGTTCAAAATGCTCTGTATGAAGCTACAGCTGATCGTTTCGTGTTGAGGAGCATGTTCAAGGGCAGTTCTTCGTCGTCAGACGGTCTCCGTCATCCTGCGCACAGTCCGTAGAACGCAGAAGCTCGGGGCCGCGCTCGCTGACACCGTTTCCCACTGCAATCGCGCAGCGGCGCATCAAATTCGGAGCGCGGCGCGGCCAGTCGCGCCGTTCGGCCAATTGACGCGCCGCGCAGCTGCAGGAGTATAAAAGGCGCCTAAAGGGTTATCGCAGTGTGAGAAAAACTACCACGTAACCGAACTCGAGACACTTGCAAGCGATTTTGGTAAGCGAAAGCAGGATAGAGGAACCTATCCCCAATGAGGCAGTAGTAAGACGGACCTCGGCCGGAGTAGACGACGTAACTGCGCAGCCATTCCATTTACGGCCGAGTCTTTGCAGACCGTGAAAGGTATAAGATGGCCGATTTCACGATGGTCTAAGGCCTCGTGAATACTTCACGTCGCCGCGATGGAATCGCGGCAATGTATTTTGCGAGCGACACGAGATGATGTGGAGTTTTCAGTGCTCGTCGCATCGTTCATCGCTCTGCAAGGGAGCGCGATGGAGATCCACTCAGGACCAACGCTAAAAACCGCGCGTGGCGCCAAAAAGTATGCCATACTTGAGATGGGCGCGGAAAGCCATCGCGCATGTCGGCCGCCACTGTTGCGACGGCCGCGGCGAAGTTTCCTTTGACTATTCGGCCGCGCGCGGTGGAATCGTCATGAACTGAGCACCGCGATAGCATCGCGGCGATGGAAGTGTGCCCTCGGCCTAAGGGTACCTGGCCCTAGTGCAGAACGATTTCGTTCGCAAAGTGGTACCACTGTCCGAAAGGCGAGGGGTGTTCGATGAAGCCCACTCGGAGCTGCCAGCGGAGCATTTCGATCCAAAGGTACTTCTAAAGCAGCTATCAAAGAAAGTATTCGGGAAGACCGTGTTCAGGGACGTCACCAAATGAGCACAGAAGTGTCGAAGTTATTTGTCTTGCTACCGACTGCAGGCCGTGACACCTCGTTTGAAACCAATCGTTAACAATCAAGCCCAAGGAGCTGGTGGGAATCGACATACTGGATACGGGCCAGGCGGTGTCCGCTACATTCTCTCCGTAGCTGATGAATCCACGAAGTTTGGCGGAGCGTACGCTATCCCATATAAGGACGCTGCCACAGTGGCAGCGTATTCTCCGAAAGTTGGATAGCAGAAGGGGGCTTCAATCGAAGAAGTTTCTCTCTGATCAAGGGGAGAGTTCAAGAACATGCTCGTGAAGCAGTTGAAGACTCCTAGTAATCAGTCATGTGATCACAAAAGGGTATAACCCACGTGTGAACGGATTGACGGAAATTTTCAATCAGACACTAGTACAGATAGTTACCGTAGCTGATGAGCGGTGCTGCAGATTGCGTCCTCGCATATAATAGGGTCCACGAAACCACGGGAGAGAGCACATTTTTCTTGCTGAATGGTTTTGACTCGTTTGACTCGTACTTATCATGGAACACTCTTCACAGTTCGGCAGAGAGTTATGTGGGCGAAGTAGCCATAGGAACGGAGGGTGCTCGATAATATGATAATGAGGTCAACGGAGGGATGCGACAAAGGATGAAAGGAACTTATAATCGGGACAAAGCTGTTTAAACGCTGTTCAGTGTAAGCGATGCCTTTACGCGAACGTCCCAAGATACCCGAGTTGTCTCCCTGTGCTGACTAATTCCGGGAGGGGCTTTACTCTCGTCATCGAAATCAGCAACAACAGCGCCTTGATAGCTCTGATAAAAACCAACAAGACAGTGGCGGCGGCGAAAATATCTTGCTCACTTGAGGCCACCTCGACGGAGTTAAACCAGCAGCTGTGCGAGAGAAAAGCCGCAGAAGCTCAGCCGAGACGGACGAGCACCCCCCCCCCCCGCCCCCCCCCCCCCCGAACTTTTTTGCGATGACGGACTCTGAGCGTCGCGGACGATGGGGCGACGTTTGTCGATCCGGAGATGGGGTGACACATTTGTCAGTTCACGTCCATACGATGGAGTGGCAGATGATCATAACGCCGTCGGGAACCCGCGAAAAAGGATTTTCAATGGGCGCAACAGTCACCAGGTGCAAAGAAACGATAGCAAAGTATAGCCCTCGTGGTCACAGACGGTGTTGCGAAAAGGATTGTCGACAACGCTGAATCGGGACGATTCAGGTATAAGATTTGGCACGTGAGGAATTGACGAATGGAGCTTCATTACGGATGTTATCACTTTATGTGTAATAGCTTGTTGTGCTTTTTATGTTGGCATTATACTCGTGTTGTTATATCTGTTGTGTATATGGTTGGTTCAGCGGCATGGACAATGGTTCATGTCTGCCACACAAGGAGCGCCCAATCACGAGCGGCGGGCGGTGCGGTGTCATCCAGTCATTACCCAACCCCCCCCCCCCCGTCTCTAAGCGCCTCTACATAAAGCTGGCCCATAGCGCTCTGGACTTCAGCTGAGTTCATTCAGCGTCGGTCTCGAATCAAGTCGAGGCCAGCAGCGGCGCGGCAAGGCGAGTGAAGGAAAGGGTCGACCCGGCTTATACCACTGTTTCCCAATAAATCGATTCTCCAATCGTACCCCGGCATAAGAGAGTTCGAATATTCATGAGATAGCATTTTCCTAATGTACTCGAATTCTCAGAAAAATCGTCTTTTCAGCATAGTCGAACCCGAATACTCAAAATTTTCGGTGTTCAAAAGCGTTCAAAGAATCAAAATTTCCCAAGCAACTTACCTCGAATTACAGAACCTCCAATTAGATGAGAACGACAATTAAATAAAGAACTGCTAACCATTGAAAAGCAACACATGATTAGTGAAGACCATAAAACCTTATCGCCATTCCCTATCTTCGGTTGCCATAGGGGTGTATATGCGACCCGATGTCGAAGACCTGCTCACACAGCTCTCCCGCAACAACCAGGTGCGGTTCAACGAAGGCAATATTGTGCAATAAACCGGATGTCAGGAAATAACGTGTAGATGGGCGATGAGACGGCAGCCCATGGTAGACTATGGGGAGAGGCGAGAATATTGGGGCAGGTCGAAGGATGGAGCTGACCGTATTTAGAAGGAGAGGACGGTGTAACGAAGGGACGGCAGCAGGTGTAGTGGTAGAGACGACGAACTGACCAATTCACAGATGAGGATGTCTCGCTGTACTTTAGAAGTAAGCGAGCTAGTTGTGGTGTCATTTCAGAGACGTACCACCATGTGTCGAACACAATACACTGTTATGGTCGGCAAATGGAACAGGTAACCTGACAGTTTTTGCCGTTATGCGGAGTCGGGACGGAGACATTGGCAACAGAGACGAAGTTCGGATGCGCGTATGACGCGGGAGACAGGGTCGGAGTATCGATGGCATTGAGCAGTATCATGTGTATCGACGTTTTCTCCAGCGGCGCAAAGGACGCAGTTTGACTTAGGAGTCGAGCACTTTAGCAACATCCTAACGTCGTCTTGAATATGGCTAATCTTAGTTGGGGTCGAGTCGACACGTCCAGAAATAATAGCGACACTATGGATGAGCGCTTCAAAGGACGCCTGCCGTTCTGCCTCCATGTTGCGTAGTCTGCGCTCAATGTCGTCCTCCATGGTTGAGTGGGATAGAATGACGATGCGATGTTTTGAAAGGCAGGTATCAAGGCTCGCGTTAACTGACGTGAAGAGAGCCGTAACCGTCTCGCTGTCCGAACGCAAGTTATAATCATACCTGTAGCAAGACGTAGAGCATTACGCGAGAAACGCTCACAGTGACAACAGAGATGGTTCGCAATCGCAATATATGGCTACTGCAGAGCAAATAACTAATGAGTAGGAATATTATACCCACGACTGTTAGTGTGTGTTTCCAATGAGAAGTGACTATCAGCCAAAGAGGTGATAAATCTGGCATGCTGATGTCGTGAAAACTGGCTAGATGCGGAACGGCTTGGTGGGTGGAATTGAGGAAAACGTCAAAGGTGCACGTATGAGGATGCTAGTAGCAGAACACTCGTGTGTTGTATTCAAGCATTGTTGCCACCGCCAAATGTGAAACATTTTGATTCTACGATGGCGCTAGCTAAATAAAGGAAATCGAAATGCTCGAATGCTAACCTAAGCCTGGTTGTAGCATTGTGGACCGCACTTAATGGAATATACTTGGTGTGCGTACTGTGCGGTCGCTTACGAATCGGTTGAGGTAAGGCAAGAAATGGAGAGCTTACAGCCCTGTGAGCAGCTATAACACCCCATAACTTAATCAGCTGTGATGGTGCAACGTTAATCGATGTTCAAATGAACACTTTCCAGTTTTCTCATCGAAGTAACCAGTATTGTTATCTTATGTGGAAGCTACAGTGACAGTCCGTTTTCAGTATGCACAGACAAGTATGGTGTTGACATCGGCAAGAGGTAGTCGCTGCTGTTACATAGGCGCGCTAACTCGCTATATGAAGAGCGACACGACGGATGGACCCGTGTAGTGTCGCATGCGCAAGAGTGAGTGTTATCGCAAGAGCTGAAATTACTGCGTACTCGATGGCTCTGCATTGTCGCGAGTACGAAGTCCTGTGGGAGGACCAGTGTTTCGATCGTATCTTACGCAAATGTATGGTAGGACACCAGCGGTCTTTGGAATGATATTACTGTGAAGTCAAAGTCTTCGAACGACTGTTTTGTGTACGGCACGATGAAAGGCGACCGTTCTGTTCTGTGTTATAGATTTCAATAGAAATGTCAAGCCTATGTTATACTTCGGCGACGTTGTTGTCGGCGACGTCGGTGTCAGTGTTGCGCGCGCTGCTACGCACTGCGTAGCACCCGCTCAACACTGCTGCCGACGTCATCGAAGTATGACATAGGCGTTACTGTTGGATTCCATTCCAGACACCTAAAAATTACGTACAAGTCTGGTGAGATTGTGTCGTGTATCATGCGATAGAAGGTACAAGCGCGTATCGGAATTGCACAAAGGCAGTTCAAACGGCTACACTGAATGGAGCAAGCTGAGTACCCAGAGTACACCATGGGCTGATTTAATTCGGGAATGATGTCACGTAGGGCGACACTCCCGCAGATGGTGCCAATAAACAAACCCACTCCCCTACAGTGTGCTATGTACTCAGGATGGTGTTTTGACACGCAACACCATGTTGAGTAAGACTTTTGAGCAACGAAGCGTCGTGGATCTACGGAGCATTTTGATATATCCCACGCTTGACACATGACACAGTCAGATACATTGAGTGGATTGTATGCTGTTGAATAACAATTCATTTTGGTACTGATATTTGCAAATGCGGCGGTCTGTAAACAAGCTTTATGGATTGACGGATGTATCCGCCCTGACAGGAAGATACACTTAGGGACTTCACACCATGATCACTACGCTTATAGTCACAGGTTTGACCATAGCGGGAGTGAAGATGTTTAACGAGAACTGAGTACCGCTATGATTTGGCTATCGAACGTGAAGTTCTATGGATGTGGTATCTGGTGCAGGTTGTCGGGATTTCCATTTAGTGCCGAAAGCGATCCAATTGATTAGAAGCGCTGCGACTTCCAAAATGTAAACAATAATCGAAACTGATATTGCCCCAGTGGGCCAACATTAGACGTTGGCAATGAGCCGCTTAGGTAGGAAGCTGGAGCTGTATTCGCAGAATTGAGCTAACTGACAGGATCGAGATTTAGTGCTAGTGTTGGAGCGTGGGACCACCAGAAACCTTTGGTGAATTGGCGAGGCTGGAATCTTGTATTACTTGACAGCTTGAATAGATGTCGATTGTTGCTTTATTGTGGCAGTTTGCACGCACAGAGAAATGTCAGTTTTTCACAACGAGGACAGTGTGAGACGTGAATATTAGTTGCTTTTGTGGTCACTGGAGAAACGTTTCCAGCACCAATTGTTCTCCATCCCGATCTTTCGACGAGCACTCACATCCACTACCAATTGGCATTGGTGCACTTGGAACGTGCAATCACTTCTTAAGCTAGGTCTAGTTCTGACCGACGGTGCACGTGTCACCATTCTTGCTTTCCTGGAGATACTCCTTAACGATGTTTTGTGAGAGCTTCTTGAGGATATTCTCGATCCACATCGGGGCATGTATCTCAACTATAATTGTGCCCGGAGGAGACCATTTCGTCTGTTAATGATCCAGTTTCGTCACACACTGTTTCACAAGAAGAGATTTTGCTTTTTGCTGGTCGCCGTTCGGTGAGGCGTTGTATAACACGTACATTGCTTACGTTACCGTTCTTCCTTTTGATCGTATTCACCATCTATGGATAGCTTTGTGGTACAACTTTGATATCCTTTGTGGTGACTGCCATCTGTCCCGTTAAACATTCTTTAAGCAAGGTCAGTTTTTCTGTGTCGTCGAGTGATCGATTTTCATGGATCATTGTTTCGAAAATGGCCCAGTTTTCAGTTTCATACGGAAGTCGGTTTTGCCATCGAACATTGAAATTGTAAAGTTGGGAGGCTTTAAGGAATGATTCTTAGGCATATCTATGTTTGCGGTGACCTTCGTGTTGCCGATCGTTGCTATCTGATCAGCTGTTTCCATCGTGGCCCCGCTGTTTTTTAAAGTTTTGGTGTGTGCTGGGAACGTTTTTGATGTCAACGACGTTGGCATTCGTTAGACTTTCTTCCGTTTCGCGATCTTCACCACAATTCCTTTTCCTAGAAAATCACAGCGATGCTGGGTCCTGTTGTAACGTGGTGCCTTTTTGTTGCGGATGCTGTGGTGCAGAAATGCCAGGCAGCATAGGGGACAACGCCGCGAGTTCATGCTGGACTTCCACATATCGCGTTTTGAGAGCGGAAAGCATTGCATCTGCCCCTTCTAGTGCTGCGTCATACGAAAGCTCAGACTCGATTGCATGAAATTCCTTCAAGACCTCATCTTTGTTGGATTTCTTTTGTCTGCGTATTCCCTTTCAAATACCCTAAGCGCCTCTGCGCTTCGCATCTAGATACCTCAAGAGGCGTGAAGGCATTTTTGATTGAGCTGAACAGTTTTATACAGTATTTGTATTTGTCCGTTACATCATCTGCTTACTGCACTACCTCTGTGAAAGGGCGGAATATGGCTAGTTGCACTTTAAGATGATGGCAAGCGCTTTTGAGAGTCTCTTTGCGAAACAAGAGCGACATAGTGGCAGTTTTGGCGCTGCTCGTTGCTTTTCATTTCGTGCAGTCAGAAGTGGCTGACTCGGTAATGTAACGGGCTGCGAATACCTGATCACGACCTAGCTATGTACGGCCTATGAACAAGGTGTATGTAGCGGGGAACTCGTATAATTCGGGTGGCGGATGCATCAATGCGCTATAAAGCACTTCTAGGTTGACACGGCTCGGTGGTTCACTAGTTTATTCCTCGATCACAGCGGTTGCGACCGATACAGGCGCTGGCACACTCGGCAGCAGCGGCAGTGGCAACGGCGGCGGTTAATGCTTAATCATCATAGGGGCATCGGTTTGGCGGGAAACTATGCTTAAGCATCTGCCGCCGCCGCCGCCGCTGCTGCTGCCGAGTGTGCAAGGGCCTTAACACGTTGACGACGAGAGCGATTTTCGCTTGTAAGGGACATGGGACGAAGCGCACCGCACAAATGTGACACGACATATCGTGACCCAAACTTCGCTAAGGAAACTAAACTTAAGGATTAGTTCGGGATGCCATACACGATGGTAATGTTCCTCTCAACAGCTACGGCCGGTCACCTCAACCTCTCCTCCCCAAGTGTGGTCGTATTAGGATCACCGATTTCGCCGAACGTTGCCCGAACCAGAACCCGAAGCTTTTGAAATCAGACTGAACATCTTTCAGTTCAAGACGAATTCCTTCCACATTAAACTAGACCTTCCAAAAAGGTTAGAATAATTTTTGTGCTCAAGGAAAATTGTAGTATAACTTTCTTTGAAGTGTTTTTTTTAGTTTAGCGGTTTAAAGCTTATTTTAAAAGGCAAATAGGCGACAATTTTTAGTGTCAAAAGAAGGGACTGCTCCATGCCCTCAAGATGTCACGTTTTTTACTCGATTGACAGCAAAATATATGTTTGCATGGAGCTTCACAGCTGTTATAGAGATGCAACAAGGGCAGTTGTGAAGAACACACCAATCTTCACTTTGATGTTTCATGTAAGCAGCTTTTACACCATCATTCAACCAAAGTCGCATCGAGCCGTTCGAACACATAGCGTGATCTCGTCTTTTAATGCACTCTTTGATTGCTGCTTCGCTGCGCTTTAAAACAAAATTTAACTTATTATTTTTTCTCAAAGAATAATTTCAAAGAAAGTTATACCAAATTTTCCTTGAACAAAAAATTACTATAACCATCTTGGAGAATCTGTAGTTTAACCTGTATGAAGCTCGTTTCGATATGGAAGACCCGCAGTTTGATTTCAGTAGCATCATAATTGCTTGGGAGTGTCCAATTTGACGCGAAAATGTTAACATTTTCACATTTTTTCATATCGCGCTAGAATATATGTATATATTAGGTTGTTCCATAAGTCCCTGCCGTTTTTTCAACGATTCATTGGGAATTTCGCCGGCAGTCTCTTGCATAGCACTACAAAGCTTTCGAAAGACAATGATTTGCTCTATCAGACCATGTATTGCAATTCTTTTTTCATCCGTAATTTTGTTAATGTTTAGGTCGTTAAAGTGAAAAAGTGAAAAGTGGCCATCGCCGACAGTTGCTTCTCTCCGCTTGGGTTTGGAATTTTTTCACAGGTTTTTACAGCATTTGTATGGCAATGTTTTGCACTACAAGGATATGTTAGTCCTGTTTGTTCATTTGTCCTTTATTGGTTTTTAGGCCATCAAATTGGAGCGTCCGAAGGAGAAGATATATTTTTACTGACAGCTCCTCCTCTGTGGAAGGCTCATTGCTTGGAGTTATACAATACCGCTCATAACTAGTGTCGCATTTGGCGTCGGCTATGCTCAAGAGCGTCGCAGCGTCGGAATCGTTGGGAGCAGGAAATTTGCGAAGCCGAGCACACCGCTGGATTCAGCTGGTCGAGTAGAGTCCAGATATCTAATTAACTTTTATCCTGCTCCAAAGTTGATCTATTTGCAGCTATTCGCTTCTTCGCGTCGCCGATTGAGATTCCTCTTATTTTATAGTGGTAAAGGTGGTCTGCTTTCGAAAGAAAATGAATATTCATATTCCTCGTTCAACGATCTTTCCAGAGGTTCAGAAAGTAAATAGCAGATAACCTTCCTGATAAATAAATAACTCATTCAAGGCTCAGCTGCTTTCCTAATACATATAAAAACAATCTAATGTGGTCATCTGCCCATCCATCCGACCACCTTCGCGAAATTAATGGCCGCTCGTCAGATGTCTCACATCGATCGTCAGCGTTCTGTATGTGAAACAGAATCGGTTGTATTAATTTTAGAATTTGGAAAAAAAAATCAGCAGCATTGGGCGAGGTCGTATCTGGCTCACCGCTGCCTGCTTTAGTGCCAAGCACAGCTGTTGCAGTACCGCTGGCTTTCATACCGAGGTGCGAGGGCGGCAGGTCTGCGACCCGACCGAGGAGTGCTGTGCGAAGGTCGACAGCAGCTAACACTCCGGTGAAGGACGAAAAACCCTAACACTTCAAAACATGGCTGTGTTATATCAGCGGGAAGCTCTCTTTTTGAATAAGAACGCTGTCGTGTCTGTTTTTCAAATTAAAGCAAACCTAATGAGTAAAGGGAGGAAGCAAAAAGATTCGTCGATTTTTGCTACATTTAAGCGCTCAAAAACAGCCGTTTTGGAAGATATCAATAATATATACTGCAACTATACAAAAGGCAGGTAAATATACTATACAGCGAAGAAATCCTCGCTTCTCCAACCTGCTTCACAATGCAGTTGCGGCCACTCCTAAATTCAAAAAATCCAGTGCAGCAGACGAAACAATTTGGATTGTGGGTCGAAATTAGGACGGCCACTCGAGTTTCAAGACCTACTTCTTTATCACAGTTAAGAGGCTCTACTCTACTTAAAATATTAGAGAAACGAACTTATCTGGAGATTTTGATACTGGGAAAATGGAGAATTAAAATCGAAGAAGTCATTTTCTGGATCTGGCACCGAAAACAAACAAACTTCGCAGTGTTTACTATCGGCAAGGTCGCAGTGAAGCACTGAAGTCAAATTTGTAGGAGGAATGTTAAGAAAAGTGAAACCTTTTACAACTAATAGGTGGAGCAGGCGGGCAGTTAGCCAAACATATCTTGTGGGTGTAATTATGCCAGGCGAGGGGAGACCCTGCCGCAGTGTACATATAGGCAAAGTTGGATATTTCTTGAAAGCTGATATTTACTTCCTACATCTCGAAATACCATTGAACGAGGAATATGAATATTCATTTTCTTTCGAAAGCAGACCACCTTAACCACTATAAAATAAGAGGAATCTCAATCGGCGACGCGAAGAAGCGAATAGCTGCAAATAGATCAACTTTGGAGCAGGATAAAAGTTAATTAGATATCTGGACTCTACTCGACCAGCTGAATCCAGCGGTGTGCTCGGCTTCGCAAATTTCCTGCTCCCAACGATTCCGACGCTGCGACGCTCTTGAGCATAGCCGACGCCAAATGCGACACTAGTTATGAGCGGTATTGTATAACACCAAGCAATGGGCCTTCCACAGAGGAGGAGCTGTCGGTAAAAAACGAGCAAACAGGACCAACATGTATTCTTGTAGTGCAAAACCTTATCTTACAAATTCTGTAAAAAAATGCGCAAAAAATTCCAAACCTAAGCGGAGAGAAGCAAGTGTCGACGATGACCACTTTTCACTTTTTCACTTTAACGACCCAAACATTAACAAAATTACGGACGATAATGGAAACGCCATAGATGTTCTGATAGAGCAAATCATGGCGCAAATAGGGTCCGGGGGGGGGGGGGGTCACCACAGCATGGCGCGGCGGGCCGGCGTGGCGAGTAGCCACATACAGTGAATGTAAATGCAGTCTTATCTCTTCGTTTCGATTATAGATCCGCGTCTTATGTGCTTCCTAATTGGACAAGGGAGGGAACTTCAGGATGTAGGCAATTTTAACACGGATGCGTCACTTGAGCCACACCCTGGAGTCCCTTCCCCTGCCTAAATCTGTAGCTGTAGCCGCTGACGCGGAGGAGAGCACAGAACACAGCTACAGCATTATTTGTTTGTTTTCTTTACTATCAGTGTGCCTTGTCTCGTTTTCTTGGTGTTGGTGACACTTTTTATAAGGTGACCCCCCCCCCCGGACTCTATTTGCGCCCAAATCATTCTCTTTCGAAAGCTTTGTAGCGCTATGCAAGAGACCGCCGGCGAAATCCGCATGATTTGATCAAGACCTATTTTACATTCCACACAAGGTGTTTGAGACATACTTCACTTTCGTTGTAAACGCATAAAGATATTGAATAAAGGGCGGTCTTAGTCAGTTCTTGTCTGGAAAGCGCCACGCATTCTACTAGGAAGAGTTGGGGAATCTTAACCGCGGACATGTGGAATGCTTCCTTGACACCCACTTGCGAACGACCTCGCTCACCCACTGCAAGGCAGGAGGTTGGTAAGAAACGTTGCACTCAGGCACGCGACTATGCCACTATGAAGATACCCCTATAACCATGTCTGAGCTACTTTTAAAATCGAAGGCGGTTCTTTATGCTTTAATAAAATTTGGAATCCACTTCTGAACCTTTGAGAATGATGGTTCAGACGGCATTGCTTCATGGAAGTTCTTGCACAGGATGTGAGCCACCATTTCCAAAATCGATCTATGTGAAGTGAATCAAAAGCTTGCAGTGGCTCGGAGAAATTGTGTCCTGTTCAAATTGTTTGCGAATTTTTCGTTTTGTTCCTTGTGAGCAGCGCTTTGCAACACTCAAGTACCCCCTTGAGGATGATTCATAGTTTTGAAAGAAGGAAGTCGGTGAATCATATTTTTGGAAGAAGAAAGTCGGTGAATAAAACCGATGACCGACCGATGTAAAGTTGATGATTAATATGTCAGTAAGTTTGAGGAAGAATTTCTATCTGGTCATTGTGTCTAAATTTTCTCCTCATTCTGCGCTTTGATCCTTTGCGTGCTCAGCTTCATAATTCAAAAAGATTGTAGGTGTCGCCTGTGTAGGTAGCCGCCCAACGATCATTTTGCAGGTGCATGCGAAGTCCAAATCGCGTCGGCCGAGTTTCTCATCCGGATTCTGCGGGCCAGCATCGGGTGACTCTAGCCAAAGCTCGGTTTAGAAAACAGGTGGAGAAGATGAGATGTTCGCGCCGTTCGATGTCGTGTTGGATCAACATCGTCTCAATTTTTGTGGCCCTAGAAGTTAGGCCTTGCGTGTGATGGTTGAATGAGTTTTAAGAGTTTGAGTATTATAACCAGTGTTGGTGTTATTCTGTTTATGATTTTATTATCACTCAACTAAATGCTCCTACGAGGTTCGTCAATTCGGATTTGAAAAGTTTATATGAAAAGTTTCGGTTGCTAATGACGCTAGCTTCTACATATACATATATGTATGCCTGTTTGGTTTCATTAACATATCCTCGTAAGTACGAAATAGAAGGGTGAAAAAAGAACGAAATTACGCGTTATTTCTCAGTGTTGTTTCTGATACTTCTCATTTCATCCTGTTTCGTGTTCTGTTAATGCTGTATGTCTCTCATCTTGTAACAGGCTTCAGGACCTTGATCCAATGCCGTGTGAATAGCGCGGCGGCGACGGCGCGTGCCAGGAAAGCGGAAGAAGACCCCTTGTTCTCGCGCTCACCGACTGCCATGTTGTACTCGGCAACGACGCGACGTCGCGTTGTACCAATGTCTGCCTCGTGTACCATGTATTTCAAGTTAGTTTTAACGTCATGCTTTACGTGGAAAGCCTTAGAAGAGTTCTATTTTGATCTTATTACTTGATGTTTCATTCACTACTGTTGGCCAATGTCCAGCGCCGATGATTTCGATTGTATTGTAGATTTAGTATTATATAAAACGCTATAAGGTATGCTATAGATACCGGTGATTACGTCCAGTAAACACCTTTGAGTTATATGGACCGTTACATAAAGACAGTTCTAGTCTATTCCTTGTTCAATTCACAGCGTTTTCGTCGTAACATATAGGCGTCAACTGCCATGTGTAATAGATTGAGTTACTACATCTCGAGGTTCAATAAATGTGGAGCATATTTCTTTTGATAAGATGTCTCTGTACCTGCAGTTGTGGCTGCTCAATGGTTCCATTGACGCACAATTAGTTGCTGGTATTCCCAGTGTCTCTTCGAAGTGGAAACTGGCCGATAATTACTCCGCGGTACAAGACGTCCAACAAGTTTATAGTGGAGGCAAATCAAACGCAAATGGTAAGGCACACAGTGGAGCTGCTGGAGTCGTGTGAGAGATCCTTGTCTCTCGAATCTGCTCCTTATTGCACATCCGTTCACTAGGGCGTGGCTAAATTCAAATAGAACAGTGGAGGACGGTGGGGCAGGCGATGACCTGTCCCGATGGTGGTTTATCTGCCGGTCATGCCACCGTGTGCACCATCAACGGCTTGGATTACGGTGGGGAAGTGAGCCCAACCCAACACAGTGAAACTCTGGTATGCGCCGTCAGCGGTTGCGAGGAGGGCGAGCATTGATCGTGGTGGAGGCGGGATGAAAGCTCGCATGAGGCTACTCACATGCACCGAACATTTGTTCTGAGATGAAAAAGCAAGGTACTCACTTCATGTTGCGTCCGCCCACTCGCAGGCGATTAGACGTGGCACTGCAATTACATTTGGCAACTGGGCTATACTCTTGTGCCGATGTACTCGACAGAAGCTGTCAAGGAGTAGGTACTGACAACTGCTTTACCGAGTAGCTGGAAGGTATGCCACGTAACTGCTGACTGTTTCGGAATGTGCTAGTGGTGCACGCAGTACAAAGATTAAAGGTTATAACGTTGATCGCTAGTAGGTCTCACATATTATTCTTGGACATATTAAGTGTGATGCTCAAGCGTGGGATGCGATTTTTGGCGAAAATTAACGGCCATTTCCGGAGCCGATTTGGTGAGACCCCTCTTGTCTCCATGAATATCTTCTTCTCCTGAGCGTTTAGTCCCGCGCAGTCGCAGGGTCCGCTGTTCTTGTGATTTGTCGCCACCTCATCCTATCAAGGGCGTCATCTGCCGTGGCGCCGACTTCGGCAATATCTCTCTTGATGACGTCCTTCCATCTTTTCCTTGGGGCTCCTCTCGGACGCTTTCCGGGTGCCTCGAAATCTAGGGCCAACCTTGTGGGGTGATCCCCTGGTCTTCTGAGGACGTGCCTATACCACCTCAGGCGCTGCTCTCTCATCTTCAGCTGGATCGGGGCTGTCTTCATCACTGCCCTAACATCCTCGTTTCGCACCCTGTCCCGACGGGTCCATCCACATGCCCACCTCAGCATCCTCATCTCCGCCGCGTGCAGTTGCCGCTCCTGCGCCTTATCCAGGGCCCAGCACTCACTGCCGTAGAGGAGGGCAGGTCTCACAACTGTTCTATAGAGCTTGCCTTTGAGCGTCCTTGAGCATCTACGGTCGCAGAGGATCCCCGTGGACTCCCTCCACTTGAGCCAGGCTGCGTTTATTCGTCCCCTGACCGCCTGGTCCACACTTCCTTTCTCGGATAGGTCACTTCCGAGATAGCGGAATCCTTCCACATTCTCGATCGCTTTCCCTTGGCAGTCTGGGATCAATCCAGCGCACTGCTCAGAGCTGATGAACTTCGTCTTCTTCACGTTCAGCTGTAGGCCGTTGTCTGCGAGGGCTCTCTGCCACAGCTGCACCTTCTCCTCCAGCTGCTCTTGGTTGTCGGCTACTAGGGCGATGTCGTCCGCGTAGAGGATCGTTCTGAGAGGGCCTTCCTCAAGGTGGTTCACTATAGAGTCAAACGTCAGCAGGAAGAGGAACGGGCTCAGAGCCGACCCTTGGTGTACCCCCACTGTGATGTCCACTTTCCTTTTCACCCCGTGTAGAGTTCGTATCGCCGCTTTCGAGCCCTCGTACATGTTCCTTATGACCGTGATCAGAAGTTCCGGGACACCCCTTCCTCGAAGGGCATTCAGATTACGGCCCGAGCTAGCCTGTCGTAGGCCTTCTCCAGTTCCAGGAATGCCAGGTAGCAGGGTTTTCGTTTCTCCCGATATTTCTCCATCACCTGACGAGCGATGAAGATGGCGTCTGTGGTGGACCTCTCAGGCATGAAGCCCCACTGCACCTGGGAGATGGGTACCATCTCCCTCAGCCTTGAGTCGACCAGTCGTTCGTAGATCTTCACCGTGTGTGAGATAGTTTGATCCCTCGGTAGTTGGAGCATTCGGAAGCGTCTCCCTTCTGCTTGAAGATGGGGACTATGGTGCTGTTCCTCCAGTCATCCGGCATCTTACCTTCTTTCGTGATTCTGTTGAGGAACTGCGTCAGACAGTTAATTCCGAGGTCCCCGAGCACCTTCCAAGCCTCTATTGGCACACCGTCAGGCCCTGCTGCCTTTCCGAGTTTCATCTTCCCTATGGCCTTGCGAACTTTCTCTTGCGTCCAGGGTGGGATGGGTCCTTCCGCTGGTCGTTATTCCTCGGCCTCCCGACGAGGGAACTCCTCGTTCAGGAGTTCCTTGAAGTACTCTCCCATCTCTCTATGACCTCGACCGGCTTCCGTAACACCCTACCGTCAGCACTCTTCACCGTCTTCACTACTCGAATGTCGAGGCTAGCTCTATGACGCGCCTTGGCCAGGAGGATGGCGAACTTCTCTCCCTCTGGCCCGTCTAGTTTCTCGTACAGGGCATCCATTTCCGCGTTCTTTGCCTTCGCTACAGCTGTTTTTGCCAGCCTCTTCAGCTTCCTGTAGGGGTGTGAGATGCTCGGGTGCCCTCGTCTTCTGCCACAGCTTGTAGGCCTCCTTCTTCCTCTTCACTGCAGCCTGCACCTCTTCGTTCCAGAACCATGCCGATTTATCCCCTCTGGTTCCTCCCTTTGTTTCTCCCAGGGTTTCCTTGGCACATCTCAGGATTGTTTGGGCTACCCTTCTCCAGGTCTCATTCACGGGACCAGCGATCTGGAAGGCCTGCTTCGAGCACTGCCCTTCGTAGCTCGTTCCGCTCTGAACCGGCAGTCTCCACTATCGGATCCTGGGTTCCGTCCTCACTTTTGGGCCTGGTGGGTGGAGGTGTGCTAAGGTCGGCTACAAGGGTCTATGCTGTGCCCGGAATGACCTTCACATTCCCGACTGTTTTCAGGGCAGCCCTTCGAACCAGGATGTGGTCGACTTCCGTCCTTCTTCCTCCGCTAGCATAGGTCACCTTCTGGCTCTCTCTCTTCGCGAAGAAGGTGCTGCAGACAGCCAGGTCGTGGGCGATAGCCAGATCCAGAATTCGTTCTCCATCTGATTTTATCAGGCCGATCCCTTTACCTCCATGAACCCTTTCCACTCCTCTTCCGCCACTCCCCACATGCTCGTTCATGTCCCCTGCTATTGAGAGGTAGTCGCCCTTCTGGTACGGACCTTATGGCTTCCTCGAGCGAGAGGTAGAAGTCATCCTTGTCGTGTTCGGAGCATCGGAGCATCCGGTCTGCGGAGCGTAGACAGACATGATGGTCCAGTAACCCTCCTTCGTGTCCAGCCGCAGTGACATGATGCGGTCGTTTATTCTTTGGACAGCCTACTGAATCCTTGAGGGACTCCGCGACAGCTATCCCTACCCCGTTCCTCTTGGTGTCCTCTCCGTTGTAGTACAGCTTGACCCCCTCTCCGATCTCCCTGGCTTTCGCCCATTTTCCATCGCGTTTCCTGCAGACACAGGACTTGTATCCTTCTGCGCTTCATCAGGTCAGCCACTTCCCTAGATCTTCCGGTCAGCGTTCCCACATTCAGAGTCCCCAGTCGAACTAACTTCTTTAGCCGAGGTCGTTCGGCCCTCGGTAGCCCTCGCATACTGACCACAGAACTCGGGCGGGGGTTCTGTGCGCCACTTCCGGGTGACGTCCTACCCTTTACACTGATTCTATTGCGACCTGTGATCATGGTTTTGTGACGAGGTTTCTCCATCAGCCGGCCTGTCAACCTGGGCCTGACGCTGGAACCGTTGCCATTTTTGCAATTTTTGCAGGGCATGGCGTGCCGGAGCCGGGAGTCGAACCTGTGACCGTTTGTGTATGAAACTACACTACTAACCACTAGGCTAACTCGGCTCCTTGTCTCCATGAATATACTACTTTCTATCTGTCATGTTTTTTTCAATTTTATATGTGATTTTGTACCCCTTAATATGTCCTTCTTTCCAGGTGTGGCTTTGACACTGTAGAGATTCGCATGCTGCTCCTTTCACTGAGGGAGACATGGTTATTGATTGATTAATGCACAAAATTGAATAAAGTTTTGAATACTGTTTGTTCTGCAGTCAAAGATAAAGATTTTCTGCCCGTTGATTTCGATTCAATGAGAGGCGTTCAATTTCTTCAGTTTTTTTTTTTCAGGAAGTCATGAGAATGACACCCTTCTACCTGAAGTAGCGTCGTCTGCGTCTGGAAGCGCACTTTATGAGATTTGAAGTGTTAATTACTCACGATTCCCTACAAGATTTTTTTTAAAGCGCTCTTCGAATCGATGACGAAGTCGCAACTGAGGGGACAGACTTCACGGAGTCACAGAAACAGGTTTATACACTATGAGAGAAGGAACGTCAGAGAGTGAAGCAATGCCATATAGAAGCCTAACTCCCGTTTATTATATACAGTACCGGACATGTCTTTTGGTCATTGGCCGAAAAAGCCGCGCCGGCCAACATAGGCCGCTTTGGAGCGTTCCAAAGCGGCCTTTTTGAATAACTTCTTTAGAAACCAAATACTTGTGAAAGTAAACATATATTTGAACTCAGCAGCTCAAGCTCTATCTTTTGGTATATAAATCTCAGTAGAGTTGAACAATGCATATAGGCCCCGACAGAATCAATCGAGTAGGCGCGGTGGGACAACCTGTAGAGTTTGGGTGCGCCGTGAACAATGCACTTATCGGAAATTCTCAGCCGTCCTAATCAGAAATTGCTCTAAGAATGTCCACCTTGCATTTGGAGTGCGCCGTGAACAATGCATACAGAATCGGACCTACCAATCGAGTGAGCGCGACAACCTGTAGAGCGAGCGTTTGGGGAGTTTTATCGGGAATTCCCAGCCGCCCCAACCAGAAATTGCTCTAAGATTGTCCACCTTGCATTTGGAGTGTGCCGTGAACAATGCATACAGAGTCGGACCTACCAATCGATTGGGCGCGACAGCTCGCAAATTGCATGCGCGCGCGTATTCGGAGCGCAATAACTTTGTGGAGATCGAATCGTTCCGGCTGCGGCTAGTGGGTTTTGTAGGCAGTAGAATGGTTTTGCAGTCCTCAAAAGTACACCGTGGTAGCTTCTAAACTGGCGAAATTATTGCGGTGCGAAAATGCAGGTTAGCCTTGTGTGACACGATATTTTCCAAATTCAGTCGACCACTGTGGGAAGACGTGACGAGCTAACGGTCTAGGAATGCGTATTCGAGCAAAGCAGTTAAGGTACTTTTGCGAAGAAGTGCCCAGAGCTCCCCAGCTTTCTAACCCGCCTCGCTCCCGGCAGCCATTTTAGAGCGGCGGAGGACATCGGCGAAGTTTCTTCCGCCCTTACTCGCCCTCATTTGAGTTTTCCACATTTCTAATGGTGCCGTTCTGTTTAGCTCGGAAAGCTCTATCGAACGGTGTCACTCTCAATCAATTCCGAAAACATCGGTTTTTTTGACAATTTCGCATCAAACGTGAGGCTGCCCAAGGCCGCGGCAGAAGGACAATGACGTCATCCAAAAACGATATTTTTGAACCGGGCCAAGCTTGATACCGTTCGATAGAGCTTTTGGTGGTAAATTGAATGGCGTTACTGCTAGCAGCAAGAACTGAAATCTGGGCGATTAAGAGCGCGGAGAACATCGACCGTTGTTGTGCTAAATTACACGCGCGGGCGTGTTCGGAGCGCGATAACTCTGTCAGCTTCCAATCCTTCAAGCTGGAACGTGTGCGCTCTGTAGGCAGTCATATGCTCTAGTAAAGCGCTAAAGCACAGTAAATTATCTTACGAATTTGCAAGGTTATGGCGGTGCGAAAATGCAGGTTGGGCATGTGTGACACGATTTTTTCAGATTTCGGTCAACCGCTGCGGGTACACGAGGCGAGGTAACGGCATGCATACTCGTAGACGAGCAAAGCACCGAAGGCACTTTACGATGACCTGCTCGCAGCTCTCCAGATGCCTAAACTGCTTTAGAATAATCTGCCATTTTGGAGCGGCGTAGGGCGACGGCGAAGTTCCTTCCGCCCTTACTCACCCACATTCGAGTTCTCGACGCTCTCAATGGCACCGCTCTGTTCAGCTCGAGAGGCTCTATCAAATGGTGTCAATCTCGACCAATTCTAGGGATATCGATTTTTTGACAATTTCGCATCAAAGGTGATGCGGTTCAAGGCCGCGCCAGACGGACGATGACGTCATCGAAAAACGATATTTGTGGACCTGGCCATGTCTGATACCATTCGATAGAGCTTTTAGTGCTGAATTGATTGGTGTTACTGCGAGCAGCAAGAAATGTAATCTGGGCGAGTAAGAGCGCAGAGAACATCGACCGTTGTTGTGCTAAATTGGACGCACGGGCGCATTCTGAGCGCAATAACTCTGTCACGTTTAAATCTTTCCGGCTGCTACTTGTGGATTTTGTAAGCAGTAGTATGCTCTAGTAAAGCGCCAAAGCACTGCAAATTATCTTACGAAATTGCAAGGTTACGGCGGTGCGAAAATGCAGGTTGGGCATGTGTGACATGATTTTTTTCAGATTTCGGTCGACCGTTGGGGTAAATGAGGCGAGTTAAAGGTATGCAAACTCGCGGACGAGCAAAACACCGAAGGCACTTCACGATGATTTGCTCCCAACTTTCGATGACGTCATTGTCCGGGCAGGCTCGGCGAAGAGCCCTCATCCTCGAAGGAAATTGTCAAAAAATATATTTCCATGGAATTGGCCGCGATTAATACCGTTCGATAGAGCTTTTTGAGCTGAACAGAACGATATTATCTTGTGGGTCAAAAACTCAAATTTGGGCGAGTAGGGGCGGAAGAATCTTCACCGCTGCCCTCCGCAGCTCTAAAATAGCAGCTGGGACTAAGGCAGTATAGGCAGCTGAAGAGTTAGGAGCAGATCATCGTAAAGTACCATAGCTGATTTGCTAGCCTACGCATTCGTAGGCCGCTAGCTGATCGCGTGTTCCTAGAGTGGTCGACTGAAATCGGAAAAAATCGTGTCACACAAGGCTAAACTGCAATTTCGCCCCGCTGTAACCTTGTCCAGTCATAAGACACTTTGCTGTGTTTCAGAGCACCTATTGAGCGTTTTACTGCTTACAAAATCCACAAGTAGCAGCCGGAAAGATTTAAACGTGACAGTGTTATTGCGCTCAGAATACGTCCGTGCGTCCAATTTAACACAACAACGGTCGATGTTCTCTGCGCTCTTACTCGCCCAGATTACATTTCTTGCTGCTCGCAGTAACACCAATCAATTCAGCACTAAAAGCTCTATCGAATGGTATCAGACATGGCCAGGTCCACAAATATCGTTTTTCGTTGACGTCATCGTCCGTCTGGCGCGGTCTTGAACCGCATCACCTTTGATGCGAAATTGTCAAAAAATCGATATTTCTAGAATTGGTCGAGATTGACACCATTTGATAGAGCCTCTCGAGCTGAACAGAGCGGTGCTATTGAGAGCGTCGAGAACT
>OX375870.1:51916715-51966042 GCA_947359475.1 Heligmosomoides polygyrus bakeri
GTAAAACCAATTGGACGTGAGGATTATTCTGAAGATCTGCAGTTTTCAAGTATCACTGTATCAGCTGCCGTTCCGTTAATCACCGATTTGCTCGAGCTGGCTCCAGCAGCGTCTCCATTCGTCCGTCCCCGTCGCGAGCCAGAGTGCTCTAATAGATCCTCCTCTCTCGAGGGAACAAAGAGCGTCATATCGTTCGTTCAAGGCTTTCACAGAGAAGTCCCAGTCCGTTGGTGGGCGTCTTCGTGTTCTCTTGAAATCCCGCGGAATCCAGTCGGTGACGGCTCTCGTCCAGCGGGTGTCCGCGAAGCGCATTGCGTGACCGGTCCACTTAATTTTCGACGACCTGACCCATGCAACATCGTCTCTGATCTTTGAACGTCGACGAAGCTCGGAACTCCTTAGACCCCTTCCCTCAGTTGCGTGAACCGTATCACTCCGAGCATAGTCCTCTCGATTCCACGCTGCGCGAAGCTGATCGCGTGTTCATCCCGCTTTCGTGTAGCTCAGATCTCTGAAGGCAGGTATACTCAAGGTATATTAGGGCAGGAAGAACGGTCGAGTCGGACATTCTTCGTCTTCTTCACGACTTCTTTGACGCTCATGAAAGGTCCCCAAGGCCGCTCGTTTCCTCCCGCCCAGCTCCTGCGTTAGGTCGTTGGCCATATTGACTTCGCGACCCAGATACACGTAGCTGAAGCAATCGGAGATATTCGTTCCGTTGAGCAAGAATGGCGCATCAGAAACTTTTCTGCTCCTCATGAACATCGTCTTCGTAAAACTCAGCTGCAGTCCAACGTTCCCACATACGCGATCGATATCAGCCAGCATTTACTCCCCCTGGCTAATGCTCACAAGGGAAGTCAATGAACGTCCAGTGGCAATTTTAAAAATAACCTATTGAGGGTTGTAGGGGTCGTCTGAGAAGCACCGTAGTGTTTTTCCTGCGGACATCTGGGTAGGTCAAAAATTGCAAAAAAGTCACTTCAGTGCGGGCCGATAAAAAAAACTCTTTTATATATGTACATATAGGTAGTGATAGAGGAGTACGAATACGAAATACGAAAGAGAGGTATGACAGAAAAACTATTTATCGAAAAACGCATTCAAATTGATTGAGAAATCATCTATATGGCTAGTTTTACTTATGAAGGGAATGAATGTCGGAAGAACGTTTTCCACAGTGATAGGTTCTCACGAGGAAGGTCAATGAAGTAAGCGTGGAGAATCTCACCAGACCGACCTATACAGGATTGTAGAGTGTCGTCTAGGAAGCACCAGAGGTTAGGTTAAAAATGGCAAAAAACTGTAGCGCTTCATTGTGGGCTGTTAACGCAGAACTTATGCCTGGAGTAAAGCTATCGTGCTCAGAAATATTCCTACAAAAGGCTTGGAACTTCAGTCATTGCTAGAACGGTGAATTTGAGAAATTCCTAACAGAACTAAGAAGGCACATTCACGGGAAGCATCCATAAGGAAGGCAACTGCTTGGCATGGCCGAGTGGACAGCGCTGCGGTTTTGCAGGAGGGTGATCGGTGGGTTGGTTCCGGAGGTCGGGTTTGGGCATTGCTAGTGGCGTTCTTTTCATTCTTATCAACATAGAGTGCATTTTGCCTTGAAATTCGGTTTTAACCTCTTGCAGGATGTGGACCAAGCTAGAGTTCGCCGATCAGAGATAGGCCGCTGGCCATTAGACCATTGTTGTCTTGTTGGGAAACTTCTTGTTAGATGCTCTCCTTGTGTGTTCTCTGTGTAATGATTTCTATTAGTTTGGAAATGTGTCTCGTTCTAACCTCATTTGATCGCTCTTCCCTACCATAGAGGGATGCCAGGGGGCATTGCAGATACAGGCACTCGTACGCCAAAGGTTGAAAAATCCTTCGACCAAACCTCGCTTAGGGGTCATTTGGCGTGCTTATCACGAATCTGACATCTGTTTTTGATGAAAAAGCGGATTACAGCAGGTTAGAGTAGATATGTATACTGTGAAAAAACTGCATTCGCACCGCGGTTTCTCTTACTTTGTCGCACTTCTTTTTCCAAGGTAGTATCTTAGGATGAAAAAAGCACTCAAAAATTCAAGAGCTAAAAAGTAAATGCAAAATTCGTGAGATCATCTCCGCAATAACATCCCAGGGCGAATGGGGTGAGTGCGGCTAACTTGTCTCCACCTTCTCACTCGTACCCTATTTACATAGTAGCTTACTGTAGTCTACTATAACAAAAGCAGATCCAAGATTCGTGATCAGTATCCGAAACACCCACCCCTAGACGAACCTTAGAGAAAAAATTTTTCGAGGCTGCAGTTGTGAGAGTACTTGTGTTCATAACTGTAAAGGAACCCTTCCCCCAGAGTAGGGCAGAGTGGTCGGTACAAAAATTGGCATTGATGCTGCCAATAACGTAAGATCCACGGATTTCCTTCGACGAAGTGCCTTCGGGCTCTCTTGTTAAGAGAGATCTCGGGCCACTTGTCGCAGGACCACGTAGCACGTCTCCGGCTGCAAATGCGACCGTGTACTGCCCAGAGACGCAGGTAGGATGCAGTGGATGGACTCTTTGCTCCTGCTGTGTCGGGTCGAAGCGTTCCTTGTGCGTGGGAGCGGCATGTTCATGCACAAAGTGCGTGGAGGTGTTCGCGACCGCTCGGATTGTTATTGAGGCCGTCTCAAGTCCCGCCCTGTCCCTTCGGGCAGTCTGGCTGGCTACCCGGAATTCTTCGCCCGTACGACTGACTACCTGACTAGCTACTCGTGTGCACCCCAGTCAAATAGCAGCACCAAAGGGCCACAGTCTCTTGACCCCGAAAAAGCCCCCATATCTGCAGCGATGGGCAGGATGAGTAGGGAAAGGCTGTTAAAATCTCAGGGCCTAACCAGGCTGCGCAAATTGAGGGTGCCTTACGTTCATAGACCTGAGGAAGGCATTTGACTCTATCGAAACTGAAGCGATCATCGAAGCCCTGCACATTCAGAGCGTTCCTACTTAGCGTCCTTCGAGAGCTGTACAGTGGATTCACAATCAAGATCTCACCTTTCTACATCGACGTCGCCATCGACGTAAGAGATGGGTCTTTACCATATTGCTGAAACACTTCGGCGCTACCCTAGAAAACACTTTGAACGAACTAGAATGAGAAGACATGGGAGTGAAGATCGGCGACCGGCAGCTGCACCATCCTCGCGCTCCACATCGTGCTCACAGCAATGACAAGGGAGGTCAATGAACGCCCCGTGGCAAATTTCAAAGTGACTTATTGAGGGTTGTAGGGGGTTGTCTAAGAAGCAAAGCAGTGGTTTTCAAATTTCCTGCAGGCATCTGGGTAGGTCAAAAATCGCAAAAAACCGTATCATTTCAGTGCGGGCCGATAAAAAAAACAAACGTCTGGAACTGCCATGTCGTGATTATAATCTAGCATGCAAAAGGTTTGGGGCTGCAGCAGCAGCGGAATTACAGCGAACTCACAATTTGCTTGTTAGTAGTACACTAGCCGAAGCGGAACATTGGGGTGCGCCGCTCACGAACCAGGCGGCAGCGACTGGACGGCCGAGTGGGCGTGCGGCCGCACTTCTAGGAGGAAGGTCATGGGTTGGGATCCGGGAGTTGAGGTTCTGTATCACTGGGCTTGCTCACTGCTCTTTTGCCAATGTAAAGTGAATCTTGAACTCCGCGGTGTACGATACTGACGTTATAACCCCTCATTTACCTCATTTTAACCCGTATGATAGATTTAACAACGATGCTGCCTATTTCCCCACCACTCTAATCAAAGATGTAGAGACTTGCACTCCCACGCGCTCCCTAAAAGCGTCTGCCCGATTCGTGAGCACCACCCCAGTTAACCATCAAGACAAAGTTTAACGGAATTTTATTCTCTAACTACGAAGTCATGAGGCTTACTACAAGTCCTACATTCGCAATGTCCCTCCGCCACTACTATCAGTATGGAAGAGTGGCCGAGAAAAAACAGGCTGCAATAAGAGCAAACCACGGGATCAAAAATGGTACATTTTAAAAGAGATGGTAGAATTAGTAAAATTTACAGGAAAAACGTTCTCTATAGAAACCCGAAGATTAATCAGCACATCCTAGAGATGGCATGAAGCAGCACATCTCGGCCATGTTCGTAAATGAGATTAAAATTGAAAACATTTTCAAAACAAACAGAGAACATTACAAAAAATCATAACGGTGTAGCAATGGTACATATCGCGTAGGTGAGCAGCATTGGTAGGTGGGAGCGCACCAGTCAATGATAGCCAAACAGAGCACAGACCAAACACATCCCAGCCCATCAGGATGCCAGCTGTACATGGTCCTTCTGAATGGCATGCCCATTCAATTCGGTCTGATTGGTTTAGGCGTTCCCACCTACCAATGCTGCTCACCTACGCAACATATACCCGCGATCGCACGAAAACGTTTACCAGATTTGTGATCAGCGTCAGTCAGCCTACAAGACGAAGTATCGGCGAAAATTGCTTTCGATCTCCAGCCTCTACACCTTCGATTAGCAGAGAGTGGTTGGGGCAAATAGGCAACATCGTTGTTAAATTGTATTGTACTGGTTAAATTAAGGCTATGACGACAGTATGGTACTGTACGGTGTTCAAAATACACTTAACATCGGCAAATGAACAGTGAGCAATCCCAGCAATGCAGAATCCCAACCCCAGGATCCGAACCCATGACCTCCCTCCTGCATGTCCGCCCTACACCCACTCGGCCATCCAGTCGCTGCCAACTGCCTCGTGAGCGGTGCATCTCAATGCTTCGCTTCGGTTACTGTAACGCTAACAAGCAAATTGTGAATTGTTCGCTGTAATTCCGTGCTGTTGCAGCCCCAAACCTTTTGCAGGATAGATTCTAACCACGAAATGGCAGTTCCAGACGTTTGTTTTTTTTTATTGGCCCGCACTGAAGTGACTTTTTTGCAATTTTGACCTACCCAGATGTCCGCAGGAAAAAACACTACGGTGCTTCTCAGACGACCCCTACAATCCTCATACCTCTCTTCCGTATTTCGTATTCGTACTCCTCTATCACTACCTATATATATATATATATATATATATATATATATATATATATATATATATATATATATATATATATATATATATATATATATATATATATATATATATATATATATATATATATATATATATATATATATATATATATATAAAAGAGTTTGTCCGTCAATGACGTTTTGGGTAATGTGTGCGGTCCTCAGCGTATCTCGCGCGGGCAAGATTTTCCGTTCAACATACTATGTTGTGGCGGTAGAGGAAGCGCAGGTTTTGGTGTTTCGCAACTGCACGCGTTTTTGAGCATCCTGACTCAGAAGAGGTGCCGCAGATGTCGTCCAACATGCGTCGGAATTCAGAAGACGTGGCGCTGACTCGCCCAACGCGCGTTCAGAAGTCGTAAAGGGGGAACCAGTAAGGGAAGGAGGGACCAGTAAGGGAGGGCCAGTAAGGGGGCCTAATAAGGGGACCAACAAGGGTTGACCAATAAGTGGAGAACCAGTAAGGGGAGACCAGCAAGGAGAACAGTAAGGGTGGACCAGTAAGGACGGACTAGTAATGGGGGAACCAATAAGGGAAGACCAGTAAGGGGCCAGACGCCATCTAACGTGAGTTGTGATTCAGAGGACGTGCAGGAGATTGATCACGAGATCAATGCCAATAGATTATCTATTTTCTAGACCCGCGTAGCAACGTTGAATGTGGGTACGTTGACAGGCCGCTCGTGCGAGTTGGCAGAAGCACTGGAGCGAAGAAGAGTTGATTTCTGTGCGGTGCAGGAGACGAGGTGGTCCTGCTGCAAGTCAAGGGACATAGGACGTGGCTTCAAGGCCGTTCTATGTGGAAGTCCCAGGACCACCAGCGGTGTTGGTATGATCGTCTCCGAACGTTTCCGTGACGCGATTGCAAGCGTAGAACGTTTCAATGACCGCTTGATGAAGATTGTTGTCGCCGTAGAACAGCGACGATGTCATTTCTTTTCTGCATGTTCTCCGCAGTCTGGCTGTTCCGAGCAAACCAAATACGAGTTCTGGTCCCTGCTTGATGAGAAGACAGCGGAAGTGCCGTCAGAAGATATGATTGTTGTGGCAGGTAACCTTAATGGTCACGTCGGAGCAACGAAAGACGGCTACAGCTGTCATGGTGGTTTTGGCTATGGGTCGCGCAACGCCGATGGTGAGCGTATACTTGAGTATGCAGACTCACATGACCTCACCATCGTGAACACCAAATTTAGAAAGCGTGACTCCCACCTCATCTCGTTTATAGCGGGAACGCCAAAACACAGATTGACTATGTCCTTGTTAGGCGTCGAGACCAAGGTCTTGTCACAGATGCGAAGACCGTGCCGTACGAGACGGTTGCCACGCAACACCGCTCACTGATCTGCTCGCTGAAGATCACACCCCCGAGGTGTAAACATGTGGAGCGATGCGGGTCGGCTAGAATAAAATGGTGGCGACTGAAAGAGAAGGAAGCGGCAGTTATTTCTCGCATTCGGTTGCCGACGGTGACAACTGTCGACGAAACCTGGAAAGATGCTACCGATGCGATAACTCGGGCTGCACGCTTCGAACTTGGCACAACGAAGCCTGGACGACGCTGGGTCGGCAAGCAGGCATGGCTGTGGACTAACGATGTCAAAGAAAAAGTCCGAGAAAAGAAACGGCTCTATCACGTATTTATCGGTGATAAAACAGTTCACAATTGGCGGAATTATCGAGAAGCGAAAAAAGCGGCAAAGAAGGCAGTGGCCGCTGCTAAAGCCGCATACTACGCTGAAGTCAGCGAAAAACTGGAAACGCGCGATGGTCAGCGTTATCTTTACCGACTCGCCAAAGCTCGCTGTCGCCAAGCAGAAGACATCGAGAAGTTCTTTGGCATTAACGACGAGAACGGTCACCTTCTGATGGATCGTAAGAGGGCTGTGAAGCGATGGCACGACTACTTCGAGGTAATCTCGAATGTTGAATTTGAACATCCTGCTATTTCTTTTGCATCTCCTGTATACGGTCCGGTTCAGAAGATCACAGTGAGCGAAACCGAAGCAGCCCTGAGGAAGATGAAGTCAGGCAAAGCCACTGGTCCCGATGACCTGCCAGCCGACCTGTGGAAGTCGAAGGGCTGGTGCCCTGCTGACTGGCTGACAGAGTTTTTCAATCAGGTTGTTGCTGAGAAGAAAGTGCCCGAGAGCTGGCAGCAAAGCACGACCATCCCGATTTGGAAGAAGAAGGGCAGTCCTGCGGACTGCGCTAGTTACCGTCCAATTCGCCTTCTTTCGCACACCATGAAAATCTTTGAGCGAATTGTCGATCGACGTATCCGGGATGTCGTCCAGCTTTCCACGAATCAGTGTGGTTTCGTCTCTGGCTGTGGCACCGTTGATGCCATTCACGCCGTACGTCTTCTGCTAGAGAAGCACCGCGAGAAATAGAAACCGGTGCATTTTGCCTTCCTGGACTTGGAGAAGGCCTTCGACCGCGTTCCGCGAGAAGTTATATGGTACGCGTTGCGGCAGCATGGTATCCCCGAAGAGCTTACTGAGTGGGTGCGCATTCTGTACTCTTGCCCAAGGAGTCGAGTGCGAGCGCCAGCGGGCACCTCGATGGAATTTCCCATCTCTGTAGGGGTGCACCAGGGATCTGCGCTATCCCCTCTGCTCTTCGTGGTCGTGATGGATGCGATCTCACGAGATCTCCAGATGGCGGCACCTTGGACGCTGCTCTATGCTGACGACGTCATGCTTGCCTGTGAAGATAAAATCGAACTCGAGCGACAGGCACAGGCGTGGTGCGATCGCTTGGCATTGTTCGGTCTCAAGCTAAACGTCAAAAAGACGGAGTACTTGACGACGAATGTGGTTGAGCACGGATCTATTAAGATCAATGGTACTGAGCTCTCACGAGTTACATCTTTCAAATATCTCGGATCAGCGATCACGTCCGATGGCAGCCTAAGTTGGAGGTGAACGCACGTGTGAATGCAGCCTGGTCCAAATGGCGCTCACTGACTGGGGTGCTTTGCGACAGGACCATACTTGAGCACCTCAAGTCGAAGGTTTATAGAACAGTCGTTCGCCTAGTAGCGACGTACGGTGCTGAGTGCTGGCCCGTGACGAAGGAAATTGAAAGCCGCTTCAGTGTAATGGAGACGAAAATGCTACGGTGGACGGCTGGAGTTACGCGTTTGGACCGCGTTCGCAACGACGCCATACGACAGAGGTTCGGTGTCGCCCCGATAGCCGAGAAGCTGCGCGAAGCTCGTCTTCGATGGTACGGCCACGTCCTTCGCGCTAATGACGACACCGTCCGGAAGATAGGCCTGAACATTGAGGTCCCTGGAAAGCGGCCCAGGGGACGCCCGAAGCAACGTTGGCTAGATACGTTGCATATGGACTTAAAGATGGCTGGTGTGCACCCTGATCAAGCATTTGATCGGGAGAATTGGCGTCACCACACCAGAAGAGCGGACCCCGCCACCAAGCGGGACAGACGCTAATGAAAAAGATGATGATGATGATGAAGATTATCTATTTTCTGTCAGATAAACCGAACAGGGTGGGAGTTATGTACGTGCCCACATAAGGGCTTCACTGCAGGGAACGGCAATCAATATCGATCGATATTATCAAAATCGTGACCGGTGGTTCCGGTTTTCTCCCATATTTAACCTGGAACTTCTATGACCGACGGAAGTGCCTCACAGCGGGTGGGAAGATTCGATCAGAAGGCCTATATCGATCGATGTTGGAGATTTTAGCTTGAAATCAATGCTCCCTTGTTCGTCTGTTAATGACGGTCAGGCAATCCATCTCTACTGTAGCCGTCCCGTGTGGAAAAATTTTTCTGCTCAACATGGTATTAGAAGCGGTGGGAATCCTCCGCTCTGACAAAAAGGCTTTTCGTCGTACGACCAAAGTCAGTCAGACGATACTGACAATAGACAATACTTATCGGGAGCGTCGATTTTTGCCTGAGATTGATCGGTTGAGGATTAGGAGTGAGAGTGCCTGCAGTCAATTTGGAGCTAGAGTGAAGTAGAGGACCATGATGTGCGACATCAGGAGATTTGTCGAGCAATCTAAACGACGAAAGCACCGCTACAGTGACGTTATTGAACCGTCGGAGATGATGCCGATGTTGAACATAATGGTGTAGGTTCTGAATGGCTTCACACAGCAAAAATACTCACTTGATCTTAAAGAAGCAAGAAAAAGGTTGGGAAACCCAACAAGACTTTCAAATACTGCCTTTTATACTGCTAGAGACGATAACACTACAAATAGAGAAGCCAGGTTGAAGTAACCTCAGCATAGTGACACCGAAACACTGCGCGAAACGCGCAAGTGCGAGAGACGTGTCGGAGCACTTTATCAGAACTTTGCTTTAGGCTATCGAAGCTTACCTCCATTTTGCCTAGTCCCTGCAATCAATGCGCTATGCTTGGAACCTTAAAAAGACACCAGTTAAGGACTACGAGAAACCAAAATTAGCAAGTTCTTTTGCCGTGACGTCTCGGAGTTTCTTTAAGGAAATGCTGATGTTCCAAGACGAGAAAACCCGCGGAATTAGTTTTTGAATTTAACGGACAAATTTACGGTTGTTCGAGAAGATTAATTTTCCTCCAAAAAGTTCTGAAGCCTTGTATTGCTGCACATGGACCACGCTTCGTAACCATAGCTACACTTTCGAAGCGAATTGATCCTTAGCACAATAAACATATGAACCACAGAGTATCACCCACGCCTCGACCTGAACCTCGTCATTTTTTCTAGCGCACTTACAAGGGAAGGGTCTGAAGCATATGTCTGAACAGGGAGAGCGAGCCATACAGGAAGAATCCCCACCCTTCAATTAGTATGAGAATGTGTTTGCTTTTTGCCAAGTCGTTAAATCCAAGGAATAGAGGGTCTTTGAAGTCACAATGGAATCGGCGCCTCACGGGTTCTGGGTCTGTTGTACGCCCGCGATGCCTCCACATGCAGGCGGCTTGCAGCGCAGTGGATAGTAGCGTTGCTTCATGCGAGGGAGGTCGGGGGTTGGATTCTTTGTGTTTTTGCATTTCAACTGATTCGTTCACATTTGAAGGATTCTGACATCTATACCATTTTCAGAGTTCTTTTTTGCGCAATTTCCAGCTGCATGCTGAGGTATTCAATAGAGTATTTGTGTGTGCTTCCGTCCGTCACTACTGGAGTGGGGACGCTGCGTGTTGGCGGTAGACGTCGTGCGTAACGTGCAACAGGAGAATGTCGAGGACGTCATCCGTGATAGGGTGCGAAACGACGTCGAGGATGCTGAGTCGGGACTGGAGGTACGCGTACAGCACGAGGACGGTGAGGACGTGGGTCCAGAACCAGACTTGCGCGTGCAGCAGGAGAACATCGTGGAGTGGATCCAGAACCGGAGGTGCACGTACGGCAAGAGGAAGACGCTCCTGAAGCCGAACTGCTTGGAAGGATCAAGGCAGTGGAGTCCAGGATTCGGAGGATGAGGATGCAGCTCCTGTGATTCCTGTTCAAGAAGAGCGTGTGGAATTCACCCGGGTGAGCTGTCCGTTTTCTCGAATACTTGGGTTCGACGAGCCGAACCGTCTCCGCCCAACCACGCCTCCTTCAACAGTCTGGTATCTGCAGTTGCCAACAAAACTGCGGTTGCTATTCTGTTGGAACAGCAACATGTGCTGCTATCCTGTTGAAGGCTCGCAACACACTGTTGCTATCCAGGCGCAGTGACCAGCGTGCTCCAATTGGATACGCTCGGAAGAGGCTCGAGCTTAGCAACACACTGTTGCTATCCAGGTGTCCGCGCCATCGTCTCAGCTCTGACTTGGCCATGCGCTATGTTTTCGCGCTCTCACGCTGTCTGCGTCTCCCGGCAGGGCGCGCGCTATCGGTCAGGGTCTCCGCGCTCTCGCGCCCTGCGCATGCGTCTGTGCACGCTCTCGCACCTTGCATGCACAAAGCTTCTCGAAGCGGTCTCGGCGCAGGGTTTCAAATTTTTTTTCCACATTGGGTTTCAAATTGATGGAATTCAAAAAGTTATGATGTTTTTCAATGACATTATTTTTGGATATGATACACATACCACATACACATTTGAAGAGCTACTGTTCATGTCATCAATCTCCTTGCTTATTATGTCGTAATAGAGTCGATTACAAATAATACTGTAGTTTGAGGATGCTTTGTCGAGAGGACAAAGGATAGAAGAATTTTTAATAAAGGTAGCATCAGTATTAATGTTATTAGGACTAAGTGTTCTACAGGGTTTATTAGTATAGAAAAGTTTTCTGTATTTTCGTTCTTTAAAGAATTTATTTAACGCCGTTTCAATTGTACTAAGCTTTAGAGAATTGGGATTATATCTGTTTTTTATTTCAAGTATGATTTCGCTGAATAGGTTTTGACAGAGAATTTCAATGTCCTCAGTAGTAAATTTCGGCGGCGGTCTAAATTTTGTTCCTTTACTAAGAATTTTATGTATCTTCAAACCATTGAAGGTTTCAGTATCACCTGTTAAAACATGATTGTAATACGGATCTATAATGTTCTTATAATTTTTGCAGTTACAAGATATACCTGTAGCATTATCTATATCTGTATTATTTATAAAGGAGTTGTAGTTAAATAACATTCTGGAGAGTGGTTTTTCGTATTCAAATATTAATCGGAAAGTTGTGTACAACTTTTCACTGGAGTTCTTTATTACTTCGATAACTGGCCTGCTATTAACTATATTATTCAGATTAATAGAGTCTAATATATTATTACAAGTGCTCCGACACGCCTGTCGGCGTGTCTCGCACTTGCGCGCTTCGCGCGACCTTAGAGAGTCACTAAGCCAAGATCACTCACTTCAAGCAGCTGCTCTGCTTGTGCAGCTTCCTCCGTACCTTAGCAGTAAAAATCGGTGTTTGAAAACCTTATAATTTCGAGCCTTGGTCAACCTTCTTTAAGATCAGGTGAGTAGTTCTTCGATATGAAGCCGTCCAGCTCTCCCACCCTCCATCCTCAACATCTCTTCAACGTCGGCACTATCTTCAGACAGTTCAGAAACGTAATTTATTTGTGTTAATCAGTAGTTTCGTCCTCAGACTGTTGTGAAACACTCCTTCGGCCATAGTACCCGCGTGTCTCCCACCCCCCCCCCCACCCCGATCGGTTAAATCTGGGAGAAAACCACCGGTTAGGCGATCAATAATATCGGTCGATACTGGCCTCCACATTGAAACTTTCCACCTGATGTGGAGCATTCCTTCGGTCATAATACCCGCGTGTCTCCCATCCCACCCCACTGCGATCGGTTAAATCTGGGAGAAAACCACCGGCGTGTCTCACCCCTCTCCTCTCCACCCTGATCGGTTAACTCCGGGAGAAAACCACAGGTCAGGACCTCGATTAGCCCCAGGGCTGAAGTTTCGTGCCGCTTGAACGACACCCGCAAAAAATCGATAATATCGTTCGATATCGATTGTTCGACTTCAGATTCGTGTTCAGCAACCTCGATTACCCCCAGGGCTGAAGTTCCGCACCACCTGAACGACATCCATAAATAATCGATACATTGATCGATACCGATTAATAGTGATCTACGCTTCAAGCACGAACTTCATAATCGTGCTCAGCGACCTCGGTTACCCCTAGGGCTGAAGTTGTCGACGTGTTCGGCACGCCTTCTGCAGCGACCTCGATTACCCCAGGGCTGAAGTTGGCGACGTGTTCGGCACGTATACAGCTCGCCATGCACGGTCGCCGCCGTGTTCGGCACGTCTACCGGGTCGCCAGGCACGTTCGGCGACGTGTTCAGCTCGTCTACTGAGTCGCCAGGCACGTAGAAGGCGTCTTGGTATTTTCCGCTATTTTCTTGCCTTAATTTGTGCCCCGTAACTTCCCCGTATTTTCCCCTATTTTATGACTCATCGCGTCGATCGATAGTGTGACTCATCGCTTAGCGGATTATTATAGAGTATGATAATACGGCATTTTTGAATATGTGCAATCGTTCTGATATAATTTTTTGTTTTTATTACAAACTGTTTCAAAATTACTAAAGTTGAAGTAACATAAGGAGCTAAGTAATAGGACTTGCTTCTCTTTAGAAATGACAAAATAATCCATGTTTCTTAGAGTAATTTGAAATAAGGTTTTAATGTACTGCTCTGTTTTTGATTTCAGTAATCTAAGGAAGGCATAAGGTGTGTTCGTATGATTATAGAAAAATATTGTTAACTCGCTCACTATATTACTTAGATCATAACATCGTTCTTTATTTTTCTACCTTTTCTGATATTTGTTTTTATTTGAGCGATCCTTTAGTTTTTTTAGATTAAAGAATGGATGATTCGATTTATGAGAAAGTGGATTATCTATATGTGTAAGATTACCGTATCCCTTAATGTTATCATTAAACCCGAAAGGATAAGGAGTCATAAGAAATTTGATCCAAAAAAGTTCTTTTTCCCTTGGTAAACTTCTGTCAGTCTTCTTCTTCTTCAGCGTCTGTCCCACTTAGTAGCGGGGTCCGCTATTCTGGTGTCATGACGCCACCTCTCCCGATCCAGCGCTAGATCAGGGTGGACACCAGCAACCTTCAAGTCCATATGTAACGTGTCAGACCAGCGCTGCTTCGGACGCCCTCTAGGCCGCTTTCCTACCACCTCGAACTTAAGGCCTATATTGCGGACGCTATCTTCCTTTCCACGCAGAACGTGGCCGTACCATCGTAAGCGAGCTTCGCGCATCTTGTCCGCTATCGGCGCGACACCGAACTTCTGCCGAATAGCTTCGTTTCGGATGCGGTCCATGCGCGTGACTCCAGCCGTCCAGCGCAGCATCTTCGTCTCCATGATGCTGAGGCGCGTTTCAACCTCCTTGGTCGCAGGCCAACATTCAGCACCGTACATCACTACCGGCCGGACAACTGTTCTATATATTTTTGACTTCAAGCGCTCTGGTATCCTCCTATCGCAGAGCACGCCAGTCAACGAGCGCCACTTGGACCAAGCTGCACTCACGCGTGAGTTCACTTCAGTCATCAGATTGCCATCAGATGCTACTGCTGATCCCAAGTACTTAAAAACCGAAGTGCGTGGGAGCTCGATGCCGTTAACCTTGATGGAGCTGGACTCAGTAACGTCTGTCGTTAGATATTCGGTCTTCTTCACGTTCAATCTGAGTCCAAATCGCTCCAAGCGATCACACCAAGCTTGCACCTCTCGCTCCAGTTCATCTTTATCTTCGCAAGCGAGCATTACGTCATCAGCATAAAGCAGTGTCCAGGGGACAGGCTTCTGAAGATCTCGTGTAATGGCGTCCATCACGACAACAAAAAGGAGTGGGGAAAGAGCAGAACCCTGGTGTACCCCGACAGAGATGGGGAACTCCATCGAGGTTCCGGCTGCAGCTTGAACTCTACTCTTTGGGCAAGAGTAGAGGATTCGCACCCACTCTATGAGCTCTTCAGGAACTCCATGTCGTCGCAGGGCGTACCATATCACTTCACGCGGTACGCGGTCAAAGGCCTTCTCCAAGTCGAGGAAGGCGATGTGCACTGGCTTCTGTTTCTCGCGGTGCTTTTCTATCAGGAGGCGGGCGGCGTGTATGGCATCAACAGTGCCACAGCCAGCAACGAAGCCGCACTGATTGCTGGAAAGCTGGACGATGCCACGAATTTGACCATCGACAATTCGCTCAAAGATCTTCATGCTGTGTGAGAGCAAGCGAATCGGACGGTAGTTGGAGCAGTCTGCAGGACTGCCCTTCTTCTTCCAAATCGGAATCGTCGTACTTTGGCTCCAACAGTCAGGTACTTTCTTCTCTGCTACAACCTGATTAAAGAACTTCGCCAACCACTCAGCCGGATACCAAAACTTTGACTTCCACAGGTCAGCCGCCACGTCGTCGGGCCCGGTCGCTTTGCCTGGCCTCATCTTCTTCAAAGCCGCTTCAATCTCCTCCACGGTGATCATTTGAACGGGGCCGTGGGTTGGAGCCGTTGAAGGGATGGCTGGATGAGGAAATTCTACCGTAGAGATTTCCTCAAAGTAATCGCGCCATCGCTTCAATGCCTTCTTGCGGTCCGTAAGAAGATGGCCGTTCTCATCATTGATGCCGAAAAACTTTTCAATGTCCTCGGTCTGCCGATGGCGATTCTTAGCAAGCCGGTACAGATACCGCTCGCCATCGCGTGACTCGAGTTTCTCGTTGACATCTGCATAATGAGTGGCTTTTGCAACAGCCACGGCCTTCTTTGCAGCTTTCCTCGCTTCTTGGTACTTCCGCCAGTTATCGGCTGTCTTTTCGCCGAGAAACACGTGATAGAGCGACTTCTTCTCTCGCACTTTTGCTTTCACGTCGTTTGTCCACAGCCATGTCTGCTTGTTGACCTTCTGTCGCCCAGGCTTCGTAATGCCGAGTTCCGACTGTGCAGCTTGACGAATCGCGTCGGTCGCCTTCTTCCAAGTTTCGCCGACAGTCGTGACTGTCGGTAGCCGCACGCGAGAAATCACAGCTGCTTCCTTCTCTCTCATTCGCCACCACTTTATTCTTGGTGCACCGCATCGCTCGACCTGCTTCAGCCTCGGAGGGGCGATCTTCAAAGTACAGATCAGCGGTCGATGCTGTGGGGCGACCGTCTCATACGGCACGACCTTCGCGTCTGTGACAAGACTCCGGTCACGATCCTTAACAAGCACAAAGTCTATCTGAGACTTGGAGCTCCCACTATAATATGAGATGAGGTGGGAGTCGCGTTTTCGGAAGACGGTGTTCACTATGGTGAGGTTATGCGATTCCGCATAATCAAGAATACGCTCACCATCGGCGTTACGTGACCCGTACCCGAAACCACCATGACAGCTGTAACCGTCCTTCGTAGCACCTACGTGCCCATTAAGGTCACCAGCGACTATGATGACATCTTTCGACGGTATCTCTGCTGTCTTCTCATCAAGTAGGCTCCAAAACTCATCCTTGGCTTGCTCTGAGCAGCCGGTCTGCGGAGCATACGCAGAGAAGAAGTGATAGAGTCGCTCCTTAGCGGCGACAACGATCTTCATTAACCGATCGTCAAAGCGTTCGACGCTTACAATCGAGTCACGAAATCGTTCGGAGACGATTACACCGACACCACTAGTGGTCCTGGGACTTCCACATAGAACGGCCTTGAAGCCACGTCCTATGTCCCTTGACTTGCGGCAGGACCACCTCGTCTCCTGCACCGCACAGAAATCAACTCTTCTACGCTCCAGTGCTTCAACCAACTCGCACGAGCGGCCCGTCAACGTACCCACATTCAGCATTGCCACGCGGGTCCTGCTTACGTTACGGGACTTTCGGACTAGCTCAGTTGCCATCCGATGCCGTCCTCGCATCAGGGACCCTCGTATACTTCTCACACTCGCCGGGCTTTGCGAGTGCGCGTCGGCTCCCGCGGACGCCGTAGCACTATCTCGAAATACTTGAACTGTCATACACCATGTGATGTGACATGGGTCTTCGTAGGCCGGCCTGTCACAAGGGCCTGTCGCCTGCATTCGAGTGTCCGTGCTTAGCTTAGCTCACGAAACGAGCAGTTTCCAGTGGCACCACGAGGAGGAACGGACATCGCCACCTTGGTAAACTTCTGTCAGTGTTTTTTTCAAATTATCTAAAACTGTTACGCGAAAAGAACTGTTGTGACAATCATCATTAAAGTGATTGTAGAAAGTCTTTCCGTTTTTGCCTTTTTTAATATCATATTCTATAATAACGCGCTAAGCGATGAGTCATCCTATCGATCGGCGCCGCCGCAGAAATTAGCGGGGGGAAAATCGAGGAAAAATGGGAAAAATGGGGGTGGGGAAAATTATGACACGAAAATAGCAAAAAATACCCAGACGTCTTCTCCCTGCCTGGGAACTTTAGCCCTGCGGTAATCGCGGTCGCTGAACACGAATCTGAAGTTTGTTTTTGAAGTATAGATCGCCACTAATCGATATTTATCAAACTATTAATTTTTGTAGATGTCGTCCAGGCGGCTCGAAATTTACCACTGGGGGTGGTCGAGGTCGCTCAAGACGAATCTGAAGTTCGTTTTTGAACTATCGATCGCCATCAATCGATGTTGATCAAATTACGGGTCGCGAAAATAGCGGAAAATACCCAGACGTCTTCTACCTGCCTGGGAACTTTAGTCTTGGGGTAATCGCGGTCACTGAACACGAATATGAAGTCCGCGTTTGAAGCATCGATGGCCGTCAATCAATATTGATAAACTACGGTGCGGTAAAGTAGCGGAAGATACGTAGACGTCTTCTACCTGCCTGGAAACTTCAGCCCTTAGGGTAGTCGAGGTTGCATAACACGAATCTGAAGTTCGCTTTTGCAGTACCGATCACCTTCAATGGATATTGATCAAATCACGTGGCGCGAAAACAGCGAAAAATACCCAGACGTCTTCTACGTGCCAGGGGATTTGGAAGACGTGCGGAGTACGTCGCATAACGTGCCTGGAACTCAGAAGACGTTCCAAAGACGTCGCTCAACGTGTTTGGGGATCAAGTAGACGTGCAGAAGACATCGTCTAACACGCCTGGGGATTCAGAAGGTGTCCCGAAGACGTTGTCCGCTAATGGTGGATCATTGAGGGGTGAGGGGCCAGTACCAGCAATGGGGGACCGTTTCACTAAGGGAGGACCAGTAGTGAGGAACCAATAGATCGCCCTATCATACTTTACACTGTACATACTGTGAGCCTTTTGTATTCCTAGGTAGGGAAAAAAGCTGTAGAAGTAGAGCAGCTAGCTCGATGTGATTGTCCTTACCTTAGTGATACTGCAACATCGCGCGAAGCGAGCAAGTGCGAGGCACGCCGATAGGCGTGACGGAGCACTTGTTATTTATATGTTCTTTGATTCTAAGTATGAGTTTTCTTGTAGTAATACCAACATATTGCTTACCACAAATGTCGCAAGTAAGACAACGTACCACATTACACGACAAACAGTTAGCTAAATCAGTTTTTTTTTTATGTAGGAATTGTATAGTCTGTTGTATGGCATTTTACGAAATTATCTTTGCCTATCAGCTTACACACTGAACATGTCATATTACATGGAGTGAGGGTGGTGGGTACCAACATTTTACTTACGAAATTGCTGTACCTGAAAGTAAAGAGGATTGTGACGTGTGTTTGAGTTTGCACATATATATGTAGGTACGAGCTGGATACGAGCTGGATATATATGGATATATGGCTGCACAAGAATCCTGCAACACTCTAGCAACAGGAGCGCCGACCCTTAAGCTCAATGGTGCACACCCACAGGAGTGTCAACGGAGTGCAGGTAATCGCACCGAGGCCCCTCACCTGGCCAATCGGCGCAGCCCGCCACACCCACTGCGACCGCTTTCACCCCAATAGCATGTGATTGTTTTGCCTGTGCTTCAGCGAGTGCCAGAGATGGTGCACAAGCAGCGGGGATACGAAGGCACGGTTATCGGACCGCAAGCACAATAACACTGCAACCATCTAACAGCCGAACGGCAACGCAATAGCAGCCGGCAACACAGTAGCAACGGAACTGCTACTTGCAACAGAATAGCAACAGGAGCCGCCCCTCATTTGACCGGATTCTCCCGGATAGCAACAGCTGTTCACCGCCGATGGCACCTAGAGCCTCGCGACCGCGTGGCTCGTGTTGCTATTCGGTTCGGTTCGTCGAACCCGAATGCCCGAGGCGAGGTGGGCATGCACTACTCAGAGTCGTGCCCAAGGATAACGAATGGAGATGAGCGCTACGATATCATCTTGCAGTCTGGCGCGTGTTTCCAATGCATGGAGTTTTGCCCCGCAGGAGAGAGGTGCAGGTATGCACGCCGGAGGTGCTTCTATTGCCGAAGCTAAAAGGAACCGAGTTTCAGGATCTGATTTCCAGAGACGAGAGTCATCAATCAGCCCTCTGTAGCGTTCCCACAAGAAGGAATGAGCGAGTAGGAGAATCCAGGAGCTAGAGAAGGAAGCGCGATGGCTGGTGGATCAGTTGCAGTTCGTCAGGGAGCAGCGGAATCAGGATGGAGGACCACACCAACGCGGGCCGGAGTGACGACATGTCGTCCCAGAAGATTCAGCGTCCCAGTTTACCGCTGTCGATCACTCTGGGCTGTCTTCTCCTTGCGTGCTCTCTCCCCCGCCTGACTTTCAAGGTGAAGACTAAATCGGGGTTTGTCATTGCGCGTCTCGGTTCGGGTTGTGGCGGTCCTGGGAGCTTCGGGTTGGCTTCTGGGGGAACTTCTTAATCTGCACGTGTCGATCTCCTGGTTTCGGCTCAGGAGGGTTCTCTCTTCGTTTCCTTCTTGCGCGTACCAATTGTGGGCATTTTGGTAGACAGCAATGGATGCGTCTGCGGCAAAGCTTGTAATAATGGTTTTATTACGTTGATTACCTGCAGAGCACAACACGAATATCACATCACAACAGGTTGTGTAGACAATACGCAGAGGTGGAGCTACAAATATCTGCGATCTCTACTGCCTACTTGTGGTACCCCTAAGTTATGCCTGTGGATGTCTGAATGATACTTATCTTAGAGTGTTCACCTAAGTATGCTAAGCTTTTTCATTCATTCCTATTTGTACTGTTTGTACATTATACTGTTACATATTCATAGATGTATACCCTAGTTCTGTATTCACAACAGGCATTGATTGACATGTTCATAATTTGTTGTTTTCATTGATCTCATGTATACTTGTGTTTTCATTTGTGTTGTAGTGTTGCAATCGGTTATTATTATTATTATGGGGGGATTATTATTATTATTATCGCGGCTCTTTATTTGCCGTATATTTAGTTGTTATGTTCTTCATTGTTCCTATACAGTGTGTTTGTCTTGTTTCTTGCCTCTCCATGTCCTCATATGGGTTAGTTTCTTCCCAAAGAGGGTTATTCTCGCCATATCAGTAGTCTTTGTGTGTTTTGCTTTTCACTTGGCCTGTTTTAGGGTCTCATATAGTTTCAATGCTACTCCTATGAAGTCTGTTATTTACTTTATTATGTTTCGCGTAGTTATTCTCACATTTATCCATGTTTCTCATCGCATATTATTACATAAGCTTTACCACCGATGCTTTATTTCGATATTCGTTAGTCGCGTGCGTATTATTTTGGGTATTATTAAAGATAAAGGTTTAATTACCCAAGTTTTAGGTGATTTTCAACACGTGTGGTCGCACTATCTATCTAGCTATATTCCGCGTGGAAGTGCTATTTGGTGTTGGATCACTTCAGCGATACTCAACGGTTGATGGCGACCCGAAACTTTAGCCTTAAGGGTAATCGAGGTCACTGAACACGAATCTGAAGTTCGCTTCTAAAGTATCGATCGCCATCTATCGATATTGATTAAATTATCGATTTTTTGTGGATGCCATTCAAGAGGTCCGAAACTTCAGCTCTGGGAGTAATCGAGGTCGCTGAAGGGTAGTCGATGAATGTTTAGTATTTATAGTTTCTACAAGAATTTAAATATCCTTTCTCTCGGTTACAATGAAATGATGATTATATTTCATAGTATCCAAAAATGTCAGAGACTCGTACGAATCGATGTTCATGGCCAAGTGCGTGTTGACGAGGACACCAACGCCGCCTACTCCCCTTCGTCGCATGTTCCGAGGAACAGTTCTTCTCCGGAGTCGTAGGCGGCGTGTAGGGGGTGGTGTCTTCTCGTCTCGGTCAGTCCGATACGTCGTACTTGATCTTCCTGGCTTGCATCATCGGGTCCTCGACGGATGCTTCCGATGTGAGGGTGCGGGCGTTGTAAGTACAGATAGTCATCCTAGTCCTTCTCAATTAGCGCAGCCTGGTTAGGCCCTGAGATTTTAGCAGCCTCTCCGTACTCGTCCTTCCCATCGCTGCAGAAATGGGGGCTCTTTCGGGGTCAGGGGAATGAGGCCCATTAGTGCTGCTGTGTTTGACTGGAGTACAAACGGGTAGCTAGTCGGGCTCTGTCGTGCGGGCGGGGTACTCCGGGCAGCCAGCCAGACTGCCCGAAGGGACGGGGCGAGACTTAAGGCGGCCTCGAATCGCCTTGCATGTACTCCCAGTCTACCGAGTGCAAGCTTTTGGCCGAGCCGACACAGTTACAATCCGCACAGTCACGGACACATCCACGCACACTGTGCACGAACATGCCGCTCCCACGCACAAGGACCGCATCGACCCGACACAGCAGGAGCAAGGAGTCCATCCCCTGCATCCCACCTGCGTCTCTGGGCAGTACACGGTCGCATTTGGTTCGCGTTTAATTCCCCTATCCACCACCCGGGGACGCGCCACGTGGCCCTGCGACAAGCGGCCCGAGATCCCTCTTAACAAGAGAGCCCGAAGGCTCTCTTGTTAAGAGGGATCGAGGGAGTCTATCGAGGGAGTCTCTGACAAGCCGAATCCCACGTCTGCGACTGAAGCGATGTGGCTCCGTGCCAGCCTTGACTGTGTTCGTCGTGTATGCCCCAACATCCGACTACGACGACGAAGACGTCGAGGCCTTCTACGTGGAGCTGGAGAAGTTCTATAAGGAAGATCACACCTTCTACAAGGTGATCGTCGGCGACTTCAACGCCAAGATCGGGCCACGAAGGTCGCCGGAAGAACTTCACATCGGAACCCACGGTTTGGAGTGGAACGAGCAAGGTGAAAGGCTGTCTGAGTTTATCATGTCGACCAAGACCATCCATGGAAACTCGCAGTTCCAGAAGCCTCCCTCCCTACGATGGACCTGGGAATCCCCCGGTGGCCAGTTCCACAACGAGATCGACCACATCATCTTCAATCGCAAGTATTGCCTGACCGATGTCTCCGTTGTCCCCAAGTTCTACACGGGATCGGACCACCGCCTCCTTCGCGCGAGGTTCCGCTTTTCGCGTCAAGGAGAGAAGGCCGCGAAGTTCAAGAAGAGGAATCCCAGAACGACCATCAACTGGGATCTCTACACCTTTCTTGTCGGCCTTTGGGAAGATGCCGCCATGGACAACGTCGACGAGGAATACGATCGCTTCGTGCACCATCTCCACGATAGTGCTAAGGGAGTCGAGAGCTTGAAGACCACCAAGAGACGCCTGTCTCCGGAAACTCTCGAGCTGATACGCCAGCGTGGAGCAGCACGAGCGTCAGGCAACTACCAACTGACGTCCGAGCTTGCAAAGCTATGCAGAGTGGCGATAAAGGAAGATCTCAAGGAGAGAAGGGCGGAAGTGTTGGCTGAAGCAGCAGAGGCAGGGCTGAGCATCCGCAATGCCCGCCGGAACTTCGCCAACTTCAAGGCCAAGATGACCGCTCTCCGACGTCCTGACGGAACCATCACCTCTTCCAGAAGGACCATGGAGAAAGTCATTCACGACTTCTACTCCGATCTCTTCGATAGCCACGTCCACCTGCCCCCATGCCATCTTCCGCAGGATGGATACGTCGTCCCCTCTGTTCTCTCTTCCGAAATCCGACACGCCATCTCGTCGGTGAAGAAACGTACAGCACCCGGTCCCGACAAGATCACACCCGAACAACTGAAGAATGCCCCGCCAGCGCTCATCAACACCTTGTCGCGGCTCTTCACACGTTACCTGTCGGAGTGCAAGGTTCCATCTCAGTGGAAGACCAGCAGGACCGTCTTGCTGTACAAGAAGGGAGACGTGCACGACATTGACAACTATCGCCCGATCTGCCTGCTGTCCGTAGTCTACAAGCTGTTCACTCGAGTTATCCTGAATAGGAGGATCAGCCGAACGCTGGACGAAGGACAGCCATGCGAACAAGCAGGATTTCGGAGAGGATTCAGCACGATCGACCACATACACACCATTACGAAGCTCATCGAATTGTCGCGAGAGTACAAGCTGCCGCTGTGCCTTACGTTCATCGACCTGAAGAAGGCATTCGACTCTGTCGAAACTGAAGCGGTCATCGAAGCCCTGCTCACTCAGGGCGTTCCTACTCAGTACATCAGAGTCCTTCGAGAGCTGTACAGTGGATTCACGACCAAAATCTCACCATTCTACAACGACGTCGTCGTCGACGTGAAGAGAGGGGTTCGGCAAGGGGATACCATATCCCCGAAGTTCTTCAGCGCCACTCTCGAAAACGTCATGAGCGAACTAGAGTGGGAAGACATGGGAGTGAAGGTCGACGGCCGGCAACTACATCATCTTCGCTTCGCTGACGACATCGTGCTCATAACACCGAGCATCAGCCAGGCGGAGCGAATGCTGGCCGACTTCGATCGTGTATGCGGGAACTTTGGACTGCAGCTGAATCTTACGAAGACGATGTTCATGAGGAACGGATGGGTTTCTAATGCCCCATTCTCGCTCAACGGAACGAACATCTCTGAATGCTCCAGCTATGTGTATCTGGGTCGCGAAGTCAACATGGCCAACGACCTAGCACCAGAGCTGAGCAGGAGGAAAAGAGCGGCTTGGGGAGGGAACTTCACTGTTCTTCCTGATCTAACATACGCCTCAGAGACCTGGGCTATACGAAAGCAGGATGAACACGCGATCAGCGTCTCCCAGCGTGGAATCGAGAGGACGACGCTCGGAGTGACACGACTCACGCAAGTGAGAGAAGGCCTCCGGAGTTCCGAGCTTCGCCGACGTTCGAAGATCAGAGACGCTGTCGCGTGGGCCAAGTTGTCGAAAATTAGGTGGGCCGGCCACGTAATGCGCTTCGCAGACACCCGCTGGACGAGAGCCATCACCGACTGGATTCCGCGGGATGTCAAAAGAACACCAGGACGCCCACCAATGCGTTGGTCGGACTTCTTCGTTAAAGCTCTGAACGAACGGTATGACGCTCTTCGTGTCCCTCGAGCGAGGAGGATCCATTGGACCACTCTGGCACGCGATAAGGACGAATGGAGACGCTGCTGGCACCCGCTCGAGCAATTCGATGATCAACGGGACGACAGGTGATACAGGTGATACTATGCCAGCTTTAGATGCACCAGTAACGGCTCATACGTTTTCAAGACTACTTTTTCACAATGTAATCGTGTTGAGATCGTCTAGTCAGGAATAGATGAGGGAACATTTGAGAAGGCAGCCCATTTTCTATGGCAGGATGGCGGAACTTTTTAGTATGACCTAATAAAAGCGGTGTCAGGATGCACCCCTCTTGGCCAGTTCTCGATCAAAACGATCCCAATGCACGAATACAGTCTTAGAGTTGATAGCCGCACTATGTACGATGGTAGCACCTCATGCTACTGCAAAACCCTTTTCAGGCTGCGGATTAATTCCCCATGCTCATCGAGATTCTCACATTTTACAAGTTCCAAAAGCACATGCTCTAATTTATTTCTAGAAATACGTGATCAAAACTTCTTCAGGGTATATTGCTTATTACTCAAAAAAAGTTGAACCATGTCCATAATCCAAAGAAGCAGACAGCTTCAGCGCTCTTGGTGCAAACGGTGAAGATGGTGTTTGTTCTGAACGATATTTCAGGGATTATCAACGCCTTCGCCGTAATCGGATAGACCCGCAAAGCGTCTCTTCCGGGCACAAGTTCACATGGTAATCGAGCGCCTTCGACGCCTCTAATGGGATAACAAACAGCACAGGATCGTTTTGCGCTTCCTCGCTGCCTTCCGAGATCCCTCCCATGACTCGGATAAAGTTTCCCGGATATGATTTCCAGTATCCATGAACTCGTTTCTATCGTCCTGCGCAGCTCCGTCTTCCAGTCTCGAAGGCGTCGCATCTGTAGGCGCAACAGAGAACTGCCAGTTATTCAACTCGAAAGACTGCAACTCCTCAACTATGACCAGCGCAACTCTCTGCTCTGTGCCAGATCCAAGCACCAACCTAAACTCCTATGCGCAGTACCAGTTTGCCGCTGGAGCTCAGATGGCCTATTTCAGTTAGTTCTATTGGCGATGCCTTTGATTAGATCTGTGCCCAAAGCCGCTTCATGCAGATTCACGGATTTCACATTTCAGACTCTTTCATCAAAGCCTCACAAACTAGGAAGGAGTGCAGCGTTGCTCTGCGCTCGCAACAAAGGCGAAAGCCGCGAGTATTGTTCACTCAGCGCCAAGTTAGTTGCTTTACCTTCCATCTACGTACGTTGAGTTGGCAATTGTAAAGAGCGTAAAATAGAGTCGCGATCTATTCTGGAATCTTGTCCACCGATTTGACAGCTCAGGCGTAGAGGGAGTGTGCAGAATATCGCATTAGTTGTTATGCAGTGCACCTTGAAAGACGTTGACTGCAAAACTCAGTGTCTAAAAATTCACTGAATCTGAAATGTAAGAGTTAGACACATGCCGGGTTTGCAATTCAGTTGCTAGAGAGCTTAAACAGCAAAACAGAAAACCAGCATCATTGAAAATGCCATCATTCTTACTTGTTGAAATGCTTCCCCGACTGTTTGCCTGTGTGCCGTGCGAACGCACCTTTTTTGTTTTGTGGTGACAACGCATTATATTAGGCCGTTGCATAAGAAATGGGCGATTTTGACTGAAAACGTTGACAGGTCATAGCCTTGCTTGGTAGCAATTTCCTTAATCGAAATAAGCGCTGCTACAATTATTGCACTTTTCCCATCGCGACAATAGCTTAGACATTCCATCTTTGTAAAAATCTGAACTACGAGAATTAATGAAACATGTGAAGTCATTCTGACATCGCCTTGGTTGCTGAATTTTTTATTCTTCACATGACGATCTAAATGCATGAAAAATGATAATCGGTAGGGGACAGATCTGGTGAATATGCTGGTCTTGCCAGAGTTTCGTATCCCAATGCATCCAGTTTTTGGACAACAATTTTTAAAACGTGGCGGACGCGCGTTGTTGTGCAGTAGGATTAGGCCTCTTTGATTGACCAAAGCCTTCTTTCTTTCAATCTGCTTCTGGTGAAACATTTCGATCTCAACACAGTACTCTGCTGTGATAGCCTCCCCAGTCTTCAAGAACTCGTAATGGTCTATACCAGTCATTGTCCATCATACGGTCACCATGGCCTTCTTTGGATTGAGACTTGGTTTCAGCATCTCATTGGGACTCTCATTCTTGTTCACCCATTGTGAAGAGCGACGACGATTGGTATAAAGGATCAATTGTTCGTCGCATGTCACGATCCTGTCCAAAAAGGCTCCCTTAGATCGCGCGGCCTTAACGAGGCACAGGTGCAGTGGCGCTTCAGCATCTGCCCGGCGGTCAGTTCGTGCGGGATCCATTCATCCAATTTCTCTCTCACAGTTTGACGCGGATCCGCTCCACCATGGCTTTGGGTTGGATGAGCTGGTCATCGTAAAGGACTGATGGCGGCCTGCCTCGGTCTTCGTCCTCGAGACTTTCATCTCCAGATCGAAACGTTTCGAACCAGTGGTGAACTGTGCGTTCCTTAGCGAAACCCTCCCCAAATGCAGCGCTGACGTTACGAGATGCGGCCACTGCGTTTTGTCCACTTCCATTCCTATATGTTAAGCACACGAATATCACGTTGATTTATGCTGTAAAAACAACGTCAGAAGCTCGGCAAGAGACAATTATTTCGCAAAAGCTATAAATGCTAAGAAAGCGGAGATTCTACGCTCGAATAATCGACCAGAAATTGAGGTAGCAAAATCGGCCATTTCATATGCAACTACCTCATATCTTGCATTTCCTATGATGAGGTAAGGAACGTCTGTAACACCTGTCGTCCCGTTGATCGTCGAGTTGCTTGAGCGGGCATCACCATCGTCTCCATTCGTCCGTGTCGCGTGCTGGATTGCTCCAAAGGATCATCTTCGTTCGAGGGACCCGAAGAGCATCATATTCTTCGTTCAGGGCTTTCAAGAAGAAGTTCGACCAACGCGTTGATGGGCGCTCTGGTGTTCTCCTGATATCTATCCCTCGGAATCCAGTGGGTGAATGCTCTTGATCTCCGGGTGACTGCGAAGCGCATTACGTGGCCGGCCCACATAATTTTCGACGACTTGGCTCATGCGACAGCCTCTCTGATCTTCGAATATGACGAAGCTCGGAACTCCGGAGGCCTTCTCTCACTTGTGTGAGCCGTGTCAGTCCGAGCGTCGTCTTCTCGATTCCACCTTGCGCGACGCTGATCGCGCGTTCATCCTGCTTTCGTATGGTCCACGTCTCTGAAGGTATGTTAGGGCAGGAAGAGCGGTCGAGTCGAACAGGTGGGCACGGAATCGGACGTTCTTCGTTTTCTTCGCGACTTTTTCGACGCTCTTGAAAGCTCCCCAGGGCGCTCGGGTGCTATAGTGGTTGAAGGGGGTGGGGGGGGGGGGGGGTGGTCACCTTATAAGAAGTGTCACTAACACGAAAAAAGAAACGATGGCACATTGATAGTAAATAAGGCAAACAAACAATGCGATAGCTCTGTTGCTCTCCTCCGCGACGCGGAAGAGGGCACAGATTTAGGCACGGGAAGGGACTGCAGGGTGTAACTCTTGTGCCACGCGGGGGGGGGGGGGGGGGTCAGGAGGTACACCCGCTCCCTGTCCCTGCTGCTGCTGGGGGAGGGGGGGGGGGGGGGGGCGTGCGATCTTCCTCTCATCCCCCTTCCTCACCCACCCCCAGCCCCCTAGGCATAGAATGCGTGGCGCAACCCGCAAAAGCACTTAGTAACGGTGACTTTTATTCTTTATCCTTTATCGAGCCGTTCCCGTGATGGCAGACAACAGCCCCTTCGTTTGGGACTTTTAGGTAAACTCGATCGTGTTTACCACAGCTCCTCACTTACCCATATCTACCGTAATCTAACAATATCACCCGAACTCTCATAAACAGCCCACAGATTCATAGTCAGCATCCCATATTTACTTGCTAGACAACTCGTGTCTAGCCTTCGAAGCTTGTTCGGGTATGCTCTCACACCACCTTTATTCACACCTACCGTGACATACTGTAATCTGCCAATGTTTCAGAACTCGAACACGGCTTTGTGGCCAGGGCCCTAAAGAATTTCCTTACACGATGTCTGAGAGCAAATCAAATACTTCAATGACCTCTGGAGTCCTGAAAATACTGCAGTGTTCGAGGCTGCCGTCTGCTCCACAAGGTTCTCGTTTCGGATTTCCCGCCCAGGCCAATCAATCCTTCCGTCCTTCCATGATCTCTTAGTTGGTACCAGACTTCTCAGGGAAGGGCAAAACACTGTCTATCGACTGGCCACCGTCAACTCATTGTACAGGCCAAATCTGAGATCCTCGAATTGGTACCGGACTTTTTTGAGAAGTTGTGACCTTTGACATGTCCATCGGCAAGCCATCGCAAGTCTCTGTGCCAAGTGTGCAAATTGCTTTGACGACATCTGTAGAAATAGAATACGTGGCGCATCCTATGAACGGATTCGTTGAGGTCTGCCTTCACTGAAAGGAATGAATCTCCCTGAAGGTAAGGTAAAAATCTTCTTTCTGCTGTTGGAAAATTGTTACCAGCCTTGCCTGAGAAGGATGAAACACTGACTTGAACATCAGTTGGCCAAGTCACTGTATATGCCAAATACGCAATCAAATTACCTCCACGACATCGCGTACAATTGGAGTGTGTGGCGCATTCTAAAAGAGATTGATTTACGCCGTCCTTTATCCTTATTCCAAATGTGTTATACCTTATACTAAATAATTTGAACGCGAAAATGTTTTTAAGCGTCACGCCATGCAGTGGTCTAGCATCGCGCGGCGTTTCCTTGATTGATGGCTAAAGGATATTTACTAAGTGTTCATCTAATAAATTTTAGAAAATAGGCGCGTATAGCGCAGTCGGAGGAGGTGCCGGCAGTCGCGTGCACTCGATACCAGGTTGGTTCGGATTTTCCCCTCTGACCCGCTCCAACCAAACCTTCCTTTCGGAACTGGTCGGTCAACCTGTATGGGAAGGATAAGGCGCTGACTTATTCATCGGCTGGCCACAGCAAGTGTACGGTCAAACGCGTTCAAATTGCCTCCACGACATCCTGTCGAAGTAGAATGCGTGGCGCATCCCAAAAGGGTTTAGTGTTGCCAACCTTTATGTCTTTTATGCTTGTTACTGTCTTCAAGGGCTGGTGAGAAGGCGTGGTCCTATTAATTAATAAAGGATAAGGATAAAGGACGGCGTTATTCAATCCTCTTTGGGATGCGCCACGCATTCTACTTCTACGGGATGTCGTGGAGGCATGTTGAATGCGTATTTGGCCATACAATGACTTGCGGTGGCCAGCCGATGTACAAGTCAGTGCTTTATCCTTCCCAGACAAGTTTGGTACCAATTCACCGACCCCGGAGGGATGGAAGGCTTGGTTGGCCTGGGCGGGAAATCCAAACCAGGAACCTGGTATCGGGTGCAGGCGACAGCGGCGCCTCCTCCGACTGCGCTCCACGCGCCCATTAATTAATATCCGTTGTATTATACAATTTTTGGCGCCTTCGGACTTGTCCATCGGTTGGAAACCGCAAATCAAAGTCAAATTGTTTTCAGGACATCCCGTGGAAGAAATAAAGAATAAAAGTCACCGTTACTAAGTGCCTTTGCGGGTTGCGCCACGCATTCTATTATACTTGAACAGGTATTACAGAAAAATAAAAAGAATGGGGATGAAGTAATAGTAGGTGCTTACGAGAAGGTCGACGATCGGCGCTAGAACTTAAATCCTTCTGGGATGCGACACGCACTCTATTTCCGCTTTATTTAGGTCGCCAACGCCCAAAAAATATGCGCCCAAAAATTCAAACTAAAAAAATAATAATAGAAATTTTAGCCTATGTAAAAAATTGAATTGAAATGGAAATAAAACGAATAATAATCCACAAAGCATTGGTAAAATTGTGCAATAAAAGAAATAAAAGGAAGAAGAATGTCAAAATATGGTTAAAACTCGACCGTGGACCACACCACCTCTGCATTGTTTGGCAGGATCAATAATACACCGCAACATCAGAGGTGTGAAGACTCCAGTTAGGCAATCTACGGCGTCCTCAGACGGCGCGACGGGTCACAAGGGCAGGCATCGGGACTGACTCGCCACCTAATTTGAGTCCCGACCAGGGCTACTGGGCATTTGATTCGTGATAATCCTTGTGCAAATAAACGCAAAATGGAAACTGAACCACCTTTGGAGTGAGTTTGCTTCGTAACTGAGTGACTGAAATGTCTTCTAGCTTAGTCGAAATCCCACCTGTGGAAGTCTATAAGGAGTTTTCATAGGCCTCCAAATCGTAATGCCTCTTCCCTCAAAGAAATGCTTCTGTAGTCGCCTTTACCATGGGAAAAGTGCGCGGATAAACACAAAGAAGTACCATGTTGGCAACTTTGCCAGCGCATAATTACTACAGACTTCAACCCTAAAGGATCCAACTCCGCGGCTTGATTTTAACCATTACGTTTAACGGGACAAGCAAATATAAGAGCATACAAACTTGATATTCCAGAGTTAGAGTCCTCCAAAATGGAGACATTTTCTAAAAGTAATGGCACTTGAACAATCAGATCCTTTGAAAGATTATAGCGTTGTGATCTCGGTGAACAACGGAATCCAGAGAACTAAGTATTACCATATATAATGTAGAAAATATGCTGTAATAGGCCGAATCTCTTGCTTCATTAGCTACTTAGGAGCTGTGGGTGTAATTATCTCCCGCGAGGGAAGGGGTCAGCCGCGCCAGGCAGAAATTAGGTAACTGAACTATTTTTCAGGCGCTCGCTAGGCGATTTGCAGCTCATCGGGAAGAGAGCTCGGTGCTGATCACGAATATGTGCTTCAATTTATAATGCGCTCAATTTGAAGAGCGCTACAGAAAAGCGGCGGAAAAGGCGTTTTTTTTTTTTCGCTTTTTCCGCCCAAAGACCAAAAGTTAAGGCCGGTATTGTTGTAGGTCAGAGGTTTTAGCACTGCCCTCGTCCAACATGCCAATTTTAGTAATCTAATTGGTGTTATTTTATCGAGTCGCTGGTAGCGCAGTCGGAAGAGGCCCCGACTATCGCGTGCATTCCGAGTCAATGTTCTTGGTTCGGATTTTCCGTCCAGGCCAACAAAGCTTTTCCTCCTTTCAAGCTTAGTGAGTTGGTACCGGGATTGTCCAAGAAAGATGATGCTCTGAGTTGTCCATCCACTGGCCAACGCTAGTCATTGACCAAGTACTGGTACAAACCGTCAGCACAATATCCCATTGGAGTAATGTGGCGCGTCCCGCAAAGGAATTGATTAACGTCGGCCTGTATCCCTTGTTCATGTTTTTCACATCCAATGGAGTCACAAAATAGGGCTTCTAGACCTGGATGGGGCAGTCGTCAGAAAGAGTCGCTTTTTGTATTGCCTTCAATCAATTTTAACACTAATTCTTGCCCAGATCGAACAAAGCTGTCCGTACTGCTTCGGAGAGTGTGAATTGCTGCCAATTGTATTTATGGAGGATCCTACTATATATAAAATAGTAGTGTCTGGGTGTGCATGTGTATGTGTGGTGTATGCGTATGTCTATGCGTATGGCTATGTGTGAGTATGTGTATGTGTATGTGTGCTGTGTGCGTATATGTGTATGTGTATATGAGTGTCTTTTTATTTATTTATTGGTGCCAGCGCAGCCACAAAGTAATAAATGGGGAACAAAGAGCAAAGAAAAACTGGCATTTCGAAAAACGTAGAGGCTGAAACAAAATAATAACAAAGTATAAGAAAGAGGTTTGGTTCACGAGCACAGTAAGCAAGAAAGGGTGGGAATTATAGCATTCTCATGGCCAACTTCTGCTGAGTCAATGTAGGAAGGTGCAAAAAAGCTGCCCTTGTGATGGCCGACAGCAGAGAAATCCACCAGTTTCGACGGAAAATATGTGTCTCTGTGTAAGCCCTGGTGGTAAGCGAGGTAGCTGAACACGACTCTGAAGTTCGTTTTTGAAGTATCGATCGCCATCGATCGATATTGATCACATTTTCGATTTGTTGTGGATGTCATTCAAGCAGGCCGAAACTTCAGCCCTGGAAGTAGTCGAGGTCGCTGAAGGGTCACATTGTTCGTCGATGAATGTTTTGCATTTATAGTCTCTACAAGCATTTTAATATCTTCGCCCGGTTATAATGATGTGACGATTCTCTGAATATTTCATAGCATTCAAAAAATGTAGAATTTTTTCAGCATGCCGTCACTATATTACCGAAACAATTACGTGTAGTTGGTGGGCTCAGTCTTTTCTAGGTAGCAGTTAATATCTCTAGAATGGCAGCCTCTCTTTGTGATCCTTTCTAACTTGCGCCACTCGACGTAGTTAAGGTGTTCTTCCTGTGGAAACCATGACATAGATGGCAGTTACAATTGAGGAGAAATTATTATGACGACGAGCCGTTAAGAGGCCGTCAGTGCGGCCGACAGGCCGCTGCGAAGCTGCGAAAACGCGGTGGTCTGGCGAATTTGTATAAATGCTTGTGTAGATCTCGAAGAGACGAATCGAACGGTGCCAACCGTTTCTCAAATTACCTCAAATTAGAGGAACTGTGAGCACGCAACGATTTTCGACAGTTTGCGACCGACAACTCGTCCGCGACTGCCCTTCGAAATGGAGCGCAGGTTTTCAATTTCGAACATTTTCATGGCTCCATATGGGCAATATATACCAAACGATAGAGTTCGAGCTCATGAGCTCAAATATGTCGTTAGTTTTTGAAATAAATGGATTTTAGGCGAGTTATATCAAAAAGACACAAAAACAGCAAAATCGCGGTTTTTGCGGCGTCTATTCAAAAGACGCGTCCGGTACTGTAAGCTGTTTTCCTCCTCATCTTTCTTTTCGTCCTTCCGTTAGCTTAAGATATTATTACAAGTACTCCCTCAAGCTATTACAAGTACTCCCTCATTGCCTCTTCCAGACTCAGAAGGTGGTTGTGCCGAGAATCAACGATAGGTTTGTATACCTATATCGGGGACCCTCAGCTCGTGGTTTGTACGAACGTCTATCTCTTTTTCCATGTCGACTGGCTTATTTCAGAGAGTACATTATGCTAGAAGGAATTTTGGTGAAGGCCCCACAAATAGAAATGAGCAAGGCAGTGCTCTGCATTTCAAAACGAGCTATGAGCAGGTAGATAGTTTAGCCTAATTATCGATTGAAAGCTAAGAGAAGGCGCTGACCTAGGATTGCATCCGTATCTCGACTGTAAGTGTTTTAAAACACAAAAAGTTTTTTTTTAAATTGTCCTTATATTTAACTAATTAATTGTCCTTGTATTTATTTACCTAATTAATAATAAGGATGCCATATTTTGTTGTTCGTTATCCGGCCGAGAATCTCCGGATAACGAATAACAAAAAGGATAGACCGAAACCCGCCGGAAACCGGATAACGGATAACGGATACGGTTAACCCGCTCGTCCCTGGTAGGAGCCAGGGGTGCGCGTTTAACGATTAACGATTTACCGATTTACCGGATTCACCGGAATTTTTCTTTAAAAGTTTTTAACGAAATTTAACGACGAAAATTTCCGTTAAATTTTATTAACGACACTTACGTACCATTTTTGAAATTTTACTTCTTCTTCATGGAAATGCATTTCGGGCAAATTTTGAATCTGTGCAAATAGGCAGTCGATATCACCCTCATATTTCGAGAATTGTTGGCGTTCTTGCTCATTGACTAAATTATTTGCGTGCTCCTCACTTTTCTATGCGGTAGTTTCGTAGTTTTGGGCTTTCTAGACCGTTTCTTAATTGCTACACAATAGTTTTTCATAATTCCAAACCAGTCAGTTTTTAGCAGTTTTTGCGGATTTATTTTACAATTGGGGTTGAAAAGACATAGAACACGCGAAGAAAACGCTAGGAAATACAAACAAAGTGAAAAATAAGTGTAAGAAACGAAACAGGGGTAGAAAAACCCTTCCTCCCCGCAAGTCTTCCGGAAAGCCTGACGGGTTCTTCGTGCAGCATCAGGTGATGATTGTTGGACTACATTAAGGCACCTTGATCACTGCCTAGCGGATAGAGCGTAGCTGCTGATGCTCTCGTTGCTTCGCTTTTACTGAATTTCATGGTGTGCATGTCAACGATTTTGCTTAACCTCTTCGCCTTCTTCGAGGCTGTCTTGGAATTTTTCGTTGGCCGACACTACCTGACATGAATTCTGCATTAAAACATTCTGTGAATGCCCTCAGTGAGCAGCGCTTTGATGACCGCTAAAGTCTCCACAGAATCGAATGCTTTCTTCAGGGGGCGTATGCTATTCTCTCCCCAACCGTCCCCGGCCGGGTATGAGGCGGTCTCCGCCCACATCCCCGGTATGCACATCATGCGCCATCGATTTTCCGCGCCGTCCCCGTCCCCGAGTCGCGCGAGAATAGCATACGGCCCCAGTTCGATGAACGTAAGAAATAGCGACAGCTTGTACTCTTGCGATACTTCGATGAGCTTCGTAATGGTGTGTATCAGGGGTGTGCGCTGAGTTGCCGCCGGTAAATTTTTTACCGCAAATTTTTAACGCGGAAATTCGCCAGTAAATTCCGGTAAATTCGGTAAACCCGGTATTTTTTTAAATTTAATATTCCCTTAAAAACATCTGCTTTTAAGCGGCGATAATGTAAAAAAGCGTAAAGCTTTTCACCGAAACATCATCACATTCAGAAAAACCATACCATCTTCATTTTATCATGCATACGTCATCCTAAAGCAAGCAAAGCAAGTGGAAGTCTGACATTGCACCAGTGCAATGACCTACATATTGTGAGTGCTTTAAAAAAGATAGAACCTTAATTAAAACACTAAAACAGCTTAATTAAACTCAAAAACATTTCTGGATCCGACATTCAATCGAGTATTGCTATATTTCTTTTTGGATTAACAGTTTAACTGCTTTTTGAAATTATCACAATTATCATGGTTTCATTCGATGAAGAAATGATTTACACCTTACACTACCACTTTTATGAACCACTAAGCTGTACTTTGGAGCAAAGCCAGGTACTTCAGAAAAAAGAACGAAATGTGACATGATAGCGAATTTCTTTCTCCTCTTGTATGGGAAAACAGCTTAAGGCCGGGGCATACTTCCATCGCCGCGATACCATCACGGCGCTCAGTTCATGGCCATTCCGCCACACGCGGTCGAATAGTGAAAGGAAACTTCGCCGCAGCCGCCGCAACAGTGGGGCCTAAGAGTCCACCAGGTCAGGTAGGGTAGCGAAGTACATTCCGATGCCTTACATCTTGGACTAAATTACGGGAACAAGACATGAGCGTATCTTCTCGATATTCCTCTGGCGATCGTCTATTCTGAGAGCTTCAATATCTCTAGTCCAAATTGTCTCATGTCGTGTGGGGAATGTCAGCGCGAGGTAATATTCCAGTGGAGCGCGCTTTCACACTGGAGCGCACCATGTCCGCCTCCTGATATGGGCATGGATGTTTTAATGAGGTTGAGGACTACGAACGCTAATAGCAAGTTATCAGAAAAGATAGAAGCAATCACTTCTAAGCTGAGATCGGTAGTGTGTTTCCTTCTCCATTCGATAGATAGAAACATGATTTTATATGAAAAAAGTCGTTAAATTTTCCGGTAAATTTGGGAATTTACCGGAAATTTTCGTTAAAAGAATTTATCGCGAAAATGCCGGTAAATCCGTTAAACCGGAAATCGTTAAAGACTCACACCCCTGGTGTGTATCTGGTCGGTCGTGCTGAATTCTCTCCGAAATCCTGCTTGCTCGCATGGCTGCCCTTCGCCCAGCGTTCGACTGATCCTATTCAGAATGACTCGAGTGAACAGCCTGTAGATGCGGACAGCAGACAGATCGGGGCGATAGTTGCCAATGTTGTACCCATGCCCCTCCCCCTTGTACAGCAAGAGGGTCCTGCTGGTCTTCCAATCCTGCACTCCGACAGATAACGCGTAAAGAGCCGCGTCAGGATGTTAATGAGCGTTGGCGGATAATTCCTAAGGGGTTCGGGTCTGATCCTGTCGGGACCGGGTGCTGTACGTTTCTTCACCGAGATCGGATGCTGTGGGAACTCCTCTGCGGCCGCAGCGGGCGGATTGCCGTCGAGCTTCCTTGCAGAGCAACGAGCATTAAGAACTCCACATCCTTTCGCGTTGCTCTGTACAATTCATCGTTGCGATTCCATCACGACGATGAGTTGTGATGATATGGATGTGAAACATAGAGTGGAGAGCTATACTTCATACTTATGCCATCACATCAATCCGCTTTTTTGCTGCCATGGCGTAACCTTTCCCGATCCAGCGCTAGATCAGGGTGGACACCAGCAACTTTCAAGTCCATGAGTAGCAGACAAGCGCTGCTTTAGGCGTTCTCTAGGCCGCTTTCCAGACTCTTCCAAGTCAAGGTCTAACCGAACGCTGTCTCCTTTCCTACGAAGAACGTGGCCGTACCATAGTAGGCGAGCTTCACGCATATTGTCAGCTATCGGCGCTACACCGAACTTCTGCCGATTAGCATTGTTTCGGATGCGGTCCATGCGGGCGACTCCAGCCGTCCACCGCAGCATTTTCGCCTCCACGACGCTGAGGCGCGTTTCAACTTAGTCGCAGGCCAACACTCAGCGTCGAATATTGCTACTTGCTGCGCGGCTGTTCTGTAGATCTTCGACTTCAGGCGCTCTGGTGTCTTTCTGTCGCAGAGTATACTAGTCAACGAGCTCCAAATGGCGCTGTACTAACGCGTGAGTTCACTTCAACAAAAAAGACCGCCGTCGAATACTATTGCTGATTCCTAGTACTTGTAAGCCGAAGTGCGTGGAAACTCAATGCCGTTCGTTAACCTTGATGGAGCTGGGCTCAGTAACGTCCGTCATTGGATACTCGGCTTTCTTCCCATTTAATTTGAGCCCACATCATTCCCAACAATTACGACATTCTTGCGCCTTTCGTTCGACTTCAGCTTTGTTTTTGCAAGCGAGCAATCATCATTACTATATATAATCGAGAGAGGCATGCACTCTTATGTGAAGCTCGTCGCGCTGAAGCTGCCGCGTTGAAGACTTTCGAACCAGCTCAGTTGCCATCCAATGCCGTCCTCGCATACATCTCTCACTCTCCGGGCTTGCGAGTACGCGTAAGCTCTTCGAACGCCGTAGCACTATATCGAAAAGCCTGAGCTGACATTCAGCATTTGATGTGACATGGGATCTTCGAAGGCCGCCTGTCACAAACGCCTGTCGCCTGCACTCGACTGTCCGTGCCTAGCTTAGCCCGCAAAGCGAGCAGTTTTCAGTGGCACCAGGTGGAGGAACCGACTTCACCACAAGTGACCTCAGCATAATAATACTGCGAAATCGCTCGAAGCGCGCAAATGCGAGCCACGGCGACAGATGCGTCGGAGCACTTGTTTTGCCATGTCTCTCCGGATGTTTACCGAATTTGTTCAATTTTTGTGGGTTTTTAGCGGTACAGCTATTCTCGATAACTTTCGAATAATATGCATAGGCCTGAACCAGTTTTCAGCGACGCTTTTTTAGAGATATGTGGGGTCTGATTCTTCATTGAACTTCCTTAAGCTGTTTTTCTTATAGGGTCGTGTCAATTTATTAAGAATAAACGGAATAAACGTTCGAGATGCAGAAAAATAGCAGCTCTCCGCATGATCGAGAAATGTTGCTCATTCTGACGTAAGGGATATAATTTACTGGTCCACCACGACGCTCGAGATATTCGGGTAAGTCTCACCCATATAAACCCGGCGTACGTGAGTGGCGGAACAGAAGTGTCCAACTCCTTGTTCTTTGAAGCACTCTCGAAAACAGCAGCAAATGTACAATACCGCTCGCGCCGCACGGTCAAAAGTGGGCGAAAAAACGCCAACATAGCGTCGCAAAGCGTCGCACGCTCATAACTCCTTCAGTTTTAGGTTTGTTGAATAAAGGTTGGTCCCATTCGATTCGCCTTTTCGAGATCTACACAAACATGTGTAAAACTTTACCGGAACACCCGTATTTTCGCCGTGGGTGGTCCAAAATTGGCTGGACGGGCGATTAGAGCAGCTTATTTCCCAGGATATGCGTGCTTTCGGAGTATCTCAAAAATGGCGTACGTCGCCAGTGCTCTGTCATGCCAGGAATGCCCCGAGAGTGCGCCGTGCACAATGCACACAGAACATTTCGTGTACATTTGTACATTTCGTGAGCTTGTTCTGTTTCTGCACCTTATGCTTATCTTTCGAAACCTGCTAGAAAAATCAGCTTACTTTGACCGCTAATACAATCTACATAAAATGAGTTTTATGATGACATACATATGACACACCACCGATTACCCATAAATTGGTCAGCTGTAAACAGAAACGCTGCACTGATGCGTAGATAAGTTTATAGAAAAAAACGAGTTACCTGAAGTTGTATGATTACTCGCTTGTCAGACTCAGTGTATCACCTGTATCACCTGTTGTCCCGTTGATCATCGACTTGCTCGAGCGGGCGCCAGCAGCGTCTCCATTCGTCCCTGTCGCGTGCCAGAGTGCTCCAATGGATCCTCCTCGCTCGAGGGACACGAAGAGCGTCATATCGATCGTTCAGTGCTTTCAAGAAGATGTCCGACCAACGCGTTGGTAGGTGTCCTGGTGTTCTCTTGACATCCCGCGGAATCCAGTCCGTAACGGATCTCGCCCAGATCTGCAAAGCTCATTAAGTGGCCAGCACACCTAATTTTTGAAAAGTTAGCCCAGGCGACAGCGTCTCTGATCTTCGAACGTCGGCGAAGCTCGGAACTCCGGAGGCCTTCTCTCACTCACGTGGGTCGTGTCACTCCGAGCATCGTCCTCTCGACTCCATGCTACACGACGCTGATCGCGTGTTCATCCTGCTTTCGTATAGCCCAGGTCTCTGATGCGTATCTTAAAGCAGGAAGAATGGTAGAGTCGAACAAGTGGACACGAGTGGGAGTCCTTCGTCTTCTTCGCGACTTTTCGACACTCTTGAAAGCCGCTCGTTTCCTCCTGCTCAGCTCTTGCGCTAGGTCGTTGGTCATATCGACTTCGCGACCCAGATACACGTAGCTGGAGCATTCGGAGATGTTCGTCCCGTTGAGCGAGAATGTGGCATCGGAAACTTGTCCGTCCCTCATGAACATCGTCTCCGTAAGATTCAGTTGCAGTCCAACATTCCCACATACACGATCGAGGTCGACCAGCATTCGCTCCGCCCGGCTGGTGCTCGGTGTTATGAGCACGATGTCGTCAGCGAAGCGAGGATGATGTAGTTGCCGGCCGTCGACCTTCACTCCCATGTCTTCCCATTCTAGTTCGTGCATGACGTTTTCGAGGGTGGCGCTGAAGAGCTTCGGGGATATGGTATCCCCCTGCAGAACCCCACTCTTTACGTCGATGAGGACATCGTTGTAGAATGGTGAGATCTTGGTCGTGAATCCACTGTACAGCTCTCGAAGGACTCTTATGTACTGAGTAGGAACACGCTGAGTGAGCAAGGCGTCGATGACCGCTTCAGTTTCGACGGAGTCGAATGCCTTCTTCAGGTGGATGAACGTAAGGCACAGCGGCAGCTTGTACTCTCGCGACACTTCGACGAGCTTCGTCATGGTGTGTATGTGGTCGGTCGTGCTAAATCCTTTCCGGAATCTTGGAAAGGATGCTTGCTCGCATGGCTGTCCTTCGTCCAGCGTTCTGCTAATCTTATTCAGGATCACTCGAGTGAACAGACTACGGACAGCAGGCAGATCGGGCGATAGTTGTCAATGTCGTGCACGTCTGCCTTCTTGTACAGCAAGACGGTCCTGCTGGTCTTCCACTGAGATGGAACCTTGCACTCCGACAGGCAGCGCGTGTAGAGCCGCGCCAGGGTGTTGGTGAGCGCTGGCGGGAGGTTCTTCAGGTGTTCGGGTCTGATCCTGTCGGGACCGGGTGCTGTACGTTTCTTCACCGACGAGATGGCGTGTCGGATGAAGGGAGAACAGAGGGGACGACGTATCCATCCTGCGGAAGATGGCGTGGGGGCAGGTGGACGTGGCTATCGAAGAGATCGAAGTAGAAGTCGTGGATCACCTTCTTCATGGTCCTTCTGGAAGAGGTGACAGTTCCGTCAGGACGTCGGAGAGCGGTCATCTTGGTCTTGAAGTTGGCGAAGTTCCGGCGGGCATTGCGGATGCTCAAACCTGCCTCTGCTGCTTCAGCCAACACTTCCACCCTTCTCTCCTTAAGATCCTCCTTTATCGCCGCTCTGCATAGCTTTGCAAGCTCGGACGTCAGTTGATAGTTGCCTGACGCTCGTGCTGCTCCACGCTGGCGTATCAGCTCGAGAGTTTCCGGAGACAGGCGTCTCTTGGTGGTCTTCAAGCTCTCGGCTCCCTTAGCACTATCGCGGAGATGGTGCACGAAGTGGTCGTATTCCTCGTCGATGTTGTCTATAACGGTCCAAAGGCCGGCAAGAGAGGTGTAAAGTCCCAGTTGATGGTCGTCCTGGGATTCCTCTTCTTGAACTTCGCGGCCTTCTCTCCTTGACGCGAAAAGCGGAACCTTGCGCGAAGGAGGCGGTGGTCCGATCCCGTGTAGAACTTGGGAACAACGGAAACGTCGGTCAGGCAATACTTGCGATTGAAGATGATGTCGTCGATCTCGTTGTGGAACTGGCCACCGGGGGATTCCCAGGTCCATCGTAGGGAGAGAGGCTTGTGGAACTGTGAGTTTCCATGTATAGTCTTGGTCGACATGATAAACTCAGACAGCCTTTCACCTTGCTCGTTTCACTCCAAACCGTGGGTTCCGATGTGAAGTTCTTCCGGCGACCTTCGCGGTCCGATCTTGGCGTTGAAGTCACCGACGATCACCTTGTAGAAGGTGTGATCTTCCTTATAGAACTTCTCCAGCTCCACGTAGAAGGCTTCGACCTCTTCGTCGTCGTAGTCGGATGTTGGGGCATACGCGACGAATACAGTCAAAGCTGGCACGGAGCCACATCGCTTCAGTCGCAGACGTCCGATTAGGGTTGTCAGAGACTCGTACGAATCGATGTTCATGGCCAAGTGCGTGTTGACGAGGACACCAACGCCGCCTACTCCCCTTCGTCGCATGTTCCGAGGAACAGTTCTTCTCCGGAGTCGTAGGCGGCGTGTAGGGGGTGGTGTCTTCTCGTCTCGGTCAGTCCGATACGTCGTACTTGATCTTCCTGGCTTGCATCATCGGGTCCTCGACGGATGCTTCCGATGTGAGGGTGCGGGCGTTGTAAGTACAGATAGTCATCCTAGTCCTTCTCAATTAGCGCAGCCTGGTTAGGCCCTGAGATTTTAGCAGCCTCTCCGTACTCGTCCTTCCCATCGCTGCAGAAATGGGGGCTCTTTCGGGGTCAGGGGAATGAGGCCCATTAGTGCTGCTGTGTTTGACTGGAGTACAAACGGGTAGCTAGTCGGGCTCTGTCGTGCGGGCGAAGAACTCCGGGCAGCCGACTGCCCGAAGGGACAGGGCGAGACTTAAGGCGGCCTCGAATCGCCTTACGATGTACTCCCAGTCTACCGAGTGCAAGCTTTTGGCCGGGCCGACACAGTAACAATCCGCACAGTGACGGACACATCCACGCACAATGTGCGTGAACATACCGCTCCCACGCACAAGGAACGCGTCGACCCGACACAGCAGGAGCAAGGAGTCCATCCCCTGCATCCCACCTGCGTCTCTGGGCAGTACACGGTCGCATTTGGTTCCCCTTTCAACCACCCGGAGACGCGCCACAGGCCCAGCAGCAAGCGGCCCGAGATCACTCTTAACAAGAGAGCCCGAAGGCTCTCTATCGAGGGAGATCCGTGGAGACTCAGTGTACCAAGCATTATTGTTGTGCCAGCAGCTCGATTAGCAGTTGAAATCGGCTAAAAGTTTTTGCATTCATTTTATCGCGCTCACTTATCAAGGCAGAATTGGCGACGGCCCCATTATTTCTTAATGCAGTCTTGGTCAGGATGATTCCTTGTTTGATACCGCGATATTTTATTATCTGTTTGTTCGCAAATCTATTTGTAGGAATACTTCCGGGACCTGTTAGTGCTGATTATTCGGGATTTTGCTCCAGTGTTATTTACACCTTCATGATAATCTTCCGTTTCGCTTATTCTGACAACATTAAACTCAAACAGTGGCAAATAATCCTATAACATCTGCATGGTTCAATCTCCACGGAGCTTCCAGGGAATTCTAGAAAAGAAACCCTTCGAGAGACAAGAAGTTGAACTTTAATCCACATCGAAACACTAGAAACACCCTTGACCACGAACATATCCTAAAATACGTGCTATTTAGGTGCACGAGTTGGAGGAACGTTTCAAGAAGCAGCGATATTTGACAGCTGGCGAAAGAGAAGAGCTCGCCAACAATCTTGGTCTAAGCGGCACACAGGTACACAGTTAGCTAATCGAAATGTTCTCAAAACGCAACCTCTTATGGTTCGGCATGAGTTTCATTAAAGGCAAAATGTACGTTGATCGTGAGACCTTAGAAAGCATCTGTCAACATTCTTGTACTAGATGTGTAAAAATATGCCCTCATGTTTTCAAATTTTGAGTTGTTCAGGGGTTGGTAGCGGTGAGCGCTTACGAGGGAAGGGCCTGGAGCGTATGTCTGAACGGGGAAAGCATAGTCATATGGGAAGAATCTCCACCCTTCAGTTAGCATAACAGTGTGCTCCTTTTTCACCCAACTCGTTAAACCTAAGGAGTAGTAGGTCCTTAAAATTACATTGTCTGTCGAGGCTGTGTGGTGCTCTCACCACCGCTGGGGTAGGGGGTTCGATTTTTGCCGAAAATTTACGACCCCCCTTCCATACTGGATTTGGTACGACTCCCCTTGTTTCCATCACTGTTTTGTTTCCTATCTGTGTTGATTTTTTCAAATTTTTATATAATTTTTGCACCCCCTTATAGGTTCTTCTAACCCGGTGTAGGTTCGACACAGTGGAGATTCCCTTAGGCCTATGTTATACTTCGGCGACGCGTCGCCGACGTCACCGACAGTGTGTTGAGGGGGCTGCTACGCGCTGCGTAGCAGCCCGCACAACAAGCGTCGGTCCCTCCGCAGTTGGAGAATTATTACCAGACTTGTCTGCAAAGGACAGAGCGCTGACTTGTTCATCGGCTGGCCACCGCAAGTCATTGTATGGCCAAATACGCATTCGAATCGCCGTCACGATATCCTATAGAGGTAGAAAGCGTGGCGCATCCCAAAAGGGATTGAGTAACGCCGTCCTTCGTCCTTTCTCCTTGGCCACAACTCGGTCATTTTCTCGAAATTCGAACGGCCAGTAGCTTTTTGTAAACTAGAGAAAAATAATGTATTAGTGTAGCTGGAGCTAGTCTCCCAAGCTGGGTATCCAGCACCGGTTCATTTCATGAGAAACATCCTCACAGTTAAGCCTTCTAGAAAGGTCTAAGTAAAATGTCTAAGGAACACAAACGTGCGCTTTCCACGGTTTCTAAGGACCTGTTCATACACCGCGACGGGAGCGAGGGCACCGACAGAAGCGGCAAGACAAAGCATACCTATCGATGGCACTATTATACTTTCGGGACTCCAGAGGTGCGGCCGGCCGATTACGGCAGGTTACGGTAGGTACGATTGACTAAGGCTGTTGAGGTTGTAATCACCGATTTCGCTCAAACTTCGCGTAAGGGGTGGGGGGTTGTTTGTGGTGCTGATCACGAATCGGACATCCGCTTTTACTTTTACGCTGAAGTACGGTAGGTTACGGTAGGTACCGGTGACCAAGGTCATAGCCACCGATTTCGCTCAAACCTTGGCTACAAGCGTTATGTGGCCCGCTACGGTAGTAGCACAGGATGCAAATGGTCCCGTAGCGATCGCCTGAAAGAAATCTGCGAGGACAATTTTGCGGGGAACTCTTCGATAGGCGAAAATTTAATCGAGGGCAACAATATATGCATCATGTCTCTCCAGGCACTTTACCACAACCGCCGCCAAGAATGGCTTAGAAGGATGGGATTGGTGACAACGTCTCTATGCCCCAACTGTAACGACTCCATGCAAATGGAGATGTGGGTAAATGGAGATGCTACCTACAAAAGGACTCGGCCCTAGTCGGGATGCAATCCCATATGTATCTATCGAAAAGGGTTCATTTTTTGATCGAACCCACCTCCCAGAGGCAGAGGTTTTCGCGCTGTCGTACTTATGGATACATCAGCTAGGCTCGATGGCCTGCAAGGAGTACAAACTTGAGGTCAGCAGGAAAAGCATCGTCCAGTGGGAACAATACTTCCGCGATGTTTGCTGCGAGTATTTCCGAAGAAATAAACCGGACTTGGAGTATTTGGCATCACGGTCGAACTAGAAGAAACTTGTGTGACCAAGAGGAAGTACAATAGAGGGCGTTGGGTGCGCCGGTACCAGTGGCTGTTCGGAATATACGAACGGGGAAGTGGCAAATCGTTCCTGAAGTTGCTGCGCAGACGAACACGCTCCTCAGAATAATTGTCCGCCATATAAGACCTGGTACAACGATCATCAGTGACTGCTGGCGTGCTTATAGCCGCATAGCTGCACTGCCACAAGGATGCCAGCACCTGACTGTAAATCATCGTCTAATTTTCGTCGATCCGAATACATGTGCACACACGCAGAATATCACTGGCAGAAGTTCAAGGCTGTGGCAAAGCGCAAGTGCGGCAAAAACAACCACCGTTACCAAGATTACTTAAGCGAATTTCTGTGGAGGGAGCAGTTTGGTGGACAACGCGATGCTTTCTTCAACTTCTGGGAAAAAGTGGCGCAAATACACCCATGCTGGTACTGCTCTTACCTATTCTAAGGCATGTTTCAAATTACTTTGTCGGTAGTCGATAAAAAGCCTATTTGTCCGTTGCTTAGGTATTCCTGAAGACTTCAATAATCTGTTATCAACGTTTTCCTTAGAAGCTAATTAGATGCCGCCACTATTGCTATGCAAAGGTAAGACACTTTTCAGATATTCTAAAGCGTTCCTTACTGGGCGAAATTTGGGCGTCGGTGGCCATATCTTAGTCACCCATAACTATCGCAACCTACTGTACTCTAAAAGCGAAAAACGGATGTCTGGTTCATGATCAGCACCCCAAACAACCCCCTAGACCAAGTTTGGGCGATTTTTTTGACCTCTCATCGACCTTTGGAGTCCCGAAAGTACAATACAGGGAGGGGTGTGAGCTAATTTTTTTCAGTAAATTTTCAACGACCATTTTTTAACGAAAAATTTTTGCGTTAAATCCGTTAAATTCGGTAAATTCGTTAAATATAATTTTCCTTGCAATTTTCCTCACTGTTAGCTGCAGTCAGTTTGTTCTATTTTAGTAGATAAAGAGCCGTATTTTTTTCTTTTATTGATTTTTCGCCTCCATCTACATGGCAGTTATATGAATACATCTTCATCCTCACAATAAACAGCAACAGTCCACCTAGCATCAACAAAATTGCTGGCACTATTGTACTTTCACAACTCCACGGGTCGAGGAGAGGTCGAAAAAAAAATTTCGCCCAAACTTCGGCTAGGGGGTTATTTGGGGTGCTGATCACGAATATGACATCCGTTTTTCGTTTTATGCAGCAGTATGGTAGGTTGCGGGTAAGAAACGCTTCAGGACGGATTGCTGGTGGTAGCCTGAATATCTGAAGAAGTATCTCATCTTTGCACAGCAGTTGTGGCGGCATCTATCCAGCTTCTAAGGGAAAACGTTGATAATAGATTGTTGTTTTGGTGTAGTCTTCAGGATTACCTAAGTAACGGACAATTAGGCTTTTTTATCGACTACCGGGAAAGTAACTTGAAACATGCCTTAAAATAGAACCAAGCAGTATCAGCAGGGGTATATTTGCGCCACTTGGTCCCAAAAGTGGAAGAAAGCATCCCGTTGTCCGCCGAACTGCTCCCTCCACAGAAATTCGCTTAAGTAGTCTTGGTAACGGCGGTTGTTTATCCCGTACTTGCGTTTCGCTAGAGCCTTGAACTTTTGCCAATGACACTCGATGTTCTGCGTGTGGGCTCTTGTATTCGGGCCGACGAAGTTTAGCCGATGATTTACAGTCAGGTGCTGGTATCCTTAAGGCAGTGCAGATATGCGGCTATAAGCCCGCCAGCAGTCACTAATGATCGTTGTACCAGGTCTTCTATGGCGAACGATTATTCTGAGGAGCCTGTTCGCATCCCGTCTGCGCACCAACTTCAGGAACGATCTGCCACTTCCGCGTTCGTATATTCCAAACAGCCACTGATGCCTGCGCACCCAACGCCCTCTATTGTATTTCCTCTTCGTTACACAAGTTTCATCTAATTCGACCGTGACTCCAAATCCTCCAAGAATTGGGGTATTTCTTCAAAAATACTCGCAGCAAACATCGCGGAAGTATTGTTCCCATTGGACGATGCTTTTCTTGCTGACCTCAAGCTCGTACTCCTTACAGGCTACTGAGCCTAGCTGATGTACCCAGAAGTACGACAGCGCGAATACCTCTACCTCGGAGAGGTGGGTTCGATCAAAGAATGAACCCTTTTTTACCGTGGGCCGACCCGGCACGCCCTTTTGTAGCATCTCCATATACCTGCAGGTTGGTATATCTGCATGGAGTCGTTACAATTAGGGCATAGAGGCGTTGCGAACATTTACTAATCCTTCTAAGCCATTCTTGAAAATCAGCTGCGTCCATGTTTAGCTTGTCAAAGACGTCCTTCAGCTTGAAGTCGCGCAGTTCTTCCCGGCGGCGGTTGTGGAACAGTGCCTGGAGGGCCATGATGCTTAGATTGCTATCTCTACTAAGCCTTCGCCTATCGAAAAGTTTCCCGCAAAAATGGTTTCCCGCTGATTTGCGAATTTTCAGGCGATCACTGCGGGACCGCTCGCATGCTGTGCTCACCCATAGCACCACAGATAATCCCTATAGCCGAAGTTTGGGCGAAATCGGTGACCATAACCTTGGCAGCCTTAGTCACCCGTACCTACCGTACTCCAGGGTAGAACGAAAAACGGATGTCATATTCGTGATCAGCACCCAAATAACCCCCCCCCCCCCCCCCCCCCCTAGCCGAAGTTTGGGCAAAATCGGTGATCACGACCTTGGCAGCCTTAGTCACCCGCACCTACTGTAACCTACCGTACCCCAGCGTAAAACGAAAAACGGATCTCAAATTCGTGATCAGCACCCCAAATATTAGGGGGGGCCAAAAGTAATGAGACAAAATGGAAAAAATCTTTAACTTCTTATAACTCAATTACAACTCAACGATGCTGAGGAGTGTATTTGCCATTAAGGGCAAGGACCTTGCTGCCATCGCTCAGCCAACTTCCTGATCCCATCCTTCCAGAACTGCTTGAGCCTGGTGTTGTTCAACTGCTCGATATGGTTGTCAAGGACTGCTTGGGTTCTTGTGTCCCTTCCGACTAGGAAGCCCTGTAGGCTCAAGTAGTAGTGGTAGTTGCATGGAGAGATGTCCAGCGAATACGGTGGGTGAGGCATGTGAACGTAGCCCAGCTGGCCAAGCTTATCCGTGCTTACTTGTTCCCGATGGGGTGCGGCGTTGTCGAAGAGGAGAACCTTCTTGAAGCGCTGCGAATGAATAAGAGCGAGTCGCCGGCCCATCTCTTCTATTTCGTTCACAATGGCCTTGGAGTTCATTGCGGTGCTCTTGGGAAACAGCCTCCGGTAAACCGATCCATGAGCGCAGACCCAAAAGCTCCAAAGATGCTTCTCGCCGTGAACATCTCGCCGAACGAAGGTCGGTAACAATTCACCAGGCCTCACCCAGACTCGCTGCTTGGCAGGGTTAAGGTAGAAGACATACTTCTCATCTTGCGTGAATATTGAGCCCAGGCTGCTCGGGGTTGGGAATTGGGGGAGATTTGCGCGACACAGGTCGACTCGTCAGACTGGGGTTTCGGCATGAGACAGGCTGGGGTTTTTGGCATGCTTCTGGAAAGGGCGGAAGTGGTAACTTCTCAGATGGCCTTCAGTAAGTAGCATACAAACATGCAAATACAACAAGTACGAATCCAGACTCCAACCACGAGATATATGGACACGGCATGGGGTGTCTCATTACTTTTGGCCCCCCCCCCCTAATAACACACCTCGCCGAAGTTTGGGCGAGAAAACTTTTTTCGACCTCTCCTCGCATAATTGTTTCGGAAAACTACAGAATGGTTGTATGAACAGTTCAAGTCAAGCAGTTACCACAGTGAATTCCTTGGTTCAGTTGGTCTTTGGAAGATACATACGAAGTTCATAGACCTACCTCTTTCATAGAATGATTCCTTTTTTTCAATAGGTCCTGTTCCTACTCAAGACGACAGCAGAGAGTCAAATAAACAGCCACGGACCGTTGGCCAAATCTTAATCGAATCGAATTCGCATTGAGAATTTCCGCCTTTGCCACCCAATTAACGCAGATTTCAACTATTATGCTCTTTCTTCTCCGGGTTCCAAACGGAATGCATAGGCGCACTTGAAAGGGCGTTTCTCGCCTTATGTATACATATATATATATCTACATCTTGCCTTTCTTTCCTTATTCCTCCAAATAGAATTCGCCACTGTTTACCACTCTTTCGCGACTTCTCAGCAATTGACCACACTGATTTTATTGTCGAAGTCGAATCTCGCACCAAAATGTCCAGCACATTTTCTCGAAGTTCGACGTGTTTTGCGTTTCTCAATTTCTTTCCATTTTCTAGAGGACATTTTCGATTGATAAACAGTGTAATGGTAGATTCTCAAATTAGATGAAAAAATCCGTAGTTGTTAGACCTGACCAGACCTGCGCTTTCATAGATATTCCTTTTCCTTAGACCTTAAAAAAGAATCTTCATGCAATAGACTGCATGTAAAGTGCGAATTCTTTGACTATGCCCATATATAAAGTTGTGTGTTGTTTGTTTGTTTGTTTGTTTCCGTCCGTCCGTCACAACTGGAGTCCCCCACTCCAGTTGTGACGGACGGACTCTGTCTTGGCGAAATTCAACGACTAGTCGATTGATGGCGACCCGAAACTTTAGCCTTGGGGTAATCGAGGTCGCTGAACACGAATCAGAAGTTCGTTTTTGAAGTATCGATCGCCATCAATTGATATTGATCAAATTATCGATCTTCTGTGGATGTCGTTCAAGCGGTCCGAAATTAAACGCATCTCAGCGGCGGCGAAATATTCCATCCTTTATTAAGAAAGAGTTTCTAAACATCTCGCTGCTGCGATGAAGCTTTTGAAGGACGGCAAAATACCTCAGCGTACTAGCGTACTAGCTAACGAACTCATTACCTCTGCGATACTTATGCAGGTTCGCAAACCACTGCAGGGCGCAAATAGGGTCCACGGGGGGGGGGGGGGGTGTCACCACAGCATGGCGCGGCGGGCCGGCGTGGCG
>OX375870.1:51966242-52000816 GCA_947359475.1 Heligmosomoides polygyrus bakeri
CGTAAATAGGAGGTAACACTACATCAACAACATTCGACGCATCTAGCTACGCACCAGGCAGGCGCGGCACGGCATGCCGTAGTGACCCCTCCCCCACCCCTCTTTCCGAACTACTGTGGCCCCAACCAGGGGTGTGCGCTGACTTGCCGCCGGTAAATTTTTTACCGCAAATTTTTAACGCGGAAATGTCGGTAAATTCCGGTAAATTCGGTAAATCCGTTAATTTTTTTAAAATTTAATATTCCGTTAAAAACAACTGGTTTTAAGCGGCGGTAATGTAAAAAAGCGTAAAGCTTTTCACCAAAACATCACGTTCAGAAAAACCATACCATCTTCATTTTATCATGCATACGTCATCCTAAAGCAAACAAAGCAAGTGGAAGCCCGACAATGCACAAGTGCAATGATCTACATATTGTGAGTGCTTTAAAAAAGATAGAACCTTAATTAAAACACTAAAACAGCTTAATTAAACTCAAAAACATTTCTGGATCCGACATTCAATCGAGTATTGCTATATTTCTTTTTGGATTAACAGTTTAACTGCTTTTTGAAATTATCACAATTATCATGGTTTCATTCGATGAAGAAATGATTTACACCTTACACTACCACTTTTATGAACCACTAAGCTGTACTTTGGAGCAAAGCCAGGTACTTCAGAAAAAAGAACGAAATGTGACATGATAGCGAATTTCTTTCTCCTCTTGTATGGGAAAACAGCTTAAGGCCGGGGCATACTTCCATCGACGCGATACCATCACGGCGCTCAGTTCATGGCCATTCCGCCACACGCGGTCGAATAGTGAAAGGAAACTTCGCCGCAGCCGCCGCAACAGTGGGGCCTAAGAGTCCACCAGGTCAGGTAGGGTAGCGAAGTACATTCCGATGCCTTACATCTTGGACTAAATTACGGGAACAAGACATGAGCGTATCTTCTCGATATTCCTCTTTCGATCGTCTATTCTGAGAGCTTCAATATCTCTAGTCCAAATTGTCTCATGTCGTGTGGGGAATGTCAGCGCGAGGTAATATTCCAGTGGAGCGCGCTTTCACACTGGAGCGCACCATGTCCGCCTCCTGATATGGGCATGGATGTTTTAATGAGGTTGAGGACTACGAACGCTAATAGCAAGTTATCAGAAAAGATAGAAGCAATCACTTCTAAGCTGAGATCGGTAGTGTGTTTCCTTCTCCATTCGATAGATAGAAACATGATTTTATATGAAAAAAGTCGTTAAATTTTCCGGTAAATTTGGGAATTTACCGGAAATTTTCGTTAAAAGAATTTATCGCGAAAATGCCGGTAAATCCGTTAAACCGGAAATCGTTAAAGACTCACACCCCTGGTGTGTATCTGGTCGGTCGTGCTGAATTCTCTCCGAAATCCTGCTTGCTCGCATGGCTGCCCTTCGCCCAGCGTTCGACTGATCCTATTCAGAATGACTCGAGTGAACAGCCTGTAGATGCGGACAGCAGACAGATCGGGGCGATAGTTGCCAATGTCGTACCCATGCCCCTCCCCCTTGTACAGCAAGAGGGTCCTGCTGGTCTTCCAATCCTGCACTCCGACAGATAACGCGTAAAGAGCCGCGTCAGGATGTTAATGAGCGTTGGCGGATAATTCCTAAGGTGTTCGGGTCTGATCCTGTCGGGACCGGGTGCTGTACGTTTCTTCACCGAGATCGGATGCTGTGGGAACTCCTCTGCGGCCGCAGCGGGCGGATTGCCGTCGAGCCTCCTTGCAGAGCAACGAGCATTAAGAACTCATTTTGGATTCTTTCCATATCGGACAAAAATCTGGCGCCGCCTTCAGTGAATTCGACCTACGTATACAACTATGTAGTATACGAGAGCTCGATCGCAATTTTGTGAAAGACTTTTTCTCATCATGAGTGCAGTAAAACGCGGATTCTGATTCAGCTGAAAGCGCACTGTTCTCATGAAAAGTGTGCCTTCACTACTTTGCTCCTCCCTGTTGTTGAAGAATTGAAAATGTTGACACCTAGCAATTTTACCCGAGTATTTGAGCTTTTGAGCACTTCTTTCATTAACCTGCGTCATAGCTGCTGACAACCTTAACCGATCTGCTCATCAACAACGAGTACTTAAGAGGTTCTTCAGTACCGCTGTATAGGTAAAGGATAAAGCTTTGTGCTAATCACTCCACCAACCATTCTACAGGTTGTCCTGGAGGCAGTCTGAAAGCATATTTGGACGTAAGGATCTGCGGCGGTCAGCTAATGGGAAGCCAAGTTTTGACCTTCCCACAGAACTTTGGCGCCAAGTCAGTGGCGCTGAAAGGATGAAGAAGACGGCTAAATCCGTTTGGACACCAAGTTCCAAAACTGGAGACTTTTCTGACGTGTAGGATCGACTTCCCACCACGTCAGCAGTGCTGCACTGGAGTAACACGTCACGTCGTCTACACGTCTTGTAGACGGCGGCTAGATGCAAAACTCGCGGTCGTGACCTGCTTAGAAGTGGACTTCAAGAAGTTGGCTGAGCTCGAATCTATACCAGAAGGAACGGGGAAGGGGCAGAATCCTCCAATGCGGTGCAAAAAATGCCGCGAAATCTAGCAATTTAAATTGTGCTTTGGAGCACTCTTGAGCTGGATGATACTGAAACAGTCCTTGTGTAGAGGGGCATTCAGTTTTCTCCTCATACAGGTGGACATTTATCAACCAACCTACAAGTTCCGCCGGTGCAATCGACATTGTGTTTTGAAAATTCTTGTCAGGAAGCCGGAAACCGTGGATGTGCTAAATCCCATTTTCCACCCGTGCCAACCCCTCCATCTTCTGGGCTACGTACTTGATATTCTTAATGTCTTCTTCACCGTGCTGTTAGACAAGAAGCTCTTTAGAATGGAAGCGCTTTCGATAGAACATACAATACGTTCGACGTCGGATACAATAGCTATCGCAACCAGACGATTCACTTCGTTTTTTTTTCGATTCATTCACTCAGCAGTGCGTTTATGCACTGTTCTGTGAAGGCTTTGCAGATCCTTCGATCACAGTCCCCTCTTAGAGTTCTGTCAGCTCCGACTTCCAGGCATTGCCAAAACTGTCTGTCAAAAACGTCTCATACTTCTTACGAGAGCACTCGTGTGAAAAGATTTTTTTTAAAGAAGTGAGCGAAATCTCCAGCGTGTATGATTAAGGTTCCGAAGGTGGGAGGAAGTCTATAGCAGCGTGTTCACCTTCTTGCTGCTTCATAACATCCAGGGGCCAGATCCATCAACGTCTACGACTTTAGATTGCTGTAGGTCGCTGACGAATCTGACCCCAGTTTGCCTAAGAAACTGCAGAACGAAACGCTATACACGTTTATCTAGTCAGCATAGACATAGAAAGATATCTAACCTCGCTTGTTTGGCAGAAATAGGGAGGAACAGGTTGGACCCCCCTCTCTAGGTTTGCAACCGAAAATGAAGTGCACCATCTATCGGACCTGTAAAGGCCTGTTGAGGACATGGGTTTCACCAGTGCACCGTCAGTGGCATAATGGACCTTGCGCTTGAGAACGTGTGTGGACGTGAATCCAACACGCCAGGAAAGTCTCCAGTTTGGAAGTTGGTGTCCAAACGGATTAAGCCGAAGAAGACTTGCTTGTCTGTACGGAGCCCGCACCAACAGCTTCGTTTCGGTGTGAACGCGACGCCAGTCGCTTCTTCCGACTGCGCTATCACGAGCCCACCGTACGGCTCGTGTTAGCACAGTCGGAAGAACTCGTGTTGTTTACGTTTAGCGGAATGGTTAGCAATGCAGAAGCATGAAGAAGCATGAAAACGACGACGGAAAACGAAAGAAAACCCCTTCCCCTAAGCTTCCAACCCGACCACGCCTACGGCGGGTCTCACCCGCAGCTCCTGGCACTGCGGGTGAGAGCCGCCGTGAACTGCGGCAGCCCTCGGGGATGTTTGCGAGCGGCGGCTCCGCGACAACTCGTCCGCGCCGCCGCTTCTACCACAGTGGCGCCATGAGTCCCACTGCGGTGGGAGCGATATGGACGAGTTCTCGGGGTGCTGCCGCAAGACTCTGTAGAGGCCCTAATGCGAACATAGGTCAGTTGTCTCCGTGTCCTGCAACATTTTCTACAAACAGCACAACGAAGGCGCTTCAAAGCACTGAGCAGGTCAGACTGGAACCTTCAAGCCAACCTTAAATAAAAAAGTGTCGGAGGTGGCAGATATTTTTCGGCAATTGCTGCATAAGCATTTATCTTCTTGTTAACTCGTTCTACTTGTTCACTTTCCACACTGTCATTTTTAGGTCTTCCTTCTGTGCACTGCGAAAGGACGGCTTTTATGCGGAAAAGTGCTCCAGTGACTTCATATATTGTGAACAGGGAGTAGCTACAGCGATGGTATCAAACTCGCCTTCGCAGCTGTTCAGCATTTCATGTTGGTTTATTGCAGAGATGTTCTTCCAATTTGCTCTTCGACGAAAAGAAGGGCTATTGTGACTATCCAGAAGAACAATGTACGGAGGCCAGAGCTCCATCTGAAAAGCCCCTGTATGTGCTGAGCCTTTTAGCAGTCTAGATTTGAGGAGCAAGTCAATCACTTAGGGCAGTGAGTTTTTAGGCCTATCGATTGCAAGGGCAAGGAGGATGGTTACTACTCCAGAGGATGCACCACAAATTTCGTTTTCTGCATGAACGGTGTAGCCTCCTTAATGGTAAGTTCTTAACCGCTCAGTCCACCCATTCATATGTCGTGTAGCAGACATGCTCACCTTCAGACATGTCCTCCTTCGCTTGTGTTCAATAAAAATAAGGGCTACTGTGATTATATGGAGAGCTGCTCCGAGCCTCCTGCTTCCTTGCATACTCACGTAGCTTCTCCAGCTGTTCCAGTTCCTCTTGCTCCAGCTCCAGCTTCGACAGTTGTTCCTCAATCCCCGTATGTTCGTTTGTTACGCTATGATTGTGTACAGCACGCATACTTTGGTGTACTGTACTTCAGGGTCGTCGATTGCAAAGGCGAGAAGAACGGGTACCACTCCAAAGGTTGCACTGCAGACTTCATCTACTGCGCTGATGGAATAGCTTCTCCGATGGTGAGCAGTGTTAAGTTGAGGTTAGCAGCTATCTGAAACTGCGTTTGTGATACGTGTCTTCAGACATGCCCTCCGTTGCTCGTCTTCAATGAGAAGAAGGGCTACTGCGACTATGTCGAGAACTGCTCCGCAACTCCTGCTCCAGCTCCTGCTTCAAGACCGATTGCTCCTGTCCCCATTCCTGCTCCTCCAGCACCAGTTCATGCTCAGCCGCCTATGTGTGTTTGTTTGCGTGACAGTTGTTCCGGCGCAAATAGGGTCCGGGGGAGGGGGGGGGGGGGGGGGGTCACTATAGCATGGCGAGGCGGGCCGGCGTGGTGAATAGCTACATACAGCGAATGTAAATGAAGTCTTACCTCTTCGTTTTGATCACAGATCCGCGTTTTATGTGCTTCCTAATTGGACAAGGGAAGGAACTCCAGGATGTAGGCAATTTTAACACGGGTGCGTTACTCGCCTGCCTGAATCTCTGCTCTCTTCCGCTGCCGCGGAGGAGAGCACAGAACAGAGCTACAGCATTGTTTGTTTTCCTTACTATCAGTGTGCATTGTCTCCCTTTTTTCGTATTGCTGAATTTTTTTTTATAAGGTGACCCCCCTGGACCCTATTTGCGCCGTTGTTCGGCGTTTTTCTTATGGGTCTTTTAGGCTTTTTGACTGTACTGGTAGGGAGGATGGGTACTACTCCCATGGGCGCTCGATTGAAGTCGTTTACTGTGTTAATGGTGTAGCCACCTCATGGTTCGTGCTTTTGTAGCTTTTGGTTTACGTTGACTTCTAGAAATGTCCTTTGCTACTGGGTATTGGATATGTGGATGAGAAGTGTGGATATTGTGGCTATCCAGATGTTCAGCTGAGCACGTCCCATCTTGCCTGCGCAGATACCTGATATTACGCCCCAAGTAGTTTCAGCGAGCTTTAGCTGGTCCATTCCTGCGCTGTCTCCGTATTTATCAGTGATTTACTGTCTCATACGTAGTTGCAAATCCGCTGGCTTTTAGAGGTCCCGAGTGTACAGGACGTCCCAGTGGCTTCTACGCTAAGGGATGTACATCTGAGTTTGTCTACTGCGAAGAGGGAATGGCGGTACTAATGGTAGGAGGTTTTTACGTTTCCACAGAAGTTCGTTGATGTATTCAAGCGTGTTGATCAGAAATGCCCTTCCTCGCTGGTGTTCAACGCAGAGAAAAACTACTGTGATTATCCAGAGAACTGCTCAGGTGGAGAAATAGTGCAGGAGAAGGCTGTGCAGACCTCCAGCGTCGCTACCCTGGCCGAAACCTCTGGCAGATCAAGTTTTGGTAGTGATCAGGTTAAACTGTGGACCACTTTATATTAATAGAGTTATTCAGTTTGTCCTAAACCTAACGGGACATTCTCGAAAGGCTGCTCATCGGAGTTCTTCATTTGCTCCTACGGCGTTGCCCAGCTGATGATTTGCCCAGGTGAACTTGTCTTCAACGTTGCCGAGGGCTACTGCGATCACAAGGAGTATTGTCAGGACAGGCATGCGGTCTGTGGAGATATACTTAGTGAAACCATGATTTCCCTCGTTATGGTGACACTTGTTCAGGCAATGGTTGACTCCGATCGGGTATATGACACTATTCTAGCGGGGTCATCCGTGAAAAAGGCCACAGAGGCTGTCGTTTCGTCAGGTTTGTAGGTTGCGCTACGCTTGGTTGCATAGGTTTTTTGAACCTCAACTTCAGTTTTCAGAGTGCGCGCATCTTCCCGACGGACGCTATGGGTCGCTATGTGATTCAAAGTTCATTATGTGCTCCAGTGGTGTAACCTTCTTCATGGAATGCCCCAACCATCTGTTGTTTGATCCGAGGCTGAGCAGTTGCGTCTACGCGACAGAATGCCGTACACATCCGTTGCCACAAAGCACTAGCAATGTGATCGTTCCATCATCGGACGCTCATTTACCTGCACGAGGAGGTTGGTCCAAAGCCTGCAATGCGCTAGGTTCTTCGTTGCAGTCGTAGTGCTCTAAAGCATGTTCCGCCATCGTTACCTGAATTTGCTCGAGTTTTGCGTCACTGGCCTTGGTTCCCTGAGTAGGACTGCATCGAGGACTAAGGTCAGATGGCATAGCCAGATAGTAACTTCAGACTGCACTGGGAAACCGGATGGGTTGCACTCGTTGGGATGCACCGCCGAATTCCTTCAATGCGTGGATGGTTCTGCATACAGCCTGCTCTGCCCTGCCGGTTTAGTGTTTGTCGAGGGCGTCGGCGCGTGCGATGCTCCATCTGCATGTTCCCAAAAGCCGAAACATGCCACCAGTGGACCTGTCTCCTATCAGGCAACAATGGCTTCTGATAAGCCAGAATCGCCAGGTAAGTTGATTGCGAGTTCGCACCGTTGCTGTAGCCAACTAAGTAGTACTCCATAGTAATAGCCTCCTTTTCGCAGACTGTGACACTGATGGCTATTTCTCACAGCCTTGCGCTTCTGATTACTACAATTGCGTTGGAGGCAAAAAGTTTGCTGGAAAGTGTCCAAGCGGATTAGTTTTCAATATGGAAAAGATCTACTGTGATTATCCAGAGAACTGTATGCTTGGCGAGAATGTGAAGAGTCCTGAGGCACAACCGGTTCCAACTACTGTGATCCGGAAAGGTTGGACCGGTCGCGCTCTTTTATGTTAGCTGCTGCACCTCCTACTTAATACTAGTTTGCAGACGATTCCTGTCAAGGACGTTCTGACGGTGTAGTCATCGACGATGATTGCCAGACGGAATTCACGACTTGTCTGAGCAGCGTTGCTTATGTCTCCAGGTGTCCAGCACGCCTTGTATACTCGGTGAAGGCAAAGTTGTAAGTGTAGTTATTAATCCTCAGTGGGAAGATCCCAATTTACGTTTGAAACCTTCAGATGTGATTATCCTGAGGCATGTAGAAACAATGCAGACGATAGCTCTTCCTCCGAAGCATACCACCAAGCCCTGACTTCCGAAGGCGTGGGTGCCATATCGATCTCAGCCACCTACCAGCATTCCTCCGTCGGAGGTTAGCGGTGTATTTCTGCGTGCATTGCTGTTCGGCAAGGTGTGAATTTTCAGCCACCTTGTGCAAGGATAAGCGGGATGGTCCACTAAGTTCCTTCGACTGTCGACCGTCGTTCTCGTTTTGTGTGAATGGCGCACTTTACTCAACGATTTGTCCTGAGGGGCTTCTGTACTCATACGCATCGAGGCGGTGAGATGCACCACCTGCCTGTTCTTCACTTTAGAAGCAGAGTCTAGAGAGGGATCCGTCCTAAATTTCTTCCATAGCCAGCAATTACTCTAGGCAGAGCAGGCTTAGATGTAATGCTATGCTCAAAACGTATATGCTTCCGTGCTATCATTCAAAAAAGAAGTTTTGAACCCTCTTCTATACCTGCTACCTTTGCTGTGATGCTCCAGCGTCGTCAGACATTTTCATTGCACCTTAAACGAATTGCTTGGATTTTATGGAAGAGATATAGGAGGTGGTCCTCTACACCGGACCGACCGAAGTTGGAGAAGACGGGTGAAAAAATGCTGTGTCTCAGATGCGAATCGCTTTCGGAGTGCGGCAGTGTTGGCGATGTTGGAACAACGCCTAAACCAATCAGCTACATCACCGCCACACCAGTTCGTTCTCCTAGTGGTGATTCAGTAGTCGTGCCTATGGTGGATGGTTTGTTACTAGTATTCTAAAAATTAGATGATCTGACATTTTTGAATAAGCGCAGTTTCGGTGGTTGCAGAGTTTGACTGCTCATTGCGGGCTAACGGAAAATACTCGTTAGGATGTGTGGGAAGGTTCGTGATGTGTTCGAGTGGTCGCGCTTACGTTCGAAGCTGTCCCAGCGGTTTGGTGTATAACGAGGCTAAAGGTATTTATGTAGAATCTGTGTGCTTTCTAGGAGTTTGTGGTTAGTCTTCTAGGTTTATGCGATTACGAATGCAGCCCGTCTGATGGCTCTTTGGACGATGTTGCTCAAGGTGTTCACATTCGACCGAGGCAGAAGACAATGAAAGCTTATTCGTTTGAAACACCGAAGGCAATTGACAACACACCTGAGCAAGTGAGTTCAGTTGACAAGTTCGTGCTGTTTACTTTACGTCATACACTGCAGATTGAATGCGTAATGAGCGTAGCTCTGGGTCGGTGTTCGTCACGGTTCTGGCGTTGCATGGACGGTAGACTAGAATCAGCACAATGTCCAGGACAGTCTCTATTCGATGAGACTCTCTCATTGTGTGTATATGATCTTCCTGACTGCATGGCGGATACGACTACAACCACGACCGTAAGCTGAAACTTCATGATACACTACCGTGGCACTGACTGTTATGTACGCACTTATCCAGGTGACGACCACCGTTGGTATTAGTGCTGCTCCACCACCTATTATGTCTACACAAGCCGCTTACACCAGCGAACCAGTTTACTCACCACAGATTAACTATGGCTACATCGCTGCGCTATCTAATGCTCAGTATTATCCCTCACAGAACATGGATAATCCATTTGGAGTACGTTACCCAGCGTATGTCCCATTGCCGTTTGAGGACTTTATGCATGGAAGGGGTAGGTAGCTTTGGTGCCTTGCATCTCTTTTAGGAACAGAATTCACTTCTTATGGCTTCATGACTTTTATTCAGATAAAGTGAATCACGGCCCCATCAAGTTCGAACCTCGCTCTGCGGTTTCTGATGATACTCGTTCGAAACTGATGGATGTTTTCGACGGCGTAAAGAGCCCCTGGCTTTTCCCTGGTGTTAACCGCATCTTCATACCCTATCACCATTACCACCACCGACACGGAGACACCAGATCGGCAGAACGTCGTGGTGACGTCATAACGTCGAAGCTGTTCGACGTTTTGAATCCTGAGGTTCCTGTACCTTTAGAGGTTGGTGTTGGTATCTGCTTCTGTAGATGTTAATATCGTAACTGATTCTGCTATAGGCTGCCGCAGAGTTGGAAGCAGTAATAGCGACGGAAAGTCAGCATGAGGACCAGGACGCTGGACACGAGAATATGGTTCACGGAGATGAAAATGTTCAGCAAGATGTGCAAGAAGAGAGTGTTGTTGAGCGCAATGAAGACCCCAATGCTCATCATGAAAATTTAAAGGAAGGGCATCTTAAGGACGTGCTTAGAGAAGATGAGGAAACTGTCCGTGGTGAAGAAAAGGACGAACATGAAACTGAGCGAAACGAGGACACTGAAGAGACGTCAGTAGATGAGCAACACGAGGTGTTGAACTGCGAATGTTTCCACTACTGTCCGTAGTAGGTGAATTGGTGTGGTTATAGGGCTCTGGACAGGAAAGGATCACACGTCGAAGGCGTAGTCCTAGCATGCGAACTCCCAAGGACTTCTCCGTGTGCACAACGCTCCAGTCACCAGGTCTCGTATCTATAGGGTTCTGTCGGCAAGACTTCATATTTTGCAGAGCAGCGGGAAGCGGAGTGGTAGGTTGGAGGTTGTTCCTTATTATTAACGTTGCAAACACCATTCTGTTAAGATGGCTGCATGCCCCATAGGAGATCTGTTTGACAGCAGTACGAACAAATGCGTTGCTTCTGAACGATGTGGAGAACCCGAGATTGCGCCACTGCCTGCAGCACGAGGTTTATGACTGTTGTTACAATGAAAGTCGAACATTGAAAAGCAGGCCATTTTCAGAAGCCGTATCGGCCATTGCTGCGCAGAAATATACTCCTGGGACCGCTCAATCGGTCCATGTATTTAGTCCTCATGATGTGCCGATAACTACGACAACTAATGCGCCTCCTATTATCTATCCCTCGCTGTCGACCACCATGAAAGATCCTGTAGTATACCCGCCGGGGCTCCCTGTCGTATATCCGCCTCCACTGGTCGCTGCTCAAGATTCCAATTCTGTGTGCTTACATGATACCGACTTCGCTGCCGATTGTTCAGGGAACTTTATGAAATGTGTCCACGGTGTTGCCTACCCGATGAAGTGCCCAGCGGTAAGTTTTTTTCATGTAGGATTCTTAGGTGTTTGATTATATCAAACACTTCCAGGGTTTGGTGTTCAGTCAAGCGACGCACTACTGTGACTATCCAGCAGCTGTGCCTGCCTGCGCGGGAATGCAAATCAAGCAGCCACCGCGTACGGAGTCCTTCCAAATAGAAGGAATTTACGTTCCTACACAACCACCAGCGCAGCACCAGCCTAGTATGTATAGATCAGTGATAATGTTAATATTTATTTGTTTATTTATTTATTTATTTAAAGCATGCATTAAACATGCAACAATCCCCCCATATATACTATACAATGTAACAGGATTATAAACGGCGGATATCAGGACCGGCTCACCGTAACCTTAGGCGTCGGGTGAGACGTCCATTGTGCAATCGCAGAACAAGGCTAGGGAAGGGGCTCCATGGTGTGCCATACAAGCTGCTCGTATGGAGACTGCTTTCTTCGAACAGGGGGAGTTCGCGGCTGGGTTCTGCGCTCTTCGAGCGCAGAGCCAGGCTAGGGAAGGGACTCCAGGGTGTGTGCCATACAAGCTGCTCGTATGGAGACTGCTTTCTTCGAACAGGGGGAGTTCGCGGTTGGGTTCTGCGCTCTTCGAGCGCAGAGCCAGGCTAGGGAAGGGACTCCAGGGTGTGTGCCATACAAGCTGCTCGTATGGAGACTGCTTTCTTCGCTCATGGGGAGTTCGCAGCTGGGTTCTGCGCTCTTCGAGCGGCGAAGCGCATACGCCTGAAACAATGCGCAAAAAAAACGCGCAACGTCGTGTAGATGTCGAAATCTCCCAGATTTCAGATGCTCAGCTGAAGTGCAAAAACGCCGCGGCGCCCGGGAACCGAACCCCCGACATCCCTCACATGAAGTAAACCCTCTACCTACTGCACCACGACCCACCTACACAAGGTGCCATCGCGGGCGCACAAGACATCGATCGGACGTCGCAGCGTGGACGCGGACGCGCGATCTCTGAGCTAAGAGGGCGCAGACAGCAAAGTCTCGGCGCGACCCGCACTGCGGTTACGGTGAGCCGGTCCTGATATCCGCCGTTTATAATTGTCTTACAATGTACACATCACAAACGAAATAAAGCTTGCAAAAAACGACAAGATCAAGGCGGATCGAAGGGGACGTTTCTCCTAGTGAAAGTTTTAAATGCATTTTTCGGTAAACTAAGAAGATTGTCACTTTTGGCTAGCAACGAGTTCATATTCCCTCTAAGTGATGAAACATGGTATAATCCGTGTTCTAGCAACCGAGACGTACATCATTGCTTTTCCTCTACTACTTGACAATGGATAACCAAAAAATGTTATTGGGTATATAGACCCCAGTGCTCATGAAAACTTAAAGGAAGGGCATCTTAAGGACGTGCTTAGAGAAGATGAAGAAACTGTCCGTGGTGGAGATTAGGGCGAACATGAAACTGAGCGAAACGAGGACACGAAGAGACGTCAGTAGATGAGCAACACGAGATGTTGAACTTTTGTGTAAACTTCTGAAATACAGTGTGGGGATAAATGTCCTCTTTAATGAATATTTATTTATTTATTTCTGTACGATGCATAAGGCATACGTGATATAGGACGTAGTACAATACAAAACACCAATACAGGAAGAACAACTGTTAAATCTAGAAATGTAAAAGCTTGTTTCTAGCCATGTGCTTGAACAGCCTGTAATGTGCCGACGATCGAGGGACACAGGAGTTTAGCGAGATAAAGCTGGAACCAGCCCTACACGTGAAACTACATGACCTGGTATTCGTTTTGGGTACACCGTAAGATATTTTTTCTGAGCTGCCCCTAGTTCTAGATATTATTATACGATAGAATTTTGAAGCATCTACATCAATTAGGCCAGTCAGGAGTTTGAAAACCACACAGACATCAGTAAGTTTACGACGAGAGACTAAGGAATGCAACTTATATTCGCTATTTCTAGCTACAGGACGAGGAGCTCTTATAGATCTACTACAAGCTATCCTAAAAAATAATTTGCGAGTGAAATTGTCTTGCACCTTTTCAAGAAGAGCGATGTCTTTTGATTTCGAAGGAGAAAAGACTGGTGAACCATACTCCACAATAGGGCGAATGTGTGACTTGTAAGCCCTAAGAAGCATTTCCTGATCCACTATAGAGAGAGCTTTGAATATAAGGAATGTTCGAGAAGACGCTTTATTGTAAATCATTTTGTAGTGCTCGGAGAAGTCAAGCTTATTGTCGTAGTGAAATCCTAAATCTTTGACGCGAGAAACGGGTGTTAATGAGTGATTTTTGATGCTATAGTTGGCGTCATCAGATTTACCCATCCTCATAAATACCGTTTTCTCAGTTGCTAGGGGGAGTCTCCATGTTTCAGACCACATCTGTATAGCATCAAGGGCAGACTGAATAGACTCTATGTCACTTGGGCCTCTGATACTTCTATATATCTTTACATCATCTGCGAACTGCTTACAACTAACACCACATCCTTCTAAAATTACAGGTAGATCAGACGTATAAATAGCAAAAAGAATTGGGGACAGCACCCCACCCTGGGGCACCCCACTTGAAACAGGTTTAGTAGTGGAGAAGCTGTGAGCGACTTTAACCTGGAAACTCCTCTGTCAGATAGTCCTTTATCCAGCTGACTACTATAGGATGGAACTTTCAATCTTGTGTAGTAGCTTACTGTGGTCGACCCTATCGAAAGCCTTCGAAAAATCGAAGGCTATTACTATTACTATTACTAATATCACGGTATTTGGCAAACAAGTCAGTGATACATTGCCTAACGGCAAATAAGTAATCATGTTTCCAGAACCGCATCCGAAGCCGCGAGAGCTGGTACAGACACCGAACTTCCACGGTGGTTTGTGCTCGGCGGACCCTCAACCAGTCGGTCGTTGCTCTTCAAAATTCGCCGTCTGTTCCAACGGGATCACGAGTGGTAGGTATTACGACGTGCCTTCTTGTACGTGGATATTTTAAGAACATGGTTTCACGTTCATAGAGTTCAACTGCGCTGAGCCGCTGGTGTTCAATCCGACCACCCTCTCGTGCGACTTCCGAGGAGCTGTCGCAGGATGCGAACACTACCAAACAGAGGACGTGGGTCAAGCTACTACTACTGAGGTGCAGACTACTGCAGCTGCTGTAAGACTTCCTTCACCAAACCTCGTTGGGTATTGCCGTTGAAGTATCTATTATTTCACAACGTTAGGTAGCAAGTTGTGTGTACGACGAGCAGAAACCGGCGTTTGCCCTTGACTACTGTGCACGAACTTATGGAATGTGCACAGAACACGGTGTACTAAGGAGGAAGGAGTGTATCGGCGGGTTCTTGTTTGACTCGCACATGGATAGCTGTGTACCGGCAGAGCAGTGTGGACAAGAACGTCTCAAAGAGCTTCTCAGCAAGGTGAGCTCGTCGGAAGTTTGTGACATCCTTCAGCTCCCTGACGGAATTCCTTTGGAGGTCACATTCGGTCCTCCTGCTGCTCATGTTGCGCCGGAGCAGTCCAAGTACGGTTCACGTAAAGATGAGCGGTGCAGCAACAGCCTCGAAGGAGCGGTGAAACCTCTCGGTCGTTGTCGCTCCTCGTACATCAAGTGCTCACGTGGAGAGGCCATCATTGAGCCGTGTGCCACCACAGCCGAGGTGTTCTCGTCGGCTGTCGGTGCGTGCGTGCTCCGCATCAATGCGCCGGAGTGTTACGCAACTCCTCAGCGTTCTCCACCAGCGTACCCGTCTTCGTCAAGTAACGACCCAGCGGCGTTCTGCAAGATGCGTTCGGATGGTTTGTACCGAAATCCGATAGATTGCGCGGGAATTCTTCAGGTGGGTGGAGGCGGTACGCAATGTACGTTTATGCTTGAATTTGTTATCCTAGTGTTTCGGTGGTGATGTCTTCGAGTACCCACCATGCTCGTCGGGGCTAGTGTTTAACGAGCAAACGAGTAAGTGCGATTACAAGCGTGCGGTACCAGAGTGTCGTTCAACGAGTGGTGAAAAAGGTAATCTCACTTTGTATAATCTCAAGCAGAAGTAATTGCTGCGCCGAGCAGTAGTTGTGTGGGATGAACCTAGAAACCTATATACACCCTTGAATGGGATCCTAACAGGGTCCCAGAATGTCATTCGGGGTCCCGATTAGGATTATTGTTAGGATTTTGTTAGGATTTTTTTGTTAGCTAGTTGTTAAGGGTGCCCTTAACAACTAGCTTAATAGGGTAGAAATTATGGAGTGGAATCATAAAACTGAGGTGGCTGATGCGGGAGCGTTATTGCTGTGTTACCTAAACATTTAGGGCTGTAACCTTTTGTTTCTTCATCATCTCTTTCGTTTCCTAAATAGATCTACTACTCACAGTTTGGATTCAGTTGAGCAAGGATGTCGCGGGGCAAGACACGGCGACTTTGTGGCGCATGAGACCGACTGCCAGCAATTTTATCGATGCGTGTGGGATCGACTGGAGGAGATGCGCTGTCCGAGAGGAACCGTGTTCAATCCGAAGCTGTCGGTCTGCGACTGGCCCGCCAATGTCTCTCAGTGTGGCAGCGGTCAAAAAGATCAACCTGCAGTTGAAGTCTATTGAGCTGAGTGGGATGATATATGATAACCTTCCGTCGCCAAACTGAGACGCCTTTGACTATTACTTGTGCAATACTCGGTGAGATCTGTGATAATGCATGACATGATAACACTTGGTGCTCCTCGATAATAATGTTACTCCCTAATTTTTATGTTTTACTATGTTCGTTCAAAGGTAAAAAATTTTAATTTGTGGTTGTGGCTAACATGTTGTGATTCGATGTAGTTAAAGTTATATTCATTGCTGCTCGTTTGTGCAAGCTTTGCGGCTATGCTCCGTTCACTGCGCAGAGTCGACAAAATCTCGTATAGACTATAGTAACGAACGAACATATTCGAATAGTTATTGGAATATTTTTAATTCAAAAATCGGTGGTTTGTAAAAATCGAATACTCTTTCGAATTCAAATATTGGTGAGGAGTCATGTTCGGTGTTCGAATTCGAAAGTCCAGCCAAGACTGACCAAGATTGTTATGCACCTCTTCATTCGGCTTACGATTCCGCGAGTTTTGCTTCAGAACCTGGAATAGCCAATAACGTCTGTAAGAGTACCAGTCTTAACGAAAACACGTGACCTGACACCACAGTTTTAAATGAATGACTAACCCTAGAGGTGGATGCAGAACCGGTGCGCCAACATCCGCAGATGTACGTAGTCGTGGGTGAATGAGGTTCGAGAGGACCCGACTTAATCACCCTGTGGATAATATCATGAGGATCGAAACTCACAGAGCTGTGCGAAGGGTGCCAGCGCTTCTATTGTTCTGCGCGTCGATATGTCACTCTCTCCCGCTAATATCGGCACTAACGAGGAAGGTGAAAGAGGTGACCGTGGAGTTTCTCAAAGCGACCTATATAGGGTTGTAGGGGGGGGGGGGGGGGAGGGAGGGGTCGAGCGTTCTACCCCATCGTCCCCCTGGCCCGCCCACCCCCAACCCCCTGGGCCCAACCCCCCAGTCCAGTGGCTGCCTTAAGGCCCCCACAGACTTCTGCGGCGTCGCCGCTGCCCTATGCTTAACCATAGGGCAGGGACGCAGAGGTCGCCGCCAGCGGTGTCGCTGGGCGGCACCGGCGGCGCCGCTGGCGGAAATGACTTGAATCATTCCACCCGGCGGCGCCGCTCCAGCGTCTGTCTGTCTGCGCTCTGCGCTCTGCCCTTTCGCGGCGGGATCCAGAGCGGAGACGGTCGATGCGGGCGCGCGATCGTCATCGGGGCGCGTTATTGTTAAGCACCAGTCGGTCCCGACTAGAAACAGGCCAGTACCTCGCCGTCACCGCTCCCACTGATGATGAGTCAAGCCGCTGAGCGGCGCCGCTCAGCGGTTTCGCGTTCGCCGTCGCCGCTCGGCGGCGCCGCAGAAGTCTGTGGGGGCCTTTACGAGATAGCGGAGACGCAGACATTTGCCAAGCCTCTGTTTAAAGGGCGGGCGGGGGGGGGGGGTAGAACGCCACTCCGCCGTTGTAGGGCGTTCTCTGGGAAGCACCATAGTCGTTTCCAAATTTCCTGCGGACCTCTGGGTAGACCAAAAATGGCAAAAAACCGTGCCATTATACCAATTAAGTCTAGGAGTGCAAATACTGACAGATATACCATTGTCAGAGAACCACATTCAGACCAAGATGCAGCGAACCATGATTCTAAGATCCTTATACATTTATTATAGTTACGCTAACGAACGAAGAACTATAGTGAACACTTGTTTCAATACTAGGAACACGAAGATTTGTAGATCATACAACAGATTTCGATCAATTCTAAATGCGCTTCGTCGTTGAAGTCGCATATTCCTTGCCTTGTTGTCCGCCATAGGAGTCCTTTCTGCATTCGTGACTAAATAAGAACCCACAGGAGTGAGTCATAATCCCGAAGGGATATCGGCTCCCATTTCTCTAAACACATAAATAAACTAGCATTCCGACTAAGAGCGCGAACTCCAGTTGCATCTGAGGGTTATGTGACCCAAATTCTAGGTAACAGTCCTCTTTCATAAATGTGGGAGCGCACTAATGAGGTAATGTAGGGTGCTGACATAGGAACTTGCTTTCTCGAACATCCTTTTCGACGTGGGCGGGATGGGTGGGAGTTACCAGACAATAAAAAGCCGGAATGGGGGTCTTAAGCACCGCCTCCTCAGGTCAGCGGTGCCACCCAGCATCCGTTGGCCATTGGGGCCGACGCGCTGCGACACATGACCTGGCTGTCGCACCGCGTCGTCCCGACTAGCATCACAGTCGTAGAAATTCAAAACACCATTTTCGCGTCCGGTATACTACGGCAAAAACTCCGTTTTGTCAGTTTAACTTTCTGTGCCAACACGAGGTTTTAGGTGGATCTTTATTTAGCAGGGCCTGACGTTTCGACTTCTCGTCGTCTTCAGAGGCCAATTGGATCCACCGCAAGGGCTGATGTTCTCCCACGTCAGTAAGCCAGTAGGGACGAAAGTAAGAGCCAACATACAATGCCGAGGTTTGAAGAAGAGAGAAGTTGGAGATTACTCCGTTTTGTATTTCTACTCCAAGTACAACAACGGAACATTTAAAGCGTAAGGGTTGTAGCTAGACAGGCTAGAGAAGCCCAGGTCGTCACACTGAGTGTGCGTACCACACATATGGGGTATTGTGGCGGCTCGAAACATATTTTTAATGATGCCCTTCTTTGTACTGGAAGGGTGAGCGGATTGGCAGTGAATGAGGATGTTTTTGTTATTTGGCTTTCAGTACCACCGAGTTTTGATACTCCCGTGAGCAAGGTGGACTTGGACGTTGAGGAAAGCGAGCCATCTTTCTGTAGGCTTTTCCCGTGTGAGCTTTATGTGCTCGGACTGCTGATTCAACAGCTCAGAGCAAGCGTCCATCTCATCTGAATGGAGCACAGAATAAAGCAATCGTCTATACCCCCATTCCGGCTTTTTATTGTCTGCTAACTCCCACCCATCCCGCCCACGTCGAAAAGGATGTTCGAGAAAGCAAGTTCCTATGTCAGCGCCACACATAACCTCATTAGTGCGCTCCCACCTTTATGAAAGAGGACTGTTACCTAGAATTTGGGTCACATAATCCTCAGATGCAACTGGAGTTCGCGCTCTTAGTCGGCCTGCTAGTTTATTTATGTGTTTAGAGAAATGGGAGCCGATATCCCTTCGCGATTATGACTCACTCCTGTGGGTTCTTATTTAGTCACGAATGCAGAAAGGACTCCTATGGCGGACAACAAGGCAAGGAATATGCGACTTCAACGACGAAGCGCATTTAGAATTGATCGAAATCTGTTGTATCACCTGTGTCACCTGTCGTCCCGTTGATCATCGACTTGCTCGAGCGGGCGCCAGCAGCGTCTCCATTCGTCCCTGTCGCGTGCCAGAGTGGTCCGCGTGTCCCTCGAGCGAGGAGGTCCAGGATCCTCCTCGCTCGAGGGACACGAAGAGCGTCATATCGGTCGTTCAGGGCTTTCACGAAGAAGTCCGACCAACGCGTTGGTGGGCGTCCTGGTGTTCTTTTGACATCCCGCGGAATCCAATCTGTGACGGCTCTCGTCCAGCGGGTGTCTGCGAATCGCATTACGTGGCCGGCCCACCTAATTTTCGACGACTTGGCCCATGCGACAGCGTCTCTGATCTTCGAACGTCGGCGAAGCTCGGAACTCCGGAGGCCTTCTCTCACTTGCGTGAGTCGTGTCACTCCGAGCATCGTCCTCTCGATTCCACACTGCGCGACGCTGATCGCGTGTTCATCCTGCTTTCGTATAGCCCAGGTCTCTGAGGCGTATGTTAGGGCAGGAAGAACAGTGGAGTCGAATAGGTGGGCACGGAGTCGGACGTTCTTCGTTTTCTTCACGACTTCTTCGACGCTTTTGAAAGCTCCCCAAGCCGCTCGTTTCCTCCTGCGCAGCTCTGGTGCTAGGTCGTTGGTCATGTTGACTTCGCGACCCAGATACACATAGCTGGAGCATTCGGAGATGTTCGTTCCGTTGAGCGAGAATGGGACATCAGAAACCCATCCGTTCTTCATGAACATCGTCTTCGTAAGATTCAGCTGCAGTCCAACGCTTCCACATACACGATCGAAGTCGGCCAGCATTCGTTCCGCCTGACTGATGCTCGGGGTTATGAGCACGATGTCGTCAGCGAAGCGAAGGTGGTGCAGTTGCCGGCCGTCGACCTTCACTCCCATGTCTTCCCATTCTAGTTCGCGCATGACGTTTTCGAGGGTGGCGCTGAAGAGCTTCGGGGATATGGTATCCCCTTGTCGAACCCCTCTCTTCACGTCAATGACGACGTCGTTGTAGAATGGTGAGATCTTGGTCGTGAATCCACTGTACAACTCTCGAAGGACTCTGATGTACTGAGTAGGAACGCCCTGTGTGAGCAGGGCTTCCATGACCGCTTCAGTCTCGACGGAGTCGAATGCCTTCTTCAGGTCGATGAACGTAAGGCACAGCGGCAGCTTGTACTCTCGCGACACTTCGATGAGCTTCGTAATGGTGTGTATGTGGTCGATCGTGCTGAATCCTCTCCGAAATCCTGCTTGTTCGCATGGCTGTCCTTCGTCCAGCGTTCTACTAATCCTATTCAGGATGACTCGAGTGAACAGCTTGTAGACTACGGACAACAGGCAGATCGGGCGATAGTTGCCAATGTCGTGCACGTCTCCCTTCTTGTACAGCAAAACGGTCTTGCTGGTCTTCCACTGAGATGGAACCTTGCATTCGGACAGGTAGCGTGTGAAGAGCCGCGCCAAGGTGTTGATGAGCGCTGGCGGGAGGTTCTTCAGGTGTTCAGCTCTGATCCTGTCAGAACCGGGTGCTGTACGTTTCTTCACCGACAAGATGGCGTGTCGGATTTCGGAAGAGAGAACAGAGGGGACGACGTATCCATCCTGCGGAAGATGACATGGGGGCAGGTGGACGTGGCTATCGAAGAGATCGGAGTAGAAGTCGTGAATGACTTTCTCCATGGTCCTTCTGGAAGAGGTGATGGTTCCGTCAGGACGTCGGAGAGCGGTCATCTTGGTCTTGAAGTTGGCGAAGTGCCGGCGGGCATTGCGGATGCTCAGCCCTGCCTCTGCTGCTTCAGCCAACGCTTCCGCCCTTCTCTCCTTGAGATCTTCCTTTATCGCCGCTCTGCATAGCTTTGCAAGCTCGGACGTCAGTTGGTAGTTGCCTGACGCTCGTGCTGCTTCACGCTGGCGTATCAGCTCGAGACTTTCCGGAGACAGGCGTCTCTTGGTGGTCTTCAAGCTCTCGGCTCCCTTAGCACTATCGCGGAGATGGTGCACGAAGCGGTCGTATTCCTCGTCGACGTTGTCCATGACGGCATCTTCCCAAAGGCCGACAAGAGAGGTGTAGAGGTCCCAGTTGATGGTCGTTCTGGGATTTCTCTTCTTGAACTTCGCGGCCTTCTCTCCTTGACGCGAAAAGCGGAACCTCGCGCGAAGGAGGCGGTGGTCCGATCCCGTGTAGAACTTGGAGACAACGGAGACATCGGTCAGGCAATACTTGCGATTGAAGATGATGTGGTCGATCTCGTTGTGGAACTGGCCACCGGGGGATTCCCAGGTCCATCGTAGGGAGGGAGGCTTCTGGAACTGCGAGTTTCCATGGATGGTCTTGGTCGACATGATAAACTCAGACAGTCTTTCACCTTGCTCGTTCCACTCCAAACCGTGGGTTCCGATGTGAAGTTCTTCCGGAGACCTTCGTGGCCCGATCTTGGCGTTGAAGTCGCCGACGATCACCTTGTAGAAGGTGTGATCTTCCTTATAGAACTTCTCCAGCTCCACGTAGAAGGCCTCGACATCTTCGTCGTCGTAGGCGGATGTTGGGGCATACGCGACGAACACAGTCAAGGCTGGCACGGAGCCACATCGCTTCAGTCGCAGACGTCCGATTCGGCTTGTCAGAGACTCGTACGAATCGATGTTCATGGCCAAGTGCGTGTTGACGAGGACACCAACGCCGCCTACTCCCCTGCTGTCGCATGTTCCGAGGAACAGTTCTTCTCCGCAGTCGTAGGCGGCGTGTAGGGGGTGGTGTCTTCTCGTCTCGGTCAGTCCGATGACGTCGTACTTGATCTTCCTGGCTTGCATCATCAGGTCCTCGACGGATGCTTCCGACGCAAGCGTGCGGGCGTTGTAAGTACAGATCGTCATCCTAGTCCTTCTCAGTTTGCGCAGCCTGGTTAGGCCCTGAGATTTTAGCAGCCTCTCCGTACTCGTCCTTCCCATCGCTGCAGAAATGGGGGCTCTTTCGGGGTCAGGGGAATGAGGCCCTTTAGTGCTGCTGTGTTTGACTGGAATACAACACGGGTAGCTAGTCAGGCTCTGTCGTGCGGGCGGGGTACTCCGGGCAGCCAGCCAGACTGCCCGAAGGGACGGGGCGAGACTTAAGGCGGCCTCGAATCGCCTTACATGTACTCCCAGTCTACCGAGTGCAAGCTTTTGGCCGAGCCGACACAGTTACAATCCGCACAGTCACGGACACATCCACGCACACTGTGCACGAACATGCCGCTCCCACGCACAAGGAACGCATCGACCCGACACAGCAGGAGCAAGGAGTCCATCCCCTGCATCCCACCTGCGTCTCTGGGCAGTACACGGTCGCATTTGGTTCGCGTTTAATTCCCCTATCCACCACCCGGGGACGCGCCACGTGGCCCTGCGACAAGCGGCCCGAGATCCCTCTTAACAAGAGAGCCCGAAGGCTCTCTATCGAGGGAGATCCGTGGAAATCTGTTGTATGATCTACAAATCTTCGTGTTACTAGTATTGAAACAAGTGTTCACTATAGTTCTTCGTTCGTTAGCGTAACTATAATAAATGTATAAGGATCTTAGAATCATGGTTCGCTGCATCTTGGTCTGAATGTGGTTCTCTGACAATGGTATATCTGTCAGTATTTGCACTCCTAGACTTAATTGGTATGATGTAATAGTGTTCATTGTGATCCGCATACATCCTCAGGATGAATATTGGATGATACAGTACCGTGCGATACTTGATGATGCAGTGCTGTATAGCAGGAGACAAGACATAAAGCCTTCTCCTTCCGTTGTTGTACTTGGAATAGAAATGCAAAGCGGAGTTTTTGCCGTAGTATACCGGAGGCAAAAATACCCTTTTGCGTGCCTTTCATCTCAGACAAACTAAGTGCGAAGATAGGCATAGATGTTCGCCAGTTTCACTTTTCGTAGTTCTACGTACTTTCAACCAGCATTGTTGTTGACCGGATTTCCTGCACTATTGTATGTCCCCCTGGCCATCGCCGAGGTGCGTACCAGGTTCCTGAAAGAGGGAACCCGCCTGCCTGGTGATGCGTGCCCAGATAGTTATGGAATGGAACTCATAAAACAGGGAGTTTGGTCGTGTATTTCTGCTAGGTCTCGCCTTAATCATCATGCTCTGTCCATGTCGGTTCTAGTTACATACCTAATTTTTTTTTGTTTTATTTTCAAACCCTCTTAAAACGGGTAATTCTTTCTTCTTCACAATCATTTTTGTTGATTCTATCCTTGAAACCTACCCACCTCTAGTCATGTGCTACTTTGTTGGGAGAGTGGGATGTCTGCGGAGGAAGAAAACCTGCTTTTTGACTAGTTGGTTGTGCACGAATTTCAATTTCTGTTGGTTACTAGTTGATTCTACGGCTTAATTGTTTTATTCTTCTGTTCCTAATTTTGTTTTATTCTTCTTTTTCTATTTTCTATTGTAGTTGTCTTCAACTCTGTGGTTTTTAACTGTTCCCATATAGTTCAAGTCTAGTTTGGCGCGTCATTAGCGACGTAGTAAATAAATAAATAAATAAATAAATAAATAAATAAAGGTGTGTTCGTAACGCCGATCTCCACGATGTGGTGAGGGTTATTGACATCCCCCTAGCACCTTAAAAAGGCAACTGATTCGAAACCAAATCTACGCCATGATGTGTCCCACACTAACGGGTCATGACCCAGAGGTCAAAACCTGCATAGGGCGACGTACGGCGCCAGCTATTGGGTCACAGCCAAGCACTCGTCCTTCCTATTGATTTGGGGGGACCTCGCCGCAATGTACAGCGCTTCGAGAGTTCGGCGCGCCGAAATCTCTTCTTCACACGCAAGGATCTTGACATCCACGCCGAAACAGCTGTTCGCGTGCCGCCGCACCCTGTGCTCGCCCAAGGGAGTAGAGAGGTGGGACCTGCGCAATCCGTCCAAGTGCTCCTTGATCCTTACGCACAAGGGTCTACCTGTTTCCCCCACATACTCATCTTCACACTCCGTACATGTGATTAGGTACACCACACCAGATGTTAGACAGTCACCAGCGCTTCCAGAAGGACAAACAACACATGATGGTGTTGTGCATATACGGTCATACAGGCGGTTTCGGACTACCTGCCTTTTAAGATTGCTAGGGATATTGCCACTACCTTCACATCGTCTTGCAGCCCAGCCTTCCTAACGCAACTACGTATGGCTGCAGTCAGAGTGTCCGAAATGAACGGGACACAGAATGTCACTTTTGACCGCTCTCGCTGCAATCCTTCAACGGTTGTCGGCTGTCGTCTCTGCCCACTAGCCCTGCCAGTGGGAGCGTATCCATTCAGAATCGCGATGTGGCGCGCCATATCCACAGAGTAGGACCATTCCACGGCATCAGATGAAACCGCTCGAGCAGTGCGGAACATGTTATGAACAGCGGCTCTTTTCATACTGGCTGGATGATCCGATGCGCAGTGAACAATGATGTTCTTACTTGCAGGCTTCCGGTACCACCTGGTTCGGTAAACCCCCTCAGAAAGATAGACCTGCACATTAAGGAAAGCAAGCCAGTTCTCCTTCGGTTTCTCCCGTGTAAATCTAATGTGCGCTGACTGCCGGTTAAGTAACTCAAAGCAAGTATCCATCTCGAGCTGAGTGGGACAGACGATAAAGCAATCGTCAATATACCGGCAGTAGATGGTGGGCATGCGGTCTAACACAGGAGCTTCGACTTTCAACACGAAAGCAACCGCGAGAACTGGAGCTAGTACACTGTATTCGTGCTCAGCATCTAAAATAACAGTACTGGGCGATGTTTGGGCGAAACAAAATTTTCGAGCTCGTCGACTTTTGGAGTCACGATAGTATGTACAATCTTGAATAACCTTGTAGTGCTCAGAAATAAACCTTCAAAAGCTATGGAGCTTTAATTATAGCTATATTTTAGAAATTTAGGTTCCTCAGGGAGGCCGGAGGTACATTCAAGTGAATCATTCACTGCAGGCTGGGCAGCTTGGGGAGGGCGTGTGGATAGCGATGCAGACTTACAGGTGAAGGGTATAGTGTTCGAATCCGGAACAAGGATTTGCGGATTGCCTTCCGTTTTTGTAGATGTAGAATGCGTTTTGACCTCGGCCAGACACCGTTTTCATTTTCTAACTCTTTTTTGACCTCCTGTCGGATATGAAAGTCAGGTTTTCGTTGCACAGAGCTATGTCGTATTCCCAAAAAAAGTATGCCTGTTTCGCTGGGAAAGCTGTTGTTAGTTTCCACAAAGTTGTGATCCTTTTGTAATGTTCTCTGCTTGTTTTAAAAATGTTTCTCATTTTAATCTCAGTTCCGGACATGATCGAGATGTGTTGCTTCGTTCCATTTCATGGATGTGCCGATCAGTCTTCGGGTTTCTATAGAGAACGTTCTTGTAAGTTTCGCTAATCTTCCATCTATTGTGAGATGTATCTTTATGATCCACTCCGTAGTATTGGTTTTATTGCAGCTCATTTTTTCTGCCACTCCCCAGTTCTAATAGGGGGGGAGGGGGGGGGGGAGGTATTGCAGATGTGGGTACTTGTAGTAAGCCTCATGACTTCGTAAGTAGAGAATAAAATTCCGTTAAACTTTGTCTTGATGGTTAACTGGGGGTGGTGTTCACGAATTTGGCAAACGCTTTTGGTGTTACGGTACAATAAGTGAGGGTGAGTATGTGAAAGTAAATGGATGGATACAGAATAACTGGCAGTGTTGTACTGTGACTCCAGAAGTCGAGGATAGGTTGAAAAACATTTTTCGCCCAAACATCGTCCAGTACTGTTATTTTGGATGGTGTGCACGAATATGGTATCCATTTTTGAAAATTCGGCCGTCCACGGCAGGTTACTGTAGGTGTCATGAGTAAGGATGGCGGGGTCATGATCACCGATTGCGCCCATTCCTCGTCGCCCGGAAACTATTTAAGCTGCTGACTACGAATCTGCCATTCCTCTTTCTAAATTATCTATTTTTCGTGCACTACTTTCTCAAATCTCAAAGTAGAGGAATGGAAAGCAAGCCTGATCACATAGCTGAAGAAGGGATTCTACGTACTGACATTAATAAGCTTAATCACTCATGAAAATGCGGGAGCACGAAATCGCGTGAAAACATTTACCAGAGTTGTGATCAGCGCTTCAATGAGCTTACAAGACGAAGTATGGGCGAAAATTACTCTATCTCCAGAGTCTCTACGCCTTCGATTAGCAGCGAGTGGTGGGGGAAAATAGGCAGCATCGTTGTTAAATAGTATCGTACTGGTTAAATTAATGCTACGGCGTCAGTATCGTACTGTACGGTGTTCAAAATACACTTTACATTGGCAAAAGAACAGCGAGCAAGCCCAGCAATGCAGAATCCCAACCCCCAGATCCGAACCCACGATCCTCTTCTCGCATCCTTGTTTTGCATACATACATACATGCATTCATACATACATACATGCGTACATACATATATACATACATACATACATACATACATACATACATACATACATGCATGCATACATACATACATACATACATACATACATACATACATACATACATATATACATACATACATACTTAAGTAATTATACAGTGGATAGCTGTTACAAGCGAAGGGTCTGAAGCGTGTATCTGAACGGAGAGAATGAGTCATATAGGAAGAATCCGCGCCGTTCAATTAGTACAAAAATGTTTCTTTTTTGCCAAGTCGTTAAACCCAAAGAGTAGGGATCCTTGAAGTCATCACAATGGAATCGGCGCCCCAGACTTCGGAGGTCTTGTACGCCCGCGATGCTTTCGCCGGCAAGCGGCTCGGAGCGCGGTGAATAGTGACGTTCCTCGGTGAATAGGGAGGTCGAGGGTTCGATTTTCCTGCTCTGCTGTGTTTTTGCATTTCATCTGACTGGTTGAGTTTTGAGCGATTCTGACGTCTATACTATTTTCAGGGTTTTTGCCTAATTTTCCAGTTGCATGCCGTGATATTCAACATGATGATGTATAAATGTTCAATACCAGTGATACACAGGTACAAAGTGCATGAAGCAGCACTGATCACAGTACGGGCTTGGTATAAAAGCTACAGGCTTCTCACAATTTGTTTACCTGCATGGACCAATGACCTCGTAAAAAACCATTCTGCTCGGATTTTTAAAAGAGACCAGGATGTGACACGTCAGAGGTGGTTAAAATGTGAAACAAGGTCTGTAGATCCCTTATATTGACCTAAACGACCATCGATACACTCTTTCCCTCATCTTTGCCTGTCACCTGGAAATCAGAGGTCTGCTGATTTCCTAAACTTAACGCCCACAATGTCGTTCGAGTGGCGATCCACCTGCTCACGCTGAAGTGTGCTCCACCTTCAGACAAGGAGCCTTCGAGGGAAGAAATCAAGCTGGCCGAACGAATGGCCAGCATACTCAAGAACCTCGAAGCACGTCAACTTGAAGTGAAGTTGACAAAACGAACAGCTGGAAGTGCTGGAAGAACAAGAAGAAGATTGGGATCCGCAAGATGTACTAATAGATGTGGAAACGCTAGTAAGCAGTGGAGATGTGATAACGTTTTCGTGTGGAACGCTTGTTTCGGAGGAAAGAATATGTCTTCAATTGGATTTCGTTTATGGAGCCAATGTCATTGGTCTATGTATGGAAGCAAACCGTGAGAAGCATGTGGCTTTTATATACGCTGTCCGTATTGTGACCACTGCTTCTGTTTTATGCACTTTGTGCCTTTATCACTGACGTTGAACGTTTTCACATTATTATGTTGAATAGCTTTCTCATTGCCTTGGGTTATATGACCATTCAATAATAAACGATTCGCAAGAAAGTTACTCTCCACAGCATACAACTGGAAAAATGCGCTGAAAACGTCTGAAAATGGTATAGACGTGAGAATCCTTAAAATTTTAATCATTCAGAGGAAAGGGAAAAATACAGCGGAGCAGAAGAACCGAAGCCCGATCTCCCTCGCGTGGAGCAACGTCACTACCCACTGTGCTCCGAGCCGCTTGCTAGCAGAGGCATCGCGGCATACAAGACCCCTGAACTCTCAAGGCGCCGATTCCATCGTAACTTCAAGGACCGCCTACTGCTTGGGTCTAACGACTTGGCAAAAATAAACACATTTTTATACTGAGGGATGGGGATTCTTCCTGTACGACTCGCTTCCCCGTTCAGACATACGATTCAGATCCTTCCCTTGCTAGAGATGAAGCATGATATAACTAATACCTTCCATTAAAATGCCTTCTTGTACTCGCAGTAATTCTCCATCCACTTATTGATACACATACACACTTACATAGATACATACATACATTAAGGTATGGCCGTATCTTTAGAGCAAATCCCGAAAAAGCTGCATTTTCCCGGCTTTTGCGTCCTTCGGATATAACTCGCCTAAAGTTCGCTCATTTCAGAAACCAAGGACAAATTTGAGCTCAAGAGCTCGAGCTCTATCATATGGCATACATTGTTCATATCTAGCCATAGAAATGTTCGAAATTTAAAACTTGCGATCCATTGCGAAGGACGGTCGCGGACGAGTTGTCGGTCGCAAGCCGTTGAAAATGGTTGCGTGCTCACACTTCCTCCAATTTGAGGTTTTTTAAGAAACGGTTGGTACCGTTTAATTCGTCTCTTCGAGATCTACACAAACATGTATACAACTTTACCAGACCACCGCATTTTCGCAGTGGATGGCCAAAAATGACTGGAGCAGGCTCTTTGCGATTGGAGCAGATTATTAACAACGATTAACACTGATCCAGACAGGGGGTTGAGAAGGTCGTCCGCGACTTCTTCTCCGAGCTTTTTGGTAGCCAAGTGCACTGCCATTGTTCCACCTACCGCAGAATGGATGACTCTTACCATCCCTCTTTCCTTTGTTGATTCGATACGCTTTCTTGTCGGTGAAGAACCGTTCAACAGTCCGTCAGGATAGGATCACCTGAAGAACCAGGCACCAGTTCTCAACAGCACATTGGTGCTTCTCTCCACACTACAGCGCATGAATCCCATTTAGTGTAAGACCAGCGAGAACGTCTCGCAGAACAAAAAGGCGACGTTCACGACATTGGCAACTGTCACTGTTCACAGTGCATTAGCTGTTCACCTGAGTCATCCTGAATAAGATCGGCAGAACCCTAGTCGGTTAATAATACGTCAGAGTGCTTCGAGAGCTGTGCAGTGTATCACTAGCAAGATTCCGCAATTTTACAACGATGTCGTCGTATGGGGAGCGTGGTTTGGCAAGGAATGCCATACCCCGAAGCTCTTTAGCGTCACCTCGAAAACGTCATGCGTGATCTATGATACATAGAGTAAGATAAATCAGTGAAGGTCGGCAGCTAGCGACAACTACGCTTAGCAGACGACACCGTGCTCATAATTCCCAGTAGACATTGGATCCGACGCCGATTCGGATAAGTCGGATACGCATTTTTTCAAACACTGGTTAAAAGGATTGCGCGATCAATGTGATTTTTGAAAAACCCGGATCTTAGGAAGATTCAAATATGGGCGATTTTGAGTAGATCCGATTTTCGGATAATTAAGATAACTGATTTCGATTGGAAATCTGATGTCCTATCCGATTCGGATATCTGACCATAATCAGTTATTTGGATCATCCAAAAATCCGTTGTCAAGCTACTCATATCTGAGTCATCCCAAGACCGGGCTTTCCAAGAATGCCATTATTCATATAATCCCTTCAACTGGATTAAGAAAATGACGGATATTTGAATTATTCGTCTCCGGATACTAATAACGATTATTAGCTATGAGAAGAGGCTTTCTAACGCACACGCGTAAGCATCGAAACTTGGAAATCCTTGGGACGATGAAGTTCCTGAGAAACGCGCGAGCTTCTGACGCGCAGTCCACTCGTTCGACTAGCATGATGCATTGGATTATCTGTTGCAGCTCAAAGAGGAGTGCTCAAAGGAAGCAGGAGGCAAACATTTGGGCGGTACTTGCAATGCTATTAGATGATACTTTATCAGAACTCGTCCATATCACAAATTCCCGAATGCTTTTTAATGACTAATCAAAGCATAGGATAGAGCAGTTAGCATTGAAGCTGCTCACTACGAGAACATACAGCAATCAAAAGACAAAACGTTAGCGGAGCTGTGATTTACGTTCGTCACATGTCATCTGCCCGATGACGTGCGTGTACACGAGCGTTTGACACATTGAGACGCCTATAATGCAAAACATGCAAAATCCCGGTACAACAGGTGAAAGAACGGGAACTGATGATCAAGCGTGAGTCCAAAGGATGGGAAGGGAGAGTGAGTTGGACAAATAGGCAACACACACAATCAAAAACAAACAACAACAACATAAGATTAGTAAAGAATGTTGTAAGCATAAATACAACTCAAAATCTACCCTTAGTTGGTGAAAGTGGGTCTATGAGAGGGTCAGTTGTGTGAAGCTTAAAGGAGAAGCTGAGCAAGAACGGGTATGTACACCTAAGGGTAATATCCATTTATCACAATGTATAGTACATTCGTATATATTATGTGCGACATCGTGGCCTCGGTCTGCATTATAGCATAAAGTTCTGTTTGGCAATATCAATATATCAACAGGACCAAGACGGATGTAATATATAGAAGTCAAATAAAAAGAGCAATCAAAGTGGAGGAGCAAAGAAAAAACAGCTGATAGCATGTGCAGCAAATCTAAATGACCCGAAGCTGAGAACACAATAATAGAACATCTGATGACTGACTACGTTTTTGGCAACAGTGGGAGTAGACGACTGAATGGCATAGTGGGGAAATTGGTGAATGACTTAGAGTTCTTTCAATAATAACTCGTCCAGTAATGGATCAACGGGCAGTGATATGTCCTTGCTGAACTGCAACAGACCGGTCAACGTTGATGCCACTTTCTGGAAGTTAGAGAAATTTGTGAGAGATTGATGCTACCAAAGTTCAGAAAGTCTCCCATTTGTTGGATTTTCTCTCATCTTTAGTACGAATTGGTACTGAATTGGAGTTGGTACTGAACTGGTGCATAAAGCTCTCTTTTATTTATTCAAAGCAAAATAAGAATCGTATAAATAAACGCCGATCACCATTTCTGCGATTTTCTTCACCCTATCTGTTCTCAAACCACCAAACGGTTCAGTGGCACTGAAGACGTGGGAATGACAATAATTATCGAACTGCAATGAACATCGAGGATTTTTAACCGCTGGCAGAACCATTCTAGCTAAGGAGTTCGATAGCTCTTCGGAAGCCTAGCAAAGTCTGAAGCACTCCTCGAATTCATTCTGGTACGGCTCTTCATACGGGGTTCCTCTTGCTACGACAGTACAACACCAGCCTCAGTACTCCGAACTCCGAGCTCTGCTGTCTTTGACATCGGACGGTATGATAGCCGTTGCGAAGCGGAGAATTCTCAGGTTGCATGTAACGTCACTGATACTGGACCAGAACGAGACGAGCATAATACGCCACGGAAACTGTTTGCTTGGTACCTTCTACGCCAGGATGGCCTCAAACGCCGACCTAACCGCTCTCCTGGAAGCTACACGGCGTATCTGTCTGCATATAATTGCCCCGCAGGAGACCAGGACTCGAGGGACGACATACGAAATCTTAGAAAAGGAACAATCGTCATTCCTGGACAGAATGTTCACAATGAAGCCTGCGTCTCGCTATATCGGAGACGTAGGCTTCATTGTGCACCCTTCTCTTGTCCATTTCTACGAAATGCTGTCACCGCGTCTGCTCATCCTTCGTCCAGAGCCTCACCGCCTTAAGTCGAGCACTATCTTTAACTGTCACTGACCAACATCAGCCGCTGATGAGATCAGACACGATGCTTTCCACACGGAGCTGGAAGAAGTTATCCGTAACAAGAATTCCTTCTAAAAGTTTGTCGTCTGAGACTTTAACATCAAAATCGGGATGGCCCTCGAAGAGGAGTACATGATCGGGTAATTTGGTTCCGGAAAACGGAACAAAAACGGGAATGGACTCTCCACCTTTGTCATGGTAACTTTCTCCATGAAGGATAAACCTGTCGGTGGACATGTGAATCACGCCACAATAGGACGTATGATGAACTTGGACCACGCTCTTGCGAACCGGCGCTGGTGTCTATTGATGTCGCAGTAGTGCCATCATTCTGCAGCAGATCAGATCACCAGCAAAAATGTGATTCAGCCGCAAGTTGGAGAAGAATATACATCATTGAAAGGGAGGAAGCAGGGATGCCGTTGATGATAAGGACATCCTTTCGAACTACATATCCAGATACGAGCGGCTGGTCAACAAGCACCCTACGGAGGACAACGACCTGCTTCTCAATGGATTGAAATTCTGCATAGGGCTCGCCTTGAAACTCGAACAACGAACTTGGACCGTATGTCGAACGTCACAGAAGAGTTGCTTCAACAAGAACGGCTTTAAGACTGGATCAGAAAGCAACGCACATGCAGCGGTTGGTAGTCAGTGTCAGCTGCGGTAGATGATATATGATATGATGTTTATTGCGCCGTATAGGACAGAAGAAAGGCAAGAAGAAGAAAAAAGCAAAAAAAAAATCAATTAGAAACCGGACAAACAACCAACAACGTCTGTAAAGCAAAGTGTACAAAACAGGCATTAAGCCATTCCTTCAATTAAAGCAAGATCTAGGTCAAGAGGTGACTGCGCGAAAACCCTTTAAATGAGGAAGAGAGCAGGCAGGAGCAGCAGTTTTAGGAGGAAGTAAGCCATACACAGGAATTACGTTCCCAATATTCATCGTTATAAAAATGGACGAAAAAGAGATTGGAACTTGAAATTTTAACACACCTTAACCAACATATTTACAAACACAATTACAAATTAATTACAAATCGCAATTACAAACTACAAATTACAATTACAATTACAAACGCTGATCAGATCCCAGAACGACTTCCTCTGGCACGGATACAGGCCATCAGACTACGTGTAAGGCATCCATTGCGGCCATTGACATTTCTTCCCACGCTATCAGAGGGCTTTCTTTCAGCGAGTCGACTGTGTGATGTTTTTTATAGCAGGCCTCTCTCCAAGCAAGACGAAATAGGGAAGTCCATAGGGTTGAGGTCGGAGCTATACGGAAGCCATTCTTCTGCGCCGATAAAGTCAGGAAGCTTGTCGCGGCACCAATCCTGCACGATCTTCCATGTATGAGCAGATGTCAAATCCTGCTGTAAGATGAGCGGCTTGTCCGTGAAGATCGTGCTGCTCCAGAGGACCAAAGTCCTTTCAAAACATCTTCCAAGTAGATTTTGGAGTCCATTTTTTCTCCCTTTTTGACGAAGGACAACGGCGACTTTCCAACAAAGGTGTGTCAGCGGCACGAACCATGACTGATTCCGGAGGTCCGCAGCGTTCACGGATCTTTCGCCCTTTATTGGCTCCGGCCTCCGAGAAGTACATGGTGGTTTTGGCGGTTCAGCGCTCCTTTGACAACAGAATTTTTCGAGATGCTGCTCACCGATGCTTCGCTGATGTGCACTGTGATGATGGGAACCCTCAGAGGATGAGAAGATGCGATTCTGTAGCTACTCAATATTGCAACCGGATACCTAGCATTTGAGATCTGGGTGAACACACGCGAAACCATGACGAGTAGGTCAAGAAAAAAAGACAGGTCAAGCGCGTGGGAAACGTACTTTTGGGACACCCTGTATAGGCTAATCCTGCCCTGACAGCGAATGAATTCTGTCTGACTGATTTTCTAGGTCTAGAAAATGAGAATCTAGTTCCATCACCTCCGGCTCGAGAGGGCAACAATTCAAGAAAAAAAAATTGGGAAGAATCAATGCAGACTACATTTCCGGAGCACAGAGCAGGTTATACATCACAAAGAGATTAGCAGCCCTTCGCCTATTTTATAGAGAGGCAAAGATACGCATTGTAGAATTTTGCACGAGGTTTACGCGGATTCAAAAACCCTCCTAATCCAATCAATACTTTTCTCGTAAAATTGTTTTGGACTTTTCCAAGAAGGGCTACGTACATTTTTGTGTGGTAAGTAAAGCGTGCCGCCGCACTCCAAAATTGGTCGGGCACATGATTTGTATGCCGTTAACACTACTATTATCTCTAGTAGTTGGCGCCTTAAATATGGGTACCAGTAATAGCTTTCCTGGAGATATTTTTTGTAATGAAGTGCGCAGTCTAGCTTGTTTTTATAAAAAGAAAACCAAAATCCCTCACTTCTGTTAATGTCGTAATAGGCGAGTTGTGAGCACTGGAGGGTCCAGAGCATTGAAGCCTAAGGTGAAAGTTTTAGTATGAGACAGCGGAGATGTGATTCCTCAGCCCAGCGGGTGAGCTGTCCTGTTGCCAGCTGCAGCTGCTCCATATGTTCACCGTTTTCTATTTGCCAATAGATTTGTAAGCCGTCCGCACACTGCTTACAGGATACCTCGTTTTCTTTGATCAGGTTTTAGAGATATATAGAGAGATATATGTTAAACAAACAGATGACAAGACACCACCTTGAGGTACTCCACCAAATACAGGCTTAGTTGTCGAAACTGATGTACAATTAATACGTACTTGGAAAGTTCTACCATAAAGGAAGTTTTGTATCCACTCACCACATTTTTATGAAAGTCAAGGAAACTGAGCGAGTTTGGAGCGACTGACCCTATCAAAAGCTT
>OX375870.1:52001016-52080667 GCA_947359475.1 Heligmosomoides polygyrus bakeri
AGACGCCTCATCATCGACAGGGCGGGCAGCTAATTCAATTATATTGCGGTAGATGATAGTGGAATATGGAAGGGTTGGATACTCCAAACACTTCGTATGACATAAAGGGTGCCTAACCTCTATCGCATTCATGGCGTTTATACCTCGAAGTGCTCGTTTTCTATGAGGTAAGGGACAGATGAAACGACAGACATAAACACATATGCCTTCTCCTTTATCATGGAGGATCGTAGGAGTCCCAACTCGAAGTGCTTAACAAGGATGAGCGGATTAAGCGTTATCCATTATCCGGCTATTTTTGAGCAAAATTATCCGTTATCTGTTGTCTGGGTTTCAACATTTTATTATCCGCTCATCCCTGGTGCCTAACCTGCAGAAGCATAACAACATCAATCGATATAGTCGATTGGTTGATAGCGTCCGCTTTCTGACGGCAATACTCGACCGATTCCTGTAGTAGTTCTTCCCGAGGGACGTTGGACGACTCCTACAGCACGTCCTCTGAATCTCGGCACTCGCCCCATGATTCCCGACGGGCTGCCCGCTCAAACTTATACATCATCAACTTGCGTAATCGCCTGCCAAGGCTGTAAATTCGCTGACAGTTACCCATGGTTAAGCTCTAAGAGGCAGCCGGCTGGCATACGCCGCTGTGCACCAACATGTCTAGATATAGACCTTGGTTTGGTATTCACAAGGCCTGTACTGATCTCCTTCATTCGAGGAAAAACTGAAACTATGTAAATTGGTGCGCTCATGTGGCTGCGCCCGCAACTGGCTCCGAATCTGCGTAAACCATAAATCTAAGCTCACTTGCGACAAGCCACGCAAGGCCTACAGTCCCTTAAGTGTCAGTGAATTAGGTATAATACTACTCGAACGGGAAGGATTAAAAACCATTCATACATTTGTGCACTGGGCTGCTAGCACAGCGACTGCTCCCGCATTACGTAGTATTACTACAAGGAGAAGGCAAGGGAGACCACAATCGACAGAAGCCTGTTCATACTTCACGACAGCAGCGACAAGAGCGACGAGAGCGCAGTGCACGGAAGTATGAACAGGCGACAGCAGCGACAAAAGCGACTGGAGCGACAGCGCCGGCGCTCGAGTATGGCCCCGTTTATACTTCGACGCCGAGCGACGCGACGCCACGCATTGTGGGCATATTGACTGAGGCCACGCGATCGATCAATTTGGCCACTTTACATGGCGTCGCATCGCTCGGCGTCGGAAGTATAAACGAGGCCTATGAACGCTTTTTGGCGGCGGGCGATCGAATTGCATGTTTTGCACGGGCGACGGGAGCGGCGAGCGCGCAGCGCGGAGGTATGAGCAGGCGACAGCAGCGAGTGGAGCGACTAGAGCGACAGCGCCGGCGCTCTAGTCGCTCCTGTCGCTGCTGTAAAGCCCTCCGCACACTTTCGCGGCAGCCGCGTACGCGGCTTCCACTGCCGCGTGCTAGAGTTCACGCGGCACTCCTCCCGCTCGCTCAATCACCAACGCGGCAATGCGGCAACAATGCCTTGAAGGATTACTGCCGCTGCCACCGCGTCTACCGCGTAGGCGGCACCGTGTCTGTCACATCTGCCGCGTAGGCGGCACATCAGCGGCAGGCCGCGCGAGGCTAGTTTTGCCTCGCGCAGCGACTCTGCGTCTCTGCCCCATGCTTAAAGATAGGGCTGCCGCGTTGCCGCAAAAGTGTGCGGAGGGCTTAAGCTAAGGACAATCAGATCGAGCTAGCTGCTCTACTTGTACAGCTTTTTTCCTTACCTAGGAGTACAAAAGGCTCGCAGTACGTACAGTATATATTATGATAGGGCGATCTATTGGTTCCTCACTACTAGTCCTCCCTTAGGGAAACGGTCCTCCATTACTGGTACTGGCTCCCCTCAATAATCCACCCTTAGCGGACAAAATCTTCGGCACATCTTCTGAATCCCCAGGTGCATTGGACGACGTCTTCGGCCCGTCTACCTGATCCCCAAACACGTTGAGCGACGTCTTTGGCGCGTCTTCTTTCTTTCCAGGCACGTCATGCGACGTATTTCGCACATCTTCCGAATCCCCTGGCACGTAGAAGATGTCTGGGTATTTTCCGCTGTTTTCGCGCCACGAGATTTGATCAATATCGATTGACGGTGATCGGTACTGCAAAAACGAACTTCAGATTCGTGTTATGCAACCTCGACTACCCTAAGGGCTGAAGTTTCCAGGCAGGTAGAAGACGTCTACGTATTTTCCGCTACTTTCCCGCACCGTAGTTTGTCAATATTGATTGACGGCCATCGATGCTTCAAACGCGGACTTCATATTCGTGTTCAGCGATCTCGATTACCCCAGGGCTGAAGTTTTCAGGCAGGTAGAAGACGCCTACGTATTTTCCGCTATTTTCGCGACCCGCAATTTGATAAATATCGATTGGTGGCGATCGATACTTCAAAAACGAACTTCAGACTCGTGTCGAGCGACCTCTACTACCCTCAGGGCTGAAGTTTTCAGGCAGGTAGAAGACGTCTGGGTATTTTCCGCTATTTTCGCTACCCGCAATTTGGTCAATATCGATTGATGGCGATCGATACTTCAAAAACGAACTTCAGATTCGTGTTCAGCAACCTCGATTGCCCCCGGGCCAAAGTTCCCAGGCAGGGAGAAGACGTCTGGGTATTTTTCGCTATTTTCTTGTCGGAATTCCCCCCCCCCATTTCCCATCCTTCGATATTCCCCCTATTTTATGGCTAATTTCTGCGGCAGCGCCGATCGACGGCATGACTCATCGTTATTATATAGCGTGATGTAATTTGATCAATATCGATTGATGGCCATCAATGCTTCAAAAACGGACTTCATATTCGTGTTCAGCGACCGCGATTACCCCAGGGCTGAAGTTTTCAGGCAGGTAGAAGACGTCTACGTATTTTCCGCTATTTTCGCGACCCGCAATTTGATAAATATCGATTGATGGCGATCGATACTTCGAAAACGAACTTCAGATTCGTATTGTGCAACCTTGACTACCCTCAGGGCTGAAGTTTCCAGGCAGGTAGAAGACGTCTACGTATTTTCCGCTATTTTCGTGTCGGAATTTCCCCCCATTTCCCACCCTCCGATTTTCCCCCTGTTTTATGGCTAGCTTCTGCGGCGGCGCTGATCGATGGCATGACTCATTGCTATTATATAGCGTGATGGTAATTCGATCAATATCGATTGATGGCCATCGATGTTTCAAAAACGGACTTCATATTCGTGTTCAGCGACCGCGCTTACCCCAGGGCTGAAGTTTCCAGGCAGGGAGAAGACGTTTGGGTATTTTCCGCTATTTTCGCGACCCGCAATTTGATCAATATCGATTGATGGCGATCGATACTTCAAAAACGAACTTCAGATTCGTGTGTGCAACCTCGACTACCCCCATGGGTAAAGTTTCGGACCGCCTGGACGACATCCACAAACAATCGATAGTTTGATGAATTTCGACTGATGGCGATCAGTACTTCAAAAACGAACTTTAGATTCGTGATCAGCGACCGCAATGAGCCGTGCGTTTTCGCTCGATCCCTGTGACGGCTCAGCTCTGTTTAAAGAAGGCAAGTTACTTCGCAACAAGCTAAATATTCTGCTCATTACCATATTCTCGTTCCGACATACAATCGCATAAACCAACGACTCAAGGAGCGAGACTAAGATCGAGGACCAAATCTCGCAAATACAGTCTCACCACTATCAGTCACGCAATTGCAGGCGGCAATTTATGGTCGGATTGTGGCTTCATAAACGAAAATTTGCAAAACTTCTCTGAGAATAAATCAGTGGCCGCATGTGTCGACAGCGAGAACAAACGGCAGCCGTTCAGACAGAGAGTGACTGGGACTGGGACCTGCGCAAGCTTCGCAAGAACTGAGCCGATGCAAACCCCACAAATGACCGCAGTACTGTAACTGACCGTAACTGATGCGATCAACAGCAATAGATGACCGAAACGAGCGGTCGCTTCTGAAGGTGGGTGCCGCATCATCAGATGCGAGAAGAGTGCATTCTGCACAGATTCACGCCCAACTAAAATAAAGCAGAGTGAGTTTGCTGCTCTTCGAGAACTAGTAAAGTAGTGACTTCGACGGTACTCACCAAGCAGATGTCCAGAAGATTTCATCGAGAGGCCTTTAACGTTAGGATCAAGAGCCATAATAGCCTTTAGAGACAGAAGCTCCGTTTCGGTGACGTGCAGCTTTCGAAGCTGGAGTATGACTTGGTCAACCAGCGCTCGGTGAGCACTTCTGAAGATATCCGTTTGAACTCGGAATGTTAGTGGTCAAATAAAACGTAAATTCGTTGACAAAGGGATCATTCCAAAAGAGGAATGGAGAGTTCCAGATGTTGTCAAAGTAGGCTGGTCTTTGCACTAAAATCCCCTGTGCCAATAATGGAAGAAGTATGATATAAGACGTTAAAACTATAACTCGGGACCGCTGCCATCCACTTCTCTAGGGTACGTACAGATTCGTCACCCGTCACCGGCTACGTTCAGATCTACAGTGAGAACTAGATCAACCAAACTATGGAGCTTACTTGCTGCCACACTGGAACGGGAGGGTAAAGACGACCAGATGCTAAGCCTTCGTAATAGGTGCTGTTGCCATCTATGTCATCTCAGGAGGAACAAATTAGTTGGCTATGCCAATCATTTTCTTGTTCAAACTCTATAGCAATCATTTTCTTGTTCGCAACTTGGCCTTTTATTATTAAGGTTTTTGATCACTAAGATTGCTCTAGTGGCGCTATTTCGTGACCCACTATGAAACAGCTCCCATGTCAAACAATGCCGCTAAATGCCTCCTGCATTTTAATACTGCGCCATTTGCGCAGATTAGTCAAAGTAACTGTTACACATATCTCATATTAGGGTGTCCAGAAAGTATCTGCAGAAAACTTCGTAATGTTCCAGAGTTTTTCTAGAATGTTCTGAAGATTTCAACATAAGTGCTATATAAAGACACTATCCTGCTGTATCTGCATAGCATATCCAGCTCCGTCTTCCTTGACTATTTCACTGTACGATGGCCGAACTGTCTACCCATATTAGACACGTACTCCTTTACGAGTTTGAATCTGGGCACTCCGCTGCAGAAGCCTATCGAAACTTGTGTCGTGTATTCGGCTCTGAAGCTCCTTTTGTACGGTGTGTGTATAGCTGGTTCGGACGCTTCAGAAGCGGGAACAGGAGTCTCGAAGATGAGCCTCGTTCTGGTCGACCGACAACGATATCTTTGAACTGAGTAAACTGGCGGAACAGCATCCATATGAAGGTGTGCGTTATTTTGCTGCTGCTCTTGGCTGTTCCCGATCCACCGTGAACAATGGACTGCGATCTCTTGGAATGGTTAAAAAGCTCGGTCAGTGGCTCCCACCCGAACTGACCGACGACAACCGGCGAATACGTCTGGACATATGCACTCAGCTGCTCTCCCGAAGTCGCACCTTCAACTGGCTGGACACCATCGTCACAGGAGACGAAAAATTGGTCCTCTACGTCAACCGTAAACGTGCGTGGTCCCAACGCAATGAAGTGCCGAAATCTTTCGTAAAAGGTGAAATTCATGCGAGGAAAGTCATGCTGAGCGTCCGGTGGGGAGTTTATGGGACCTACCATTTCGAGCTGCTGCCTGACAGCACGAGTGTCACTGCCGAGGTCTGCGTACTCAACTGCAGAGACTGGCCGACAAGATGCGCAAGGAACAGCCCAGGGTCGACAAAGTTCGCTTGCTGCACGATAACGCGCGCCTACACATCGCGAAGACGACTTCTAAGAAAATTCTGGAACTCGGATGGGAAGTTCTGCCATACCCACCGTACAGTACAGATCTGGGCCCAAGTGAATGCCACCTTTTTCGATCACTTCAGCATCATCTGGAAGGGAAGCGTTGTAAAGATCGTGAGCACCTCGAAAATGACCTCCGAGCTTTTTCGCCTCCAAGTCGCCGGATTTCTACACCAGAGGAATTCGAAGTCTTCTGGAACGTTGGCGGAAAGTAGTTGATGTTGATGGGAATTATTCGGTTGATTAATAAAATTGATAAATATTGATAAAAAATTGTGTAATTTTGAAAAAAATGGTCGTATTTCTGCAGATACTTTCTGGACGCCTTAATATAATCTTGGATTCCGAAGCGGGGGAGAATTTTAGGTACACCGCGAAGACGCACCGCGAGGTTGCCGGGACGCGTCGTTGCTCCTACCGTAGCCGCGGTAGCAAATCAGGCACCGGCTCGTCAGACTGGGGTTTTGGCATGCTTCTGGAGAGGGCAAAAGTGGTCACTTCTCAGGTGGCCTTCAGTAAGTGGCAAACAAACATACAAATATGAGAAGCAGAAAGCCGGACTCCAGTCACGACATATTTGGGCACGGAATAGAGAGTCTCATTACTTCTGGCACACCCTAATAGAAGTAGCAAAAGCGTTTGCTACTGGAACAATGGTTCTTTCGATGGAATAATTAGCTTGTAGTTTAATTGTAATTGGGTGTTTGTATTGGTATTAGTATTTGGTAATTTCGAAATTTCCTGTTTTCTGACGAACACGACTTTGTTTTCTGTTTTCTGGGCAAATCTTCAAAATTTCCGCCGATTCCATTGGGATGACGTTCTCAGTTGGCAGATATTAGGCGGCCCCTTCCTGAAAAGGATAGACCCCAATTAGCTCGACAAAAATAAGTTATTGAGCTTATTAATTATTAATGAGTAAGTGAATTTATGGTTTTTTCATTCTTAATCATGCTATTATTCTTCGAGTTTTGCTTAAACTCCCAATAAACCCACCAGTTTCCTAATTTTTTTTTAAAAATCGTTTAGCAAAAGCTGTTATGCTACCGGCCAAATCATGCTTATGAAATTTTCAGCCAAAGACAGGATCAAGGTGTACCCCGAAGACGGCTGCTGGTCTTACGTGGGAAAGATAGGCAATGAACAGTCCTTGTCACTGGGCAGAGGCTGTGAGGCAGTGAGCATTGCCGCCCACGAAATCGGCCATGCACTCGGGTTCTTCCACACGATGTCCAGACATGATCGTAACGAATACGTCACCGTAAACACAGCGAACATCAAGGTATCTCAGAATAGACGGTACTGAATGCCTGGTTTACGTGCTGATTTCCAGCCGGACTGGTTCGACCACTTTACAAAGGAAACAACGAGAACCAACTACAACTATGTATGGCATGACGTACGACTCCGGCAGTATAATGCATTACATACGGTGCCAGAAGGTCAGTTACGCGTTGAGCGGCATCACTGCAAAGCTAATCAAGAGGTTTGAACCTGACTTACAAGTGTTTGGAATATACGTCGACTGTTGAAGTGATGACTTTAGGAGTCTGACGTCTTAAGGTAGAGAAACCTTTATGAAAGTAAGCACTTGGTGGAAGCACGATAGGTCGAGCTCAAGTGCACCACAAATACTGTGACAGTGTTGGCTTCAACTATAGAAACCCTTTCCTTCTTTATGGCTAGAGTCACACACTATCCGGAAACGTTTTTCTCATCTTCTTGTTCTTGAAGTGATTTCACCTCTATAAGCTTTCCAAAATCAAAAAGCGGTTTGTCAAAAGGACGTAGGTGTGTGTAGGTTACGCAGAACAGAATATATGGTTCGAATCCAATTCATGCAGTTTTGTATCGATGAATCGAACGTGTTATTTGAAGGTGTCACTTTGGAAGGTAGGAAATCTTTGATTTTTGTCATTAGGTTTTGCTCTACTCTACTAACAAAGTGAACTTCTTTATTTCTCCCATTTAAGTATGTCGCTCAATAGGATATTGCTTGGTAGCTCAGAGCTTGGGCCAAAAAGTGAAAAAATCACTTCGCTTTCGGTTTTACCCGCCTCCCTGGATGATCCTCTATTTTGAGCGAAGGCTTTCTTTAAGGTTATCTATCTCGAGATTGAAGTGGCTTCACTAATTACATCAGCACTTCTGTTTCCAGACAACTCTTTCTTGTCATAGAAGCTACGTTTGGATTCCGCAAACACGTTGTTTTATCCTTAAAAGTTCTGCAGATCTTCATTCTAGTGGCCGTCAAATTCTTCTATTTAAGGAGGTCAGCGTTGTTGAAACATCATGATGAATAATGCAGATTCAGACTAGACGAATTTGCTGTTTGCGTGCAAATCCTCTAAGCCCTAACGTTTCCAATCCTTCCTGGATAAGTCTGTGGCGATAGTTGGTGGGCAACAGCGTTCTTGCTGTTTGGGTTATCATGGCTTTTCTTTGAAGTACTACCAACATTTCTCGGGAGTCGCGCATTCACGGAAAGCATGTAAGTCTCACCAGTTTCTTTCGTTTGTGGGTTTCATACTCTAGTGACAGTGAGAGCTCGTCGAGTCAGAGCGCCTTTCAATTTCGCCCAGAGTTCGGAGGTAGGGAGGCAATGGCTGAAGGAATTGCCGTAAAACATGGCAACAAATCAGGCACCGTAGAGGTAGGGCACAAGCACGCTGAAGATACGGATTACGGTTGTATGAAATCCGGAGCCTATTGGCGAGCAGAGGTTCAGCTGTTCACTTATTAACAGCTTATTAACGGCTTCCAGTAGCCATAGCCCGACTGGTGGACGTTTGAATGATCGTATCCATTTCAGTGACTCATTTATGAGGACGAGCGGAGCCACAGAGAGCAGCGGGTGCACTGTCGATTAGTTGTTCGCCTCGTACAGCTACTTGGTGAGCACTGACGGTCGTGTAGCGGGAAAGAATAGACGCGTACTTCTCTTAAGATATGTGTTAGGTGCATGTTATACTTTGGCGACACGTCGCCGACAGGGCTTGGCGAGTGCTACGTAGTGTCGGCGACAGTGCTACGCAGTACGTAGCAGCCCGTGCAAGGCCTTGTTTAGTCTGCACGCGACGCGCGACGCGATGCATGCGTAGTGGCCGAATTGATCGAGCGACGCGATTGATCAATTCGGCCACTGCACATGGTATCGCGTCGCGCGTTGCGCGCACACTAAACAAGGCCTAACACGTCGCAGACGTCACTGACGCCGCGGTGAACCTGGTGGTTTGAGATGACGCAAGGGGATTACTTTACGCAATACTGCGCACTTTTAGCGGATGGTTCGAAACGGCACGATTTCAATTCTATCAGTTTTCGATGTTGTTTTCGATAGCGGTAGCCGTTTCTTCTGTGTAAGTAAGGATAATGGGAAAGGTTAGCTGTTGGATGGATGTCTAGTTACGATCAAAATTCTTGCGCCAAGCGGGACTCGAACACGCATCTTCTGCTTTCCGGGCAGCGATGCTACGCCTTACACCACCGGCGCTGTTTGATCGAACCCACGATATCTTCCTAGCAAGTACACTCCTATCAGCCTCACCTGTTATCGGGATGAGCCGGCAGCTGATATCAGCATGAAACCGGTTAAGCTGAACGCACTCGAAGAAATGATTTTTAACTTTGCTTAAGGCTACAGCGGCTGTTATAGAAGATAGAAGTTGTTAGATGGATGTCTAGTTACGATCAAACTCAAACAAATTAAAAATTAAGGTTAGCGTTAATCAGTTCCAGTTTAGGATGCGCCAAGCATTCGACTTTCACGGGATATCTTGGAGACAAAAAAATTGTATTTGAATTTTATTTTGTTATAGACAACAGTTTTCTGCCCTCGACTAATGGAGTTCTTGCGACCGATTGTCTTTTGATGACCCATGTGTTTTCTGCCATCTACTGTCGGAGGACATGCTCTCTAGGTTGCCCTCGTTCCACTCCCAAAGCGAGTGAAATGAAATGAATAAAAGGATAAATGTGGGCTAAACGAAAGTAGAATACGTGACGTACCCTGAAAAGCGAAGGTTGTCCTTCGCTTTTCAGGGCACGTCACGTATCCTATTTCGTCGTGGAGTTGTAAAGCAACAGATTGCGTATTTGGCCTAGACAATGACTTGCGGTGGTCAGCTCATGTACAACCCAGTATCTTATCCTTCCCTGACTAGTCTGGGTCCAAATCACCGACCCCGCAGTAACGTACGGCTTGTTTGGCAGAGACAGGAAATACTAACTGGGAATAGGATGTCCTAGTCCTACCCCGCAGGACACAGAAGTGGACTATGTTCCTCTGGATGCCGCCGAGAACTGCGGCTGCCCTCGTGGCACGTCGCGGCATGCGGCACCGAAACAACTTGTCCGGGCGCAGCTCTCACCACACAGTGGGGGGGGGGGGGTTGGTCCTACCACTGTAGTAGGGGTGAATGGAATCGAAAACTGCCACGGCAAGCTCACCTCAAGCCATTTAGCTCCACGGATTCCGAGAACTACGCCCCAATGCTCTTGCCGGAAAAGCCGAAAGTGGGCATACAAGCAGAGGGAGAGAATGTCTCGCTGCAGAACGATGCATAGCGATGGACAGAGATCAGCGACAAGCCGCGAAATCGGCGGCGGCGTCTCCACCGCAGGTGTCTCTGATTGACCAGGGAACGGACCAAAAACCACAACATCCGACTCACTCGCACTTTGCAACCATCATTAGGTCCCGCTTATCGTCGTCGAAAACTGAGGAGAACAAGGACATGTCCGACGGTAAGGTATGTCCGGATGGCAGGACAAATGCATCGCAGTCGCCTTTCGAGGAGTAGAAACCCAACATGAGCAGCGCAAACGGTGTGATACAGTTCCGGATCAAGGTGACCTGAAAGCAAGAGTCAGTAAGTGCTGAGAAATAGAAAAACTGCCACACACATCTTTCGACACATGCAGCAGATATTAGACTTTCAAGTCCGCAGAACATGCCCATCTCTGCAGTCGAGCAATGGTGCAGCTGAATTCGTTTGGCAATCTAACAGTTGCTTTGACATCGACGACTAACCTCCGTGAAAGGGAATGCTTCCATAATAAAAAATATTGGGAAAATATTGTGATGTGGACAAGCTACTGGGTCGTTCGATAATTAATGTAGTTTTTTCATAATTTCAAAGTGAATTTGTTTATATTAACCACAAACATTAATCAATGATATATTGGCCGTTTTGTTAGATAAGCTCTTGACATCTTCCGGTAAGTTGATAGTAAGCTAAAAATTCCACGTTCGAAGAACCTTGGTTTTTAGAAGCGAAGAAATATAGCAATTCATTTTTATCTCAGCTTGATCAAAATCAAAAGTTTTACCATTCAAATTGTTCTAAAGGGAGCGAAGCGAATGGTAATCTGATAGTGCTAAGTCAGGGCTATAGGGTGATATGGCACCAGTTCTCAATTGAGCTCTGTTAATTTTTGACGGAATATCAAAGAGGTGTGGGGTCTGGCGTTATCATGATGGAACATTACGCCTTTGCGATTGGCCAGTTCAGGGCATTTTTTTTTACTTTTTCGTTCAATTTCGATATTTGACGGTGTAGACATTGGAATCAATAGTTTGGTTTTTTGGAAGTAGTTCAAAGTAGACTATACCCTGATAATGCGCCTGGTTGGGTGGATTTCCTTCAATTCGTGAAGAACCCAAACATCGGGTTTGTTCGCGTAACCATGTTGTTGTAGGTACAGGTAAAATGTTGAGTTCGATATGTGAAGCTTCTCTGCCATCCCTTGAGTTGTCATTCGCCGGTTAGCTTCAGTTAACACTTTTATTTCGTCGTTATCAGTAGTGATTGTACGACCAGTATGTGGTGCATCTTTCACATTATAATTTCCAGAGCGAAAGCGAACAAATCAATGCTGACAATGGCATTCAACAAGGCAGTCCTCACCATAAACATCAGATAATTTTTTCCATTGCACCGCATTTTTTGCCCTTTTGGAAGTAAAACAATAAAATATGCCGATAATGCTCCCTTTGACCGTCCAATTTCAACTTAATTTTTACCTAATTGTTTTTACTAATGACGCTCAGTTTTTGATAAAAAATAGTCAAAAGTCACAACCTTTAAAATGGTATATAATAGTGTAAGCCACGCAATCACTACTATGTACATGAAGAGATACAGTTGACGCCATCTATGAGAAAACGGTATTAGCTATTGAGTCCGACTGGAAAAATTATGAGCAGAGTACTCTTAACATAGCATGAATGTCAAATGTCAGGTGTCTGTCAACTGTCTGCACATTGCCCAGATAAGCGCAAGCTGGAGCATCGCATTGTTTTCCCTCTACCCTTCTTCGAAACGTATGCATAGGAGGGTGAAGGTCCAGGTTGAATCAATCGCTTCGTGGGAGGCGTCACGCCTCTTACTCTGTATAGAGAATGCATTCTCTATTTTTGAGGCCCTCTACTTCCATGTAGTGACTTAGTTTTCTCATGTTTCAGTAAAAATCTCCGGATACGATAGATGTCGCAAATGCTTCCAAATGTTGTGAATGTTTATCCTTGGAAAGTTATTAGAATAGTTGGTTCTTCGGGAGAGATGCTTTGTAAAATGCTTCTCACATAGAGATATTTCTACTGATATGAGACCGTATAAAAGGTAGTATCTATGAGACCACAGCGTTCCGACACAGAATGCTCTCATTCCTCTCCATGGATCTCTGATCTAAGGGGACTTCTCTCTGCCGCTTTAAGTTCTTATTTTTATTGTAAAATATTAAGAATAAACGTTTAATTACCCAAGTTTGAGGTGTGGAAGGAAGACGGTGTAGTCCCGCATGGCTATTTCAAGCTCTTCTACATGGTGCATCGACTGTCACATCGACACCGGGAGAAGAAGAAGAACCAAAGAAGGTGAACACGACTATATCTACACGCCAAGGAATTTTGGCCTGCAACTCTCGTCAACTCTGCAAGATCAAGGAAACCTCTCCAAATCGGCTCAAACTCCAGAAGAAGAACAGCTCCGGAAGCAGACAGCTCTTAAAAAATACTCAATAGCTGCAGACAACATGGATCCGGACCTACCATCCTCATCAGACATCCTCGAAAGGTTAGCAACAAATGCAGAAGCAGCGCAAAACCTCATCGATGACGCCAACACAAAGCTCATACAACTTCTAGGGATGGAACACGACATCGAAAGTGAAGATCATGTGAATCAGTGAAGATCCGGAGCGCTCAACTGCAAATGAAACGCCGACAGTTTCTCTGCCCCCATCCCCATCCCAAAGTTCAACGGAAAGAATTGGTAGTGGAAGACATTTTGGGATGCACTATTTACTGAGTGCATTCTCGGGACGTGGATGACCTTTACAAGATTAACTATCTTCTAAATGCGCTTCAAGGAGAGGCGAAAAACTGCGTCAAACAGTATGAACTCTCTCTCACAACATATCCAGCCGTAATTACTATCTTCAGGAAAAATACGCGATATACAGACTCTCGTGGATCAACTTCTACGAAAACTACAAGTTGCGGGAGTTCATTGGTTTCCACTTTACATCTGAAAGCAGTTGCTGCTGTTGCCGCAAGATCTGATGCTGTACTTCGACGGAAAAGTTTCCGAGTAGTTGCTTCTGCAGGAACACGTCGTCGATGTTCTCCTTCGAGCTACAGTTGATTCATAAGCGATGTCAAGCGTTCGCAGATTTTCTTGCTACTGTCGGCTGCAAAGGAATATAACCGAGCTCAACTGAAGATCTTGCAACACCCGACAACCGTGACATTGACATATCGACCAATATTCCGAAGAACGAGCAGGGCGGGAAAAGCATCAGAACAGCCAAAGTCAACTTTTTCTGTTTCCATTGCAGTAAACCTGGACATCTACGAAAGCCATGCGATGAAGTTCCATCTCGAGATTAACGAATAGAGATCATGAAGAGAAAAAACCTCTGTCGCAGTTGTGGAGTATCAGGTCATCAAGCGACAAACTGCAGTAAAGGAGCATACAGAACGTGCAAGGAGTTTGGTAGTCATACTGCAATTTGCAAGAAATCGGTTTTCTCAGCGTCAAAAAATTCAGCGCAAGTCGCACAGATGCCTTCCAAAACAACCCAGACATCAAAAGCCTCGACACGCAACCCTAGAAAATAACCAAGGTACACAACGTCACATCGTCACGCCGAAGCAAAGAGTTCAACCTCGATGCGGTCCTACATGTAAGAAATAGCGAGGAACGAGCAGATTCGCTAATTCTCGTCGGATAAGCACAGATTTTCAATCAGCAAGCGCAAGCTCTAAAGGAAGTCTACTTCATACTTGACTCAAGAGCAGACAGATCGTTCATCAATAGTGATCGACTACTGCTGCCGGATATAAAGAGGTCTGTGCTGAAGATCAACACCTTCAGATAGCCTACACCGATGAAAAAAGTGAGCGGTATAACGACGATCAAGCTGTGGGATTCCACACATCTACACAGTCACCAATATCGATTCGGTGACGGAATCAATCCAACGCATCAGTCTAACATAAAAGGACAAGAAGTTTCTCTTTGGCAATGAAGTATCTCTGTCCATTGGCGCAAGTACGAGAGAAATTCGACCGGACATTCTTCTTGGATGTTCGGACCTCTTCACACTTTTGAAGACAGATGTTGGACAGCAGCAACAGTTACCTTCTGGACTTCGAGTATCTCCATCCAAACTGGGACATCTCGTAACTGGTCATGATCGCACACAAATCAACATGACTCGAAGCGTAGTTACCGGCGGAGCTAGGACTGCCAATGATATCACGCTTTAAGTCACCGACTTGCAGTTCGTTGGAAATGGGAACACACGGTTCAAAGAAAAACCAAGACGGCAGCCGAGAACAAATTACGTGCATTACAGCAATGTGGTCAATGGCAAAATCAGGGTGGCGAATGACCACCCCCTTCTAAGATCTCAAGATCTGGTACTCAATACAGGCCAGGATAACGAGCAATTAACAGCTGCACACAAGGCCCAGAGCACAGCTACAGTAAACATGCCAAACCTGGAAGAAGAATCACCCACGCAGTAGTCAAGCAGCAACAATGCGGGAACAATTTTTCGCCATCGAGACGTCTGGAGTGCAAGAACTCATTGGTCCAACAGCACTGGAAGGTCAGGATGCTGTCAGTCTTGAAACAGTTCGAAGAAACAATTCTACGGAAGGAAGACGGTTACCACGTACGACTCCGATGCAAATAAAATGTAGCCCACTTACTGGACAACAAAGCCATGTGTTTCCGGAGGGAGACGCAACAATAACAAGACTGATGCAGGATCCAGAAATGACGCAACAGTATCACGGCACTACCATGAACCAATTAAACTTTGGAATCATCGGAGAAGTTGAAAGAGCACAAACAAGGGCACAACGAGTGCACTACCTGCCTTATGGAGCTGTAGTAAGACCACACAAGGCAACTACAAAACTCCGAGTGGTATTCGACGCTTCAGCGCACATCAAAGGCTACCAATCCCTCAACAACGTGTTGCACCAGTGACCAGTCCTTCTACCGCTGTTGTTCGATATGCTGCTTCAATTCCGCATCAGAAGTATCGCACTGATCAGCGATGTCGAAAAAGACTTCCTCCAGATACGACTACAGCTCGGGGATCAGGGTGGCGAATGACCACCCCTTCTAAGATCTCAAGATTTGGTACTCAATACAGGCCAGGATCGATTTTTATGGCTACGAGACATCACTCAACCAGTCAGCAACGAGAACCTTGTCACCTACATGTTCAATCGCGTTACATTTGGCTTGAATTGCTCACCCTCCAGAATTCACGTTGCATGATTACAATGTCCAGTGGAAACTGCGATGGAAACCAGCTGACAATTCTGCATGCAACATGTAAGTCGTTATCGTTCTACGAAAATATACGCTGCTGGTTTTGCATGGCTAACATTTTAAATCCTGAATGCTCACCACAATCAGCAATCGCCGCATTAACGGTCCTTCTGTACTTCCTCAGTACCCCTCATCTACTCAATCTGCTACGTACCGATCACAGTTGAAAAGCTATGTCGACTAATGTTCATCGGACTGTGGACGAAACGCTAACTGTAATCCGGTTACTGAAAAGACTGGAACGCTGGTACACAAAAAGATTATCCGATAGAGACAAGAACCGAATAGATGTCGTGATGTGGAAAGGTTTCTTCAGACACCTGCGATAGCGGCCGTAATCGCGTTAACGACAGTGGCAGTTCTAGGTTGCCAAAATGTCAACGTCTTCACACAGCCGACAACAATTTGCTCTTTTTACCTACAGGGAAAAAATATGTGTTACGGAAACGATGGCAATCCTGAAGATCAACAATTACCACCAGGAAGCACGTATTCCGTTTGCTCAACAATCATCCCTTTATGAAGAGCTTCGAATCACCTGGAATGGTTTGTATCTCACCTGTGAACAGCGATCCCTACTCTTTGCGTGGGATTCTGAGCAGCCAGTCATGTATTCAAAGAGATGTGCGCACTCAGGTTTATATGTCGGCAGAAAAAGTGAAGAAGTCAACTCAACATCGCTGCTCCCTGAACAATTATAAAGCAATCAGTACCCAGGAATCACCTACTGTGTCGCACATTGCGGAAGGCCTGAATGGGGATGTTTCTACTTGAGTAGCGGTTGTCCTTTTTACAGGTTTTACAGTGTTCCGAGAAGTGAAAGAGTATACGAGACCTTCAAATGCGCCAAATGGCGTGAAGAAGCGCAGCTGAAAGAAAATCCTATCCATCGAAGGAAACAAGAAGAAGCAATATCAAGAAATAACTTCGCCGTAACCGTTAATTCGCAAGCGAGTAGGCAACACGAGAATCACTCCAAGTTCCATTACCATCCTTCCGACGCCTACTTTGTCCTCAAAATTCCGACAGCAAAAATATCGCGTTATGGAACGAAGAACGAAAACCGACGCTTCTCTGTAACTCAAAAACTGTGGCGCACTTCTCAACCGCTCCGTGGTACCCAGCTGCCAACCTGCTGAGAACACCGCCAAATGCAATTGCTCAGATGCCAACATCACATAAGTTCTTGAAAAAAGGATCGAGAATCGATTTCCAGTTGGACGTCCATTGATAGCGTTCACACACGCAAAAAACCGCCATCAGATCAAGCGACGATCCCCATGCGATGAACCCATCTTCACTTCTCCAGAAATTCTGATTCACCTCAAAGAAGTGTTGGAAAACAGTCACTTCGGTATCAGAACCAACCGGCAAAGCAGAAAGCTCAGAGGATGTTACTCTTGCCCACAATGTGAGAAAGCCCAGGTCTCCTGCTCAGCCAACGGAGCACCAACCATGGCCACCATTCAGTGCTAGGACTTGTATTGCACGATCCACTGTGAACCCAATGGAGCCCGATCTGCCCTACGATTCCGCCACGAAACAGCACGACTTCGAAACCAGTGCGTAGTTTCATGTGGAGCAATAGAAACAACGTTTGAAGTCACAGTCGCATTTCGCAATGGAGGACGACCCATGAATCGGCGACCAAGATGCAGCCGGAAATAGCCACATATAGGAGATGATTTTTCCCGATTTGTACGATATCTTCGACGTCATCATCAAGTGATATAATATCTCGCCCTTGCCGTAGCATTTCTGCTGGTGGCAGCAATTTTGAGCTGCTTCTGCGTATGCTCAAGCGGATGCAACGTGATGTCAACAATTCTCCGTATGTTTTCTGCAGTCATCGCAAGCGTTGGAAGACATCTACTAATCTTAGTTGGAGCTATTCTGCATCTCTCCACCTTGAGAATGCGCGGCGAGGAGAACTATGATAAAATGGCTGCTCCCGCCATCGATAAATTCATGCTCGATGATCATGCTGTGTAGCTACCAGTACAGAAGATCTTCGCTAACCCCACCTCATGCACAGCTTCAAGCTTAAACATTCACAGAACATGCCTACCCCAGAAACAGCCGGCAGCTTCATCCATTCTCAAGAAGAACTCGCCTTGTCCAGCAGCGTTGCTGCCCGGTCAAGAGAAGAAAGCAGGACTTCGCCCTTCGCCAGCGACTACACCTCCGGACAAAAGAATATCTGATAGGCAAGCTCGACAACTTCTCCAAGAAGATCGATGAAGAACTGGAAGAAGTGAAGACGGTAATCTCGATCCACATTGATGAAATCGAGCGAGAGGTGCGAAGTCTTCGAGATGAAATCAGAAAGCTCAAGCTCCTACATCTGGTTGGTGACATTAAAGCGTTCCTGCAGAGAATGATTCTTTTGGAGTGCGAGATCGAACGTTCGTTCGAGGAAATCGGCGTGAATCAAGGGCTGGAAAGATGCAGCAAGAAGCTCGAGTTGCTGACTGAACTTCGCAAGACGATGGACACGACGTCAACAGAGACGCAGGCGTAAAAGCGTGAGAGACGTGATTCACCGACTGCCCAATCGGAACCCTAACATGACAGACCGAAGACTGAAGATAGCCCGACCGTCACCAAAGAAGAAGGCTGACCAGAGGCTGAAGTGAAGAAACTGCAACAGATAATCGCAGGCCGCAACAGAAAATTCGACGAGACACGTCACGAAATTGCGGCCGTCCTTCATCGTATTGAAGTAGTATGGAAAAAAAACCCGTCCTTCCAAGTGCATCGACGATCTGAAGAAAGAGAAGTATCGTCTCCGTGCAGAAGAATCTGCTTTTCGCAGGAAGCTGGACCACCTCAAAGATCGATTTCGTGAGTGCTGGGAGCGTCAGCATCCGGAGCCGGGTCCGTCTCATAGCCGGCGCGGACTATAGAGAACATCTTCTATTTTTCAGGCTCTCTACTCCCATGTAGTGACTTAGTTATTCTCATGTTTTAGTAAAAATCTCTGGATACGATAGATGTTGCAAATGTTTCTAAAAGTAATATAGAGCAAACCCCTTCATGTGCTACCTCATCGCGGTGAAGGGGTGAACATCACTTAGTGATGGCTAACGGCACAGATGGTCACGCAGTACACGATGCTTTGTCGTGTATGGGCGGCTCTCATGTATCCCTGGCCAGGAACGTGTGAGTAACCAGACCACCGTCATGGCTCAAACAACTAAACCCGCGCCCCAGTCCTCCGCCCGCCCGGAGGTGGACTTCTACGACGTCGGTTGCATCCATCTCCGGCGAGGGGCCATCTAATCTCGGAGTTAAACTATCAGGAGGTCATTGGAATCGGAAACTCCCTCCCACCACGACACGGAAACTGCCTATTCGTCTGCACCTATAACTGTCGTACGATCGCATCTAAGCAGCATCTTCGAACACTGCTTTACAGAGGCCGCAACATCAAATACGACGTTATCGCCCTGCAGGAAACGAAAAGCAGAACGGAAACCATAAGAAGGACACAATGAGCTTCTCATTATCGGAGCAAAGGTGGACAGAAAGAATATTGGCGGAGTTGGATTTCTCGTCAATTCGACAGTGCACCACCTAGTAGACTCTTAGGCCCCTGTTATACTCCCGCGGGAGCTTCCGCGGATGGGCGGAAATCGCGTCGGGACCCCGCGCCGGGCCACTCGTCGCGGCCCGCCACGCCCGCCGTCCGCGGATCGCCGCCGACAGACGACGAGAGGGGTGGTATACTTCCCGCCCGCGGGAGGGCAGCCGTCCGCGGTGCACTGCAGCGCGGAAGGCTGTCGGCCCGCGAAGCTCGGCGCGGGAAACGCGCTCCGATGCGACGCTAGCCGCCCCGGGACGACGACGACCGTCCGCGGTGCACCGTCCGTCCGCGGACGTCCCGCGGAAGCTCCCGCGAGAGTATAACAGGGGCCTTACAAGATCATCAGTCCGCGAGTAGCTGTTCTTCGTCTGGAAACCAAAGATCAAGGAACCATCTCCATAATAAATGGATATGCTCCAACATCTGCGGTCACAAACGAAGAAAAGGAGGAATTCTACAAGCTATTCGAAAGGACTGTCAACGACGAGAAGAGCTACTACAAAGTTGTCGTTGGGGACTTTAACGCTAGCTTCGGTACGAATGACCACGACGAATGGAGGCTAAGACCACATGGAACTTCTATAAGGAACGAAAACGGAAAGCGCCTGATAGACTTCCTATCCGCGTGCCGTCTCTACCATGGAAATTCTATGTTTAAGAAGCCTTCAAACCGACGATGGACCTGGGAAAGCCCAAATGGAGAGACGCGTTCGGAGATCGACCATGTTCTTACAAACAGACGCTGGAGTCTGTTCGACGTCTCCGTGCTGCCTTCATTTGACACCGGCTCGGATCACCGCCTTGTCCGTGCGAAGCGGACTCTCAAAAAGAGGATGTTCAAGCGTGACACTCATAAACCGGCACCGGTGAGGATCCCCACATTCAAGTCTGAGGAGTTGGAATATGCAATAAAGTCGTATGATTGGAATCTTCTGGAAGATCCATCGGAAGACTACGAAGGACTGTTGAAATGTGCTAGCAGCTCTTGCGAAGCCACATCACCGTCTGCTTCATGACTCAACGCACACGCGATTGAACTCTTGGAGCAAAGAAGAGCTGTTAAACTGGATCCTAACGCTTCCCATCTGGAAAAAGTCACCATCTCGAAGGCCTGTCGAATTGCAGTGAAGGAGTCCATTCAAGCCTACAGAAGATTGAAGCTGTTAGAAGTCGCTGGGAAAGGTTCAAGCATAAAGCGCTGCAAACGAGATCTCTGCGATCAGAAGGCGATAATGTCAGCCCTTGTGGATAAGGATGGAACAACGCAGTGTCGAAGAGCTATGGAGGCCATCGTTCAAGAATTCTACACAGATCTGTTTCGTTCTTCCAGCACTATCCCGAAATGCTTGATGCCACCAGCTGAGGAAGCACCTCCCATTCTGGAATCAGAAGTTGCTCATGTCAGAAGGATGAAGCCAGGCACTGCTCCCGGACCGGACGGCATTTCTGCTAACCTCCTTCGTGCGGGTGGTAGTGCCCTCTGCTCACTTCTTGCCAAGCACTTCAATCGCTACCTTCGACTTGGTAGGATTCCGGACTCATGGAAGGAGTCGAAAACAGTTCTGATCTTCAAAAAAGTTCAGCAGGAGGATATCAACAACTATCGACCCATCAGTCTTCTCTCGGTTGTGTACAAGATCTTCACCAAGATACTGCTCAATCGTATGGAGCGTTTCTTGGATGAGTATCAGCCAGTGGAGCAAGCAGGGTTTCGCAAGGATGTTTCCTGCATGGACAATATTCAGACTGTCTCACAACTCATTGAAAGGAGCCGCGAATACCACATCCCACTTGTCCTTGTCTTCGTGGACTATCGGAAAACGTTCGACTCTGTGGAAATCAACGCCATTCTGAACGCGCTTGTGCATGCTAGTATACCATCGCCCTACATCCGACTTCTCGATGAATGCTTCTCGAACACATCGACCACCATCCAGTTGTTTGATCGAAAGCTTAAGATTTCTATCAAGATTTCTCCTAACAATGTCTGAACGGCACGCCGGAACGGCAAAAGCGAGGGAGAATCCCCGTCCTCCAAATAGTAAAAGAACATGCTTTGTTTTTGCCAAATCCTTGAGGCAAAGGAGTACGAGGGCGTAATGATTAAGGGTCCGCAGAGCGAGCTCTTCGCGGCAGCGCAAGATTCCGGTGGCGTGGACTGGGTGGCGCAGTGGTAGAGGGCACGCTTCATGTTCGTGAGGTCTAGGGTTCGGTTCCCGTGCTACGTCGCGTTTTTACACCTTTACCATAGTATCGGATTTCCATGGAGATTTCCATATCTAAACATGTTTTTGGAAATTGCTACGGTAAGATGTTTTTATTACTTATTATTTGTCAACATCTCGTAATTCACCAGCAATGTCCGAAACGGGCCAAATGCGATTATAAATGAATTATTTATGAAATAACTTCACCACAATGATACACAGGCACAAAGTGCTTTAAACAGTAAGACTGATCACAGTAGGGGCAACGTATGAAGGCTACAGTTTCCTCACATCCTGACTCATCACATGGGCCGAAGTCTTCCGGGAATGCCATTCCACTTGGGTTTTCGAAGCAACCAGGATGTTGGTGATGATGATGTTGGAGGTGATGCTTCATTTTCATTTTTTCAAAGAAATCTAAGCAGTGGCTAGTACTTTCTCTGGTGCGAGGTTGCTCCACAGTTCCTGCCCAGTGGTACTTCGCTGCAACCCAAGCCTGGAATCGCAATACAGTCCACTTTCCCCAGTTCTCAAACTTGTATAGTATAACAATTCTAGTATAGCCAAACCTTTTCCTCCGAAACGATCTGTCCTCCCGAAAACGTGATAGTGCCTTCACTGGTTAGTGGTGTCGTGACTCCTGCACATTCCTTTTCTGGTTGAAACTCTTGGTCCTCTTCTTCCACTACCTCCAACTTCTCCACTTCGTCGATTTCCAGCTGTCGCAGTTCGAAATCCTGTAGGATACTTGCTATCCTTTCCGCCAGCTTCATTTCTTCTCTCGAAGGGACAGCATCCAGTGGAGATCCGAATTTCAGTGTCAGTAGGTGAATGACCACTCGAGGGTGAGCCGACATTGTAGAGTCAGTGTTGGCGACAGCAGCTTGTTATAACCGCGCGACTTTGTAAGCATGACAGAGGCGAGAATATTGATCGAGGTGGTAGGTCATGTTGAAGATCATGTGGTCCCCTCCTACACTGTGAGTGAGTACACTGGTGGCACTCACCTTACCGACACTAATAAATTGCATTTGAAGCATTTCTCTGGCATTCTGCCGCTGCTTCATGTTGTTCCTGTGTCAAAATTTCTTACGTTGACAATGAGAACAATTTATTGGAGTAAAGTTTCATACAAAATCGCACTTGGCATGTTTCGGACACTGCTGGTGAATTACGAGATGTTGACAAATAATATGTAATAAAAACATCTCACCGTAGCAAACTTCAAAAACAAGTTCAGATATGGAAATCTCTATGGAAATCCGATACTATGGCAAAAATGCAAAAACGCGACGTAGCATGGAAACCGAACCCTAGACCTCACGAACATGAGACGTGTCCTCTACCACTGCGCCACCCAGTCCACGTCACCGGAATCTTGCGCTTCCGTGAAGAGCTCGCTCTGCGGACCCTTAACCATTACACCCTCGTACTCATTTGCCTCAAAGATTCGGCAAAAACAAAACATGTTCTGTTACTACTTGGAGGACGGGGATTCTCCCTATAGTACTCGTTCTTGTCGTTCCGGCCCACCGTTCAGACAGTTCCCTTGTAAGCTATCCACAGCGGCACTCCAGGATGCCATGAAGGAATTCAACTGGGACGATAAAGGCTACCTTGTCGACTGTAAACGGATCAGCAACCCTCGCTTCGCCGACGATATTGTTCTCATCTCTACCAGCACGGCAGAAGTGGAAGAAATGCTGAACGAGCTCAATGTGGCAGGTATGAAGATTGGATTGGACATGAATATGTCCAAAACGCAATGACACGGGACTCGTACGGTTATATGGAGTCGCTCTACAACAGGTCGACTCCTGCGTCTATCTGGGAAGAGAGCTGAACATGGATAACGACGTCGCTCCTGAAATCGCCCGCAGGAGACGCGCAGCATGGGCAGCCTTCAGTTCGATTCGCGAAGTTACCGATCTGGTCAAGGATGCCGGCCTCAGGGCCTCGATATTCAACGCCTCCGTACTGCCTGCGATGTGTTACGCGACGGAAACCTGGCCCGACAACAAGACAATCGCCAGAGTAATGCAAGCTACGCATCGTGCACTGGAGAGATGTATTCTGAGGACAAGCCTTCGTCAGCAATGGCAAGAAGGCCTACGAAGCTCGGAGCTACGGGAGAAGTCGCAATTAGCTGACCCGCTGCAGTACATGAAGAAGCCCAAATATCACTGGGCCGGACACCTGCTTTGACGAAAGGACGATAGATGGTCTCCGTGTCACAGAATGGTTCCCGAGAGACCATAAGAGACCACTGGGACAACCGCCAACGCCATGGGCAGACTCATTCTCAAGATCTTTCAGAGAGTGGAGTCTGCCTCACTGGACGCAAGCAGCAAGAGATCAAGCGGTCTGGAAGAGTTGTGGTCCCTGCTGAGAAGACCTCCAGCCGACAAAAGGACCATCAAAGTATCAAAGTAAAGTAAGTATAGAGCAAATAGGTATAAATGATAACACTTGCTTAGGTGAACAATATAAGATAAGCAACATTGCATAACATCCACAGGTATGACCTAACGATACCGCAAGTAGGTAAATAGGATAATGCCTAAATACTACAGTCTAGCCGCGGTACATCCTTTTAGGTCTAGCGGATATCAGCCTCGCTGAGCAATTTATGTGATGCTTCTATGCTCCTCCCCTAGAAATTCCATATATAAACCGCTGCGAATTATTGTTTGTGTTGTGCTCTGATAGTCATAAAGTAATAAATCACTTACCACAATTGGCTACAGACGAATCCGCTGGCGAACCACCAAATTGGTGCATCAGCCGAGGTTTCAAACCCACGCCAATTGCCTCTGCACTAGCTCTCCCAGTGAGAGAAAGACGGCAAATAAGAACTGCAATAAGCGTCCATTCAGGGAACTAGGAGATCTTAGAAGACTTCCCCCAGCGGTATCTTCAGGAGAATCCAGGAAGCAATCAACTTTTGTTTCCACCGCTAGGGAAACAGGTTTCTCTTCAAAAAGGATCTATAAGCATTCCTTCAGGGAGCCAGATCTTTTCAAGTCTTCCTACGACATTCTCTTCAGGAGAATCCAGAAAGCCTTTGTTTCCACCACTAGGGAAACAAGTTCATGAAAAAAGGACTCCATTAAGCGTTCTTTCAGGGAACCAGGAGATCTTTAAGACTTTCTTGCGCTTTCTCTCTAGAGAAACCAGGAAGCATCTGAACTTTGTTTCCACTACGAAAGCCTTCCTTGAGCTTTCTCTCGTGAGAAACCAGGAAGCAAATACATTCTCTTTCCATGCCTTGGAAGGAGATTAAATCGGCAGCTTTCTTCAGATACACCTCACTTGAGGAGCCGATCGAACTTATCGAGACGTTCGCCAACTGCGCCTACCCCACATGAGGAAGCCGAAATATTGCGGACTTATCAAGTCAAGTGAGCCGGAAGTCAACCGTCTGGACCAGCATTTCGCCTTTCCGGAAGAAAGAAATGAATGCGGAGCATATATCAGGGAGAAAACAGTACAGCTGGACCACCTGATGAGGACGGTTTCAAGCAATAAGCAGTACCACGATAGCTGCATAAAGGAAGTCACTGAGACAGTAAACGCACGCCCTTTCAAAAACGACCGTGAAAACCTCATGACGGATTTGGATGACCACTTAGCAGAATTAGACGAGCTTGACATCACGCTCATTTTGTTTTGAGAACCGGTCGTCGTCAGTTTCGTGGGAATAGTTACCGAATAAGGTTGCCGTTTTCAGCTCAGTCGTTTCCTGTAGAGTGACGACCAGTCAACAGCTTCCATTGTGTCCTTGACTTCGAGAGGTATGCTAGCTTTGCTCTCCTTCCCTATTACACTGCTGCAGATGTATTCTGTAAATTTTGAGAGAATCAGGAGGGCGCCATACTCGGTCCGCATACACCGCTTTGCTCCGTGACGTGATGACAGATAGGGTATCACGACATCTTTTGCGCGTATCAGAACGCGGGATTTTTCGATCTCTCTTATAAGAATATATCTGTGATGCTTGCCGATCTGTCGTACTGCTTCCTTAGGATGTTGACCGCAACCCAGTAATTGTCCCCAATCACAGGATCGTATGTGATGGATGCTGCAGCTTCGCCCTTGAGAGCCTGCTTCAAGAACAGGGACTTTTCTTCGTCCGTTAAACTGGCATCATTGTGTATGAGATAATGGAATACCGTCCAGAAAGCGTTGAACTCTCTGAAGTCTCGTGAGAAGGCTGGAACCTCGAGAATGGGTCGCCCGAGCGTGACACAGCGTTCCTGTGGAGATGCGACTCCCTTTGTCGATGTGCAATTACTGCCAATATTGCCAGTGACGACAGTAAGGTTGCCATCGCTGCCTTCCTGACAGCTGACTATTAAGGCTGTTTGTTGAGACAGTCATCCTTTCTGAGGGCCAGTTTGTTCTGACAGCGCATGAGCGTGATATCAAGCAGGTCCGATTCTGCATGTAAGTGGTCATCGGAATCGGTCATGAGATTTTCACGGTTCTTTTTGGAAGGGCGTGAGCTTACTGTCTCAATACCTTCCTTTATGCAGGTATCGTGGTATTGCTTACTGCTTATAACCGTCCTCATCAGGTGGTCCAGCTGTACTGTTTTCTCCCTGATATATGCTCCGCATTCATTTCTTTCTTCCGGAAAGGCGAAAGGCTGGTCCAGACGGTTGACTTCCAGCTCACTTGACTTGATAAGTCCTTTTTTCATGAACTTGTTTCCCTAGTGGTGGAAACAAAGTTCAAAGGCTTTCTGGATTCTCCTGAAGAGAATGCCGTAGGAAGACTTGAAAAGATCTCTTGGCTCCCTGAAGGAATGCTTATGGATTCTTTTTGAAGAGAATCCTGTTTCCCTAGCGGCGGAAACAAAAGTTGATTGCTTCCTGGATTTTCCTGAAAAGAACGCCGGGAAGTCTTCTTAGATCTCCTAGTTCCTTGAATGGACGCTTATTGCAGTTCTTATTTGCCGTCTATCTCTCACTGGGAGAGCTAATGCAGAGGCAATTGGCGTGGGTTTGAAAACACGGCAGATGCACCAATTTGGTGGTCGCCAACGGATTCGTCTGTAGCCAATTGTAATAAGTGATTTACTACTTTACCAGCATCGGTCGCCGGCTCCGCCGGCGCCGACGCTACAGTGTGCTGTCCACGCATCGCATCCGCGGGCCACGCCGGGACTGGGTAAGGAAGCATCCGAAGCGTCGAGCACGTTGAAACTTGCGCCTACTCCAGATTAATTCCTCATATCTCAGTATAGCACGCAGAAGAATGTCCTCAGCACTCCTTCCTCGTCTAGCGTTGTGTTCACTGCCTATTGCAGCTCGTCAAGCCTAAAGAAATGTCTAACATTTCTGTCCAGTCTTCGTGCTTCAAGCCGCTAGGCGTGGCGAATTCCGGAGAAGGTGAGTTCATTATCCACTAGTTTTGAGGGAACGTATGGGAGAATTATTCCGAGACCCTAGTGTAGTCGAAAACTGGGGGGGGGGGTGGGACGGGAACTTGGCTTCCGCTGTTGACGAACCACTACAGACAGTGACTTATGCCTTCCTCTTTTATTTGTGGTGCGATTTTCTGTCTCTGATTTCCCTACCTCCGATGCGTCAGAGAGAAATCCCGATCGGTGCGGTTTGAGAGAAAATCGACAGCACCATTCAAATGATCAATAATATTGATCGATATTGACTGCCTGATCAAAACGCCCAATCCACTGTGGAACGCTCCCGTCAGCCAACACAATCAGGCAACTCCAATCCCGATCGGTTAGATCTTAGAGAAAACCGATAGCACCACTGATTATTTGATTGATAGTGTAAATGCCTCTTACTTGAACCACCAAAAGTGGGGATATGTGTGTTCCTCACTGTTCTATTTATTGTTCAACTTCTGCAATCAATCGAATAAAAATTGCAACGTCTTGGAAGAGTGCCGAAGCGATAAGTAGGAAGTTTGTATGGGCGGGAGAAACTGATGGATTCAATTCAACGAACTTTGAATGGGAGAATCTTACTTACAGCCTACAGAATTAGGCGCAAAACGGCTCGGGTGGACAGGGCTCATCGCGTTAAGTGGTATTCAGCCTTGGTAAGAAGAACACGAGTGTGGATATAAGTACTACGACTACCAATGAGGCGCAAATAGGCTCGGGCGGGAGGTTCACGATGTAGGAACGCCCAATCCGTCGTTTTTGTGTTGTATGAAATTCAAAACCTTAAGCAGCACTGGAGTGTTTTAGCCCTATGGTGAACTGAGTTAGGCTAATTCTACTGTGAATGGGCATAAATGTGCCTTCCTACTAAGGAGCATACTCCAACGTGTAGAGTGACGAGCACTAGAATAGGGCCGCAAATTCTCACCACAACACTGATATCAACTTAAAAGGCTCACGAAGAGAAACAAACAAAGTGAAACTCACATAGCAATTGGACCGTCGCAGCTATACGGTGGTATAGGCAGTAACGAAGAGCGGCAGTATGGATGAACACAGCAGGAGCTGCTCTCAGAAAAGTGGAGGCGGAAGCTCGTACACATCAGGAGGTTATGCCCGAATACAGCGGATGTAACAGCAACAGGAATGAGATGTGACCTCGGCCGTGCACACAGGCGGCAGAGTCGCACCCGGGGGTAACACAACTGCAGCAGCAGCTAATTGCAAGCACTAATTCAACGGTAGCAAGGACAGGAGCCTTCAAGGGGCCAGTTCGAGGCAGCTGCCACCCAACACGTGCGCGGATAGAGTCGCGGCACCGGCCTATTTCGCAATGCTTCACGTGTCCTCCTCGGCAGCGGCGATTGCTCACCTCCCGGCGCTCGCCTTCGGAGAGAGAAGTCGAGATCTTGCCTCAAACTTGATTGATTAAACCATCGAGCCCGCAAAGTTTACGAAGTTCCCCACGCTCAAAGACAAAGAACCCTCCTCTAATGTGTTGTTGAGACAAAAAAAACCTCCTCTATTCCTCTATTGTATGCTGGACGTGCGGGCCACGCCAGATTTGCCGGCTTCGGATATGGCGGGCCACGCAAGGAACGTAGCCCAAACCTAGCTACGGACGCTTGCTAACCCAGCGTAAGTCGCCGGCTTCGCCGGTGACTGACGCTGGACGTGCGGGCCACGCCAGATTTGCCGGCTTCGGATATGGCGGGCCACGCAAGGAACGTAGCCCAAACCTACCTACGGACGCTTGCTAACCCAGCGTCAGTCGCCGGCTTCGCCGGCAACCAACGCCGCGTAAGGAAGCATCCCTAGCGTCGAAGTCGAACACGTTGAAACGTGCGCCTACTACAGATTGATTGATGCCTTGCTGATTACCACTCACATCCTTGTATAGCACTCAGGAGATTGTCCTTCAGCACTCCTGCTTCATCTAGGGCTGTGTTCACAACCTGTTGCAGCTCGTAAAGGCTCAATGAATGTCTGACATTTCCGCCCTATCGCCCTGCGTAACCCACGAGATGTGATGATATTCAGAAAAGGCGACTTTGGACAAAGATACTATCCTCTTGTTTATACAGTGCTAAGAAAACTGGTCGAACCACTGCTGAAAATTGAGACCCATGACGTGGTTGAATACGAACTGGAACCCAGCTCAGCTTCCCAAAACTTTATTCGCTGGCTTGTCGTAGTCCACTTCTGAAAATTGGAGGACCTACGCAGTTAAAAAAGCATAATAACAAACCGCAAGAAAACTCTGCTATGCAGCCCTTCTTCGGCCATCGTAATTACTGAACACCCGTCGGTTAATTCTGAGAGAAAACCATAGCTCCGCTCAAAAGATCGATAACATCGACCGGAATTGTTTGCTAACTGAAACTCACTCGGCTATGGGGCGCTCCTTCGGTCAACACAATCAGGCAACTACTATCCGTCGGAGAAAACCGATAGCCCGCTCAAAAGATCGGTGATATTGACTGCCTGATCGAAGCACTTACCCTGCTGTGAGGCGCATAATTCGGCTAACACAATCCCACAACTCCCACCCCGATTGGTTAGGCTTGAAAGGAAACCATAGCAACGCTCAAAAGATCGATAACATCGATCGATATTGATTGCCTTGGATATACAGAAATGCAGAGGAAAATGCAGTAAGGCTCGGATGCGAACATGAAGTGAAAAATGAAGTGTAAAGGTGGGTGAACCCGTACAGAACGCAAGCGCACAACCAGCAGACTTTGGACCTCATGGATATGGGTGGGTGTTCTTCGCCTTCCACTCCTTTGGCAGCTGGTCGGTAAACACATAAGATGGGACCAACATGGGCAACCGTCTACAGTTCACGACTCATACCTTCCTCTTTCTCAACGAAACTTCATGGATAGGGTGTTTTCTCCTTTGCACCCCTTTGGCAGTCGGTGCGTAAACACCTAAGATGTGATCAACATGCACCGTCGACAGTTCGTTCTCCGTCACGAGTAAACACCCGAGGTGGCAGAGGCCTTCAGCGCGGCGGCGCGGTGGGCTTCTGCGCGGCGTACACAGCGGACGCGGTGGGCTTCGGCGCGGCGTACGCAGGTGACACGGTGGGCTTCAGCGCAGAGGACGAGCCGACGCGGTGGGCTTCGGCGCAGAGGACGCAGCCGACGCGGTGGGCTTCGACGCAGCGGACGCGGCCGGCTTCACATAAGAGTGCATTGTCGTCGGACAGTGACTCATGCCTCTCTCGATGATATATAGTATTAATGATGATAACTATCAGAGCACAGCACAAACAATAATTCACAGCGGTTTATATACGGAATTTCTAGGGGAGGAGCATAGAAGCATCACATATATCGCTCAGCGAGGCTGATATCCGCTAGACTTAAAATGATGTACAGCGGCTAGGCTGTGGATGTTATGCAATGTTGCTTATCTTATATTGCTCACCTAAGCATCTTAAGTGTTATCACTTCCTGCCCTAACATCCGCCTCACGAGGGAAGGGTCTGAACGGGGAAAGCGAATCATATAGGGAGAATCCCCACCCCTCAATTAGTGTAAAAATGCGTTTATTTTTTGCCAAGTCGTTAAACCCAAGGAGTAGGGGAACCTTGAAGTTACAATGGAATACGGCGCATCACGAGTTTGGGGGTCTTGTGCGCCCGCGATGCCTCTGCGGTCAAGCGGTTCGTAGCGTAGAGGATAGTGACGTCGCTTTATGCAAGGGATGTCGTGGTTAGGTTCTTCTACACTTTTGCATTTCAAATGACTGGTTGAGATTTGGGGGATCCTGACGTCTCTACAATTTTCAAACGTTTTTCACCTAATTTCCGGCTGAATACTGTGGTATTCAACATGATGATGTATAAATGTTTAACATCAGTGACACACAGGTACAAAGTGCATGAAGCAGCACTGGGCACAATACGGGTAGCGTACAAAGGCTACGGGCTCCTCACAGTCTGTTTCCATACATGGACCAGTGATCTCACGAAAAACCATCCCGCTCGGATTTTTAAAAGAGAGCAGGATGTGACGCCCGCAAATGGACCTAAACGAAAGTACAGCTTGGTTAATAGTTTGTTATTATTAATGTCGTTGTGTTCTAATGCTTGTGTTTAACGCTTGGTATTGAGCGCACAATTATGTGCTTGAATAAATATAAATAAATAAATAAATAAATAAACGGCGATCGATACACTGTCTCCCTCATCTTTGCCTGTCACATGGAAATCAGAGGTCTGCTGAAGGTTTTCTAAAACCTAACACCAATAATGTCCGCCGATGCTCGAGTGGTGGTTCACCTGTTCACGCTGAAGTGTAATCCATCTTTAGACAAGGAGCCTTCGAGGGAAGAAATCAAGCTGGCCAAACGGACGGCCAGCATATAAAGGACTTCGAAGCACGTCAACTTGACGTTGACGAAGACGTTGTGGTTTAAAAACCGGACCTCCAACCTCTCCCGCATGATGCAACCTCACTTCCCCTGCGCTCCGAGCCGCTTGCTAGCAGAGGGATCGCGGGCGTACAAGACCCCCAAACTCGTGATGCGCCGTACTCCATTGTAACTTCAAGGACCGCCTACTTCTTGGGTTTAACGACTTGGCAAAAAATAAACACATTTTTATACTAATTGAGGGGAGAGGGTTCTCCCTATATGACTCGCTCCCCCCGTTCAGACATACGCTTCAAACCCTTCTCTTGACAGAGACTTGGGCTATACGAAAACAGGATGAACACGCGATCAGCGTCGCGCAGCGTGGAATCGAGAGGACGATGATCACAGTGACACGATTCACGCAAACGAGAGAAGGCCTCCGGAGTTCCGAGCATCGCTGACGTTCGAAGATCAGCGACGCTGTCGCGTGGGCCAAATTGTCGAAAATCAGGTGGGGCGGCCACGTAATGCGCTTCGCAGATACCCGCAGGACGCGATCCGTTACCGACTGGGTTCCACGGATCTCAAGAGAACACCAGGACGCCCACCAACGCGTTGGTCGTACTTCCTGAACGTCTCTGAACGAGCGATATGACGCTCTTCGTGTCCCTCGCGCGAGGAGGACCATTGGAGCACTCAAGCACGCGACAGGGACGAATGGCGCCCGCTCGAGCAAGTCGATGATCAACGGGACGACAGGTGATACATATTACCTTACATGCCCATCTCGTCATCACACAAACGAAGAACGCAAGTATGCCCACCCAAGGATATAGGAGGCATGTACTGCATGCCTTCAAGAATTTATGGGCTACTCAAAAGCGCCATGTTGTTGTCGAATCTACCATTAAGCGCTGGTGTTGAGTAGTACGCGGGAATATCAGAGTGTTTCAGATTTTCAGGAATAGTTCGCATTACTGTGAGGAAGAAACCAAACACTCGAAACTTTTTCGAGTGATAATAAGCGAACCAAATATAGGAAAGCTCTGTCCGAAGACTTTGTTTCTAAAACTATCGGCCCAGAAATTTATAATATTGTCTAACTGCTGTAAAGTCTACCCACCGGCTAAATATTCACGCGATTCCAACTTCAAACGGTCAGTGACGCACAAGAATCGAAAACATCGATGGACAACGGTTAGCTGAACGATACTGTCTAATTGCTGTGAAGTCTGTCCACCTATGCTTTTATCTTTTCTAAGCCGTTCGCTAGACTCCCACCTTGATCTATCAGTAATACCAAGCGAAATGTGTTGCCCTTGGATCGGGGAAAGCAGACGTATGGAGAGACAGACAGAAATACTGACGGAGGTGTTCGCTCTTCTAAAATCCCGCTAAGTCTACATCCATTTCTCCGCAGATAAATAGTCTTAACACTGGCACAATTCCCTATTTCTTTCTGTAACGACTCCTACTCTGCTGTAGAATGCTGGCCGCTGTTTTAACTACGAAGCCCAATTTATGCTTGAATAGAGCCGAGCAGGCTAGAACTGCTAGAATGAGAAACGGGAGATATGCACCAGCAAGAAAACCCTTTACCTTTTCCTCGGGCTGAATATCGGCGATAGGTTTCAGCGTATTCGCATAGTCGAACATGAGGACGACCATCCTTCTTACATTCTCGGCGACAGTCGTCAGACTTGCGGGACCGTTGGAGGCGTCGAAGATCATCTGGAACCAAATAATGAGACGTTGCTGCATGCTGTGCATGACTTCACAAAACAACTGCTGATGTTCATGTTTCGTTTACAAGTTCGCAGCTGTCTCCAGGAGCACAATGATAGCAGTCCACTCTTACAGTAAAGAAAATATTTTTCAACAGAACTGCGACGCTAACAGTTTGAACCTTTTAGAGTGGCTATACTGCACACCAGTCTCAGTGGAATCTGAAGACTATTTAAGAATAGAATTCGATACTCGTATCACGCGTACTTGGCTTCATTTGCTGCTTTATGTCTAGCACAAAGAATGATATATCCATCCTTCCTTTAGTATAAAGGTGTGCTTTGTGTTTGCCAAGTCGTTAAACCAAACAACTGGGGAGACCCCGAATTTTGAGGGGTCTCCCCAGTTGTTTGGTTTAAATTGGAAAAAGTTGGTTAATTGGTTTGGAATTTAATTTTGAGTCGCGGCGGTGGCGCTCATGAGCGCTCAGTTGTGCCCGCGATGCCTGTTCCTGCGAGTGGTTTGGGGCGCAGTGGGTATTGGAGCTGCTTCACGAGACAGAGATCGGAGGTTCGCTTCTCGGGTCTTGCGGCGATTTTGCATTTCCTCTGACCGGCCGAGATTTGAGGGATCTCGACGTCCACACAGCTTTCAGGCGTTTTCTGTAGATTTTTCTAGCTGTATGCCGTAGAAAGTAACGTTGTTGCGGCTTGTTTGTTCCCTAACCGGTTTTTAACTGCAACACTTTGAGTAAGATATTCGGTGGCGATGTCCGTTCCTCCACGTGGTGCCACTGGAAACTGCTCGCTCTGCGAGCTAAGCTAAGCACGGACATTCGAATGCAGGCGACAGGCCCTTGTGACAGGCCGGCCTACGAAGACCCATGTCACATCACATGGTTGATGACGTTACATGAGTATCGAGATAGTGCTACGGCGTCCGCGGGAGCCGACGCGCACTCGCAGAGCCCGACGAGTGTGAGAAGTATGCGAGGGTCCCTGATGCGAGGACGGCATCGGGGGGCAACAGAGCTAGTCCGAAAGTCCCGTAACGTAAACAGGATCCGCGTGGCAACGCTGAATGTGGGTACGTTGACGGGCCGCTCGTGCGAGTTGGTTGAAGCACTGAGCGTAGAAGAGTTGATTTCTGTGCGGTGCAGGAGACGAGGTGGTCCTGCCGCAAGTCAAGGGACATAGGACGAGGCTTCAAGGCCGTTCTATGTGGAAGTCCCAGGACCACCAGTGGAGTTGGAGTCATCGTCTCCGAACGATTTCGTGACTCGATTGTAAGTGTCGAACGCTTTAACGATCGGTGATGAAGATCGTTGTCGCCGCTAAGGAGCGACTCTATCACTTCTTCTCTGCGTGCGTATGCTCCGCAGACTGGCTGCTCCGATCAAGCCAAGGATGAGTTTTGGAGCCTGCTTGATGAGAAGACAGCAGAGGTGCCGTCGAAAGATGTCATCATAGTCGCTGGTGACCTTAATGGGCACGTCGGCGCGACGAAAGACGGGTACAGCTGTCATGGTGGATTCGGTTACGGGTCGCGTAACGCCGATGGTGAGCGTATCCTTGAATATGCGGAATCGCATAACCTCACCATGGTGAACACCGTATTTCGTAAACGCGACTCCCACCTCATCTCATACTATAGTGGGTGCTCCAAGTCTCAGATAGATTTCGTCCTTGTGAAGGATCGCAACCGAAGTCTTGTCATAGACGCGAAGATCGTGCCGTATGAGACGGTCGCCCCACAGCACCGACCGCTGATCTGCACCCTAAAGATCGCCGCTCCAAGACAGAAGCAGGTCGAGCGATGCGGTGCACCGAGAATCAAGTGGTGGCGAATGAGAGAGAAGGAAGCAGCTGTGATTGGAAGCAGCGCGTGCGGTTACCGACAGTCACAACTGTCGACGAAACTTCGAAGAAGGCTGCCGACGCGATACGTGAAGCTGCAAGGTTGGAGCTCGGCATCACGGTACCTGGACGACGCAAGGTCGAAAAGCAGACGTGGCTGTGGACAGATGACGTGAAAGCAAAAGATCGAGAGAAGAAGTCGCTCTATCACGTGTTTCTCAGCGAGAAGACAGCCGATAACTGGCGGAAGTACCAAGAAGCGAGGAAATCTGCAAAGAAGGTCGTGGCTGTTGCAAAAGCCACTCATTATGGAGATGTCAACGGGAAGCTCGAATCGCGTGATGGTGAGCGGTATTTATACCGACTTGCTAAGAGCCGCCATCGCCGAACCGAGGATATTGAAAAGTTTTTTAGCATCAATGATGAGAGCGGCCATCTTCTGACAGACCGCAAAAAGGCGCTGAAGCGATGGCGTGATTACTTTGAGGAACTTTCCACTATGGAATTTCCTCACCCGGCCATCCCTTCTGTGGCTTCTGTCCACGGTCCCGTTCACAAGATCACCATGGAGGAGATAGAAGCGGCTCTGAGGAAGATGAGGCCAGGCAAAGTGACTGGGCCCGACGACGTGGCAGCTGATCTGTGGAAGTCAAAGCTGTGGTACCCTGCTGAGTGGTTGGCGCAGTTCTTTAACCAGGTTGTGGCGGAGAAGAAGGTGCTGAGTGTTGGCGCCAAAGCACGACGATTCCGATTTGGAAGAAGAAGGGCAGTCCTGCAGACTGCTCCAATTACCGTCCGATTCGCTTGCTCTCGCACAGCATGAAGATCTTTGAGCGAATTGTCGATGGTCGAATTCGTGACATCGTCCAGCTTTCCAGCAATCAGTGCGGTTTCGTAGCTGGCTGTGGCACCATTGATGCCATACACGCCACTCGCCTGCTGATAGAGAAGCATCGCGAGAAACAGAAGGCAGTGCATATCGCCTTCCTCGACTTGGAGAAGGCCTTTGACCGCGTACCGCGTGAAGTGATATGGTACGCCTTGCGACATCATGGAGTTCCTGAAGAGCTCATAGAGTGGGTGCGAATCCTCTACTTTTCTCCAAAGAGTAGAGTTCAAGCTGCAGCCGGAAGCTCGATGGAGTTCCCCGTCTCTGTCGGGGTGCACCAGGGTTCTGCGCTTTCCCCACTCCTTTTTGTTGTCGTGATGGACGCCATAACACGAGATCTTCAGAAGCCAGTCCCCTGGACACTGCTTTATGCTGATTACGTAATGCTCGCTAGCGAAAGTAAAGGTGAACTCGAGGGAGAGGTGCAAGCTTGGTGTGATCGCTTGGAGTGTTTTGGACTCAGATTGAACGTGAAGAAGACCGAGTATCTAACGACGGACGTTAATGAGTCCAACTCCATCAAGGTTAACGCCATCGAGCTCCCACGCACTTCGGTTTTTAAGTGCCTGGGATCAGCAGTAGCATCTGATGGCAATCTGATGATTGAAGTGAACTCACGCGTGAGTGCAGCTTGGTCCAAGTGGCGCCCGTTGACTGGCGTGCTCTGCGATAGGAAGATGCCAGAGCGGTTAAAGTCAAAAATATATAGAACTGTCGCCCGACCGGTAGCGATGTACGGTGCTGAGTGCTAGCCTGCGACCAAGGAGGTTGAAACGCGCCTCAGCGTCATGGAGACGAAGATGCTGCGCTGGACGGCTGGAGTCACCCGCATGGACCGCATCAGAAATGATGCTATTCGGCAGAAGTTCGGTGTCGCGCCGATAGCGGACAAGATGCGCGAAGCTCGCTTACGGTGGTACGGCCACGTTCTGCGTGGAAAGGAAGATAGCGTCCGCAAGATAGGCCTTAAGGTCGAGGTGGTAGGAAAGCGGCCTAGAGGGCGTCCGAAGCAGCGCTGGTCTGACACGTTACATATGGACTTGAAGGTTGCTGGTGTCCAACCTGATCTAGCGCTGGATCGGGAGAGGTGGCGTCACGACACCAGAATTGCGGACCCCGCTACGAAGCCGGACAGACGCTGAAGAAGAAGAAGAAGACTTTGAGAAAGATATTTAGCATAATGATGTACAAATGTCCAACACCATACATGGAGCCCTGACTTTGGGAAAACCCCATTATGCTCTGGCTTTACAAGAAGCCAGGATGCGACGCCGTATAACCAACTTTGAACCAAAGCTTAGGTAAACCTTCATGACATGACCTTCACCGTCATTATAACAGCTCCGTTTTCCTTTAGCTACCCGCAACTTCGACACCTACCTTCAGGATGTTGTCCCTTTTACCGGATCAAAAGGGAAGTTCGCACACAATAACGTGGGAGTAAAATCGCTTCATAGGCGACTTCATGTAACTAAAGAAGCCCGTGTCGGCCGGCCGAAACTGATCCTTCAGCTCCCTACACATTAGCAACAGCATATTATGATGGCCGAAGGTGTTTCGATCAGATATATCGATCGATATTACCGTTCGTTTGGGCGGTAATACCGCTTCCCTCTCAGATTTATTCGATGGGAGTGGGTGCTGCGTGAGAGCGGTGATGTCGATTTCCTCTCACAAGGAAAGGTTACCAACTCAAGGTGAGCTTTTGCGATGCTATTTTGAAAAGATGTATAGCCCTGTGAGCGGAGTTCAGAACCACAGTTAGTTTTCGATGGACGATTTTTTAAAGACATGAAAAGGAGGTCTGAAAGCGTGCGGGCAACTATCATCAATCCCTACGACACGAGATGTGGCGCTGCGGCGCAGTTAGTAGGAGTGCCGCGTCATAGGAGCATACCGTCAGGCTTTTGAGTTCAAACCCGCGTACTGCCGATATTTTTTCACATATTAGTTTGTTGTTATTACGCTTTCCCGTGATCACAGGAGTCAATTTTAGACCATGAATGCTTACAACAAACCAAGTCTGTCTATTTGCATCTCTATATGTCAACAATCAAATCGTCTTCAAATGTCAACATTTTCAACAATGCCTACATGCACTATATCATTTCTCTGGAACTAAAAAGTCCTGTCTTGCTCCTCCCTTTTAGCCAATAGCTATGGTACATCTGTGTGAAACAAGTAAAACACAATTGCGTGTCATACCAGCAGCATCTTACAAGAGCCAGAAGAAGGGAACAATCTTCTCTCTGTTAAAGAATGACCACTTCTTCTTCGTTGAATGCGTAATCTGTGGATGTAAAGAAGGGTCCTGGGTGAACATCGAAGTATCCAGCTGTCGTCCACGCGTATGACAGACACGGCCGAAACACCGGAGCGCAGAACTGTCGGTAGATTTGGCTTATAATCTGCAATCAAAAGAAATGTCACGGGTGGTGCCCAGTTCGGATTTGTGATATGCTATGATATGATGGTACAGATGAGCATTGTTGAAAAACTAGCATATATGAATGCACAAATAGACAGTCTTGGTTTGCTGTAAGCATTGATGGTCTAAAATTGCTTCCTGTGTCCATGAGAAAGCATAATAACAACAACGTACGTGCAAAAATATTGGCAGCACTAGGACTCCATCTGAAAAAAGCCCGCCAGTGTGCTCTTACGAGGCGGCACTCCTACCAACTGCGCTGCCGAGCCACATCTCGTGGGGTGTCGTAGCGGTTGATGATAGTTGCGCGCACGACTTCAAACCTCCTTTTTTCAGGACTTTAAAAAAGCGTTCAGCAAAAACTAACCGTAGTTCTGGACTCATCCTGTCAAAATAGCATCGCAAAAGCTCACCTTGAGTTGGGAACCTTTCCTTGTCAGATCTAACCGATTGGGATGAGATTGCGTGATTGTGTTTACCAACGGACGCGCTTCGAAGCAAGGCAGACGTTTCGATCGGGCGGTCGATATATCGATCGACATGATCTATCGTTTGAGCGGCGCAATAATTTCTCTCTTAATCGATCGGGTGGATGTTGCGTGATTATGATGGCAGTCGAAACATCGCTCAGACAACCAATATCGATCGACATTATTGATCGTTTGAGAGTTGAAGGTCACTCAAACATTTAATATCGGTCGGTATTGCCAATCGTTTGGGGTGTGCTATCAGGCCCCCACACACTTCTGCGGCAACGTCGCGGCCCTATCCATAACCATAGGGCAGGGATGCAGAACTCGCCGTCGGCCGCGAGCTCTTCCGCGAGCGGCGGGGGGGGGGGGGGGTGGTAGGAGGGCGCGAGGCAGCGGCGACAATGAAATGTGAATCATTATTGTCGTCGCCCGGGCAGAGGCTCTCTGCGCTCTAGCCCTTCGATGAGTCATGCTGATCAGCGGCGCCCTCGGCCGCAAAAGTGTGCGGAGGCCTTTAATCGAACGGGTCATCGATCATGGTGGGATGTGTTGCGTGATTAAGATGTCTTGCGGGAAGCCTTCACTGCATGGAGAAGATTTGATCAAGCAGTCAATATCGATCGATATTATCGATCGTTTGAGTGATGCCATTTGTTGTGGATACCCAACTAGATCTATGTCCAGATATATTTATGTACTACTGTAATATAATATAATGTAATATAATATAGGACATCTCGATTTGAATAATAAGACTTATGTGAACAATATAAGATAAGCACCACTGAATATCATCCACAGGCATAACCTAGCGATATCATAAGTAGGCACTCATGAACGTAATCTCCCGTGGCGCTCGAGTGCGGCACCGTCTTTTAGGTTTACACTTGTGATACCGATTGCGGCCAGAATGTCGCCCTATCGTGGCTACGCCCACAGAAATTGTGTATATATACGATGCATTACCACTGTTGGGGGTTCTACTATTGGTTTTCTCTCAAAAGGGAGGTCAGTGAACATCCCGTGAGAATTTTCAGAGTGACCTATGGAGGGTTGTAGGGGGCCGTCTGAGAAGCACCGTAGTGGTTTTCAAATTTCCTGCGGACATCTGGGTAGGTCAAAAACTGCTAAAAACCGTACCACTTCAGTGCGGTCCGATAAAGCAAAACAGACGCCTGGAACTGCCATGTCGTGATTAGAATCTATCCTGCAAAAGGTTTGCGGCTGGAACAGTAGCGGAATTACAGCGAACTCAAAACTAGCTTGTTAGCGATACAGTAACGAAGCGGAACATTGAGGTGCGCCGCTCACGAGCCAGGTGGCAGCAGCTGGATGGCCGAGTGGGTGTGGGGGCGGAAATTGCAGGAAGAGGGTCATGGGTTCGGATCTGGGAGTTGCGATTTTGCATTACTAGGCTTGCCCACTGCTCTTCTGCCGATGTGAAGTGTATCTTGCACACCGTAGTGTACCATTCTGAAGTTATAGCCTTATATTAACCCGTATGATACGACTTAACAACGATGCTGCCTATTTTCCTCACCACTCTCTCCTAATCGAAGGTGTAAAGACTCTGGAAATAGAGTAATTTTTGCCCATACTTCGTCTTGTAGGCTGATTGAGGCGCTGATCACAAATCTGATAAACGTTTTCACGCGATCGCTCCTGTATTTTCATGAGTGATCAAGATTATCAATGTCAATACATAGAATCTCTTTCTTACAATGTGATCAGGCTTGGTTTTTAATCTTCTACTTTGGGATGGAAAGTAGTGTATGAAAAATAGATAATTTAGAAAAAAAGAATGGCAGATTGTCAGCAGCTTAAATAGTTTCCGTATGCGAAGAATGGGCTACATCAGTGATCGTGACCCCGCCACCTTTACTCACGACACCCACAGCAACCTACCCTGGTCGGCCGAATTTTCAAAAATGGATACCGTATTCGTGCTCTGCACCCAAAATAACAGTGCTGGGTGATGTTTGGGCGAAAAAAATTCTCGACCTCTCCTCGACTTTTGGAGAATAACAGGTTTAAATCACAAGTCTTTACTTTGGATAAAGTTATGATGATGCGACGCAAAAATGAACCAACCAATTGACGTTTGCGTCGCAAACGTCAATTGGTTGAATGTTTAGCGGCGGCACTGTAGTAAGCCTCACGACTTTAGGTAGAGAATAAAATTCCGTCAAACTTTATCTTGATGGTTAACTGGGGTGGTGTTCACGAATTTGGCAAACGCTTTTTGGTGTTACGGTACAATACGTGACGGTGAGTATGTGCAAGTAAAGGGATGGATACAGAATAACTGGCAATGTTGCATTATCGTTCACTCATGTTTAACAAGGGAAAAAGGCATAGAAACTTTACGTTTCGAGTTCACTTTGGGCATTGGCGTGCTGGTTGCAGTTCGCCAAAACTGTAAGTGAGCATTTGCTAAACAGCACTCTCTGTCGCCGACTTTAGCTGAGAATATCTTTGTCCTAAGCGAACCCGCAGTCCAAAAATATGTTGGCTAACCAGGCACAATGTAGAGACCACAGGCATCAAATATCAAGCAGCCCGGTGATGAGGTGGCAGAAATTCAACTGGTTAAAGTGACGACTTCCTTCAAAAGTGCGACTGCACTGCAGCAGCGCTTCATGCTCAGTCTTCGTGCAGAATGAAAGCTAGAAAGCCCAATATTGTAATTGTATGATTTTTCGCTCAAATTTTTCAATTTTTCAGGACGCCAATATTTTCCCGCATCAGATCGAACGCTGATGTGGAGGCCTTCTTCGATCATATAACTGCGCTGACCTAACATGCCCTACAGAGACATTGCACTCGGCTGCATGACCAACGAATCCCTCTTTTCTCTTTCTCGTAATTACGGGCCTGTTCGACTTTATGCGGCCCACCACTATCGATCCATGCTGCCAAAACTCGATGAGACTTTGGGTTTCCGGTCTGCGTAGATCACAGCTTGAATAGCCTTTTACATTTAAGTTGACTTACCCAAAAAGTGACAACTTTGTCTGAAATTTTATAAAAATTTCATTTTCTGTGGAAAAATAACGGCTTATAGCTTGACGCAAAAAACGTGTTTTTGCGTCGCAAACGTCAATTGGTTGAATGTTTAGCGGCGGTACTGTACAAGTACCCAATCTGCAATACCCCCCCCCATTAGTACTGCAGAACGGCAGAAAAAAATAAAGCTGCAATAAGACCAATACTACGGAGTGGATCAAAAAAGACACATTTCATAAAAGATGGTAGATTAGTAAAAATTACAAGAACGTTCTCTATAGAAACTCGAACACTGATTGGCACATCCATGAAATGGAACGAAGCAACACATCTCGATCATGTCCGGAACTGAGATTAAAATGAGAAACATTTTTAAAACAAGCAGAGAACATTACAAAAGGATCATAACTTTGTGGAAACTAACAACAGCTTTCCCAGCGAAACAGGCATACTTTTTTTTGGGAATACGACATAGCTCTGTGCAACGAAAACCTCACTTTCATATCCGACAGGAGGTCAAAAAAGAGTTAGAAAATGAAAACGGTGTCTGGCCGAGGTCAAAACGCATTCTACATCTACAAAAACGGAAGGCAATCCGCAAATCATTGTTCCGGATTCGAACACTATACCCTTCACATGTAAGTCTGCATCGCTATCCACACGCCCTCCCCAAGCTGCCCAGCCTGCAGTGAATGATTCACTTGAATGTACCTCCGGCCTCCCTGAGGAACCTAACAAATTGTCAGATTTCTAAAATATAGCTATAATTAAAGCTCCATAGCTTTTGAAGGTTTATTTCTGAGCACTACAAGGTTATTCAAGATTGTACATACTATCGTGACTCCAAAAATCGAGGAGGGGTCGAAAACTTTTTTCGCCCAAACATCGCCCAGTACTGTTATTTTAGATGCTGAGCACGAATACAGTGTCCTTTTTTGGTAAGTTTGATCACTCAAGAAAATTCGGGAGCACGCGATCGCATGAAAACTTTTATCCGATTTGTGATCAGCGCCTCAATCAGCCTACAAGACGAAGTATGAGCGTAAATTACTCTAAGAGTCTCTACACCTTCGATAAGCAGCGAGTGGTGGGGGAAAATAGGCAGCATCTTTGTTAAATCGTATCGTACCGGTTAAATTAAGGCTATGATGTCAGTATGGTACTGTACGGTGTTCAAAATACACTTTACGTCGACAAAAGAACAGTGAGCAAGCCCAGCAATGCAGAATCCCAACACCCGGATCCGAACCCACGATCCTCTTCCCGCAAGTCAGCCCCGAACCAGTCGCTGCCACCAGGATCGTGAGCGGCGCACTTCAATGTTCCGCTTTGGTCACTGTATCGCTAACAAGCAAATTGTGAGTTCGCTGTAATTCCGCTACTGTTGTAGGCCCAAACCCTTTGCAGGATAGGTTCTAACCACAACATGGCAGTTGCAGACGTCTGTTTTGCTTTTTCGGCCCGCACTGAAGTGATACGGTTTTTTGCACTTTTTGACTTACCCAAATGACCGCAGGAAATTTGAAAACCACTATGGTGCTTCTCAGGCAACCCCCTACATCCCTCAATAGGGCACTTTGAAAACTGTCTGGGGCGTTTCGATCAAACAGTCGATATTGATCGGTATTATCGCTCTTTTGAACGCGATAGTGATTTCTCTTCAACGTACTGAAAGAAGGGAAATCAATCGGAGACAGAAAATCCCACCATATGTAAAGAAGGAAGGCATGAGTCACTTTCTGCCGTGGTTCGTCAACAGCGAAAATCAAGTTTCCACCCCCCCCCTAAGTTTTCGACTTCACCGAGCTCTCGGGTATAATTCTTCTCGTGTGTCCCCTCAAAATTAGTGGACAATATCATCGTCTGGAAGACGTTCTTTTTGATTTGGAAAATGTTCGCTCTGGTCTCAAGAACATACTTCGCGCGCTGGGTTACTAAGCTATTTCTGCTTGCCCAGGTCCTCCAATTTAAGGAGGTGGACCAGGACAAGTCAGCGAAGAAAGTTCGTCGAACCTATGCTCGGTTCAACTACGCTTTCAACCAAGTCTTGCCCCTAGGTCCCAATTTTCGGCAGTGCTTTGACCAGTTTCCATAGCACTGTATGCAGAGGAAAACAGTATTCATGTCCTAAGTCACCTTTTTCGAAATTCGTCACACCTTGTGGCTTAAACACGGCGACTGGACGGAGACGCAGACATTCGATTAGGCTTGACGAGCTGCAATAGGTTGTGAACACAACCCTAGACGAAGCAGGAGTGCTGAGGACATTTTCTTGAGTGCTATACAGGGATATGAGTGACACTCAGCAAGGCATCAATCTGTAGTAGGCGCACGTTTCTGCGTGTTCGACTTCGACGCTAGGGTTGCTTCCTTATCCAGCGTTGGTTGCCGGCAAAGCCGGCAACGGATGCTGGGTGAGTAAACATCCCCATCTAGGTTTTGGCTACGGTCCTAGCGTGGCCTGTCATACCCGTAGCCGGCAAGCCTGGCGTGGCCCGCACGTCCAGCGTCAGTCACGGGCGAAGCCGGCGACGGACGCTGGTGCTCATACAGTACAGTTTGAGTCGTCATGACATGTAGATAACCTGTCCGACGAAAAGGCTGTTTGCCTGGAATGTACCGCAGGTGCATACCGGCGGAAGTTACTGCTCCATCTAGGGAAATAAGCTGTAAAGAGCCCGATGCTTTTATACGCTGTCCGTATTGCGACCAGTCCTGTTCCATGCACATTGTGCTTATGTATCACTGGTGTTGAACGTTCCTACATCATTATGTTGAGTATCATTCTCATGTTCTTTTGGTTAAAGACCGGCCAGAAAAAAGTCACAACACGGTTACTTCCTACAGCGTACAGCCGAAAAAATCTATAGAAAACGCTTGAAAACTGTATGGACGTCGAGACGAGAAACTAACTCTGACCTCCATCATCACATGAAGTAACGCTGCTATCCACTACGCCACGAAACGCTTGTCGGAAGCGGCATGGTGGGCGCATAACCGCTCGTGAGCGCCGCCGCGACTCCACAGTAAATTCTGGGTCCCCCTGCTCGTTTGGTTTAACGACTTGGCAAACGCGAAACATTTTTTATCCCAACTGAGAAGTGGAGACTATTCCTATATGACTCCCTTGCCCAGTTCACACGCAGACCCCTCACTTGTCTGTCGCATGAGTTGGAGATAGGATTGCCTGGTCGCAAGCTGCAGCAACCTGCTTTTGGCTGCGTTCTCTACCTGCCGCTGTCGTAGATGATGTCACCGCAACCGGTGCGTGGTGACACCTACAGATTGGCTGCCAGCACTGCTCACCTGAGATCTGGGGGTAATGAGTGACGGTCGATGGACACAATCCAGAAGGGTGGGACGGGTCATCGGCGATACTGGTGCGACATCGCGCAGTTGCAAGCAGATTTGCTCGATTTCGCGCAGTGTGGTCAGGATCTCGTCACAAGGACTTGGACGAATATCCACGACGGGAGCCGACTCGGCACGCGAGGATGGCGACGTGGGACTCTCATCGGAGTCCTCCTGAAACTAACTGACTGCATAGCTTCCCGCTGTAAGAAGCACACTTCGGCCAACTTACCCTCTTATTTACACAAGGCAAATCGCCAAACATGGATGCGCCGGAAAGTTTTTTCACAACGGCTGTGTCGAGGCTGTTAGTCAGATGAGTGCCATTCCGTCTCGGATTCTTCTGTCGGCCTGTTTTATCGCGGTCGGGTCTAATCGCTAAAATCGTCCATATCAATGAAATAAAAGGCCAGCACCACGGTCGCAGTAATAATGCCTTCTTGCAAAAATGCGCCTTTTAATTTCTTTTAATAATTCAGTGCAATATCTCAACCATTCAGAAAACATATCTGCAACCTGAATAACTACAGAAACAAACGGAGAGCGATCCAAATGGTCACAGCTGCAGAACGCTTCAAAAATGTGTATATTTAGACGGTCACAAAGCATTACCCATTCAGTTAAATGTTTCGCGGCTTCTTTTAGAGCGGAAAATGACAGGATCTTGATTTGCAGTGAAAAGAAGAGAAATGCAGCATTTCGAGACAGCGGTTGCAGAACCTCTAAGTTCAGCAACAATTTCAACCATCTAAGATTACCTGCACACCTTTGAGAGCAAACTAGCGCTTCCAAGTGTAAATAAAAGTTAGGATTAAAGGGTATTGGGCAAAGGTCATTGTTAAGTAACCGCATCCTGTTCAGTCAGTTTTGTGACAACATTTACACGAGAAGGGTTTGAAGCGTGTAGACACAACTGGGAAAACGAGTCATTTAGGAAGAACCTCCTCCCTTCGTTTAATATAAAAGTGTGTTTTGGTTTTTACCGAGTCATTAAACCAACCGAGTAGGGGAATCTCGAATTTACTATACAGTCGCGGTGGGGCGCTAAGTGGTCGTTTAGGCCTTGTTTAAGGTCCATGCACACTTTTGCGACACTGCGGCGCAGCAAGTGGGGCGACGGCTATCTCAGCGAAATCCGGCGGTCGCGGCGCGGTCGTGTTAGAGCATCGTTGTAGGCAACGGGACGAACCTCGCCGTGCATGCTGCGCCGCCAGAAATGATTTGAACCATTCCAGCCTGCGGCACTCAGCGCGGCGTCGCCTGTGATAGCCGCCGCGACAGCCGCAGGAGTGTGCATGCCCCCCCCCCCTGCGGCACGTGTCGCAGTGCCGCGACGCCGTCGTGGCCCTATGCCTCATCATGGCCGCGCCGCGCTGTCGCAGAAGTGTGCATGGGCCTTTAAGGCCCATGCACACTTCTGCGACACCGCGGCGCGGCAGGAGGAGCGACGGCCACCTCCGCGAAATCCGGCGGTCGAGGCGCGGTCGCGTTAGAGCATCGTTATAGGCAACGGGACCGACGCCCCAGTGCATGTCGCGCCGCTAGGAATGATTTGAACCATTCCAGCCTGCGGCACTCAGCGCGACATCGCCGGCAATAGCTGCCGCGACAGCCGCAAAAGTGTGCATGCCTCCCTCTGCGGCACGTGTCGCTATGTCGCGCCGCGCCCGTCGCAGCCCTATCCTTCATCATGGCCGTGCCGCGCTGTCGCAGAAGTGTGCATGGGCCTCTAGTGTGCACGCGACGCGCGACGCGACGCCATGTGTAATGGCCAAATTGATCGAGCGACGCGATTGACTAATTCGGCCGCTACATATGGCATCGCGTCGCGCGCACACTAAACGACTCCTAAAGAGCGCTTACTTGTACGCCCGCGATGCCCCACCCCCTCATGCAAGCGGTTCAGGGCGCAGTGGAAAGTAGCGTTGTTTCATAAGATGGAGGTCGGAAGTTTGGGCTGTGGATTTTGCAGCATTTTTACATTTTCACTGGACAGTTAAGATTTGAGGGGTCCTGACTTCCACACAGTATTCAAGAGTTTTCACAGGTTTTCTCCAGCTGTATGCTGTGGAAGGGTCAGTGAAGCCCAGTCGGAGGAGGTGCCGGCTGTCGCGCACATCCGATACCACGTTCCTGGTCCGAATTTCGCGCCCAGGCCAACCAAGCTTTCCACCCCTCCGGGGTCGCTAAATTAGTAAAAGACTTGGCTGTGAAGGATAAAGCGCTGACTTGTTCATCGGCTGGCCACCGGAAGTCATTGTATGGCCAAATACGTACCCAAGTCGCCTCCTTGACACCCCGTGGCCCATCCCAAAGGGAATTTAGTAGCGTCGTCCTTTATCCTTTGTTCATTTTGCTGTGGGAAGTAACATTGTTGGGACTTGTTTTATTCTGAGCGTTTTTCAACCATAAGATAATGAGAAGGATACTCAACATAATGATGTGCAGTACCCGACATGCCGCTGCGCCCAACAAGCACAAGCGGCGCGAAAGATTAAGAGCGGCGTAAAAGGTCGCCGAAGAGCGCCGTTTTCCGCTCGTCACGCGTCGCGTGTGACGCAATTCGCGTTAGGGCGTTGCGCTCTCAACTTCCGGACGTTAGGCTGATGGAAGGAGCCTATCCATGCGTTTGGACGAGCATGGCCTACTGTTTGGAACAAATTGCCGGCATGGCGCGAGCTGTGAACAAGGCATATAAGCCCGGTAGAATCAATCGAGTCGGCGCCACCGCTCGCTGAGTGACAATAGGTTGATGGGCTGATGGAAGGAGCCTATCCACGCGTTTGGACGAGCATGGCCTACTGTTTGGAACAAATTGCCGGCATGGCGCGCGCTATAAACAATGCATGTAGGCCCGGTAGAATCAATCAAGTCGGTGCGACCGCTCGCTGAGTGACGATAGGCTGAAGGGCTGAGGAAGGAGCCTATCCACGCGTTTGGACGAGCATGGCCTACTGTTTGGAACAAATTGCCGGCATGGCGCGAGCTGTGAACAAGGCATATAAGCCCGGCAGAATCAATCGAGTCGGCGCGACCGCTCGCTGAGTGACGATAGGCTGATGGGCTGATGGAAGGAACCTATCCACGCGTTTGGATGAGCATGGCCTACTGTTTGGAACAAACTGCCGGCATGGCGCGCGCTATAAACAATGCATGTAGGCCCGGTAGAATCAATCAAGTCGGTGCGACCGCTCGCTGAGTGACGATAGGCTGAAGGGCTGAGGAAGGAGCCTATCCACGCGTTTGGACGAGCATTGTCTACTGTTTGGAACTAACTGCCGGCATAGCGCGCGCTGTGTACAATGCATATAGGCCTGGCAGAATCAATCAAGTCGGTGCGACCGCTCGCTGAGTGACAATAGGTTGATGGGCTGATGGAAGGAGCCTATCCACGCGTTTGGACGAGCATGGCCTACTGTTTGGAACAAATTGCCGGCATGGCGCGAGCTGTGAACAAGGCATATAAGCCCGGTAGAATCAATCGAGTCGGCGCCACCGCTCGCTGAGTGACAATAGGTTGATGGGCTGATGGAAGGAGCCTATCCACGCGTTTGGACGAGCATGGCCTACTGTTTGGAACAAATTGCCGGCATGGCGCGCGCTATAAACAATGCATGTAGGCCCGGTAGAATCAATCAAGTCGGTGCGACCGCTCGCTGAGTGACGATAGGCTGAAGGGCTGAGGAAGGAGCCTATCCACGCGTTTGGACGAGCATGGCCTACTGTTTGGAACAAATTGCCGGCATGGCGCGAGCTGTGAACAAGGCATATAAGCCCGGCAGAATCAATCGAGTCGGCGCGACCGCTCGCTGAGTGACGATAGGCTGATGGGCTGATGGAAGGAACCTATCCACGCGTTTGGATGAGCATGGCCTACTGTTTGGAACAAACTGCCGGCATGGCGCGCGCTATAAACAATGCATGTAGGCCCGGTAGAATCAATCAAGTCGGTGCGACCGCTCGCTGAGTGACGATAGGCTGAAGGGCTGAGGAAGGAGCCTATCCACGCGTTTGGACGAGCATTGTCTACTGTTTGGAACTAACTGCCGGCATAGCGCGCGCTGTGTACAATGCATATAGGCCTGGCAGAATCAATCGAGTCGGCGCGACCGCTCGCTGAGTGACGGTAGGCTGATGGGCTGATGGAAGGAGCCTATCCACGCGTTTGGGCGAGCATTGTCTACTGTTTGGAACTAACTGCCGGCGTGGCGCGTGCTATAAACAATTCATATAGGCGCGGCAGAATCAATCTAGTCGACGCGAGAGAACGGAGGGGAAAATTTTCGACAATTATCGATTTTTTGATAATTTCGCATTGAGGACAAGGCCGCAGCGGAGGGGAGATGACGTCACCGAAAATCAATATTTTCGAACCTGGCCAAGTAGGGTACCATTCGATAGCGTTTTTGATGGAAAATTGAACGGTGTTACTCAGAGTAGCGAGAAGTGTAACCTGGGCGAGGAAGCGCGCGGAGAACATCGATCACTGCTGTGCCAAATTGCAGCGCGGTCGTGTTTGGAGCGCGATAACTCTGTCAAGTGTAAACCCTTCCGATCGCAGCTTGTGAATTTTGTAGTATGTAGGAAGTTCTAGCAATTTTCCAAAGCATAGTGATGTAGGTTAAGAACGGACAAACTTACAGTGGTGCGAAAAGGCAAGTTAGGCTTGTGCGACGCAATTTTTCCGATTTCAGTCGACCACTGTGGTAAGCTTACAGCTCCCCAGCTGCCTAAACTTCCTTAGTTCCATCTGCCATTTAGATCGGCGGACGGCAGCGGTGAGCTTTCTTCCTCCCTTACTCACAATTGACTCTTCGACACTCGCGAAGGCACCGTTCCGTTCAGCTCGCAAAGCTCTATTGAATGGCATCAATCTAGACCAATTTTGGAAATATCGATTTTTTGATAATTTCGCATCGAGGACAAGGCTGCGGCAGAAGGACGATAACGTCATCGAAAAACGATATCTTCGAATTGGACCATGCTTAATACCATTCGACACAGCTTTTCATGCCGAATTTAATGGTAATATTGTGTAGGCAAAAACTGTAATCTGGACGAGTAAGAGCGAGAACATCGACTTGTTGTGTTAAACTACACGCGCAGCGTGTTCTGAGCGCGATAGCTCTGTAAAGTGTGAACCTTTCCGGTTGCAGCTTGTGGGTTTTGTAGGCAGCAAAATGTTCTAGTAGTGTGCTGAAACACAGTAATGTAGCTTATGATTGGACAAAGTTACAGCGCTGCGAAAATGCAGGTTAGCCTTGTGTGGCACGATTTTTTCCAAATTCAGTCGACCCCTGCGGGAAGACGCGGAGAGTTTACGGCCTACAAATATGCAGGCTAGCAGAACACTAAAGGTGCTTTCAGGTGACATGCTCACAACTTCCTAGCTTATTAAATTGTCTTAGTCCCAGCTGCCATTCTTAAGAAGCTTCACTGTTGCCGTCCGCCGCTCTAAAACGGCAGCTGTAACTAAGGCAGGTTAGGCAGCTGGAGAGCTGTGAACGCTTCCTCGTAAATTACCTTAAGTGGTCTGTTAGCCTATGCATTTGTAGGCCGTCAGCCTCGACTGAAATCGAAAAAATGGGTTGTACCAGGCTGACCTACATTTTCGCACCACCGTAACTGTGTCCATTCTTAGGCTACATCGCCGTGCTTTGGCGAGCTGCTAGAGCTTCTTACTGACTACAAAATCCACAAGCTGCAGCCGGAAGGGTTCACACTTGACTGAGTTATCGCGCTCCAAACACGCCTGCGAGTACAATTTGCGAGCGGTCGCGCACCTTGACTGATAGGTTCGATTGTACATGCATTGTTCTAGGTGCACTCCGGATGCGAACTGGACAGGCTTAGAGCAACTCCTGGGTAGGGTGGCTGGGAACTTCTGATGAAACTCCCCAAAGGCTCACTCTACAAGCTTTCGCGCCCACTCGATGCAAGCTGGGCAGTCTTAGAGCAATTCCTCAGGCCTCTGTTATACTCCCGCGGGAGCATCCGCGGAAGGGCGGGAATCGCGCCGAGACTCCTCACCTGGCCAATCGCCGCGCCTCGCCACGCCCGCCTCCGCCGTGCACCATTGGTCCGCGGACGTTCCGCGGATGCTCCCGCGGGAGTATAACAGAGGCCTAAGCCCTATGCCATACCATCGCTCACCCCGAGCGACGCCCAATAATATGCACCCATATCGATCCCATCGCGCCGCCCGATCGATATGGGAGCCTATCATTAGGCTTCGCTCGAGGTGAGCGGTGGTATGACATAGGCCTAAGGGTGCACCGCGGACGGCGGGCGTGGCGGGGCGCGGCGATTTGCCAGGTGAGGGATCTCGGCGCGATTGCCGCCCTTCCGCGGATGCTCCCGCGGGAGTATAACTCAGGCCTTAGTAGGAAGGCTAGGAATTTCATTTAGTCGCTCGCTCTGTAGGTTGTCGCGCCCACTCGATTGATTCTGTCGGGCCTATATGCATTGTTCACAGCAAGCCATGCCGGCAGTTAGCTCCAAACAATAGGCCATGCTCGTCCAAGCGCATGGGTAGGCTTCTTCCATCGGCCTAACGTCCAGAAGTTGAGGACGCCGCGCCCTAAACGATTTGCATCCGGCGCGACGCGTGGCGAGCGGAAAACGGCGCTCTCCGGCGCCCTTTTGCGCAGCTTGTGCTTGTTGGACGCAGCGGCATGTCCGGTACTGTACGAACATTCAACACCAGTGATATGCAGGCACGAAGTGCTTGCAACGGAAGGACTGCTCACAATAAGGGCAGTGCATAAAAGCGACGGGCCCCTGGCAGCTTGTCTCCCTAGATGGAGCAGTAACATGAGGTTGCGGTATCTTCCAGTCTTTCCTTATGGCAGGTTGCTCACCTGTCACGACAACGCGAACTGTGCTCTCTTTATTTGAATATGTCACAACACACAGACACGAAGTGCTTGAAACGGAAGGACTGGTCACAATACGGGCAAAGTTGAAAAGCTACAGGCTCTTCACACCTTGTTTCCATACATGGAGCACTGACTTCGGGAAAACCCATCATGCTCTAGCTTTACAAGAAGCCAGGATGCGACGTTGTATAACCAGCTTTGAACCAAAGCATAGGCAAACAGCTTTTCAACGCGAGGAGGACACAGCAGCACCAGCGACAATGTTGTTCCTTTTTGTCGATCAAAAGTACGGTCGTGCACAACGACGTGGGAGTGAAATCGCTTCATAAGCGACCTCATGTAACTGAAGAAGTTCACGTCGGCTGGCTGACTCTGGCGGAAGCATCCGAAGGGGGAGCGAATAGGCAAGTTCTTTCCTAGGGGAATAGTAGCTTGAATCGCCACGTGGTTCATGGGGAACCATCAAATCTGAACCGAGCAGTGGAAATGCGAAAATGCTGGAAGGCACGGGAACCCAATCCTGACCTCTGCCTCGTGAAGCAGCGTAAGTGCCCACTGTGCCCCGAGCCGGTTGCAGGAACAGGCATCGCGGGACCCAAGTTATCGCTCGTGAGCGCCGCTGTCGCGACTCAATAGGAAATCCAGGTGCTCCTAGTCGTTTGAATTAAAGACTTGGCAGAAACGGAACACACTTTAATAATAAATCAAGGGAGGAGATTCTTCCTATATTCCTCGTATGCCTGGTTCAAACATACGCTTCAGACCTTTCCCTTGTTAGTAACGGAAGTGCAGACTGCCCGCGGCCTTGTCTACCTACATCAATCTCGATCGTGTACCGAAGATTCGTTCATGAGATCGAAGATGCTGCTCACATCTCACGGGAAGAAGTTACATGGAAAGTTCGACTGAAGATAATGGCGAAAATAGCTCTTACTGCTCCCTCCCCTTTGTATTTTAAAAAAATATTCATATAAAGATTCATTTTATTCTAATTACAGATGACCGACATGGGCACGTAGATGACTGACAGATCGCGATGAAATCTGGAAAAAGGTTAGACTATTTCACAAAACTATTGAGCGAAAAGTTCAGCGAGAAATAAACGCGATCAATCTAGACTCGAAAGCAAGCGCCAACTTATTGAGCGAAAAATCATGCCTCCACACTATACATAGTTGTGCTCTCGAAATTTTTTCGAATACTCGAACGGTTTCGAATGCTTGCAAGTTCCGAATAATCTAATTCGAATGCATTCGAAAAAGCGGCTTCTCCGAATATTCGAATTCGAATGGAACATCGGGATCCAGAAAGGAAAGAAACATGACTGATAGTTTGGTGGCAATGATCGATAGACGGCTAACCGTGATGTAGTGGGAAGCTTATTTATTTATTTATTTCACACACCCATCAAGAGTGTGCACAAATGTACAAAATAAGACATTCTGAGCAACACGAGGAGTAGACGCTTGGGAACGTCGAAACGCTTAATACCTAATATGTGTTTCATTGGAAAAATTTCATACTGCCGCCTTTTTCGCTACTTTTAGCCATCTCCAGGTTTTCCCCAATGACATAACTATGTGAATAAAAATCATGTAGCCATGTAGAAAAACTTGCGCAGACGGCGAAGTAACTGACGCCAAAGTTGTAACAGAGGATGCTTACCATCTGGTTCCATTCCAACGTCGAGACACTTCTGAAATCGACACGAACGACAGACATTTCGTCCAGCTGAAACGTGCGCCGTATACAGTCGACATAAAATTGGAATGCGTACACAAAAAAAAACATAAAGCTCGAGACTTTTTCATGAATAAGGATTGGCGGGAGGGCACACAATCATCTGATCTGACCATTTATAGGGTGAGCTATTACAAAATATTTGTCGCACAAAAACGGATAGAGAGAACTGAATTGATGAAATATAAATCGCTATTTGTTCAGGCGCTAGAGATCACGACAGAACAGTGCTATTGGTAGGCACCCACTCCGTACTAACTAGAGCCCTAAGATCGTGAAAGTACTTTACTTTTGCAGACGACGTCGCAGCATCTCATACATAATTTCAATTTGATATTTTTAATTTGTTTCAAATCCAATATCAGATTTGACATTTCTTCATGCTGTGATGCGTAGATTATTCTCTTAAGCGGTCGATAAACAAAGATGAAGCTGAAGAAGGAAGAATTTTATGGCTTCTATTTGCAGGTGCGGAGATGGACAGATAAACAGAAACCAGTTCCTTTTCTTTTGCTGCTAAAAACTACGCGATCTCATCAGGAATGCAGATTTTGTTACTCAATAGCCGAGTTTATATTGCGAAGTTTATCAGACGAAAGTGTTTACTGATTTTCACTTTTTTGCACGAAAACCTAGAGTGGGCGGGGAAACATGTTTAAGAGGAATAGTTGTATACTATGCGTTGCAGCTGCAGGTGTTTGCATGCCGTCATGCCCAAGATAGATTGGCTAGATTGGCTCAATTCTGGCAATTTTTCACGAACGCATGCGCTGGCTGAAATCCCAGCTAGAGCGACACGTTCCAACTCTTCTTCTTCTTCTGCGTTTGTCCCGCTTCGTGGCGGGTTCCGCTATTCTGGTGTCATGACGCCACTTCTCCCGATCCAGCGCTAGATCAGGTTGGACACCAGCTACTTTCATGTCCGTATGTAACGTATCAGCCCAGCGCTGTTTCGGGCACCCTCTAGGCCGCTTTCCTATTACCTCGAATATAAGGCCTATCTTGCAGACGCTGTCTTCTTTTCCACGCAAAACGTGGCCGTACCACCGCAAGCGAGCTTCGCGCATCTTCGTCTCCATGACGCTGAGGCGCGTTTCAACTTCCTTGGTCGCTGGCCAACACTCAGCGCCGTACAATGCCACTGGCCTAATGACTGCTCTGTAGATTTTCGACTTAAAGCGCTCTGGTATCTTCTTGTCGCAGAGCACGCCAGTCAACGAGCGCCACTTGGACCAAGCTGCACTCACGCGTGAGTTCACTTCAACCATCAGTTCGAACACGTCCCACGCTCCAACTACGTTGTTAAATTTTTCCTCCCTACTCCGAGAAAGGAGAGGACTTAGTTTCTTCTCAAAGCTTAGTCCTCGTCTCTTCCCTCTTCTGCATTCTTATACGGTTTTCCAGTAGTTTCACAAAAAAATACACAATCTACCACTAAACTAAGTGAGATACGCCGCATCATCCACATCGGGGGCGGTCGAGAGATCTAACCTAAGTGAGATACGCCGCATCATCCACAGCGGGGGCGGTCGGGTGATTTAACCTAAGAGAGATATGCCGCATCATCCACAGCGGGGGCGGTCGAATCGAAGTCGAAGGATTTAGTCAATACGCATCCATGCGCACTTCATCACCATGCGCCAACACGGGACCGTTCCCACCTCCGCGACTTTACTACCGCCCATCGGGAGATCCAGGGCCGAAAACCGTATATAGGCGGCAGACGGCTTTCTGGGAGCCGATCATCCCGACGCTCGCGCGTCGCGCTCCTCCTCCCGGTCCATTGTGGGCGCCTCCAGACGTAAGCTGGAGATGTAAGGCCCGTAGTTCCCGTCTGGGCAGTGAGTGGGCAGCTCCAGTCTTTTTTAAAGGCCCTTCACTCCTCATGTATGATCAATTGTGTGTTTTTCGCATATTTTGAATAAAATAGTCTGCGAACCATGTTTTCTGTCGTGTTTTCCACTACGGGCTTGCCTCCCATTGTTTTCTGTTAATAACCTGACCCGCTAGGTTATTACACCAGTAGGGAGTTACCAGCCAGGAGGGGGGCAGTAAAGAGGATCCCATTACCAGTAAGTGAGACCGGATTTCGAAGATGTGACACCGATGTCGCGCAATGGGCGTTCACTCGCCGTCGTCGTGTCGTGAGCGTGGGAGGGCTACTTGATTGGAATAGAGTAAGTAAGGAGGATTCCGAGGAGGGTGGGAGGTATATACATGGAAGAACGGACCTGGAGGCGGGACCTGAACGGGGAACCAACAAGAAGTGAGCCGTATGGGAATTCATACGGAGAACAATGAATCTGCCGTATGCATAGCCTCTTCATACTCGACACAGCGGCGACTTTGAGCACTTCCGAGCTTCTGGATTCGGAAGACGGGTCTTCTGAGCTTCTGGATCCGGAAGACGGGCCCCCTACGTCGCGCAACAAGCGTCCTGATTCTGAATACGTATCATCGACGTCTGCCATGAGCATGGGAGGACCATTAAGGGGTGGTGGAGAAAGGCGGCTCACTCAACTCATGGGGCACCCACTTTTCGAGCTTTTTCACCTTCCCATGCGTTTCAAAACAGTTAGGTTTTTCACGCAACAGCAGTCTTACTGACGTCTAGCTCTTCCGCGAACCCGCGAACTGTTTGGGATGGTTCAGCTAACACCGAGTCCTTCAACTCGTCGTCCAGGATTGCTTTAGATCTCTAATGAGGATGGCGAGGGCGGAACTGTCTGGCCGGCGCTTTGGCGCGCGATCATTGTCGTGACCGACGATCTCACCGTTAAATTTGAGGAACGGCTCAAATAAGGGCTAACAAGCAGACGTAATTGATATTCGCAGTTAATATAATAAATATTTTACTTCAACAGCAAGTTGTCTAGCAAAAAATAATATTTTCATTGATTGCGCCCTCGGTCAACTGCCATGGCTCGTCAAAGTCGCAGGGTGTCCGAAGTCAGGCTGGTCTCCAATCTAATCACGCTAGCAGAAGCATGCTGGAGACTGACTAGGGTGACGAAATAGAACAAATTTGAATGCTATGGAGTACCTAGATCTTATCACTTCGAAAACCAAGGATTCTAAAATCAGTAAAATGCTTCAGGTACTCACAGTGAAAATCCCTGGTGACATAACGAGTACGATAGGAGCAGATAAGAGGGGTCGCAGTCTAGTCATCGCAGGACTGCCGGAGTCGGCCGAGTCTGTGAAACCATCGCTAAGGCAAGGAGAGCTTGAAGAAAAAGTTGAAGGCATTTTGGATGCCTTGAATGTAGAGTGTCGTCCCGTAGAGCTAACAGAATGAGTAAGTTGGATACTGTTCGCCCTAGGGTAGTTAAGCTTATGTTAACATCTCAAGCTCACTGGTTGACGGCCCTGTTGAACGCTCTATTGCTGCGTTCCTCTGAGCTCAGCGATGTATTTATACGTAGGAGCATGACCTCAGAGGAGGAAAGGAATTCGAGCTTCGGCAGGAAGCTCGAAACCGTAACAGCGAAGCGAGGCGCAAAGAACGGGTCGTATATCGAGGTCTCTTGACAAATGTGAAGGACTTGAGATCCAACCCTAATCAGGAAAACGGGTATTCTGTCATGACGCCGCAACAGGTTTAACATGTTTTTTGTTAAATGCTAAAAGTATCGTGAACAAGCTTCACCACCTCCACCACTTTCTTGTGACCAATGATCCGGACCTTGTTTTCATAACTGAAACATAGCTTTCCAGTAATGTTAGTTATAATGAAATTTTCGCTGGGCTTCCTTTTGTAATCTTTAGAAATGACCGGCAATCTGGCAAGAGAGGTGGTGGCGTTTGCTGTTTGTGTAAGGAAACGCTCTGCATGAGACAAATATTTTCTGATTCTGAAACAAGCTCCGATTACCTGTGCTTGGATCTTCTATGCCCTGGTGTTACTTATACAACGAGATATATCGTGATATATGGACCGCCAAGCTCTTCTACACATGACGACAATGAGTTCCGGGGGGGGGGGGGGCGCTGCCAACATGTTCTCAGCTAAATCCCAACTAATTTTAATGGGCGATTTTAATTTGGATTGCGATTGGGTAGAAAACGGCCTCAAAACTCTACGTCTTTAGAGTTTCTCAGATTTTTTAATGACTGTAATCTGACCCAATATCTATCTGAACCTACTCGCGGAGATGCTATCTTAGTTTTGATTTTGAACCTCATTTTCATACATCGAACCAGATACTTAAATTTTGTTGCGATTTTAACAAAGAACGCCCCCTAATTTTACCTTTGCCTAATTTTTTTAGGGTGAACTACGCGGCCATGAACCAATTCCTCGCTACCATTAACTGGTGGTCGGTTTTCCAAAACTTTCAATCAGCGGATGATCTGTACATGAAATTCTGCTCAGTGATGTATGATGGCTTTAGTAATATTGTTCCTCTTAGCTTTCAAAAGAAGACAACATATACAAAACCTTCATATACAAAACCTTTTGAAACAGAAGGCTAAACTTTATTCTTCTTCATCTAGTCCTATCTATAAGAAGGTTTGCTCTGACATCAATCTACAATTCAAAAAGTTTCTTGCGAACAACGAAAGAATGCTGGGAAGAGTGTCAGCAACAATACAGTTGTTTGACTACATCCGGTGTAAAATCAAGGGTAACGTGAATCTTCCTACTTTAGAGTATGGTAGCGGTAATAAATATGTAACTGACTACCAGAAGGCAGAAGCGCTGCAGCCTATTTTTTCAGTATTTTTCCATTGGCAATGATGAATCAGCTCCACCAATATGTTACAATGAACACTCTTTTCAACCTCTCTGCAACATCACTTTTCCAGAAGAAGACGTACTTAAGCATTTGAAAGCATTAAAAGTCTCTGCCTCAACGCCGTTTTATGGAATACCGCAGACGGTTTTTTAAATTCTTTTTGTTTTTACCTTTTAGTGTAATATTTATTTTGTAAGAAACGCCCCAGCAACTTTGCAAACCCTTGACAATGATTTTTAATACATCCCTTATGTTGGAAACTGTTCCTTCTATGTGGAAAGAAGCACTTATCAGTCCTATTCCAAAAGGTGCTAGGCCGAGTCTTTTGGCAAACTATAGGCCGATAAGTATTACTCCAAGGCCATCCAAAATATTGGAAAAAATTATACGTGAGAAGCTTCTGGCTGGCTGGAGAAACGCTACATCTTGCCGCCTGAGTAGCATGGTATCCTCAAGGGTGAGTCTACTTCAACTCAATTTCTATAAATAGCATCGTTTGTAAGGCCTTTGTAGTATTTTTCATCTCTCTCCAATTATGATAGTCTTTATCATACTCTATAATAACGGGCTAAGCGATTAGCCATGGAGCACGTCAAAAAATAGGGGCGGAAACATCAAGGGCGGAAACATCAGGGGGGAAACATCAGGGGCGCGAAAATAGCAGAAAATACCCAGACGGCTTCTACGTGCCTGGCGATGCCGTAGATGCACCGAACACGTCGGCAAGCATGCCTGCCGATCAGGGATGAGCGGTTTATCCGTTATCCGTTATCCGTTATCCGGTTTCCGGGAGGTTTTGGCCTATCCGTTTTGTTGTTCGTTATCCGGCAATTTTGGGCCGGATAACGAACAACAAATCGGCTGATACCTAGGTTTGGGCATGGTATTGCATAGCTGTGTAAGCTTCATAATCATAGGAGCGTTCTCGAGCAACAATAGAGGGCATTTGAATCTAGAAGGTGGGTGTCTTCAGGCACTGGTGTCGTAGTTGGAAAGACGTCTAACTTCCATCCTTCCTGGGTCGTTCATTTATACCATAGATCTATGAAACCTACTATGGGCTGATTTCTTCATGAGCTTTTCACCACAAGCCATATGCAGACCAAAAATGCATACACGCTGCCTTGATAATATTACTGACGGTCACAAGTGGAGGTCCTGGCACATACAAGATGTATTGTTTAGTGTCGAATTTAGCGTTCTTTTCCACGATTGCAGTGTGTAGGTAGCATGCGGCAAGGGTATTTTAGTTTTTACTGATAGACTGTTGTAACGCATTAAACACATACCGCTGAGCAGTAAGGAATACAAGCAAAATGGGTACAGGTTCAATCTAAATGAGTGGAGAAAGCTACGCTCCTACAAATTGTTGAGGTGTGTTTAGAGAAACGATTTCCTAAAAGTATTTTCTGTACGCTGGTACTAGTAGTACCTCCGTAATCCTAAGAAATTGATCCTCTTGAAAATCTAAATAGTGCAATTGCACTGCACTAAACTGATTCCCCGCTGCGCATGTTGGAGCTTCATTTTAATTTAACATTACCTTTTGGGGACATTCTACTTCTGCTTTTCTAGTTTTCGGATCTCTCTGCATGTGCATTTGGCGTGCACAATGACTTGTAGTGGGTAGCCTGTAGAAAGCTGGTATTTCATCCATCTCATTCCACGTTCTTCTTAGATCTTGGAATACTGCCGAACAAGAGTATCGATCCGTGTGAAGCTGCGAAAGCAAGATTTTTATGCAGACTTTATTCGGTTGACTCGGCTTAGCATAGAAAAGGCCCTGTTTGGCCACAGCCTTAATTCGAAAAGAAAACCTGACGATTGATCAGTAAAACAATCCAACAATGGAAACTTACAAAATGCCGGCAAGTTGCTGTTCAGTGAACGAAATGTGAGTGAATAAGAGGTGAATGAGTCTCACATTTTTTCCTTCCAAGAGCGACTTATGAATGTTTCTATACTGTTAGTTGGGCTGTTTTACGCATCCTTTGTCTCGTCTTCCCATTCATTTTAACGGCAAAAGCATGAAAAATTGTAAATTGTACTAGAGAAATGTGCTTGGATGAACAAATTCTCAATCTCTCCTTATCTTGTCCATACTTTGATCAACGTGATCATGGCGAAACATCAGCCGAGTGGAGTTTGCAAAGCAGTTTTAGTTTCACATCTTGGTGGTCTTGTTCGCGGAACCTGGTGAAGGAATTGTGGTTCGCAATTCGAACTCGGCATCGGTTTGGATGGCAATGAAGAAGCGTTTCTTTTACTGAAGTTTCGTGAGAATCCCATAGGGCTTTGTTAAGGTGACTGCACTTTTAAAAAACTCCATTGAAGTCGTTAGAAAGGACTTATAATTTGGCAGCAGTTGCGTTCCATGTCTGCTGTTGAAGCTAGAGCTGTTGAAGCCCAGTTTTATTTTTGTTGTTTGTTCGTTATCCGTTTTTCCGTTATCCGGCGATTTTTGGGCAAAATTATCCGTTATCCGTTATCCGGGTTTGAAAATTTTGTTATCCGCTCATCCCTGCTGCCGATGCCATAGACGTGCCGAACACGTCGGCGACCTTGCCTGGGCATTTAGATGATCATCGACGGGAGGCGTTCACGGCAGGGGGAGGCAATCGATATCGATCGATATTATCGATTTTTCTGTGGATGTCGTGCAAGCGCTCTGAAACATCAGCCCCGGGGGGTAATCGAGGTCGCTGACCGACCACGAATCTGAAGTCGACCAATCGATATCGATCGATATTATCGATTTTTTGTGGATGTCGTTTTGGCGATCGGAAATTTCAGTCCTAGGGGTATCGTGGTTGGTGAACGCGACTCTGAATCCCGTTATGGAAGTGTCGAGCGCCATCAATCCATTTGGGTCGTATTATTGATTTTTTGAGGATATCTTTCTTTCGGTCCGAAACTTCCCTCCCGGGGTAGTCGAGGTCGCCGCACGCGAGGGCGAAGCCCCTTTTTGAAGTGTCGATCGTCATCAATTCAGTTTGAGCCGTTTTATCAGTTTGTTTGTGGATGTCGTTCTGGCGATCGGAAATTTTAGTCCTAGGGGTATCTTGGTTGGTGTGCACGACTCTGAATTCCGTTATTGAAGTGTCGAGCGCCATCAATCCAGATTGAGCCGTATTATCGATTTTGTTTGTGGATATCTTTCTTGCGGTCCGAACTCACCGTCCCTGGGCTAATCAACGTCACTGAACTCGAATCTGAAGTTCATTTTTGAGGTATCAGTCGCTATCAATCGATATCGACCGGTATTACCGTTTTTTTGTGTAGTAAAGGCGCTGTTACCCTACCAAAATCCAGGTTTGAATAACGCGCCATGTGCGGTTACACTCTTTAACGTGCAGTGTGCCTTGGTGCGTGAAGTTTCGAAAATCATGGCTGAATATCGATTTTTCTGTGGATATCTTTCTTGCGGTCCGGTACTTCCGTCCTGGGGTAGTCGATGTCGCTGAAGGCGAGCGTGAAGTCCACATTTGAGGTGTCCATCGCCATCAATCCATTTGGGCCATACTATCGATTTTTTGTGTGGATTTAGTTAGTGGGCGGGAAATAGGGGGGGGGGGGGGTGAATTACGGCATGAAAACACGAAAATAGCGAAAAATACCCACACGTCTTCTCCCTGCCTGGGAACTTCTGCCCTGGAGGTGGTCGAAGTCTCTAAACACAAATCTGAAATTCGCTTTTGAAGTATCGATCGCCATCAATGGATATTGATCAAGCTATAGATTTTTTGTGGATGTCGTCTAGGCGGCTTAAAACTTTAGCCCTGGAGGCAGTCGAGGTCACTCAACACGAATCTGAAATTCGTTTTTGAAGTATTGATTACCATCAATCGATACTGATCAAGTTACCTAGCGCGAAAATAGCGGAAAATACCCAGACGTCTTCTATGTGCCAGGGATTTAGAAGACGACGTGCCTGGGACTCAAAGGACGTGCCAAAGGCTTCGCTCAGCGTGTTTGGGGATTCAGATAGACGTGCCGAAAACGTCGTCCGCTGAGGATGGATCAGTGAGGGGGACCAGTAGCAGTAATGGGGAACCGTTTCAATAGGGGAAGACCAGTAGTGGGGAACCAATAGATCGCCCTATCACACCATATACTATACGTACTGCGAGCCTTTTGTACTCCTAGGTAGGGAAGAAAGCTGTGCAAGTAGAGCAGCTAAGTTGATGTGATTCTCCTTAGCTTAGTGATACTGCAAAGTCGCGCGAAGCGCGCAAGTGCGAGGAACGCCGATAGGCGTAACGGAGCACTTGTAAGACTATATCAGACGAATGTGCTCCCTCAACTGGAGTACTGCTGTCAGGTTTGGAGCCCTCATTGTAATAGAAAACTTCAAAGGAAAATCGAAAAGGTTCAACCTACTCTCACCATAATTCTGATTAGAACACACAGACTGAATGGTCATAGCCCTTTACACAACAATGCGACTAGAGTGAGAATGTTTGGACTAAAAAGCCTTTGGTGTAGGAGAATGCAACATGATATTGTCCTTTGTTTTCGCATCTTACGCATGGAAGTAAAGACCAAAACCAGCAAGTATTGGTGTTTAGACCCAATTGTGGTCGGACAAGGAGTAAGGAGTTTTGTAATTGACCACAAACCTCTTAAAAATAAATGTTGCTTCAAAATTCATAATTCGTTTTTCTATCGGACTGCGCGCTGGTTGCAAATGTTGCCCAACGATGTGGTGACATCCCCGAGTCTCTCGATATTTAAAAGCAGACTGAAAAATTGATATCCTTTCTTTATTGAATATCCAAGATTTTAGATTTTTTAAAGATTTCAGCATGTATTTTACAGTGTCGATCAACGCGCCTCATGGCTACACCTACTGTGGGTTCAGTTTTCCTTGACCAAAATTTACAGCTTTTTCTCCTTTCTGAGCTGCTAGATGGCTAATGCTGACTCGCCTACTCTAATTTCCTGTTCACACTGCTTTTTCTACAAAGAATGAGGAAAGTTGTCTTGGTTTCATTTCTTAGTATTTCTGAATATCTGATGAGAGCTACGATTCAGGTTGCTGCAGTGTTGTGGACTCAATATATCTGAGTTGGAGGGCTGATGATTCTTAAGGCTGAACTTTCGAAGGTTTAGTACTGCAGATCTATGTATCATTACAGCTTGATAGTCATGATTATCTTCGTGCCTATTTTCTGTCTTTTTGATTCAAGATGAATTGCTATATGGGTGCTCTCAACTAGACAAAGATTGTTTTTCTGCCTTGGAGGAGCTGAGTTTCCTTCTCCATATGCTCTGCATATCTTGGTGCCCTATCTTTCTGTTTTTGTTTGTAGGTGCTGAGAGGGTGATGGTGATGCTGTCGGTGAACGAGCGCGATGTGAGGTGCCAGGGTTGGGTTTGTTAACCACCTTTTGGTCTTCATGTTTTCACTATGTTTTCCCATCAAGCACCTTGCCGTGGCTCTAATGCAATGGAGGTCTGGAGCAGCATCACTTTGACATGGTTTATTTATTGCTAGATCTTCAAGTGCCTCAGGATGACTATCATAACAATACTGCCAGTTTCTGACAGCTTGTTTCAAGCATCAGTATGGATAGTCATCTTCGTAGGCACTATATAGCACTTATTAGTCCGTTATTTTCCTATGCTGCGGTGCCTTATGACACCATAGCTTACCATGGGCAAGCTGATCTGATTTTCTGTGGTGACGATGTTAGTTATGGGTTGGCTATCGTGCCATTCCTCTGGTTATTTCCTCCCTTTATAACACAGGTTCATAGATGGCACGCCTCCTTAATGCTCCTGATAGCCTTCTTTTTAATGTTTTTCGCTGATTGTAATTGAGTTCTGAGTTTTTTCTGTTCCTGTTTTTCTGGGCAATGTTTTCGCGGCTTTATTACGATCAAGGTTGGCGCATCCTTATGGATGTATTAGTAATAATAAATAAGTATTGCTTCATTCAGTCAGCCATTAGCGACCGTTATGCGGAAGCATTGTTCTGAATGTTCTTAGCAGTCAGTAAGCCACCAACCCGGAAATGATGGTTTGAAGTGACTTAGAAGCTTACAGTGGCTCAAGCAGATTGTTCCCCTTCAAATATCTTGTAAACCTTTCGTTTGTTCCTCATGAGCAACACTTTACAACACACAAATACTCCTTTGGAAAAAATTCGTATTTGAGTAAACAAGGGAGTTAGACCCTTCCATATGCCCTTTGATTTTACTATGTTCTCCATCTCATTTTTACAATGTGCAAGAGGGGAGAGGGGAATTATAAGAGGCATATCGATAAAAACCTTGTGCTTAACCAGGAAGGGATCCGTTATGTATTGTTTTGTACTTGCTTCCGCATCTCCTTCTGCGCCGTCGTCATGCAGCCTGAATTTTCATTCGAATTCGAGTAATCGAATCGAATACTCGAGTAAGAATTTCCGAAAAATCGCGTTTTTCGAATGTATTCGAGTTCGTATGTTCAAAAAATCCTGTTTTTCGAACGTATTTGAATCCGAGTATTTAGAAAGATTTTTATCGTAATTTTCGAATTCGAATGCTCGAAAAATATCGGCATTCGAAGCCACTCGAATATTCGTAATTTTTGCGAGAGCATAAGTATAGTAAGTATACACAAGACCCAATGGGGGGTCCACTCCAACTCCTCGACGACGGCGGCAAATGTGAAGGTAAACTATTTTACAAGCCGAAGAGAAGTCCGTTCCCAAATAGTTCGGCACTATTGTACTTTACGGACTCCAGAGGACGAGGAGAGGTCGAAAAAAAAATTTCGCCCAAACTTCGCCCAGGGGGTTATTTGAGGTGCTGATCACAAACCTGACATCCGTTTTTGAAATTTCGGCCGATTAGGGTAGGTTACAGTACGTGCGGGTGACTAAGGCTGCCAAGGTCATAATCACCGATTTCGCCCAAACTTCGCCTATGGGGGTTATTTGGAGTGTTGATCACGAATCTGACATCCGTTTTTCGTTTTACGCTGGAGTACGATAGGTTACGGTAGGTGCGGATGACTAAGGCTGCTAAGGTCATGATCACTGATTTCGCCCAAACTTTGGCTGTAGGGGTTATCCGTGGTGCTACGGGTGAGCATGCAGGCGGTCCCGCAGCGAGCGACTGAAAATTCGCAAATCTGCGGGAAATCATTCTGGCGGGAAACTCTTCGATAGGTGAAGGCTTAATCGAGAGATAGCAATCTAAGCATCACGGCCCTCCAGGCACTGTTCCACAACCGCCGCCAGGAAGAACTGCGCGACTTCAAGCTGAAGGACGTCTTTGACAAGCTAAACATGGACGCAGCGGATTTCCAGGAATGGCTTAAAAGACTGGGATTGCTCACAATCGGTGACCATGACCTTGGCAGGCTTAGTCACTTACGTACCGTAATCTGTCGTACTCCAGCGTAAAACGAAAAACGGATGTCAGATTCGTGAGCAGCACTCCAAATAACCCCCATAGGCGAAGTTTGAGCGAAATCGGTGATTATGACCTTGGCAGCCTTAGTCACCCACACGTACCGTAGCCTACCGTACTCCAGCGTAAAACGAAAAACGGATGTAATATTCGTGATCAGCTCTCCAAATAACCCCCATAGGCGAAGTTTCGGCGAAATCGGTGATTATGACCTTGGCAGCCTTAGGCGCCTTTTATACTCCCGCCGCGCAGCGGCGCGTCAATTCGGAACGCGGCGCGGCCAGTCGCGCCGCGCCCGAATTTGACGCGCCGCTGTGCGGCGGGAGTATAAAAGGGGAGCGTCAGCGATGCGCTGCGACCAACTTCTACGTACTACGTTCCGTGCGCCATGAAGGACGACGGAAGAGATGGTCCATGAGTCATTGAAGAACCAAAACAGAAAGAATTCGTCTGGCCGATCAGCGGAATGCAATGCATCTGGCTAATGTTAGTGGTGGAAATCCTGTGGGGAACGACGAATCCTCTCTTAAAGCTAAGGTAATGGTCACCGATGTCAGATGTGGCCAGCACCCTAAATAACCCCCCCCCCTTCCCCCGGAGAAGTTCGGTCAAAAAACCTTTTCGACCTCTCATCGACCTCTGGAGTCCTGAAAGTGCAATAGTGCCACCATTTTGCTACACCTTCTTTGTTTTGTTAGTTGAGGAGCCAAAACAAGGAGTACATAGCAAAATGATTCATCTCGGTGGTGAATCTCCCACTCCACATCGAGTCTGCCGCAGCTGATCGCGCCGCGCCGCGTCCTTCCCTCCAGCGGCGCGATTCGCCGAATACCGTGACCCAAAATTCCGTCAAGTGTGGTGTTTTGAGGCGGCGGAGTATGAAAGCGATGCGGCGCCGCCGGGCGGCGCGAAAAATCGATAGCTATGTCAACCATCACGCCGCGCCGCGCGGCGGCGCGAGTATAAAAGGCGCCTTAGTCACCCGCACCTACCGTAATCTACCGTACTCCAGCGTAAAACGAAAAACGGATGTCAGATTCGTGTTCAGCACCCCAAATAACCCCCACAGGCGAAGTTTGGGCGAAAAATTTTTTTCGACCCCTCCTCGTCCTCTGGAGTCCGTAAAGTACAATAGTGCCCATAGTTCCAACATTCGAGTGGTGCCATCGCATATGCGAATAATTGTCAATATTTGAGAAATTGCGAATAATCGAATGATTTCGCATCCAGCAATTCTCGAACATTCGAATCGGATATATTCAAAAACGATATTTTCTGAATGTTCGAATTCAGATACATTTGAAAAACGCGATTTTTTGAACAATCGAATTCGAATATTCAAATTCGAATGAGAATCATTTGAATACCTGTTCGAATGTCGAATACCTATTCGAATGGGTCATTCGAACCTAAGTACGCGCAAGGCCAGAAGGGGGGGGGGGGAGTATTCTGCTCCAGCTCCTCGACAATGGTGGCAAAAGTGGAGGTAAACTATTTTACAAACACGAAGGCCTGAACTAGCCTACGAGAGGATCTATACTTACTATACTTGTAACTATGCAAATACGCTTTTTACGTTTGTTTCGATTTTCTAGTAGTGTCCCCGCCGACATGGACAGATCCCACCTGACCTAGTCATAGTCGATTGCATATAGCGTGCTTGCGGGTTCGCCCGAAGGTTACTCTCAAATTTAGGCACTCGTCATGAGAAACGACAAAACCAAGCGTGGAATTCACCGAAATACTTCAGTGAACTTTTTTTTTTTTTGTTCGACGGATAAGGATGTTAGGTGTTGCACTTATATCGCATGTAAAAAACGAACGGCACAGTAGAAAAATACTGCTCGAAACACGAAAGTGGCACTTGCCTTAGAATAAATGCACTGTTTAGAATATATGCACTGCAAGACAATCGAGCCGAATCCAACTACCTCTGCAATTCTATGTCAGAAATATACAAACAGCAGTACCGTCGGTGGACTCGTTTAAGCAGTGCAATGTTGCGTTGCAAGACTTGGTAAGTACGCGATCGAAGCATACAAGCAATTCGCCACGAAAGATCGTGGTGAGCTTGTCGACACATGTAGCAGTCCACGTCTTCCTAGTTATCTATGGAAGACCTCCGACAGCAAAACAATAATGCATAAGCGACTAACTGACTCGGTGACTAACTCCATCCCATCAAATACGCATATGCTAACATGTCAGTGTGACGATGACGACTAGTTCAACAGACAAAAAATTTCCGACAAAAAGGAGTGGGTTGTTAGGCAGTAAATAAACCAAACACTTGCTACTCACCCTTGTCGATTCGACACTTCTGATCATACCGACAAATGTAGTTTTTTCCTGCGCGTACCTGTAAGCAACAAATGCGCTTGTGGACACATCACGAAGAATAAAACAAGTGTCTTACAGTTCGCCGGAAGAATCCCTTGCATCCGAAACATGCGACGACGCCGTAATGCCGCCCACTGGCCTCGTCACAGCACACCGAGCTGGAACAGCATTCTAGGAGCACTCAAGAGGCTTAGCGAAGTCGACAAACATTTCTGATCATTCTGAATCATGTACTTAAGGCCGGAGATGTCAAACAAAAGCGCATGAATGAAGTACAGCGCCAAAGACCATGTTCGCGCCCAAACAGCTGGGGCGGTCACCCAGGACAGTTGCTCGTCGGTATCCATCGCTTCGTGCTCGTTCTGGAAATTTATCAACTTCGCCGTGTATGTCTAAAAGAGCAAAGAACTCTTCAGCACAGGGTCCCTCCTTGAGAACACTGTCTCTATCAGTAAAGACGTCGCTAGACAGCGCAGTCGGGCGTAGATCTTATCTTTAAAGTGAGGTCACCGTTCTATTACACCTATCGCATCTACTGGTGTTCTTTGTGCACACAGATAACCAGGGTTGAGAGTGAACGCAGGTGTCACAGCTTCTTCAGTGCTACTGCGAAGCATGTGACGAACTCCATCTCACGTTCGTTGATTACCATGTGACATGCTGCAAGGCACACGGTCGCACACATACACATCACACGATCGCTTGTTCATCCTGCTTTCGTAGAGCCCAGGTCTCTGATGCGTATGTTAGGGCAGGAGGAACAGTGAAGTCGAAAAGGTAGGTACGGAGCCGGACGTTCTTCGTCTTCTCCGCGACTCTTTCGACACTCTTGACAGCTCCTCAAACCGCTCGTTTCCTCCTACCCAGCTCCGGCGCTAGTTAGTTGGTCATGTTGACTTCGCGACCCGGATACACGTATCTGGAGCATTCGAAGATGTTCGTTCCGTAGAGCGAGGATGAGGCATCAGAAACTCGTCCGTTCCTCATGAACATCGTCTTCGTAAGATTCATCTGCAGTCCAACGTTCCCACACACACGGTCGAAACCAGCAAGCATCTGCTCCGCCTGGCTAGCGCTCGGTGTTAGATGGTGTGTAGCTGCCGTCCATCGACTTTTACTCCCATGTCTTCCCATTCTATTTCGCGAATCACGCTTTCGAGGGTGGCGCTGAAGAGAACTGGGGCTATAGTACCCTCTCGTCGAACCTCTCTGTTCACGTTGGCAATGACGTTGTCGTAGAATGGCGAGACCTTGGTCGTGAATCCACTGTACAGCTTTCGAAGGACTCTGATGTACAGAGTAGGATCGCCCTGAGTTAGCAGGGCGTCGACTCGATGACCTTCAGCTTCGAAGGAGTAGAATGCCTTCTTCAGGTCGTTGAACGTAATACACAGCGGCAGCTTTTACTCTCGCGACATTTCGATGAGCTTCGTAATGGTGTGTGTGGACGATCGTGCTGAATCCTGTCCGAAATCCTGCTTGTTTGCATGGCTGTCCTTCGCCCAGCGATCGTGTTCAGGATGACTCGAGCGAACAGCTTATAGACTACGTACATCAGCCAGATTGGGCGATTGTTGCTAATGTCGTGCAGTCCTCTGTACAGCAAGTCGGTTACGCTGGTCTTCCACTGAGATGTAATATGATATGTAGATATGAGGAGAAATAATATCCCTAATAATAATGTGAAGGAGAGGGTATGTGCTCGGTCTTCATTTATGATGTCTACGCACTCAAGAAAACACCTTCACCCAAGCTCTGTTGTGCTGACAGCCCCTTCAGTCGCAAACTGTGAAATATCAAGCCAATACACAACATTTTTAGTCGGCTAAGTAGTAACTAGGTGCTGTTAAGAGCATTGGTAAGTTCACCTAAAAACTTTCAGCTGCACGGAAACTAGGACACTTACAAGGAAAGGTATTCTCGATGAACAAGACAAATTAGGAAAATAGATTCTGCCGCAGCCAGTATTACTCATAACCTCTGCACAGCTTTAGAGTATGTTGCGAGAGTGTGTCTACAAACTCAAGCAATTGAGCTGAAACATGCAAACAGTGATCACTGAGCCTTCATCGTGTTCGGTGCTCTAAAAGGCCAGTTTCTTACTAGTGGGACCATTATCTAATTGAGGCGTTGACGGTGAAACGGAGCTGATAAGTAAGGCTGTATACTTCAAGTGTCGAGATTCCTAGAATCTATCAGTCAAGATTTTCAAATTGTTGATTGCAATACACTGGAGTGCGCTAGAAATTTTTATAAACGCTTGCAAATTAAAACGCCGGTCTACGACTACATTTCTAGTCGTACAAAAGTATTTGCTACTGGAAATATGGATCTTTGGTAAAATAATCAAGTAGTGTGATAATTTCGAAATTTTCTGTTTTCTGTTTTCTGATTTTCTGGCGTTTTTGGCTTTTCTGTTTTCTGATTTCTGTTTTCTGACGAAAGCGATTTTCTGTTTTCTGTTTTCTGGGAAAATTTTCAAAATTTCCGCCCATCCCTGATCGGGATGGGGAGGGATCGATAGGGTGAACAATGAAGCACGCTAGGAGGTGGCACCAAAAAGGGTTTAGTCAATACGCATCCAAGCGCACTTCATCACCATGCGCCAACACGGGACCGTTCCCACCTCCGCGACTTTACTACCGCCCATCGGGAGATCCAGGACCGAAAATCGTATATAGGCGGCAGACGGCTTTCTGGGAGCCGATCATCTCGACGCTCGCGCGTCGCGCTCCTGTTCCCGGTCCATTGCGGGCGTCTACAGACGTAAGCTGGAGATGTAAGGCCCGTAGTTCCCGTCTGAGCAGTGAGTAGGTAGGTCCAGTTTTTTTTAAAGGCCCTTCACTCCTAATGTATGATCAATTGTGTGTTTTTCGCATATTTTGAATAAAATAGTCTGCGAACCATGTTTTCTGTCGTGTTTTCCACTACGGGCTTGCCTCCCATTGTTTTCTGTTAATAACCTGACCCGCTAGGTTATTACACCAGTAGGGAGTTACCAGCCAGGAGGGGGGGGGGGGGGGGACAGTAAGGAGGATCCCATTACCAGTAAGTGAGCGTCCAGATTCAGAAGCCGACGTCGTGCCATTAGCATGCGAAGACCACTAAAGGGGTAAGAGCAGAAGGGGAACTTCGAGGGTGGAGAACTGACAGCGATCAGGAGGGAGCAACCTGTAGGAAGCATCGGGATGGGGGAGGGTTGATAGGGGGAGAAATGAAGCAGGCTCGGAGATGGCACCAAGAAGGGTTTAGGCAATAAGGAGGGACCAGCAGGGAGTTACCAATCAGGGAGAGGCAGTAAGGAGGATCAGCAAGGGGACCTAATACCAGTAAAGGAGATCGGATTTGAAAAATGTGACACCGATGTCGCGCAATGGGCGTTCGCTCGCCTTCGTCGTGTCATTAGCGTGGGAGAGCTACCTAATTGGGGTAAAGTAGTAAGGAGGATCCCGAGGAGGGTGGGAGGGATCTACCTGGAAGAAGGGACCTAGAGGCGGGACCAGGACGGGGAATCAACAAGAAGGGAGCCGTAAGGGAATTCATACGGAGAACAAGGAATCTGCTATATGCATAGCCTCTTCATGCTCGACACAGCGGCGACTACGCGCGTTTCTGATCATGAGCTTCTGGATCCGGAAGACGGGCCCCCTACGTCGCGCAACAAGCGTCCTGATTCTGAGTACGTGTCACCGACGTCTGCCGTGAGCATGGGAGGACCATTAAGGGGGTGGTGGAGAAGAGCAGTAAGGGAGACCTCTAGGGTGGACCAGAGAGCGACCAGGAAGGAAAGGAACAACCTGGAGGAGGGCCAGAACGGGGAGACCAGCAAGAAGAGTAGGTTCTGTTACTGCGCACGGATCAACACCCAGCTGCCACCTTTTGCCACACCTAATTATAAAAGAAAACCCTATTCCACCAAAAACTGCGCGCCACAGCCATTCTTTCCCGGAAATACTTATCATGCCCCGGCAAAATATTTTAATAACTTCATGGCACCACCTCATAGCTGCTTCCTCCCAGCTTTTGCTAACCAATATACCCTAAACAATAGGCAGCCGCAAATAAATTTCTTCTTATCAGCGACGCACCCTCATTTTATAAACACTAGCGTACCATTTCGCACCAAATAGACTACAAGAAGAGTAAGTAGACATGCAATACGGCACGGCACCCATTTATAGATAAGTTTTATCTGTTTGAAATCAACATCTTACCAAACAGGTATCCGATATTTTTGCGAAAAAGCGTCTGTATCGTAGCCTTAATTTTGACCAGCCATTGTATGCAAATAATTATCTATAGCACGCCCTTACTCGGCCTTCTGCACCTGCCTGGATGCATCAGGGAAGCAAATAAACGTGGATCGCCTCACATCGGCGTAATTTTTCCAAATATCACTGCTTAGTGTATAATGCAATACTCTCGTAAACCTTTCCACACATTTACGGCACACATTAGCAAATATATTAGACTTGAAAAACCACCACTCCATCTAAAGGAACTGTTCCAACTCAAGGTGAGCTTTTACTATGCTATTTTGGCAGGATGTAGGGCCCTATGAGCGGAGTCCTGAACCAAAGTTAGTTTTTGCTGGACGCTTTTTTGAAGACCTGAAAAGGAGGTCTGAAGGCGTGCGCGCAACTCTCATCAACCCCTACGACACCTCATAAGGTGTGCCTCGGCGGCGCAGTCGGCAGGAGGGACATCTCATAGGAGCACACCGGAGGAATTTTAAGTTCGAGTATGCGTACGGCTAAACTTTTGCACGTATTAGTTTGTTGTCAATACGCTTTCTCACTCTCTCAGGAGTCAGTTTTAGACCATCAGTGCTTAAAACAAAGCAAGGCTGTCTATTTGCTTCATAAGTGCTAGTTTTTCAACAATGCCTATCTGCACCACCACCATATCATACCATATCGCCAATAATACCGTAACTGCACACAAAAACGCATACCTTACGGTTGAATATTATGGACCCCGGCATATTGGTACATAAGTGTGCTAAAAATGTCGTTCTCACCTGAACGTGTTGTCGGCCGACTACTTTCCACCTTCACACTGGATTTCACTTCTCCGACAAACAGAGACATTGCGGTTGGGATGCCATAAAAGGACTCATCCTGGATGCCGTATATGGCGATATCGACTGTCAGGAAAAGGAGGCTGTTCAAGTTAGAGGTAGTATAATGAAGATGGGACCTTTCTATGTCTGTCATACGCGCGCGAGGCAGCTGGATACGTCGATGTTCACCCAGGATCTTTCGCCACACCCACGGATTACGCATTCAATGAAGAAGAAGTGGTCATTCCTTGCCAGGGAGAAGATTGATCCTCACTGGCTTTTGTAAGATGCTGTTGGTGTGACAAGCACTTGTGTTTTACTTGTTTCATAGATTTGTGCCATAGCTATTGACTAAAAGGGAAGACAAGGCAGGACTTTTTATTTTCAGAGAAATGGTATGGTGTAGATAGGCACTGTTGGAAAACTAGCACACATGAAGGCGCAAATAGGCAGCCTTGGTTTGTTGTAAGCATTGATGGTCTAAAATTGACTCCTGTGAGCATGAGAAAGCGTAATAACAACCAAATAATATGTGCAAGGGAGTTCGTCAGTACGCGACTCAAACTTGAATCCCTTTCGGTGTGCTCCTATGAGGCGTCCCTCCTACCAACTGCGCCGCCGAAGCACAACTGGTGGAGTGTCGTAGGGGCTGATGATAGTTGCGGGCACGCATTCAGACCTCCTTTTCAGGTCTTTAAAAAAGCGATCAGCAAAAACTAACTGTGATTCTGGACTCCGCTCGCAGGGCCCTACATCCTGTCAAAATAGCATCGCAAAAGCTCAACTTGAGTTGGGAACCTTTCCTTGTAAGCGACAACTGTCGTTTATTTTTCATAGTGTGAAACAAATGAACCCCTAATTATTGTAAAAAGGCGCATATTGAGAAATTCAAATCTATTCTTTTTATCAATTAGAAGAGGAAAACAGCTCAAAATCGACCAAGAGCTGTTTTACTATACACAACATTGTACCCCGCTCTGATCATACAAGAACTAACACCACTAGCAAGAACCACATCGTCGGCTGTTTCAGGATTCGGATAGTTGTATATCAAGTAGAATTTTGCATTTTTCATGCACGCCTAGTAATGTCTCATAACTTAGTGGGGCGACATTTCTTTTACGTTCCAATAAAAACCCATTTTTCCCGCTTTATTCGGCCACTGATTATAATTGCGTGATTATCAATGAAACAATTTCCACTTATTACACCAGTGGGCAGACTTCCAAGCGAATTATAAGTGGATTAAACAAAATCTTTCGGTACTTCACTTTGATTGAATAGCACTTTGTCATATCCTCAACACTTGCTTATTTCTCTAAAATACGCGTTCACCACTCGCTTCCCCTAAAGCATTGCTTCGTTCTTACTTTATGCTAAGCGCAACCCTCTTTACATACCGTTGAAGAAGAGTTTTTAATTAGATACCGTAACTCTATACATTTCTTTTTTCTCTCTCGCTCCTAGTAGTGATACACGCGCACAAACTTTAAAACACTCATTTTGTTCCAATCGATTTATACCTTTTTTCAAATTCTTTCTTCTCTTCCTTCCTATTAAAAAAATTAAAAAATTAATTAATTAAAAATTTTTACCATTTCATTTCTAAATATTGAAATCTAAAAAACATTTCCAAAAATCCGACTCTCGTTCAATCAACAATCATTGTCTCAACCACAATCACTGTTCACCTATACCACCGCAGCCGACACCAACCAGATTGCTTACAACTCAACATCACACCATCAGGTCGCGTCAGCTTTTACCCGTCCTCCACTCACTCCATCCTGGAATCCTTAATGCCCCGGCGACCGGGACTTCTAAACGGTTGGGGATGTAGCGGATTTGAAGACCGGGCTACTGTAGATCCTAGATGGGAGACAGGTGGCCGTAGGAAGCTGGGCTGCATCTAATCTGCTCCACGCAGCCCTCTCGACCCGCAGCCCCTTGACTTGCTGCAGGACCACCTCGTCTCCTACACTGCACAGAATTCAACTCTTCTACGCTCCAGTGCTTCCACCAACTCACTCGAGCGGCCCGTCAACGTACCCACATTCAGCGTTGCCACGCGGGTCCTGCTTACGTTACGAGACTTTCGGACTAGCTCAGTTGCCCCCGATGCCGCCCTCGCATCAGGGACCCTCGCATACTTCTCACACTCGCCGGGCTCTGCGAGTGCAGTCGGTTCCTGCGGACGCCGTAACACTATCTCGAGAACTATGAACTGACATACACCCATATTTACAGCTTCCAGTGCCACCGCGTGGAGGAACGGACATCGCCACCTCCTGTCCTCAGAGACACATTTTGCTATACATATGCATAAGTATAACATGTGTGAGGAATAATGAGCAAAAAACGAAAGCTAGAAGTGATCAACGACAAAACTGTGTGACATGATGCTACAATATATTTTCTCTTTATCAAAACGGACCAGGCGGGACACGGACCCGCACCTTAGAGGCCCATTACGCTATCAGCCCTGCTAAATCGCCCGTCGCATCCGTCATATCTTCGTTGCAGCGACCTCTCAGCACTCTTACACGATATCGGGATGTTGCATTTGATCAAACAGCGATGTTGCTGTAATCCTGCCAGGAAAGCGGAGGGTACATGTCTTCCATGGTGCGAGAGTTGTGATCGCAACGAAACATCATGTGACAACATACAGTCTCTATACCAGCTGCTCTAGGCTTGGAACAAATGTGTAGGATACTGTTCTAAATTATTTGAATTTTAGATCACACTTTCTGTCGTTTCTGATAGATGAAACCCTCCAATCTGCGGTACCTTCTAACGAATACCGTGAGTCATATGCTGTGTTCGACATATTGCTGACTATGAACACTTTTGTGGGTCTCGCACGCATGAAAAACGTCTACATGCATCTAATTCATTATCGCACAAGTGCTGGTCGCAACTACGAACGAGGCAATAGGAGGGTTGATTTGATCGCAGACGCAGTCAGCATTTTGCCTAAAGGGCCTCATTCACCTGACCCCCATTCCTGCAGCGATGGGAAGGACGATTACGGAGAGGCTGCTAAAATCTCAGGGCCTAACCAGGCTGAGCAAATTGAGAAAGACTAGGATGACGATCTGTACTTGCAATGCCCGCACGCTTGCATCGGAAGCATCCGTCGAGGACCTGATGATGCAAGCCAGGAAGATCAAGTAAGACGTCATCGGACTGACCAAGACGAGAAGACATCACCCCTTACACACCACCTACGACTCCGGGGAAGAACTGTTCCTCGGAACATGCGCCAGCAGGGGAGCAGGCGGCGTTGGTGTCCTCGTCAACACGCACTTGGCCATGAACATCGATTTGTACGAGTTTCTGACAAGCCGAATCGGACGTCTGCGACTGAAGCGATATGGCTCCGTGCCAGCTTTGACTGTGTTCGTCGCGTACGCCCTAACATCCGACTACGACGACGAAGAGGTCGATGCCTTCTACGTGGAGCTGGAGAAGTTCTATAAAGAAGATCACACCTTCTACAAGGTGATCGTCGGCGACTTCAACGCCAAGATCGGGCCACGAAGGTCGCCGGAAGAACTTCACATCGGAACCCACGGTTTGGAGGGGAACGAGCAAAGTGAAAGGCTGTCTGAGTTTATCATGTCGACCAAGACCATCCATGGAATCTCACAGTTCCAGAAGCCTCCCTCCCTAAGATGGACCTGGGAATCCCCACGTAGCCAGTCCCACAACGAGATCGACCACATCATCTTCAGTCGCAAGTATTGCCTGACCGACGTCTCCGTTGTCCCCAGGTTCTACATGGGATCGGTCCACCGCCTCCTTAGCGGGAGGTTTCGCTTTTCGCGCCAAGGAGAGAAGGCCGCGAAGTTCAAGAAGAGGAATCCCAGAACGACCATCAACTAGGACCTGTATACCTCTCTTGCCGGCCTGATGCCGTCATGGACAACGTCGATGAGGAATACGACCGCTTTGTGCACCATTTCCACGATAGTGCTAAGGGAGCTGAGAGCTTGAAGACCACCAAAAGACGCCTGTCTCCTGAAACTCTCGAGCTTATACGCCAGTGTGGAGCAGCATGAGCGTCAGGCAACTACCAGCTGACGTCCGAGCTTGCGAAGCTATGCAGAGCGGCGATAAAGGAAGATCTCAAGGAGAGAAGGGCGAAAAAGCTGGCTGAAGCAGCAGAGACAGGGTTAAGCATCCGCAATATCCGCTGGAACTTCGCCAACTTCAAGACCAAGATGACCGCTCTCCGACGTCCTGATGGAACCCTCACCTCTTCCAGAATGACCATGGAGAAGGTCATCTACGACTTCTGTTCCGATCTCTTCGATAGCCACGTCCACCTGCCCCCCCACGCCATCTTCCGCAGGATGGATACGTCGTTCCCTCTGCTCTCTCTTCCGAGATCCGACACGCCATCTCGTCGGTGAAGAAACGTACAGCAACCGGTCCTGACAGGATCAGACCTGAACACCTGAAGAACCTCCCGCCAGCGCTCATCAACACCCTGGCGCGGCTCTTCACACTATACCTGTCGGAGTGCAAGGTTCCATCTCAGTGGAAGACCAGCAAGACCGTCTTGCTGTACAAAAAGGGAGACGTGCACGACATTGGCAACTGTCGCCCGATCTGCCTGCTGCCCCTTAGTCTACAAGCCGTTCACTCGAGTCATCCTGAATAGGATCAGCAGAACGCTGGACGAAGGACAGCTGTGCGAACAAGAAGGATTTCGGAGAGGATTCAGCACGATCGACCACATACACACCATTACGAAGCTCATCGAAGTGTCGCGAGAGAAGCTGCCTCTGTGCCTTACGTTCATCGACCTGAAGAAGGCATTCGACTCCGTCGAGACTGAAGCGGTCCTCGAAGCCCTGCTCACCCAGGGCGTTCCTACTCAGTAGGTCAGAGTCCTTCGGGAGCTGTAAGTGGATTCACGACCAAGATCTCTCCATTCTACAACGACGTCGTCATCGAAGTGAAGAGAGGGGTTCGACAAGGGGATACCATATCCCCGAAGCTCTTCAGCGCCACCCTCGAAACGTCATGCGCGAACTAGAATGGGAAGACATGGGAGTGAAAGTCGACGGCCGGCAACTACATCATCTTCGTTTCGCTGACGACATCGTGCTCATAACACCGAGCATCAGTCAGGCGGAGCGAATGCTGGTCGACTTCGATCGTGTATGTGGGAACGTTGGACTGCAGCTGAATCTTACGAAGACAATGTTCATGAGAAACGGACAAGTTTCTGATGCTCCATTCTCGCTCAACGGAGCGAACATCTCCGATTGCTCCAGCTATATGTATCTGGGTTGCGAAGTCAACATGGCCAATGAGCTAGCACCAGAGCTGGGCAGGAAGAAAACGAGCGGCTCGGGGAGCGTTCAAGAGCGTCAAAGAAGTCGTGAAGAAGACGAAGGAGGTCCGACTCCGTGCCCACCTATTCGACTCTACTGTTTTTCCTGCCCTAACATGCGTCTCAGTGAACTGGGCTATACGAAAGTAGGACGAACACGCGCTCAGCGTCGCGCATCGTGGAATCGAGAGGACGCTTGTGTCGTGGCCTGCTCAGTCACCAGATCTGAATCCAATAGGACACTTTTGGAAACACCTTGCTAGAAGTTTAGCAGGTCTCCCAGCAAGAAACAAAGCCGAAAAGTTCGAAAAATTAAAGCAGAAATGGGATGATATTGGAGCCGACGTGATCAACGAACTTCTAGAGTCCATGCGAAGGGACGTGAAGCTGTAATTAAAGCAAAAGGTTTTGAAACTCGCTATTAGCAAAGCTACATTGTTTCTGTGTATAACTTGACTTTAGTATTAATATAATATTTGTTATAGTAATAATAGTAATACAATATAGTAATAATATTTGTTAATTTTCGCAACATATCCAAATTTCACATTTCTTCAGCTGGTATGAAGCGAGTTCTGGCGAAAATGCAAGCGTTCACAAACTTTTGAACGCCACTGTGTATATATATATATATATATATATATATATGTATATACAAGTGCTTCGACACGCCTGTCGGCGTGTCTCGCACTTGCGCGCTTCGCGCGACCTTAGAGAGTCACTAAGCCAAGATCACTCACTTCAAGCAGCTGCTCTGCTTGTGCAGTCTTCTCTCCATAATACCCGCGTGTCTCCCACCCCCTCCCCACCCCGATCGGTTAAATCTGGAAGAAAACCACCGGCTGTGTCCCAACCCCCCCCCCCCCCCCTCTCCACCCCGATCGGTTAAACCTGGAAGAAAACCACCGGCGTGTCCCAACCCCCCCCCCCCCCTCTCCACCCTGATCGGTTAAATCTGGGAGGAAACCACCGGTCAGGACCTCGATTAGCCCCAGGGCTGAAGTTCCGTGCCGCTTGAACGGACACCCACAGAAAACCGATAACGTTGATCGATATCGATTGGTCGACTTCCGATTCGTGTTCAGCTACCTCGATTAGCCCAGCGCTGAAGTTTCGTGCCGCTTGAACGACATCCGTAAAAAATCGACGATATCGATCGATATCGATTGTCTCC
>OX375870.1:52080867-52129096 GCA_947359475.1 Heligmosomoides polygyrus bakeri
CTTCAGGTTGTTCCTTTCCTTCCTGGACGCTCACCTATCTACTCTACATAAAGGCCCCTTACTTCCCTTCTCCACCACCCCTTAGTGGTCCTCCCATGCTCAAGGCAGACGTCAGTGACACGTATTCAGAATCAAACGCTCAGAAACACGCGCAGGCGCCGCTGAGTCAAGCAGGAGAGGGCTGCGCTTCCTCTGCTGCAACATCCCATGTTAAACGCCAAACGTTGCCCGTGAGAGGTAGGCAAAGGCGTACCTCGCGCGGGTAAAATTTTCCGTTCAACGTGGGATAATGCTGAATTCTGAATGCGGCCACTCGTCACACGACGTCGGTGAACCGCTTCTCGCTCTAGACGATTGTTGCGCGACGTATGGGACCCGTATTCTGAATCCATATGCCCAGAAACGCGCGCAGATTCCGCTGTGTCAGTAGAGAGGAGGCTGTGCTTCCTCGGCTGGAGGAGCATCCTATGTTGAATTCTGGATGCGGCCGCTCGTCGTACGACGACGGTGTCACCTCTTTTGACTCCGGATGCTTATTGCGCGACGAAGGGGACCCGTATTATGGATTCAGACGCTCAGAAGCGCGCGCAGTTGTCGCTGCGTAGAGCAAGAGGAGGCTGCGCTTCCTCTGCTGCAGCAGCATCTCATGCTCAATTCTGAATGCGATCCGTCGTCGTAGGACGACGGTGTCTCCTCCTCTGAACCCAGACGGTTGTGGTGCGACGAAGGGAACCCGTCTTCTGGATTCAGGCACTCAGAAACGCGCGCAGACGCCGTTGTGTCAAGCAGGAGGAGGCTACGCGTTCTCTGCTGTAACAACATCCCATGTTGAACGGCAGAGGTCGCGTAGCCTCCTCCAGCTTGACGAACGGCATCTGCGCGCGTTTCTGAGTGCCTGAATCCAGAAGACGGTTTCCCTTCGCCGCACTACAACCTTCTGGAGTCAGAAGAGGAGACACTGTCGTCCTATGACGAGGGATCGCATTCAGAACTGAGCATGAGATGCTGCAGCAGCAGAGGAACCGCAGCCACCTCCTGCTTGACACAACGGCGTCTGCGCGCGTTTCTGAGTGCCTGAATCCAGAAGACGGCTTCCCTTCGCCGACAACAACCTTCTGGAGTCAGAAGAGGAGACGCCGTCGTCCTATGACGAGGGATCGCATTCAGAATTGAGCATGAGATCCCGCTGCAGCAGAGGAAGCGGAGCCTCCTCATGCTTGACACAACGGCGTCTGCGCGCGTTTCTGAGTGCCTGAATCCAGAAGACGGCTTCCCTTCGTCGCACCACAACCGTCTGGAGTCAGAAGATCGAAAGGAAAGGAAGCAGAGGTCACATCGTCGTCGTGTGACGAGCAGCCGCTTTCAGAATTCAGCATTATCCCATGTTGAACGGAATACTTTACCCGCGACATGTACGCCTCTGCGTACCTCGCGCGGGCAACGTTTGCCGTTCAACATGGGATATTGTTGCAGCGGAGGAAGCGCATCCTCCTCCTGCTTGACACAACGGCATCTGCGCGCGTTTCTGAGCTCCTGGATCCAGAAGACGGGTTCCCGTCGTCGAACCACAACCTTCTGGAGTGAGAAGAGGAGACACTGTCGTCTACGACGAGGGATCGCATTCAGAATTGAGCATGAGATGCCGCTGCAGCAGAGGAAGCGGAGCCTCCTCCTGCTTGACACAACGGCGTCTGCGCGCGTTTCTGAGTGCCTGAATCAAGAAGACGGCTTCCCTTCGCCGCACCACAACCTTCTGGAGTCAGAAGAGGAGACGCCGTCGTCCTATGACGAGGGATCACATTCAGAACTGAGCATGAGATGCTGCTGCAGCAGAGGAACCGCAGCCTCCTCCTGCTTGACACAACGGCGTCTGCGCGCGTTTCTGAGTGCCTGAATCCAGAAGACGGCTTCCCTTCGCCGACGACAACCTTCTGGAGTCAGAAGAGGAGACGCCGTCGTCCTATGACGAGGGATCGCATTCAGAACTGAGCATGAGATGCTGCAGCAGCAGAGGAACCGCAGCCACCTCCTGCTTGACACAACGGCGTCTGCGCGCGTTTCTGAGTGCCTGAATCCAGAAGACGGCTCCCTTCGCCGCACTACAACCTTCTGGAGTCAGAAGAGGAGACACTGTCGTCCTACGACGAGGGATCGCATTCAGAACTGAGCATGAGATGCTGCTGCAGCAGAGGAACCGCAGCCTCCTCCTGCTTGACACAACGGCGTCTGCGCGCGTTTCTGAGTGCCTGAATCCAGAAGACGGCTTCCCTTCGTCGCACCACAACCGTCTGGAGTCAGAAGATCGAAAGGAAAGGAAGCAGAGGTCACATCGTCGTCGTGTGACGAGCAGCCGCTTTCAGAATTCAGCATTATCCCATGTTGAACGGAATACTTTACCCGCGACATGTACGCTTCTGCGTACCTCGCGCGGGCAACGTTTGCCGTTCAACATGGGATATTGTTGCAGCGGAGGAAGCGCATCCTCCTCCTGCTTGACACAACGGCATCTGCGCGCGTTTCTGAGCTCCTGGATCCAGAAGACGGGTTCCCGTCGTCGAACCACAACCTTATGGAGTCAGAAGAGGAGACGCCGTCGTCCTATGACGAGGGATCACATTCAGAACTGAGCATGAGATGCTGCTGCAGCAGAGGAACCGCAGCCTCCTCCTGCTTGACACAACGGCGTCTGCGCGCGTTTCTGAGTGCCTGAATCCAGAAGACGGCTTCCCTTCGCCGACGACAACCTTCTGGAGTCAGAAGAGGAGACGCCGTCGTCCTATGACGAGGGATCGCATTCAGAACTGAGCATGAGATGCTGCAGCAGCAGAGGAACCGCAGCCACCTCCTGCTTGACACAACGGCGTCTGCGCGCGTTTCTGAGTGCCTGAATCCAGAAGACGGGTTCCCTTCGTCGCACCACAACCGTCTGGAGTCAGAAGATCGAAAGGAAAGGAAGCAGAGGTCACATCGTCGTCGTGTGACGAGCAGCCGCATTCAGAATTCAGCATTGTCCCATGTTGAACGGAATACTTTACCCGCGACATGTACGCCTCTGCGTACCTCGCGCGGGCAACGTTTGCCGTTCAACATGGGATATTGTTGCAGCGGAGGAAGCGCATCCTCCTCCTGCTTGACACAACGGCGTCTGCGCGCGTTTCTGAGTGCCTGAATCCAGAAGACGGGTTCCCTTTGTCGCACCACAAACGTCTGGAGTCAGAAGATCGAAAAGAAAGGAAGCAGAGGTCACATCGTCGTCGTACGACGACCGGCCGCATGCTGAACTCAGCATTATCCCATGTTGAACGGAATACTTTACCCGGGCCAGGTACACCTCTGCGTATATCTCCCCAGTCCAGTATTTTCTCATGGTCAACTGTACGTGGCGTGCTCGCGAGTACAACAGAAGTCCCATCTGAAAATTTGGTTAACACCAGGACTCAAGTCGATACCAAACGTAGTATAGCACTGAGATGCTTCAGTAAATGTTGTCTTTTTGTTGTTCTGTTAACAAAATTGTTCTGAAGATCACGCGTACTTTTTGCGCGAGAGTATTTTCTGAGAAAAAAGCGCAAACCTATAACCCCGCGAAGCGGGCAAGTGCGAGACGCGCCGTTAGGCGTGTCGTAGCACTTGTATATATATAAAGGATAAAAAGGATAAAGGACGGCGCTATTCAACCCCCTTTGGGATGCGCCACGCATTCTACTTATACGGGATCTCGTGGAGGCGAGTTAAATGCGTATTTGACCATACAATGACTTGCGGTGGCCAGCCGATGGACAAGTCAGCGCTCTATCCTTCCCAGACAAGTCTGGTACCAGTTCACCGACCCCGTAGAGATGGAAGGCTTGGTTGGCATGGGCGGGAAATCCGAACCAGGAACCTGGTCTCGGGTGCAGACGACAGCCGGCGCCTCCTCCGACTGCGCTCCACGCGCCCAATAAATATAAATATAAATATATATATATATCCGCGAAAAGCCTGCACAGATGAACTCAGGACCCCGCGGCAGTAAATTTACAAAGCTTCGCGGATGGCCGTGAAAAAAGGACTGCCAAAAACACGCCTCTATAGCTTCTAGAGTAGAACGCAAAGGATTGTAAGGTTACCTTAGGGAAGATAGCTAAATCTCACTGATGTAAGGAAACCTAGTGGGACATTAGTTTCAGGAGAGGGAAAGGAGGCGCAAATAGGGTCCGGGGGGTCACCTTATAAAGAAGTGTCACCAACACCAAGAAAACGAGACAAGACACACTGATAGTAAAGAAAACAAACAAATAATGCTGTAGCTGTGTTCTGCGCTCTCCTCCGCTGACGCGGAGGAGAGCACAGATTTAGGTAGGGGAAGGGACTCCAGGGTGTGGCTCAAGTGACGCATCCGTGTTAAAGTTGCCTACATCCTGGAGTTCCCTCCCTTGTCCAATTAGGAAGAGCATAAGACGGGGATCTATAATCGAAACGAAGAGATAAGACTGCATTTAAATTCACAGTATGTCGCTACTCGCCACGTCGGCCCGCCGCGCCATGCTGTGGTGACCCCCCCCCCCCCGGACCCTATTTGCGCCGGAAAGGACTCTCCACCGCAAGCAACCAGGGAATCTCAAATTGTGTGGCGTTCTCTCGTGACACATTCGTTGCAGTTCTGCGCGAACTTGCCACGTCGCCGACGGTCAGACGCAAATAACGTGTGGCTTGGACTTGAGATCTCTCACCGCGTTCCGCCGATGCGCTGCCTCAGCGAGACACTCCCGGCTGCCGTCTCGCCGCCGCTGGGAGTAATCACCGCTCACTGGGAGCGCGCTCAGCGCCTTCGCTGAAGAGGTTATTCACAGTGCTTGCGTACTGGTAACGGCATGTGACTTGGAAAAAGGTCATCTGACAAGACGCGGACGCTACACCCACGCTCATGCGATCGTTTTTCGATGCACTCCACCACATTCTGCTCATTCATTTGTGCCTTCAGGTGCGGTTCTTTTCGTCGTTGGAGCTGACTATAATACTTGAATCACGACGCGCTGTACGAAAATAGCACCGCGCCTGCGATCTCCCTTGCCGGCCTTGATTCTCACTCAGGCAATAGCTGCCAGCGTGTCACAAAAACATCATTTGTTTGTGCGTTTCCGTCTGCCAAATAGAAGCGCCCGACGTCGAGATGCAAAAAACAGAGAGAACGCGCGAATAACAAGGATCGTTGGCGACGGCAAGGAACTAACAATCGAGGCCAGTTGAGTAAACACAACCAACTAGCTAGTCAACAACCAGTCAGTACTATGAGAGGAGGCGAACGCGAGCATGAGCAAAGAAAGCGCTGAGATATTCCACGAGTGGGGCGAGAGTTTCGCAACGCTGCTAGCTGGCACAGCCAGCGAACCCGGGGATGGAAGCTGGGTGTAGTGAGACTGCAAAGGATTCAGCGTGTTTTTCATGAGCAGACTGAGGCCGCGACGCCACAGTCTTCAAGCGAAACGAAAGATCGCGGGTGCACAGACGTGTAGCGCGAACTTCGCGCGAAAAGCAAGGCCAACGAAATTTGACGAAAACAACGCACCATATCGTGGATTCTTCCGTGTTTGTGGTCGCCTTCGGAGAAAAGTCGGAGATCTCCGGCTTGAGCAGTGAATCCATGGAGAACGTGGACTGACTTGGCGATCCGCAACCCATCAGCGCGGCGAACGCAAACGCCGCGGTCGAGGCTCCAGCGTCCGTCATTCCTGTGCGATAAACACTGATCAAAGACCACGTCGGCGATCGGGCGGCGATCGGGCGGCGGGCGGGCGCCGCGGCGGCGGCGTCGCTGCGCCGCCCCGCGTCGCCGCACGTGACCGCTCGCCCGTCCAAAGATCCACATCGTCGATACCAGTGAGTGATTACACAGAAGTGTAGCGGAACGGATATATTGGAAGGAATTGAGAGGGACATCACGGTCCCGCCGAGGAGAGGAGAGCATGAGGATGAGGAAATACGAATTACGAGTTTGTCGCTGATGGGTTTCAAAATATTCGGCAAACCAATGATCAATCGGCGAACGCGCTGCTGCACGAGTGGTCGCGACTGCGATCGAGAGACCTCAGAGCGACTAAATCATTGTGTTCAGTCACAGTGCACAATTCGGCGTAGCTGAACACAACTATCACCGGCGACTGCATGCCAAGCCGCGACACCTCGTCGCAGTGATCACCTGCGGACCCGTTGCTGACCCAGCATGCCGCTTGTGGCTAAGTCCCCAACGTTTGTGTAGATCTCACGAGAGCAGCGAGCACTGATTGGCATAACTAGTTGGTCCTAGTTAGAGAGGAGCTCTATGACTTTTCCTTTCTAGTAAGCTGCCAGTAATAATTAGAAAAACAATGTTTCAAAGTGAAAATAAGCTACAACAGACAAATGGAGATTTACCAATCCTTTCTTCATTACCACACCAAGACCCAATAAAATCTAGGCTTATTAGCAGCGCATATATTAATAGTATCTGGAACTTTGTTGTCCATCTACATATTTAAAATCGCACTTGATTAATTACGCAAGTAATGTAGCTAGTGATATGTATAGGGTCAATTGAAACCCAATAGGCTGTCAATAATCCTAACATAACACAAGAGCTTAGAACTGGTCAACGCTGATAATGTCAAACGGTATTCATCTAACTTTACAGATAAGCTCAGAGCATATGTACCTCACACTGTTATAATGAAGAAAATGAAAAACCTTGTTATACTTTGTTTCAAAATTCCGGAAAAAATTTCATAGCATGCAATGGTTTTAGGACATTCTATGCAGATTGTTTAACTCAAAATAATAAATACATATTAGGTTGCTGCTAAAGTTCCCGCGAGTTTTTTGAATGTGCTTTTTTTCTCACTAACGCCACTTTACAGCAACCTATCTTTTGTTCACATAACGAGATCAGATATGTATAAGTTTGCTATGATTGCTAGCTACTCACTCTCGCGTACCTCTCTCTAGAGAAATGGAGCTTTCAAAGGAGTACATCCGAGGTCTCTTATTGTATGACTTCAAATTTGGTGAGTCAGCAGCTGCTTCCTGTCGTCGCATCAATGGTGCATTTGGGGAGGGCACAGTGTCCGATCGCACTGCACGAGAATGGTTCGCACACTTTCGCAAAGGTTGGTTTAGCCTTCGAGATTGGTTCGCACGCTTTCGCAAAGGTGAGTTTAACCTTAGAGATCGTTCTGGTCAGGACGTGAATCCGATGTCGACAAAGACCGATTGCGGCAGCTGGTGGAATCGGACCCACGGCGGACTACTCGTGAACTTGCGCAGGACTTGGGTGTGCACCATGCCAGCATCGCCAGGCACCTACATCAGCTGGGTGGGATGCACAGGTTGGCACAGTGGGTTCCCATGACCTCACCAAACGCGACCGTCAGCGACGTGCTGAGGTGGCCACTCAATTGCTCTCGTGCAAGCGCACAGAGAGTTGGCTGAAGTCCATTATGACAGGAGATGAGAAGTGGTGCCAACATCAAGAGGAGCAAACACTGGGTTGACAAGGGTGAGCGGCCTGAGCCATAGCCAAAGGACGATCATTACCCGTCGAAGATCATGCTTTCCGTTTGTTGGGATTACAAAGGTGTCTACTACTACGAGCTGCTGCTAGAATAACGAAACTCTAACAGCGGACTGTCAGCAGCTGATTAGACTAGCCGCCCAGATCGCAGAAAAGCGTCCGAATCATGGCACAATCCGATTCTTGCACGACAATGCTCGACCACACATTGCAACAATCACTCGCCAAAAGCTTCTGGGCCTTGGATGGGAAGTGCTGCCTCACTCATCGTACATACAGCCCAGATACCAACAGACTACCACCTTTTCCTGTCTCTCCAACGCCATGCAAGGAAAAACGTTCGATGACGAGGACGACATGGAACGCTGGCTGGCTTTTTCGAATCAACGTCAGAAAAGTTCTACGCTGACGAGATCGGGAGTCTGCCTGAAAGGTGGAGAAGAGCGATAGAACGTGATGGCGTTTACTTCGTTTCTTGACGTGTTTCGCCTTTTTATTGTAAACCTAAAAATATGTGATGGCTTGAAAATGGAGAGAACTTCTGCACCAACCTAATATATTAGAATGTAACAAATCTTTTATATTTTATAGGTGATTTACTGAGAACTGGTTGTTGTGTATTTGCAGGTGTGAATTTTAAACAGAACGAATGGGCGCAAAACGGCAGCTTTAGCCCTTTACTTTCTGATTTAACTATGTCAGTGTTCGAATCTGAGTACGCCAAAAAAAACTCTAAATAGAAACCAACTATTTAGACCGTTTAGAATGGATGACGTAACTGTGGTTCAAAACTACACAAAGAGCTACATATAGCACACTCTTAGTTTAGCATACAAAAATATTCTGGAGGGAAAAGAGACGCACGATTCATCGCGTCACAAAATAAATAATAATAATAATCCGTACAACACCACCACAATGCAATACATACTAGAAAATGCATGACGACGCTAACATTTCCGAAGAGAGATTACAAGAAAATTTTTCTTCTTCTTCTTCAGCGTTTGTCCCGCTTCGTCGCGGGGTCCGCTCTTCTGGTGTCACGACGCCACCTTTCCCGATCCTGCGCTTGATCAGGGTGGACACCAGCTATTTTCATGTCCATGTGTAACGTATCCGACCAACGCTGCTTCGGGCGTCCTCTAGGCCGCTTTCCAGATACTTTCAACTCAAGGCCTATCTTGCGGACGCTGTCTTCTTTCCCACGCAAAACGTGGCCGTACCATCGCAAGCGAGCTTCGCGCATCTTGTCAGCTATCGGCGCGACACCGAACTTCTGCCGAATAGCATAATTTCTGATGCGGTCCATGCGGGTGACTCCAGCCGTCCAGCGCAGCATCTTCGTCTCCATGACGCTGAGGCGCGTTTCAACTTCCTTAGTAGCAGACCAACATTCAGCGCCGTACATCGCTCCTGGCCGAATTACTGCTCTGTAGATCTTCGACTTAAAGCGCTCTGGTATCTTCTTGTCGCAGAGCACGCCAGTCAACGAGCGCCACTTGGACCAAGCTGCACTCACGCGTGAGTTCACTTCAACCATCAGACCGCCGTCAGACGCTATTGCTGATCCCAGGTATTTGAACACCGAAGTGCGTGCAAGTTCAGAACCGTTAGTTTTAATGGAGCCGGACTCACTCACGTCAGTCGCTGAACTTGGTACTTATTACAAGAAAATAAACCAAACAATAGATAATAAGCGAAAGAACCAAATTCAGAGCTCTTTATTTCGCAGGTCAACGAATTTCCTAAATAGATCGAGAGATATCGAAACACACTATCTTTGAGCAGTGGTGGAAAAACGCGTATGGTGCTGTTCGAGAAAAAATTTAACCGAGCTTGTCTTCGGCTTCTCACAACTGGATCGGTGGATCCTTAGTAACCATATTTTTTATTTTATTTATTTATTATTATTTTTTATTTTTTTCTAGCCTCAGGCAGCACAGAGAAGAATTCTGAGGAATCTATTTCTACTTCACCCGTCAGTATTTTGATCATCATCACCGGATCGGATTTTATTCTCATATTCTTTAGGGACGGCAACCCTAGTTGTACAGTTCGGGTTTCGCCTTCAGGAACTGAGGCGTAGTCCATCGCGAAACACCTTAGCATCAGTTTGCGGGTGAAGCTGCCTTGGACTTTTCAGTAGACGTATACCTCTGCTTTTGTAAGGGTTGAGAACGAAAATTCATTGAACTTTAAATGGATTGGTGTCCACATGTAGACTTCGAGTGTTTAATCAGAATTCAGAAACAAAATTTCATTTAAATAGAAACGCTTAGAAAAGCTGCTGTCTGCCCGATATTCCTCTATTTTTGTTGCAAGATAAAGATCTTCATAAAGCACTTATCCAGAGTGGATTTAACACAGAATTTATTTTATAAATATAAATATAAGGTGTCTGAATACTCCACACGTTCATAATCGTAAGCACATTTAAATATAGATTTTGTGAACGAGTAGGTGTAGACACAAAGATATCATATTATGTAATAGTCCGCTAAGAGCTGTCGATGGGTGAAAACAGGGGGGGGAGAGGAATCGGAGCGGAGGGAATTATGGGGCGCAAATTATGGGGTTAAAATAGCGAAAAGTACCAGAAAATACCCAAATGTCCTCTACGTGCCCGGGATTCAGAAGAAGAGATTTCGGCAGAAACACGTCGCTCAACGTCCCTGGGGACTCAGCAGACGTGCCGAAGACGTCATCCAATGTGCGTGGGGGTTCAGAAGACGTGTCGAAGACTAGTCCGCTAGGAGGGGATCATTGAGGGACAGTAGTGGGGGGGGGGCAAGTACATGTAGTGAGGGACCAGTTCCAGTAAGGGGGGGGGCAGACCAGTATCCTACCATATATAATAGTTTTTTTTTGTCTTAACGCGAGCGTGGGGAACTTCGTAAACTTTGCGGGCTCGATGGTTTAGTCACCCAAGTTTGAGGCACGATCTCGACTTCTCTCCGGCCGAGGTCGCAGTTCATTCCTGTTGCTGCTACCTCCGCTGTGTTCGCAATTCTCCTATTCGAAGTTCGTTGTGTTAGGCGCATGCATCAGTTTCTCCCGCCCACTCATGCTTCCTACTTATCGCTTGGATCCCACTTTGATGGTTCATGTAAATGGCATTTACACTCTCAATCAAATGAAAGCTGTTAATCGAAGCGTGTGCTCATGAATTTTTCCGTCGTTTTCGCTCCTGTATTCACAGTAAAGGAGCCAATGTCGATTACGAGTTATTTCATCGTGTTTGTAAGATCATTTTCCATATTTCTCAAGTGAATATTTAAAAACTTACTGCGCATTACTATTTCCACAACCGCCATTTACTGCGTCAATACTTTTTACGCACCCTGTATGGTATACTTATGCTCTCCCAAAAATTTCGAATATTCGAATGGTTTCGAATACCGAAAATTTTCGAGAATTCGAAATCGAATATATTCGAAAAACGCGATTTTTCTGAACATTCGAATTCGAATACATTCGAAAAACGCGATTTTTTGAACATTCGAATTCGAATATTCAAATTCGAATGAAAATCATTCGAATACCTATTCGAATGGGTCATTCGAGCATAAGTATACTGTATGGTCAAGCAGTGGTGTGACACGGGACTCGCAAGGTTAAATGAAGTCGCTCTACAACAGGTTGACTCCTACGACAGTCTGGGAAGAGAGTTGAACATGGGTAACGACCTCGCTCCTAAATTCGCCCGCAGGAGACACGCAGCATAGGCAGCCTTCAGTCGCGAAGTCACCGATCAGGTCAAAGATGCTGGTCTCATGGCCTCGATATTCAACGCCCCTGTACTGCTCGATGTGTTACGCGACGGAAACCTGGCCCGACAACAGGACAATCGCCGGAGCAATATAAACTACGCATCGTGCACTGGAGCGATGTCTTCTGAGGACAAGCCTTCGTCAGCAATGGCAAGAAGGCCTAAGAAGCTCGAAGCTAAGGTAGAATCAATTAGCAGATCCGCTGGTACATGAAGAAGTCCAAATATCGCTGGGCCGAACACCTGCTTCGACGAAAGGACGATAGATGGAGTCTCCGTGTCACAGAATGGCTCCCCAGAGACCATAAGAGACCACTGGGACGACCGCCAACGCGATGAGCAGACTCATTGTCAAGATCTTTCAGAGAGCGGAGTCTGCCTCACTGGATGTAAGCAGCCAGAGATCGAACGGTCTGGAAGAGGTGTGGTCTTCGCTAGGAAGGCCTCCACCCGACAAAAGGACAATTAAAGTATCAAAGTGAGTAAGTAGGTAGATTTCATGTTAAAGATAGCGGTGGAGAGATCTGTCAAACAGTTGATTACGATGCTTCGCCGTGACATGTATGTAGGCTCTCCTGACTAAGCGATTATCATGGGTAAATCATAGGCGGCACTTTTTTAGCCCAAACTTCGTCCAGGACTGTTATTTGGGGTGCTGATCACGAATCTGACAACCGTTTTTAGTATATCGTTGGGCCACGGTAGGTTACGGTAGGTGCGGATGAGTCAGCGCGGGTGGGGTATCGTGATACCGATAGCTTTGCTCTCCGCACGGACCAGATTTGTGATCGGCACCCCAAATAACCCTTTCTTGTGAAGTTTCCTCTGGAAGTCGTGAAAATAAGCGTCGTATACAGGAAGGGGGTATAAAGGATAAGGAAAAAAGACAGCGTTACATCTTTTTTTGGATGCGCCACGCATTCTACTTCTACGGGATGTCGTGGAGGGGATTTGAATGCGTATGTGGCCATACAATAACTTGCGGTGGTCAGCCGACGAAGAAGTCAGCGCTCTATCCTTCCCAGAAAGTCCGGTACCAATTCGCTGACCCCGGAGGCTTACATGCCTGAATGGAAATCCGACCGAGAACCTGGTATCGGGTGAATGTCACAGGCGGCGCCTCCTTCGACTGTGTTACACGCGCTCGGTGAGGGGAGTGGCGGCTTACGAAAAGTTCTTATTGAACACGCATTTGTCTATAATGGAATATACACCTATGAAATATGGGAAGGTGATAAATACCAAACAAGAATGAACATTAAAAAACGCGCAAATTCGGCAAAACACGGGAATGCAACACCTTGCCCTCTGGCCATGAAGCGCCGTCACTCACTGAGCCACCGACCTGCTTGATCCGTTATCTTTCCCTTATAGAGTTACACGACCATCAACTGCAGAAAAAACCGCAGTGCTGCAGTCACATTTCGCGCATGTGGTGGGTTGCGGCTGAAATTTCTAGGTATTACAATGGGTTGTAAAGATAGGTTTTACATTGTTTTGAAGAGCGTATTCTGCTTCGTGTGCTTTATTAGTTAGTGATCCAGTAGCATAATTTGATTAGCAGAAGGTGGGCTGCTAAATCGACTAAATCGTGTTTTCAAACAAAGCATAATATGCACTCCATTCAACTAAATTCGAAGCTGTTAAACATCAGTGAGATCCATTAATGTAATGCAACCAACTATGCTAAAAAAGTAAAATTCCGAAGTTTTTTGAACATCGTTAGTGAAGTGCGCTATGGAGAGGCCATTGGCAGTCTGGAGAGGTCGTAAAACAATTAACGGCCTTCCAGGAGAAATCGCTGTGTAACTAGGTCAACCTTCGAAAAGAATCGGATTAGAGGCTATCTATAGATTCGTCCTAGAAAAGGAAATGGTCTGGTGTAATTTAGGTTTCGTAGGAATAATTTTCAACGAAGTTATGGAGCTGCGACGGTTTGCGACAGGAAAACCTGTCGCAAAGCGTTCAGAATTACGAAGAGCGAATTAGGAGCGGTATTGTACAAAACAAAATTACAAAATAGTAAGAGTAATTAAAGTAGAGTAGTGGAGGTTTTATATGAACTTCGAGATTCCATCCTTCATGTAGTTGTGAGGTGTGCTCCATTTTTGCAAAGTCTACGAGCGGTACTGATGAGTCGCTTAGAAGGTGTAATAATAAATATGGTTTGTCTAAAGGAAGGTGCCAAAACGAACCAAAAAGTTTATTTTCATTTCTTCATAATATTCATGTACCAGCGCCCGTCGCCGGCTTCGCCGGCGCCGTACGCTGGACGTGCCCGCCACGACAGGCTTGCCGACTTCGCTGGCTTTGGGTATGGCGAGCCACGCTAGGAACGTAGCCCAAACCTAGCTAGGTATGCTTCCTCACCCAGCGCAGGTCGACGGCTTCGCCCGCAACCAACGCTGGGTAAGGAAACATCCCTAGCGTCAAACTCGAACACGTTGAAACGAACGCCTACTACAGATCGACTGATGCCTTGCTGAGTATCAGTCACATCCCAGTACAGCACTTAGGAAAATCTACGCAATATTCCTGCTTCGTCTAGGGTTGTGTTCACAACATATTGCGGCTCGTCAAGCCTAGTCGAATTTCTGACGTTTCTGCCCAGTCGTCGTGCTTTAAGCCACGAGGTGTGATGAACTTTGGAAAGTGTCACTTGGGACAAAAACTACTATCCTCCTCTGCACACTGTAGTATGGAAACTGGTCAGAGCACTGCCCAAAATGGAGTACCTAGGAGCAAGACTTGGTTGAAAACGTAGTCGAATCGAGCGTAGGTCCTTCCAACTGTCTTCGCTGTCCTGCTCCGGTCCACTGCAGAAAAGACCTGGGCAGATAGGAATAGCTTACAAGGAAAGGTTCCCAACTCAAGGTGAGCTTTTGCGATGCTATTTTGGCAGGATGTAGGGTCCTGTGAGCGGAGTCCAGAACCACAGTCAGTTTCTTCTGAACGCTTTTTTTTAAGACCTGAGAAAGAGGTCTGAAAGCGTGTGCGCAACTATCATCAACCCCTACGACACCCCACCAGTTGTGCTTCGGCGGCGCAGTTGGTAGGAGTGCCGCCTCGTAAGAGCACACTGGCGGGCTTTTTTCAGATGGAGTCCTAGTGCTGCCAATATTTTTGCACGTACGTTGTTGTTATTATGCTTTCTCATGGACACAGGAAGCAATTTTGGCTGGTAGTACGAACATACAAGTTTTCGCCGCGTGCGCAGCGGCCTCTGCCGCACGCGCGAGAATCGCCACTGACGCATCGCTCCTGGGTGGACTGTTATGGGAGAAACGGAGCTCTAAAAAGTTATGCTGTATTGTATCTAAATATGTGGTTTTTGGAAATATCGCTTCATGTTATGAAAGAATCCAAAATCGTTTCACAATAGCAGCAATTGCCTATTGTTTGGATTAGGTCATCCAATTCCCACCCAAAATAACCATTTTCTCTAATTAGGTGCACCGGAGGACCCTCAAATAGCTGGGCAGAAGTATCAATAGCATTTTATGCAGTTACAAGAGCGTTAGACTTCGTAACTGTAGCAGCACACACTATGTAGGTATCGCGCTTGCCGCAGCAGTCGCCGCGGCTGCCGCGCGCTTTTGTATGTTCAGCTTGCTCCCCAGCAATTTTAGACCATCAATGTTTGCAACAAACCAAGGCTGTCTATTTGCGCCTTCATAAGTGCTAGTTTTTCAACAATGTCTATCTGCACCAACACCATATCATACCATACCACCAATGATGCCGCAGCTGCACACAAACACGCGTACCTTATGGTTGAATATTATGGACACGGCCCTAGCGGTACATAGGATAAGGATAAAGGATGGCGTTATTCAATCCCTTTGGGATGCGCCACGCATTCTACTTCTACGGGATCTCGTGAAGGCGAGTTGAATGCGTATTTGGCCATACAATGACTTGCGGTGGCCAGCCGATGGACAAGTCAGCGCTCTATCCTTCCCAGACACGTCTGGTACCAATTCACCGACCCCGGAGGGATGGAAGGTTTGGTTGGCCTGGGCGGGAAACCCAAACCAGGAACCTGGTATCGGGTGCAGGCGACAGCCGGCGCCTCCTCCGACTGCGCTCTGCCCATAGCGGTACATAAGTGTGCTAAAGATATCGTTACCTGAATGTGTTGTCGGCCGACTACTTTCCACCTTCACACTGGATTTCACATCTCCGACAAAGAGAGAAATTGCGGTTGCGTATGCCATAAAAGAACTCCTCCTGGACGCCATATATTGAGACATCGACTGTCAGGAAGAAGAAGCGGTTCAAGTTAGAGGTAGTATAATGAAAATGGGATCTTTTTGTGTCTGTCCTACGCGTGGGTGGCAGCTGGTTACGTTGATGTTCATCCAGGACCTTTCTCTACACCCACGGATTGCACGTTCAACGAAGAAGAAGTGGTCATTCCTTGTCAGGGAGAAGATTGCTCCCCATTGGCTTTTGTAAGATGCGGTTGGTGTGACAAGCGCTTGTGTTTTACTTGTTTCATAGACTTGTACCATAGCTGTTGACTAAAAGGGAAGACAAGACAGGACTTTTTATTTTCCGAGAAATGATATGGTGCAGATAGACATTGTTGAGAAACACATTTGATGGCGCAAATAAACAGCCCTGGCTTGATTTAAGCATTGATGGTCTAAAATTGACTCCTGTGATCATGAGAAAGCGTAATATTAGGTTGGAAAAAAGTCTTTTCATTTTTTTCAAAGATTTATTACTTCACAACTACAAAGTCAAATCAACTGAGATAAACTCTATTTTGTTCCACTACACTTCTCCAAAGACTGGGTAATTTTCCAATTCCTCTCGCTTAAAAGACTGCAGTTCTGGAGTCGAACCATTGCTGAATCCAATTTTTGATGTCTTCATCCGTTCCAAAATATTTCTCTCCAATTTCTTGCTTGAGAGCATGGAAGAGATGGTAGTCGGCACGAACAAGGTTAGGGCTATACGGTGGATGTGGCATTACCTCCCAGCCCATCTCCTTTATTGTTTCTCTTGTGAGTCTTGCAACATGTGGTTTTGCATCGTCATGCAGGATCATCACCTTCGACTTCTCCGGCTTGTTTTCTTAGAGAGTTGCGACGACTTTGTGGAGTTGGCCGCAGTATGTGACAGCAGTAAGTGTCTCTCCACTTCTGAGAGTTTGCCGATAAATCACTTCTCTGATATCCCACCAAACACTCAAGAGAATCTTCCTTTCGTGAATATTGGACTTGAGATCAGACTTAGGGCTCTTTCCCTTTTGTACCCATTGCCTTTTCCTCGAAAGTTGGCACACAGAACCCAGGACTCTTCGCCTGTCACAATCCGCGGAAGAAACGATTTTCTTCCTTATCTGGACAGAAGAGAAGCAGCGATGGAGAGCCGTCGACCTTTCTGAGTGTCTGACAGGGCATGTGGAATCCAAGCTCCAAATTTCCATGAAAGCCAAGATTCTTCAGATGGATTCCTACTATCCTATGAGACACTTCGAGCTTCTCTGCCAGCTGACGTGTCGTCTGCCAACTATCGGTACGAAGAAGGTGGTGTAGTTCACTGTCGTCCAATCCAGTTGGCCTTCCTGACCATGCTTTGCCCTCAGTGAATAATCTCCCTTTAAAGACTTTCCGAACCACTCATAACAGGCGCGATGAGTAGTAGATCCCAAGCCATATATATGGTTAATTTGTTCTGCTGCCTGACGTGCTGTGGATTCTTTAATGAATTCATGAAGAATGCCGTGCTGAAAATGGCCATGAAGTAGATCTGGCATTGAGTTCGGAAGATTGGATGGATAACGAATTATAAGAAGTCTTAACCTGTGTCCGCGTGCGAACGGTAGACAAGTGTGATAGGATTACGAAATCAGCAATCAACATTGGGTAGTGCGTTTACAAGGGGAAGGGTAAAAAAAATTTCGAATTGTGAAGAGACTTTTTTTCCAACCTAATAACAACAGACCAATATGTGCAAAAACATCGGCAGCACCCGTACTCGAACTTGAAACCCCTCCGGTGTGCTCCTATGTGGCGTCCCTCTACCAACTGCACCGCCGAGGTGCACCAAGTGGGGTGTTGTAGGTGTTGATGATAGTTGCGCGCACACATTCAAACCCCCTTTTCAGGTCTTTCAAAAGGCATTCAGCAAAAACTAAATGTGGTTCTGGGCTCCGCTTAAAAGGCTCTACATCCTGTCGAAATAGTATCGCAAAAGCTCACCTTGAGTTGGGAACCTTTCCTTGTTAGTTACACAGCGCGCGAAGTATGTATATTCTTGAAATTAAAGTGAACATTTTCCAAATCAAAAGCGTCTTCCAGAAAACGACATTGACCAATCAATAATATCGGCTAGTATTGATTGTCTGATGGGAGCTTCACCGTGGTGGCTGATTACCTGGTCGACCTTCCGTCTGCCATCATAGTAACGGAGCATCCACCGCGATCGATTAAGTCTGAGAGAGAACAGGTGAAACGATCGATAATAGCGATCGATATACAATACCGCTCATAACTGGTGTCGCATTTGGCGTCGGCGACTCTCCAGAGCGTCGCCGACGCTCGCGAGCGTTGCAGCGTCGGAATCGTTGGGAGCAGAAAATTTGGGAACCCGAGCACGCTGGATTTGACCTAGTTGCAGTGATTTGCTTTTTAGCGTAGCTGGTTGCAATTCCTCCTAATTTACATTCGCATGAAAATGAATATTTGGAATCCCCATTTAACAGCCTTTCCAAAGTAGAGAGCAAATAGCAGTTTTCAAAAGTTGTCGTAGTTCACCTACATATTGCATACTGCCGCAGGTTCTCGTCTTCGCCAAAGATAATTACACCCATAGGACATGTATGACTAATTACCCACCAACTCCACCTAAATATACTTGAGATTTATGGAGAAACAATATCAAACCTAGTTGGTTTGTTTCGTCACCTCCCTTCAGACAAACCATTTTTATTATAACACCTCCTCGGTGACTCATCAGTGAAGAAGGAGGTGTTATAAATTTCATTTTTATTATTATTCTTTTAGATTTTAAATTTTAATTTTAATTTTTTAATTATTTTATTTTTTATTATATTTATATTTATATTATATTTTCTTTTATTTATAATTTTTACGTATGTTATTGCTTTGTTTTTATTTTGTCTTTGTTTTATTTTATTTTATTTTTGTTTTACTTTTATACGCTTTTTTTAAATATTTATTGTCAATATTTATAAAGTAGTAAAGTCATTTAACTTACGTACTCATCCTTGTGCCAACCGGCTATGGAGGTTTTCCTATATAAACTAACTAACGTGATCTGTTATACGGTATCTGTATGGATATGTAATATGACATATGTTATCATTACGGTATTCATTTCATTCCTCAATTCTTGGTACATTGGCACACTATGTAGTAGTTTTATTATGACAGCATTATCCATCCATTGTTACTAGTAAGGTCCTCAGCTTAACCGGTTCCATGCTGATATCAGCGGCCGGCCCAACCCGTATCACGGGTGGGTGCTGACGGACCTCGAGGATATCGCGGATGTTACGTGCGGTCAAACAGCGCCGGTGGTGTAAGGCGAACATCGCTGCCCGGAAAGCAGAAGATGCGGGTTCGAGTCCCGCCTGGCGCAAGAGTTTTGATCGTAACAAAACATCCTGTAACAACTTATAGCATTATCCATCATTTCACAATTATATCAACTAATGTCACTGCTACCACATTCCTTTCACCGGCAATCAATAAGATCTACTCCTATATATGGGCGTATATATTAGCAAAGTAAATTTAAGCAAGAACTTCCAACTATACGATTGTTGCTACTATGTTTATTGCTTTATTATAGTTGTCCAACATGCCATATTTATATAATATTTGTCTGTTTTTGTTTAAACATTTTCTTATGTTTGTGGCGATGAATTCTGTGCTAAATCCATCATGGGTAAGTATTCTGTGAAGTTCTCGTATTTTTCTACAAAAATATTGGAATGTTGAGCAAATATTAGCTATTCTAAGTGTTTCTGTGTAAATGACATTGCATTTAATGTGTCTAAATCTAAAGTTGTGCTAAGTTCCAATTTTCTTAACATTCTTCAGAAAATTTGGCTTCAGTGTTTCAGGGCGACATTGTCGATAGTAAACACTGCGAAGTTCGGTACTTTCCGGTACTGGGTCGAGAAAATGATTTCTTCGATTTTAATTTCCCATTTTCCCGGTAACAAGCTCTCCAAATCAGTTCACTTTTCTAACGTTTTAAGTTGGGTGGACTCTCTCAATTGTGGTAAAGAAGTGGACCTTGGAACTCAAATGGCTATCCTAATTTCGAGCCCCAAACTCCTTCGTTTCGTTCGCTGCACTGGATTTTTTTGGATTTAGGAGTGATTATAACTGCTTTGTGAAGAAGGTTGGAGAAGCGGCATTTTTGTGTAGTGTAGTATTCTTATCTGGCATTTGTTTGGTCGCAGTATATAGTATTAGCATCTTTCAGAACGGCCGTTCTTGAGCGCCTAAATGCAGTAAAAATCTATAATTCTTACTGCTCCTTCCCCTTATTCATTCGGATTACTTTAATTTGAAAAACTGATATCAGAGCGTTTTTACCCAAAAAGAGAGTTTGTGTAACATAGTCGATCTTCGTACGTTCGGATTTTTCACCCTTTCCATCCACCGAAGTGTTCTCCGGAATTGCCGGTCGACCTTCGCATAGCGCTCCTCGGTCAGATCGCAGCCCTGCTGCCCTCGCATCTAGGTGTGAAAGCCAGCGGTACTGCGACATCTGTGCGCGGCGGCAAAGCAGGCAGCGGTGAACCCGACGCGATCTCGCCCTGATTCCAGCTTTATTATCAGAATTATTCTTGTTTCATTCTTTTCTTTAAATGTAGAACTGAGCGTATGCTTTGTTTCTAGTGATGGGTTGCTTTTACATTTTGGGTGATAGCTGGTAATCTTGCGCGGAAATATCTAGTCTTTTTGGAATAGGCCAAGCACTCTATTAAACTTCTATGTCATGTCTTGAAGATTATTCCAATGCCTATTTGTCTAGCGCGGATATCCCTCAATTGCCTTCGGGCTCTCTTGTTAAGAGGGATGTCGGGCCGCTTGCCGCAGGGCCACGTGGCGCGTCCCCGGGTGGTGGATAGGGAAATTAAACGCGAACCAAATGCGACCGTGTACTGCCCAGAGGCGCAGGTGGGATGCAGGGATGGACTCCTTGCTCGTGCTGTGTCTGGTCGACGCATTCCTTGTGCGTGGGAGCGGCATGTTCATGCACAGTGTGCGTATATGTGTCTGTGACTGTGCGGATTGTAACTGTGTCGGCTCGGCCAAAAGCTTGCACTCGGTAGACTGGGAGTACATGTAAGGCGATTCGAGGCCGCCTTAAGTCTCGCCCCGTCCCTTCGGGCAGCCTGGCTGGCTGCCCGGAGTTCTTCGCCCGCACGACAAAGCACGACTAGCTAACCGTGTGTACTCCAGTCAAAAACAGCAGCACTAAAGGGCCTCATTCCCCTGACCCCGAAAGAGCCCCCATTTCTGCAGCGATGAGAAGGACGAGTACGGAGAGGCTGCTAAAATCTCAGGGCCTAACCAGGCTGTGCAAATTGAGAAGGACTAGGATGACGATCTGTACTTACAACGCCCGCACGCTCGCATCGAAAGCATCCGTCGAGGACCTGATGATGCAAGCCAGGAAGATCAAGTACGACGTCATCGGAGTGACCGAGACGAGAAGACACCACTCCCTACACGCCGCCTACGACTCCGGAGAAAAACTGTTCCTCGGAACATGCGACAGCAGGGGAGTAGGCGGCGTTGGTGTCCTCGTCAACACGCACTTGGCCATGAATATCGATTCGTACGAGTCTCTGACAAGCCGAATCGGACGTCTGCGACTGAAGCGATGTGGCTCCGTGCCAGTTTTGACTGTATCCGTCGCGTATGCCCCAACATCCGACTACGACGACGAAGAGGTCGAAGCCTTCTACGTGGAGCTGAAGAAGTTCTATAAGGAAGATCACATCTTCTACAAGGTAATCGTCGGCGACTTCAACGCCAAGATCGGACCGCGAAGGTCGCCGGAAGAACTCCACATCGGAACCCACGGTTTGGAGTGGAACGAGCAAGGTGAAAGGCTGTCTGAGTTTATCATGTCGACCAATACCATCCATGGAAACTCACAGTTCCAGAAGCCTCCCTCTCTACGATGGACCTGGGAATCCCCCGGTGACCAGTTCCACAACGAGATCGACCACATCATCTTCAATCGCAAGTATTGCCTGACCGACGTTTCCGTTGTCCTCAAGATCTGCACGGGATCGGATCACCGCCTCCTTCGTGCAAGGTTCCGCTTTTCGCGTCAAGGAGAGAAGGCCGTGAAGTTTAAGAAGAGGAGTCCCAGAACGACCATCAACTAGGTCCTTTACACCTCTCTTGCCGTCCTTTGGGAAGATACCGTTATGGACAACATCGACGAGGAATACGACCACTTCGTGCACCATCTCCGCGATAGTGCTAAGGAAGCCAAGAGCTTGAAGACCACCAAGAGACGCCTGTCTCCGGAAACTCTCGAGCTGACACGCCAGTGTGGAGCAGCACGAGCGTCAGGCAACTTCCAACTGACGTCCGAGCTTGCGAAGCTATGCAGAACGGCGATAAAGGAGGATCTTAAGGAAAGAAGGGCGGAAGTGTTGGCTGAAGCAGCAGAGGCAGGGCTGAGCATCCGCAATGCCCGCCGGAACTTCGCCAACTTCAAGACCAAGATGACCGCTCTCCGACGTCCTGACGGAACCGTCACCTCTTCCAGAAGGACCATGGAGAAGGTCATCCACGACTTCTACTCCGATCTCTTCGATAGCCACGTCCACCTGCCCCCACGCCATCTTCCGCAGGATGGATACGTCGTCCCCTCTGTTCTCCCTTCCGAGATCCGACACGCCATCTCGTCGGTGAAGAAACATACAGCACCCGGTCTCGACAGGAACAGACCCGAGCACCTGAAGAACCTACCGCCAGCCCTCATCAACACCCTGGCGCGGCTTTTCACACGCTGCCTGTCGGAGCGCAAGGTTCCATCTCATGGAAGGCCAGCAAGACCGTCTTGCTGTACAAGAAGGAAGACGTACACGACATTAGCAACTATCGCCCGATCTGCCTGCTGTCCGTAGTCTACAAGCTGTTCAGTCGAGTGATCCTGAATAGGATCAGCAGAACGCTGGACGAAGGACAGCCATGCGAGCAAGCGGACTTCGGAAAGGATTCAGCACGATCGACCACATACACACCATTACGAAGCTCATCGAAGTGACGCGAGAGTACAACCTGCCGCTGTGCCTTACGTTCATCGACCTGAAGAGGGCATTCGACTCCGTCGAGACTGAAGCGGTCCTCGAAGCCCTGCTCACCCAGGGCGTTCCTACTCAGTAGGTCAGAGTCCTTCGGGAGCTGTAAGTGGATTCACGACCAAGATCTCTCCATTCTAAACGACGTCGTCATCGACGTGAAGAGAGGGGTTCGGCAAGGCGATACCATATCCCCGATGCTCTTCAGCGCCACCCTTGAAAACGTCATGCGTGAATTAGAATGGGAAGACATGGGAGTGAAAGTCGGCGGCCGGCAACTACATCATCTTCGCTTCGCTGATGCCATTGTGCTCATAACACCGAGAAACAGACAGGCGGAGCGAATGCTGGCCGGCTTCAATCGTGTACGTGGGAACGTAGGACTGCAGCTGAATCTTACGAAAACGATGTTCATGAGGAACGGACAAGCTTCTGATGCCCCATTCTCGTTCATCGGAACGAACATCTCCGAATGCTTCAGCTACGTGTATCTGGGTCGCGAAGTCAATATGGCCAACGACCTCGCGCCAGAGCTGAGCAGGAGGAAACGAGCGGCTTGGTGAGCTTTCAAGAGCGCCGAAGAAGTCGCGAAGAAGATGAAGAACGTCCGACTCCGTGCCCACCTATTCGACTCCACTGTTCTTCCTGCCGTAACATGCGCCTCAGAGACCTGGGCCCGGATTCATGAACGCGGCTGGAGGTAAATTCTACCCCCGCTTACCTCGATGACCATTTACCCGCCACTTTCCCTGAACTTACCTCTCTTTTCTGATTCATGACGGCCAAGGCGGGGGTTTTGCTCCGCGGCCAATTTCATCAGCTAGCAGCGAAACCAAGCAGTCACATTTGCTGCTGAGAAGTCGCTGCCACCGACACTGGCAGCATCGTAGTTAGGGGAAATGAAATGTGAAATGTGAGGTAAGGGGGGGGGGGGAGAGGGGTGGAAAGTAGTAGCATATTAGGCAGTAGGGATGCTATTGTAAATATGGGCCTACATGGCTAATAATGGGTGCCATCCACCACAGTAGCCCCCATAGACAACATATGCCAAGGGAGGCTAAGGTGACGGACGGGCATAGTCCACCCACGCAAATCGTAAATTACGATTTGCGTGGTGGACCAGGCTCATGGTGGCCCAAGCCGACCCACAATGCCACTAAAGGGAGCAAATCACATAACAATAAGTGGCATTCTGGGCCGCCATGGTCCACAGAGCCCAAAAAAACCATAGAATTCAAGACTAATATAGAAAAACGAAAGGTCAAACAACTCACCATAGGACCGGCGAAAGACGGCGCAGACGATGGCAACTAGGCGCCCCCTATCGAGCATTGATTATGCTGCTGGCGGCCAGCTCAGAGCTGGCAACGGACCAGCGGAGAGTTGCACTGGGTCAGAAATTGGCCGCGGAGCAAAACCCTCGCCTTGAAGGTAAATATTCCTCGACGCGCCGATGGGGTAGCATTTACCTCGACACTTACCCCCGATTTTCCCCGCCGCGCGTTCATGAATCGCGCGTAAGTGGGGGTGGGGGTAAATCTTGCACTTGCCCGCTGGTAAATCGTTCATGAATCCGGCCCCAGGGCTATACGGAAGCAGGATGAACACGCTATCAGCGTCGCGCAGCGTGGAATCGAGAGGACGATGCTCGGAGTGACACGACTCACGCAAGTGAGAGAAGGCCTCCGGAGTTCCGAGCTTCGCCGACGTTCGAAGATCAGAGACGCTGTCGCATGGGCCAAGTCGTCGAAAATTAGGTGGGCCGGCCACGTAATGCGATTCGCAGACACCCGCTGGACGAGAGCCGTCACAGATTGGATTCCGCGGGATGTCAAAAGAACACCAGGACGCCCACCAACGCGTTGGTCGGACTTCTTCGTGAAAGCCCTGAACGACCGCTATGACGCTCTTCGTGTCCCTCGAGCAATGAGGATCCATTGGAGCACTCTCGCACGCGACAGGGACGAATGGAGACGCTGCTGGCGCCCGCTCGAGCAAGTCGATGATCAGCGGGACGACAGGTGATGCAGGCGACAGGTGACTTGCCTAGCAATGACTTGCGGTGGCTAGCCGATGAACAATTAACGCTTCATCCTTCTCAGACAGGTCTCGTAGTAATTCACCGATTCCGGAATAACATAAGGTTTAGTTGCTCTGCGCGAGAAACACGGAACAAGAACTTTGATTCTACAAATCTTTATAAATCCTCTCCTCTCCCGCTGTGTTTGACTCGTCCTAGGAGGTCCCACAACAATTTTATAAAATTTTAGTTTTTAGAGAAAAAGCGATAAATTAAAATTCTCTTGAAGCAAAGAAGCAAGCATATAGCGCATTAAAAGACCGCCATGCGCTTAAAAAGTTCGCCGCAACTTTTATTTAATTGGTGGTGTAAGTGCCACTTACATTGCCGATCAAAGGGGGATATGTGAACTGTTTGTGGTTCTATTTGTTGGGGTGTCGATAAAAGGTGTTAAACTCCGTGCAAAAAGAAATTCTGCTATCAATCGAGTAAAAATCGCGACATTTTGGACGAAGGCATGGCGCAATCTCTTTCTTGGCACTACAAAATGGCCGTCTTCTTGGCTTTGAAAACAAGAGTTATGTGAGCGAAAAAGGCTAATTTAAATACGGAGTTTGTCCTTTATGATGCTTAGTGTGACCCCACGGTATCAATAGAAAATAAGATACGCTGCACAACCTACGTCCAATATATCCAACGTTCACGTCAAACTGTACGCTTTTCAAACCAGATTGGGCACCTTTCGATTCAATTTCGAATCAACACACTTCTAAGCTAGCCTAAAACGTTTGAAACCAAAGTAGTCGTCTCCCAAATCAGAACGAGCTTCTTACAGGTTAAACTACAGCCCAGCCCTTCAAAACGGTTAGAATAATTTTTTTTGTTCAAGGAAGGTTTGGCATAACTCTCGAATTATTTTATTATAGTTCAGCTGCTCAAATGAGTGCAAGAATTTTTTTAAAATTTGATTTTTAAAGAAACAATTGTATATTATTATAAATTTTGTTTCAAAGCGCAACAAAGCAGCACTCATTTAGTACATTAAAACACGAGATCGTGCCATGCACTCGAAAAGTTCGTAGCGATTTTTACTTGATTGATATTGTAAATGGTGTTTACATAAAGCATCAATGTGAGGATATGTAAGTCTCTACGGTTGCATTTCTTACATAGTCTACGGATATGAAACTCAACCAAACAGGAATTTTGCTATCAATCGAATAAAAACCGCGACGTCTTGGTCAAGGGAATGGCGCAATCTCTTTTTTTGAAAATAAAAATGGTCGCCTTCCTACTCTTCAAAACAAGTTTCAAGCTATTAATTAAAAAAAACTGTGTAAAATTCCAAACAGTATGCTCACTTATTACGTAGGTGAATTAAAACTTCAAAGGAATCGATCTAAAAATTTTCTTAAACAAAAACTTATTCTTGTGGAGGATTTCTCGTTTAATGTAGAAGAAGCGAGTGTTCAATTTGATTTGAAAAATGCCTAGTTTGATTTGGAAAGTGTCCAATAAAAACGTGAATGGTATATAATATCGCGGGGTCCTAAAGTATGTGTGTTAGTACTCTTTTTGCAATTTAATAGGCTATATTTTAACAAGATGACTTTCCATGCTAGTGGGTACGAAATTCTATGTAGTGTAACTCTAGATTTAAAGAAAAGAATGAAACAAGAATAATTCTGATAATAAAGCTGGAATCAGGGCGAGATCGCGTCGGGTTCACCGCTGCCTGCTTTGCCGCCGAGCACAGAGGTCGCAGTACCGCTGGCTTTCACACCTAGATGCGAGGGCAGCAGGCCTGCGATCTGACCGAGGAGCGCTATGCGAAGGTCGACCGGCAATTCCGGCAATTTCGGCGGTGGATGGAAAGGGTGAAAATCCGAACGTACGAAGATCGACTATGTTACACCAACGGAAAGCTCTCCGTTGGTGTAACATGGATAAGAACGCTCTGATATCAGTTTTTCAAATTAAAGTAATCTGAATGAATAAAGCAGTAAGAATTATAGATTTTTACTGCATTTAGGCGCTCAAGAACGGCCATTCTGAAGGATGCTAATACCATATACTGCAACCAAACCAATGCCAGCTAAGAATACTACACTACACAAAAATGCCGTTTCTCCAACCTTCTTCACAAAGCAGTTATAATCACTCCTAAATCCAAAAAAATATCCAGTGCAGCAAACCGTCGCATGCTCATAACTCCTTCAGTTTTAGGTTTCTTTGAAAAAAAGGTTAGCACCATTTAAATCGTCTCTTTGAGTTCTACACAATCGTGTATACAGCTTTACAGGAACACCCATGTTTTCGCCGTGGGTGGCCTAAAGAATAACTGCAGCAGGCTTTTGCGATTAGAGCACCTTATTTTCCAGGAAGTGCATATGACGTGCAGTATTTTCGGAGTATCTCAAGCATGGCGTGCGTCCGACGTCTGCTTTTGAATATTCTGCCGATTTCGGTAGGTTTTGGGTTTTCTTCTGGACAATTAAGGGTGGTTGGGTCAGGATCAGGATTCGTAATCAGCGCTCCAAATAACCCCTAGATGATTTTGGACGAGGAAATTTGGCCAATTTTGAAAATATCGATTTTCGATGACTCATCGTCCGCGCCGGCTCGGCCTGGAGCGCCGCCCCGTCCGCAATGGGAAATTGTCGAAAAATCGATTTCTCTGAAACTGGTTGAGAGCCACATCGTTCGGTAGAGCTTTTCGTGTTGAAGCTAATAGTGTTGCGAGTGTTGAAAACTCAAATGTGGGGGAATAATGGCGCGGGAAATTTCAAACGCTAAAACTCCGCCGCCCTAAAATGGCAGCTGGTGCTAAGGCAGTTTAATCAGCTAGGGAGCAGTGAGCACGTCGTCGTAAAGAACCTTTAGCGTTCTGCTCACCTGCGCATTTGTAGGCTGTTAGCTCTCCGCGTCTTCCCGCAGGGGTCGACTGAAATCGGAAAAAATCGTGCCGCACAAGCCTCACCTGCATTTTTGTACTGCTTCAACTTTGTCCAGTCATAAGCTACATTACTGTGTTACATCGCACTGCTAGAACATTTTGCTGCCTACAAGAGTCACAATCTGCAACTAGCAAGGTTTAAACGTGACAGAGTTATCGCGCTCAGAACACGCCCGCGCGTGCAATTCAGCACAACTGTTGATGTTCTCCTCACTCTTACTCACCCATAGTACAGTTTTCCCTACTTCCAATAACACCATTTAATTCACCATGAAAAGCTCTATCGAATGGTCTCAAGCATGGCCCAATTCGAAGATATCGATTTCTACTGATGTCAACTTCCGTCTGCCGCGGCCTCAGAAAACCGTAAGGCGTTCTCGTCCTCGATGCGATAGCGCTTTTCATGCTGAACAGGGCGATGCCATTGGGAGTGTCGAGGATTCAAATCTAGGCGAGTAGGAGCGCAAGAAACTCTAACCACTATCTTCCGCCGCTTTAAACTGGCAGCTGAGGCTAAGGCAGTTTAGGCAGCTGAGGAGTTCTGATCACGTCATCGTGAAGCACCTTAAGCGCTCTGTTTGCATACGCATTTCAAGCCCGTTTGCTCTCCGGGTCTTCCCGCAGTGGTCCACTGAAATCGAAAAAAATGCGTCACACAAGCCTCACCTGCATTTTCGTACTCCTATAATATTGCCTGTTACTAAGCTACACCGTTGTACTTTAATATGCTGTTATTGCGCTACGAACTCGCCCGCGCGTGCAATTTGCAAGCGGTCGCCCCTCGATTGAAAGGTTCGATTCTATATGCATTGTTCACGGCGCACTCCAAAGACTAGCTGGACAGCATTAGAGCAATTTTTTAGTAGGGCGGCTGAAAATGTATGATAGAACTCCCAAACGCTAACTCTACCAGTTGTCGAACGCACTCGATTGATAGGTTCATCTTTATAAGCATTGTACAGGCGCACACTAAAGACTCGCCGGGACAGACTGAAGCAGTTCCCAAGTAGGGCGGCCTGAAATTTCTTATAAAATTCTCAAACAGTGCAAGGTAGTCTTGAAGGCTTTACATTTTCCAGGAAGCGAAGATAGAAACCCAGTGGACATGCTTCCGCCCATTCGATTGATAGGTTCGACCCTATATGCATTGTGCACGGCGCACTCTCGGAGCATTCCGGGTATGACAGAGCACTGACAACGCACGTGTCACGGTATAGTGGCCACCACCCTATAATCCACGCCCCTACTTGGTTTTGGAAGGTTGGCAGTCTCCCCGACTGCATACTTTGTATATGGTTGTGTACATAAATATAAATCTATAGAAATGCTTTGTTGAGCTCCCATCTCAGCCAGAAGCATGACATGGAGGTCCCGGAGAGATCATTTTTGCTCAAAAATTTCTAAAAAAAGTTAGCAGTACGGGAGACTCCGTTTTGACGGCCATCAAAACGTATTTATATCTCGAGATATACACACGCGTACGCATATTGCACATTTCTCACAAAACATGCTGGTATCATTTTTTTGCACTGAGCACGATGTTTTCATCATTTCTACTTCTTCGTTTGTCTTCATCGTGGCGCATGAATGAGGCAGGGCATGTAACTAAACAGCTATTTTTAAAGAAGTATTATCATGTTTACATTATTGTTTAAATTTTGTCCCACATTATTCCTCTTCTATACCTTACAAACTTAATTACAATATTGCAGTAGAAAGGTTGAGTTAGCTTACTTTATGCTGCTTTTTTAAACTCTAATTATCGATTGCGAAAAGTACGATTTTCGCTAGTCGCTTTAGCGATTTGAAGCGAACATCGTATTTTCCGACCTGGCATCTTCAAAAACACTAAGTGTGCGGAAAGTACGTTCTTCACATGAGTCACTGCCGAGTGCAAACTACCTCCCTTGTGAACCTCGTACTTTTCCGATTTTCCTTTTTGCGCACGTTCTAGATAAATTCTTCGCATTCATGTTTTCGTTATCACGTTAATGGCTTAATCAAATCTTTCACTATTACCTTATTAAAACGTCTAATTTATAGCTCCCATTACTAAAATTCAATTTTTCACCTTATCATTTCACTTGCTACATTTACTCTGCCATTCATGCCACCGCTAGCTTGTATATAATCTTTACATAGGACGTCCAAAAACAAACCGAAAAAGAAAAAAATATTTTTGAGATTTACTTTTATTTGATGTTAATAGAACTTCGCCAATGGCAACCTTACCGTATATTTGGTAATGTCGGCATTAGAAAGGAGCCGAAACGTGGCTTCGAGTATACAATCGAGGGCGTCGACCAGAGCTCAGCAAGTACCCACTTAAAAATAGCGGCGTCGACAAAGCTATGATAATTCCGCTCGAAGGGAAAAGAGGGCGGTAACTCATACTGAGTTCATCCAGGGGCCGGATTCATCAAAGTTACTGCAGTAACTTTAACGGAGAATTGTAAGCGAAAGCTCAGTTAACGCGGCCTACCAAGCGATATGGTGAGCGATAAGCCGCGTTATCTGAGCTTTCGCTTACATTTCTCCGTTAAAGTTACTGCAGTAACTTTGATGAATCCGGCCCCAGGAGGCATTACGTCTTCGTGACTGAGGTTGAACGGTTGTGTTCAACTGCGTTCTTTGCTTCCTGCTTCCTTAGCTCTCTGCCTGTCTCCTATTTCTTCATCTTAATAGCGACTCATCAACATAACGGATAATTACTTAGTGCCGAACAACTCACCAGCTGAGAAACGATTCTCAGCTGGTGAGCGGAAAAAAGAAATCAAGCGAAACTAACGAGTCGACTTATTGACGAATCACGGGAATTAATAGAACGGTTGCTCATTACGAACATGGCGAGAAATGATAACGGACCAATCGGGGGGCTTGTCCAGATTTTAGAAAGGCCTCTTGATATTCGGGTTAACATAGCGGATTTGTGTCTTCCCTCACTGCAGTGCTGGCCGAATTACAACGGAACTAACATGTCAGTGGTGAAGTTTGTTAGAGAGATGAACGAAAAAGCCAATGCAGCGGGATATGACGAGCAGAAACTGGCGAGGCTCCTTCCTCTGCAATTAAGCGGAGCAGCCAAAATAAAATACGAGAACTATGATAACGATGTTAAGCTGGAATACCGAAAGGTTGTTGACCAGTTGAAAAAAGACTTTCGTAGCCCTAACTATGTCGAAATAGCGAAAGCAAAAATTTATCACGTGAAGCAGGAACCCGATGAAAATGTGGTCATTTATGGGCAACGGGTGAGAGATTTAGTTGCCGACGCTTTTGCCGAAAATAATCCCATCGCCGTCGAAGAAATAATGTGCGAAACATTTGGCGCGGCCTTACTACGAATCTTCGAATTGCGGTAATGAAAAAAGGCAGTCATCACAGACTTTCAAAGATCTGCAACAAATTGCAGAAAACGAGAGTCATCTTCTTGAAATTGTGACGCGTGAGAGGGGAATAATTGATAACGCCCTAGTGAATGCAATCACGGAAGCCGTTCAAAACGCACGCATTAGTGAAAGCTGTCCAAATCGAAATTGCCAAAATCAAGGGAACTACCAGCGTCAGCAGTGGAATTAATCGCCAACCCCCTAGAAATAACGTTCCCCACAATTACATTAGAAATTGGGATCAGCGCGATAATAACCGATATCGTGATAATTCTAACGAATTTCGCAATAATCAAAGAGCACAAACTCCTCGTAGAACAAGAGGAAGACAGGTTTCTTTTCAGGAAAGGTACCGCTCGCGATCATGCGACAACAGACAAAATTATGGTAGAAGGGTAGCGTCCGTTTTTAACACAATCATTCGTATCGATGAGCTCTGGCCAAAAGTTCGAGTTCAAAATGTGTGGTAGCGGAAAGGCAGGGTTGCCTGTGGCTATTCCCAAACCAACAGACTGTTCTCTTTCCCATAATAATAATTCAGTTGTCCTGGCAAAAGGTGAGATTTATACCGAAAGCATGAGTCCTTTGAAATTCGAAGGGATACATTGTTTCAATAAGTCAAGAACTGTTTGTACCAGCTCGTTTTTTCATTTAACTCTGAATGTCGATGCTGACTTATAACGACTCTGTCGGTAGCTCCAGAACTGTGTAGGAAATTGTCAAAAACAAAAAAATATAACGGGACCCCTTTAAAAAAGTTACATCAAAGTCTTTTTGGTACTGGTAATTATCAATCTTTTTCATATCCTTTTCTTGGGAAACGGTGTTCCACGTTCAACAACATTTTCGTTGAATATGGGGAAATTATTACTAACGATGGAGATCACATGATATCCAACATAGCGGAAATGAGTAATTGTAAAATTACGCACGGTGAATGTATCAAAGAGCATGGCGTTGTTGTGTGGGAGAGAAAGTCATTAAAGGACGGTTTTTGTAAGTTTGTGAAGTCTTCCAGCTCTCTAATGTATGTCTCTACTCATAGCGTACTTAGTGACCAACTTCAGGGGGTGTTCTATTTTAGTAACATCTCCGTGCTGAGTGAAACGAAACAGAAGTGGTGCTTGCCTAAATCCAGTGAGAAGATGCTGAATGGCGTATTTCTTGAATTTCCCGATTTCAGTAATTCTCATGGGAATATTCGCGAAATTCTCAACAAACCAGATCTAGTGCGATCAATCAATAAAAATCATTTTGCTGAATCGCGAAATATCAATTTGGCCAAATCACGCACTAGTAGATCTTTGACAGCTTTGCTGAACAGAAAATCCAACAAGTCGGATGAAATGTTGACAGCAAACGGTCACACTTCTCCAGAAGCAAGAGAGTTTGCTAAGAAACGTTTTTTAAACATGTTTCCTCATTCCAAAAACAATCTTGACCATCTTTTCCACGAAGAAAGGCAAGATCAAAAACAGTACGAGCTAAAGGTCAGGGCTCAGTTTTTGTCGTTCAGATTACAAGAAGAAATAGATAGCGATTTTCGAACACTGTGGTTAAAAATATGTCATCTCAACAACGCTCAAACTAGAATGATAACGTTCATTTCCGAATACGATCCCTCAGCTGCTGCTAGGATATTACTACATGACGACAATATTGAGCTATTGCAGCCGGAGAAGTTCTACTAATAATTACGCGATGCAAAAAGGTATTTGCCGATGAGGTGATATTTTCTAGCAAAATAAATGGTAAATGTTTTGCAAATACACCTGTGCGATTAGAAAATAAAGTATTTTTTCTCAAATCCACCGCGGGAAAGGAGCTTGTACAAAGCATCGCGAAATAGATTGCGCTCACTCACTATTTTAGTAGTATAATTCATCACAACGGAAAATGGCTTACATTAGGAGGAGAAACTCAAGTCCGGGAACCGTCACTCACTGCTCCTCAGGGAAGCCATAACGAGATGATTTTTAGTAGTCCGCCAATTTTTCATTCCGAACTGTCAAGGGTGAATAGCGTTGTTGAAGTGCTATCAAAACGTTCCGAATTTCACGATTATGTAGCACTAAAGCCGGAGATGTTGAATTCGGATAGTCTAAACAAGGAGATCGATTGGCTTTCAGAAGAGGGTTGGAAAACTGCAGTTAGCATCGAAGAAAACGCGGAAGGAGTTTTGATGAAAGGAGGACATTTCCTACTGGAAATTATTTCCGTCAAAATCATAGTGGTCGTGAGTTTACTGGCAATTATTATCGTCATATGCATAATTGTTATCACTTGTTATTACAGCTCTTGTGCAAGACTGTTTTTAAATCTTCTGAGGAAGCTGGTCTCAAAGAATAACGCTATTAGGAATTCTCATCAAAATTTACCTATAGAGATGAGCGAAATAGCCGAAAGAAGGAATGGGAACAACATGATGACGACGAAGTTCCTGTCTTATGTTTCAATAGTAATGACGATAATTGGGTCTGCGGAAGCAAAAACTCGTGCCCCATGTTTTGTGTCAGTGTACTGTGGCACCAAAGCGATTGTTGCGCTGTTGGATACGGGTAGTTCTATAACGTTTATGGACGAAAACACTCTTTCATACATAGGTGGTGCACTCATTCGCGAAACCGTTCCATCTGCAACTGCCGCAAATGATGGACCAATTCGTCTCATAGGATATATGAAAAACACTATAACGTTTGCGAAAGTAGCTAAAACTCATAACGTACTCATAACGAAAAACGGTTATTGTCCCGCAGCGCTAATTCTTGGACTGGACTTCCTTTCGAAGATAGAAAAACCTATTTCCCTCGACATGTTGAACAAAACAGTCTCAGTTGGAGGAAATTGTATACGAATGCTTCGAGAAAGGGAAAGCGGATTTATGGACATGGTTTTCCAAATCACGATAGCAAACGATTTAACGATTCCTGCGTTTTCCGACAATTTCGTTATTGCAACAGTGAATTTTTCATGCGACGACTGCACTGAATTAATTGCAAGCGATACTGGCTTAGATACATTGCCAGAAGGGCTACTAATTGGTAAGACGCTTTACTGTCCAACGGGTTCGAAGCGTTTTCCGTTATGAATTTTCAATAGCGGGCAGTCAGGAGTCAAGCTGTACAAAGGACAGCATGTGGCTAATGCAGAAATTGTCCAAAACTTTAACCATCGCCAGGTATTTTCAGTATACGATAGCGAAAGTGTGTAGAAAAGAACAGCTAACGACATTAAGGATGAAGTAAATTACACTCCTCCAGAGGTCCATGCTGATAGACACTTGGAACATTGTCCCTTAGATGTGGAAGGAGCATCCCTTGGCCAAATTGATTGGTCTGATTCACAGTTAGACATTCTCCAACGGGCCAAGGTGATTGAGTTGGTAAATCGCTTTAATGATATTTTTATTGGTAGAGATGGTGACATAGGACGTTATAACGGCAAGCTAAAGCACAGAATTGATTTGTGTGAAAATTCCAAAATTTCTAGACAAAAACCGTATCGCGTTCCTCTTGAACAGAGAGATGAAATTATGAGACAAGTCAATGAGTTACTAAAACAACGAGTCATTGAAAAAAGTTCTTCTCCATTCTGTGCACCAATAATCTTAGTCAAGAAAAAGGACGGTTCATGGCGCTTCGTAGTAGACTACCGGAAGCTCAATGCTATAACGCAGACGGAAACATGTTATTCCAAATATACAAGAAATAATTGATCTTGCCGAATAATTGATTATAAAGTGTTTTATACGAAGGTAGACTTCAAGTCAGGGTTTTACTAGATTTCCACGGAAAGGTCGCACAGAGAACGGACAGCTTTTCAAACCTTCTTAGGTCTATTTCAATTTATTACGATGGGACTAAAAGGTGCACCCGGAACGTTCCAAAGGTTACAAATTCGCTTGTCAGAGAATTACGCAGTTGTACGTTTGCATGTGTTGACGACATAATAACGTGCTCTAATAGTTTCGATGAACATATGGAAGATATCCGCGCAGTTTTCTATCGAATTCGATCCTTTGGTATGAAACTTCGGTTAGATAAATGTGTGTTCGCGGCCAGTGAAGTAGAATATCTGGGAATACTTCTAAGCAAGAACGGGTCACGTTTAAATCCAACAAGGATTGAAAAGATAACGAAATTCCCCGTACCCAATAACGTCACTGCTGTCAAGTCATTTCTGGGAGCTGCCTCATATTTTCGAAGGTACATAGAAAATTTTGCAAAAATCGCTGAACCTCTCACAAAACTGACGGTTAAAGCGAACAAATTTACATGGCAGCAAGAACAACAAAACGCGTTTGACGATTTGAAGAAACGACTAACGTCTGCCCCCGTTTTGTCATCCCCAAAAACTGGACATCCTTATGAAATTCATACGGATGCGTCCAGAATAGCAGTCGCGGGAACTTTACTTCAGAATGACGAGGAAACACATGAAACACACCCCATTGCTTTCGCTAGTAGAAGTTTAAATAAACATGAAAAGATTTATTCGATTATAGAGCTGGAAGCTTTAGCGATAGTGTACAGTCTGCACCAATTCAGACCATATGTATTTGGAGCCAAGATAAGAGCGCTTACAGATTACGCTCCACTCTGTTCTCTGTTGCATCGAACTGACCTAAGTGGACGGTTAGCCAAGTACCAAGTCGCCATAATGGGCTACAATACGATTATTGAGTATCGCCCGAGAAAACATAACGCCGAAAGCGACGCCTTATCACGTTACCCGGTAGGACTCAATTGGGTCAATACAATAAGACACACGCAAGTGCCATCCCTTGAAAAAATGCGAGAGGCACAACTGAGAAGTCCCTATAGCGATCGTATAAAGGTACTTCTTGGCAAAACAAATAAAACTATAGAAAGGGGACAGAAAGGCTTTTGCATAGAAAATAACGCCCTATATTATAACGACGGGGAAAATATTCGGTTAGTTATAGCGGACGAGGCTCAACAAAACGAGATTTTGCAGCACCATCACGAAAACCCCATTGACGGAGGACATTTGGGCGGTAAAAAGACTATGCAAAAGATTCGCACACGATTCTACTGGAGGAATATGAATAGCGAAACAGCGAGCTTTGTTCGAAGCTGCGCCATTTGTCAGAAGGTAAAGTCACCTTCTCAACGTCTCCGCAAAGAAGAGTTAGGGACGTTTGCGAACGGAAGCCGTCCTTTTTATAGGTTCATTCGGATGTTGTAGGACCCATTCAAACGTGTTTGAATGGTAATTCATTTATTTTTGATCCATACATGTGCATTCACAAAGTATATGGTTTGCAGCGCTATTCCAGATCAGAAGACAGAAACGATAGCGAAAACTTTTGTAAATGACGTGGTCTGCCGTTTCGGAGTACCAGAAATTTTAGTTTCAGATCGTGGATCTAACTACACCAGCGCGCTGTCAGAGACATCTCTCAAATTGTAGGCCTAGAACATGTTTTCACAACTGCTTATCATCACCAAGCAAATGGACAGGTTGAGAGATATGTAAAGGCTATTGCGGACACACTAACATGCTTTACTCAACAATCAAGAGAAAGCTGGTCCGATTTTCTACAGCTATGCGTTTTTGCTATAAATACGTCACGAAATGAGACGACCAAAGAATCACCATTTTTTCTTATGCATGGCAGGGATCCACAATTCATGTCCGATGCCGTTCTAAAACTTCCTCGGAAAACATACTTTGATGCTTCGACCTATAAGGCTGAACTAATCCACAACTTATCTGTTGCATGGAACGAAAACGAGAAACGAATTGCTAGTCGTTCTTCATTTTTATAAGGAAAAATATGACGAAAACAAAGAACCACAAAGGGAGCTAGCAGTTGGTGATTTGCTCCTACTTCGTGATGAAATAAATACGACAAAATTGTCTAACAAGTGGGTGGGACCATTTCGAGTTACGAAATTCAATCGCCCAAATGTGTCTATTCGGTGGGTTGGACAGCCAAAGAAAATGGAAAAAAATAAATGATATAAATAATATATGATATATATAATATAAATGTTCACTTAGACAGAACAAAATTGTTCTGTAATAACGATCCTATTCCTGCACTGATTCATCGCGATCCCAGTGGAATTCTGCCAGAATCTAGCGCTCTCGATAAGTCGCTGCGTCGATCGCCCCGCCTCAACCCCCAATAGTACTTGAAAAAACGCCCATAAGAGAAGTGCATAAAAGGACAAATGGGGAGCAGCCAAACCGTTCTACCTTCTTGCTACTTCTGCCCTCTCTTTGTGCTGCTTCCTATTCCGTTCATAACGATTTCGAAATATCCTTGACATTTTTACAGTATATAACGATGTCCGTAGATCTGATAAGGACACCGGGAAATTCGGACTATGATAACGACAGCGACTACACTCCCCCAAAAAGTCATTTCGAGGTAACTTTCAATATTTTCACCAGAAGGTCGGAAAAATAACGATTGGTAGAATAACGATTTAATTTAAACCAAATTCATAACGATATCTAATAAATATTTGAAGGAGCTATGCGAAGATACCAGTGCTCGAACTGGTATCTTGGAAGAGGAAATGCGAGAGCTCCGACAAACACTGATGGCTTGTCAGGAGCAAGTTGATGCGATGGCAAGGATGGCGAACAAGGACTTAAATCTGGTCGCTAATGTGGGACACGCTGATAAGACATGCCCTAGAGATGCGATGGTCGACGGCTCTAGAGATGCGATGGCTCCAAGTAATGCCGGCGGCAGTGTGCGGGCAGCGATGCGAGCAATGCTTCGAAGGCACATGATCCGGCGGCCCTATGACCTGATTAGGTTGTGTCACTTCTGTGACCAACTTGGATACTCTGATAGCTGCAGGAATGTGTTGAGTATTAATGTAAGGGTAGATATCATTCAGAGAAAAAAACTGCCCCAAATGCCTCAAACCACATCTAGGCCTATGCAGAAAAATTACGCCCTGTGCGTACTGCAATCAAGCAGCCCACCACCGCTCTCTGTGTCCCTCGGTGAATGCGTATCAGCAGCGAGCCGAGAAAGCCCACCATTGTTAGCCGTCAATGTTTCTTGTTGTAATGTAATAATTTTTTCGTACTGCATTTTTTGTCGAGGCCGACATATTCGAAAGGGCGGGCATGTCACGGTATAGTGGCCATAACCCTGTAAGCCACGCCCCTACTTGTTTTTGGAAGGTTGGCAGTCTCCCCGACTGCATACTTTGTATATGGTTGTGTACATAAATATAAATCTATAGAAATGCTTTGTCGAACTCCCATCTCAGCCAGAAGCATGACACACGCCATGTTTGAGGTACTCCGAAAATACTGCACGTCACATGCAATTCCTGGAAAATAAGGTGCTCTAATCGTAAAAGCCTGCTGCAGTTATTTTTTAGGCCACCCACGGCGAAAACATGGGTGATCCGGTAAAGCTGTATACACGATTGTGTAGGTCTCAAAGGGACGAATCAGATGGTGCTAACCCTTTTCAAAAAAACCTAGAACTGAAGGAGTTATGAGCATGCGACGGTTTGCGACGGATTTTTTCGTCGCAAACCGTCTTTTTGACCGCGCGACGCGGGCGGCATTGTACTATCGACAAGGTCACAGTGAAACACTAAAGCCAAATTTGCTGGAGAATGCTAAGAAAATTGGAACTTGGCACAACTTTAGGTGGAGTTGGTGGGTAGTTAGCCATACATGTCCTATGGGTGTAATTATCTCTGGGGAGGACGAGAACCTGCCGCAGTATGCAATGTACAGATGAACTAGGACAACTTTTGAAAACTGCTATTTTCTCCCTGCACCTTTGGAAAGGCTGTTAAATGGGGATCCCGAATATTCATTTTCTTGCGAAAATGGCTACTTTAAACAATATAAATTAGGAGGAACTGCAACCAGCTACGCTAAAAAGCAAATCGCTGCAACTAGGTCAAATTTGGCGCAGGGCGAAAGTTAATTCGATGTCTGAACTCTGCTCGGCTAGACGAATCCAGTGGTGTGCTCGGCTTCCCAAGTTTTCTGCTCCCAACGATTCCGACGCTGCAACGCTCGCGAGCGTCGACGACGCTCTGGAGAGTCGCCAACGCCAAATGCGACACCAGTTATGAGCGGTATTGTAAGGTCTGAGAGGAAACCAATATCAGCGCTCAAAATATCAATAATATCGGTCGATATTGAATGCCTGTGCGAAACTTTGTCATGGTGGCCGATTTCCTGATGGGCCTATGTTATGCTTCGGCGACCCGTCACCGACAGCCTGTTACCGACGTGGCTGACGCCAAAGTCGCCACAGACGTCGTTGGTACCGTCGGCAACGTCGTCGACAGATTCTGTGACGGTGTCGACGGCGTCGGCGACGTCGTCGGCAGGAGAGCATTAAAGCGCAGTATACTAATAGAAGTACGGGGCAGTGTTGAGCATTTAACGACTATTGAGTTACCGATTTAATGAATTTACCGGCATTTTCGTTAAGTTTCTTCATTGGAGCTTAGCAAAGGCCTTTTTCGTTAAATCGCGTTGAAATTAAATTTAGGCGAAGTTTCGAATTTAACATGAAAATTTAACTCTTAATTAATTTAAATTGTATTTCGAAAAAGCGAGGTTTGCACTATCATTTCAGAAATCGAGGAACACTACTTATCGGAATCAGTTTTTCTACCACCGTTTCGCGTTTTTCTGCTTCAAGGTCGTCTTTCATATTTTGGCTGCTCCTTATCAGTTTTTCGCAATTCTTCATTATTTTCTTCACGTTTTCAGTTTTCTTCACAGTTTTATTTTGCGTTGCTTGCTCTGGAGGAAAGCGAAAAGATCTAGTAAACGCGAATAAAACAGATGAGAACGACAGAAAAGCGAAGAAAGGTGACAAAGCGAAGGGAACGTAAGGATTAGGCTCGCACGCTGCAACACCTTTCAGCTTGTTCGCCGTTCAGCATTAGGCAATGGTTGTGAGACTAACCATAAAAGACCGTTGTGAGTAAAAATAGCACTATTGGTGTCCGCAAGACGGGTGCTCTTGCACTTCTCGATTTCGTAATTCGAGGCCCGGTGGGGTGATGACAGTGCCGGTAACGAAGAACCAACCCACAATCAGAATACTCCATTGGAGGTCATTTTTTGCCACCCTTGGATGACGTCGGCGACGACGGCGACGGAAGTATGATACCCCCTGCGAAGGACGCGTCGCCGAAGTATAACATAGGCCATCGACCTTCCGTCGGCCATCATAATCATGGAACACCCACCCAGATCGACCAAGTCTGGAGAGAACCGATAGCAGCTCTCAAGAATGGACAATATCGATCGATATTGATTGTCCGAGCGACTATAGTAGGATCGACTGCTCGAAACACCTTTTACCTGATCGGCTTTCCGTCAGCGATCATAATAGCGGAACACCCACTGCGTTGAACTTTTTGATTGCATGGTGCGATCCAATCTTTTGATGTGGCCTATGGGCTTTGAAATGGAATTGAACGTGTTCCAATTCGAGACGACCTAGATTATCTGATCGAGATCTGAGCTAGTCGTATATCAATCAATATTATCGATCGATTGACTAGTGCTATCATTTCTCTCTCAGACGTCAAAGATCTGGGCCATAATCACGCAACACCCACCCGATTAACTCTGAGTGAGAACCGATAACACAGGTGAAACGATCGACAATATCAATCGATATAAGGTCTGAGGGAAAGCAATATCATTGCTGAAAAATCAATAACATCGGTCAATAGTGATTGCGTGATTGAAGCTTCACCATGGTGGTTGTTTACCTGATAGACCTTACGTCGGCCATCATAATCACGCAACACCCACCCAGATCGATTAACTGTGAGAGAGAAGCGATATGGCAGGTGAAACGATCGATAATAGCGATCGATAGAAGGTGTGAAAGGAAATTGATATCACCCTAAAAATATCAATAATATTGGCCAATATTAATTTTCTGAACGAAACTTGGTCATGGTGGTCACCAAAAGCACCGAAATCGATGAACTGAGAGGGCAACAATCTGAGAGGAAAAACCTTTCAAAATAATGATATATCGGTTGATATAGATTGTCTGCTCGAGGTCTGAGATAATCACGCAACAACCACAGCGATCATTTGAGTCAGAGAGAAGTATTCATATATCGGTTGATATATACCGTTTTCACGTCGAGATGGACACTTTACAAATCAAATGGGACAGCTTTCACGTCAAATTGGACACTCTTCTAAGCTAACCTAAGACTTTTCAAATCAAAGGGAACTTTTCCGAATCGAAATAAGCCTCTTTCACATTAAACTAGAGAGGACTAGCCAAAAGTGTTAGAATAATTTTTTGTCGAAGGAAAATTTTAGTATAACTTTCTTTGAAGTTTTAATTTAGTTCCCAATGAGAAAACACGTAGTTTGATATTTTACAAAAATTTTACTTGATGAGGAAAAAATGAATTAAGGCTTATATTGAAGAGCAAAAAGCGGCCAATTTACATTTCCAAAACAGGGTTGCGCCATGCTCCCGTTGGAAACTTAGCGATTTTCATTCGATTGACAGCGAAATTTCTCTTTGCGTGCAGTTTCACACCTGGAAACGGAGGAACACAAATAGCTGTAATAAGCCCACATATCCTAACTTTATTGTCAATCAAATAAACGTTGAACTTTTTAAACGCATGCCACGATCCATTCTTTTGATGTGGCCTATGAGCTTTGAAATGGAATTGAACGTGTTCCAAATCGAGACGAGCTAGAATGTCTGATCGAGATCTGAGCTAATCACGCAACACCCACCTCTATCGGCTAAGTGTTCGTGGCAGCAGTCGATCGATGGCTCAGGCAATCAATATCAATCAATATTATCGGTCATTTGGTAAGTGCTGTTGTTTCTCTCTCAGACTTCATAGACCTGGGCCGTAATCTCGCAACGCGCACCCCGATCGAATAAGTCAGAGAGGGATATCAATACATCACTTAATATAGATTGTCTGATCGTGTTCTGAGATAATGACTCAACATGCACCCCAATCAATTAAGTCTGAGAGAGAACACTAACACAGGTGAAACGATCGATAATACCAATCGACATAAGGCGTGAAGGAAAGGCAATATTTAACTGATAGACTTTGCGTCGGCCATCATAATCACGCAACACCCATCCAGATCGATCAAGTCTGAGTCAGTCAAGTAAACGTTGCGTTGAACTTCTTGAGTGCATGGCGCGATCCAGTCCTTCGACGCAGGTTTTTTCTCAATTTTTTTAAAATAATTTTTTCACTCATTCGGCGGCTAAAGTAGAAAGAATCAAAAAATGTTATTCTAAGTTTTCCTCGAACAAAAAATATTCTAACCATCTTGAAGACTCTATAGTTTAACCTGTAAGAAGCTCTAGTCTCGATTTGGAAGACGTTGAACTTGATTTCAAGGTTCATAGGCCAGCTTGGAGGAATGTCCAATTCGACGTGAAAATGATATAGATAGTCTGCTCGAGGTCTGAGCTAATGACGCAACACGCACCCCAATTGATTAAATCTGAGAGAGAACCGATAACACAGTTGAAACGATGGCGAATATCGATCGATATAATGACCACCCGGTAGTGGAAGCGCTATTGTAGTCAACACCGGCGGTAGTGGCTGGCTGCCACGCTGCCATGTTGTGGTGTTAACGGTTGGCGGCGGCGATACGACGAACGGCTGGGTGTGGTGTCCACTGTCGACAGAAGTAGCACGTCAGTGAGTCATGCCTCTCTGTTTTATATAATAGGATATTTCTACACCACTACCTTGTTGATAAATAGAGAGCAAGGATGGACAAACTTTACTCATCGCGAGCTGCGAGCTGATGCTTTGGAATGAAGATGCTAGATCATTTATGAGATGGCCTCACTACAAAGTAAAATCTAGTAATAAAAGCTAAGCATGAAACGCAAACTTGCCAGATATAGAGATGGTGCCTCCTTGCCTGCCTTCCAATGATGGATTCTCAAGGAGGAACCATTCCCTCAGGCATACACTTGAAAGAACTGAAAGCTAAATGTGGACTAAAACGGAGAAAGCTACTTGGAAATCAGTAAAGAGACAGAACAGGTGCATTTTTTAAATTCTTCTCGAGGATCTGTTGGAGCAAATATAATAATATGTTATCTATCGCTGTTACAAAAGACGCCGAAGTGTTAGTCTCACGACACAGGTATCTCTGAAGGTACGACAGCATTGTGAAGGAATAGAGTATTACTATGCCTCAGGTGCCGCTGCAAAGGTAGAACTTGTAGAATTTGAAATTAAATCAGCAAGTTGAGTTTTTTTTCCGAATAATGGGTGCGTTCGTGAGCTTTCATGGCAGTTGCCGCTGTTTCGAATAGGGTCAGGGAAAGCTCAGTTCGGGTCAGGGTCAAGCTTGAGGTTCGGGAATCGAAGGGGGGGGGGGCGGTCGTACTATGGCCTCGTCTGGAGGGGGGTCGTACTCTTCCGGTATTGGCAGAGGATTCTCTCTTATTCTTCAGGATTCTAGGCGACGTTTTAATTCTTAATAAGTTGTTTTTCCGGAAAGCCTACGAAGGCGTGAAGTCTCTCCTTCGTCCCGCGAAGTTGTAAAATATAAAAAAGCTTTAAATAATGATTGTATTACTTGCTAAAAATAAAGATTTTCTGCACCCAGATTTGGAGTCGTGAGAAGTTTCCATTTTTTTCAGTTTTTTTTCAGGAAGTCATGGGCGCGACAGTGTTCTGCCTGAACGCGAGACAGCTTTGTCCTAAATTGCAGTCAGTTGCTAAGGAAAATTAAGTGCTTTTCCTACAAGATTTTTGGAAGCTCTTCGAAGCAATGATCGAATGGCAACGAGAGGATGGACTTATCACGGAACCAATTTTCTCTCTTCTGCAGGAAACAGCATCAAAAAGTGAAGTTGTGCCCAATAAAATTTTAATCCACAGTTTGACACGCGGTAATAAAACCTGTTTTTCTGGAACGATCCACTGTATGAACAGACGCTCCGATTTATACATTTGCCGAAAATTTTCAACACCGCTATTCACATGGAAGCCGCTACTTTTACAACCTGCTTTTTAAAGCGTAGAATCTAGACTTCTTATAGTTTCAAATTTCTGTGAATTTTTCCGAGACGTCGAACAAACTCCGAAATATGGCAGGTTACGTGGAGCCATTGAGTTCTCCGATATCATCGATCGCCCTTGAAGATGGCCTTCTCGTGGAAAAAATTTCTATCTTCTGAAAGAAGAAACACGCAAGAGTGAAATTGTGCCTCATGGATTCTTAAGTCATGAGTATTACACAGTAAAAAGCTGAGCTTCTTCGCAGCAATCTTCAATATGATTAGGGCGGATCGTACTTAAATTTTTCGTTTTTCAAGAAAAATTAATTTTTACCTGAAGAAGATCACCCACAGAGTTGAAATCTGGCTACAGAAAGTTTCAAGTCTTGTTCAATGCACAGTGTGAAAATCATAGCTTTCTGAAACGAATAGACTGGATCGTCCCCTGGTCGATATGGCACCGACGTCAAATTCGACGTTCACAAAAATGACTATAACTCGGTAAGCTCTTGAAAATTTGAAAAAGCCATTGGCTTTTTCAAATTTTCAAGAGCTTACCGAGTTATAGTCATTTTTGTGAACGTCGAATTTGACGTCGGTGCCATATCGACCAGGGGGCGATCCAGTCTATTCGTTTCAGAAAGCTATGATTTTCACACTGTGCATTGAACAAGACTTAAAACTTTCTGTAGGCAGATTTCAACTGTGTGGGTGATCTTCTTCAGGTAAAAGTTAATTTTTCTTGAAAAACGAAAAATTTAAGTGCGATCCGCCCTAATCATATTGAAGATCGCTGCGAAGAAGCTCAGCTTTTTACTATGTAATACTCATGACTTAAGAATCCATGAAGCATAACCTACCATATTTCGGAGTTTGTTCGACGTCTCTGAAAATTCACAGAGTTTTTAAACTATAGGACGTGTAAATTCTACGCTTTAATAAGCAGGCTGTAAAAATAGCGGCCTCCATGTAATTAATGGTGTCGAAAACTTTCAGCAAATGATACAAATCGGAGCGTCTTTTCATAGGATAGTTTCAGAAGAGCAAACTGCCGTGTGTCAAATTGTGATTAAAATTTTATTGGATACAACTCCACTTTCTGATGCTGTTTCCTGCAGAGGAGGGAAAATTAGTTCCGTGACAAGTCCATCCTCCGGTTGCTATTCCGTCATCACTTCGAATAGCGCTTCCAAAAATCTTGTAGGAAAAGCACTTAAGTCAGCTCTAGCAGTTAACACTCGGCATTGTACAGAATTCAATTTCGAATGCAGATGTTGCTCCTTCAAGTACAAAAGTGGGCCGTGTCCACGAGATGCTCGGAAAACCTGAAAAGTTGAACTCGTTGTGAATAATTCGGCAACTCTCAAATGTGCTTTATTTTCAACTGTAAACAGACAAAATATTATTATCAAAAGATTACATACACAAAACCTTTATCAGCGTTTTTAAACAAATTACTAAATTAAACAATTATTCAGTGGCACTTTTTCTTGAACTGATCTGACACAGTCGATGCAGCACCTGAAAGGAAGGACCTATTAAACGGTACAAAAATTGCATAAAAAATTAAAAGGAAAGGAACGTATAGGAAATAAAAGGTGGTCTACACAAGGGGGGGGGGTCGTACCAGATCCACTCTGGGAGGGGGGGGGTCGTAAATTTTCGGCAAAAATCGAACCCCACGCGACCGGAGATGACGTTCACATCTGCAGAATTCGCTCTTCGTCCAGTGGTCTTGTGAATGGGGGTGCTCGACGTGAAAGCTTTTCATCGACATAGCGAGGAGCATTTGTAAAGCGAGGCGGAGGGAGGGCAAGTTCTGGAATCCTGTTCCATTATCTGCTCTTTAATTTTTCATTGCTTCAGCTCAGTGACCTATAATTGTTATGTTATTGAAAATGTTTTCTTTGAAAGATGCTGGAGCATAAGTATTCTCTCGATCGTAGCAATATAATCGATAGCGGTCTTAATCCTTGCTCGAGTAGTTTTCCACATGCATATGCTGTTGTCGAAAACCGGTATGAAGATGAGTCTGAACACAGTCGTTCGTTAGTTATTGCTGGTGTGCCGGAGTTTAGGTGCGGTAAGAGCTCCGATAGAGTAGGTCATGATTTTAGTTGTTTCCGCCAGTTGCTGTTGCTCTCTTTATTGTGCACCCGTTTCGGTGTACCGGATGAGCCGCCCGAGTCAATCACATGATAGATTAGTTAAGGTTCTGTTGCCTTCATCGTTCTTTGTTGATCTTGCATTCAGGCGGTCCCCAGCTCAAGCACTTCCTGCCAGAAAGGGGATCTTCATAGGGCCCTCGCCACCTAAAGGGGAGGGTGAGCGGATTCGTGCTGAACGTCGTGCTGGCAGTTATTCTCTTACCAATTCTAGTACTTCTAGAACCCAAAATGTTCTTTCAATTCAGAATGTTCTATTGACATATCGTAATGTTGAATCAGTTGCAAAGGATAGATGTTCTCTCTCTCGCCGTTCGGCTAAATCTTTAAACAAATAGGTAGTCATTGGATGTCAGGTGCCTATTTTTCAGCTCTTTATGCAAGTATCCGATCTCTCTGCAAAAACATCTTAAGCTATCTTGTAAGAAAAACAGCTTTGATTTGGTTGCACTAGTAGAGACTTGGCTTTCTTCTTCAATTCTTGATAACTGTTTATTTGGTGAATGGTGTTCTCGGTATGAAGTATTACGATGTGACAGGGTGAATAAGAGCGGAGTAGGAGTTGCACTATTTTTTTTTAAAGAAAATTTATGTCTTTCCCGTTTTGGTTCATGGTGTTCGATTGATGAAGAATAAATTACTAATGGAGATGTTGATGCTGAACAGAAGACCATCAGATTGGTTTTAGTACACAAAGCTCCAGTTTGTTTATCTGCCACGATAGGTCAACTAACTAAGGCCATTACCGGTCTGGTGGACTGCAATCATGTATGATTGATACTGGCGACATTAACATTCCTGGTATTCAGTGGTCACATGTGCTAATGGCCCGCGTGCAAGCAGTTCGTCAGGCAAGTCTTTTCTGGAGATGTGCCTGACCACGAATCTTTGTCATTTGGTTACCGAAGGTACCCTTCGTTTAAACATATTGATTCTCTTGTATATACAATATAGGTGGGAATATGGAATCTGGTTAAAGAGGTTAGGCTTCCTCTCCTGTTGGTACAAGTAATCATGCTCCCATTCATTTTGCGTTTCGCTTGAGAGTTCAAACGACTGCCAATAAAAGGCTTATAAGAGATTTTGCAAATGCTGACTTTGGCAAAGTTAGAAACTATTTGAAGAATGTTGATTTTTTTGATTCACTTAATAGTGTAAACCGGTGGATAAAAAAATATGAACTGTTCATTACTGTTCTAGAACATGCACCAAATATCTTTGTCCCGTCTAGAATATCCAAATCTGATAAAGCGTTCCTTCTTAGCTTCTTAGAAAACTATCTGTGAAAAAATTCGAGCTCGGAACAAGGAAAGTAAAAATGCGTGACAGCCCTAGTGATTGGGATACTTACAAAAGAATAAGTGGAACACTTGATCTTAAAATGAGAAGATTCAATAATACTGTCGAAAAAAGGGTCATTCAGTCTGGAGATAAGAATTCCTTTTATAGGCTCCTTGAAGGTTAAAACCGGCGTTGCCGGAGCACATTGACGACAATGCATATTTTGCAGTGCTGCTCGCGTGGCACAACCGATTTTTGTCTGGCTGGCGCGTACGTATCATTTATACTTCGTATTGTCGCACAGGACCGTGTTTTCGTCGCATTAAAAGTGTGGACTTTCAAGCTACAATACCGCTCGCGCTGCACGGTCAAAAGTGGGCGAAAAAACGCCAACATACCGTCGCAAAGCGTCGCACACTCATAACTCCTTCAGTTTTAGGTTTCTTGAATAAAGGTTGGTACCATTCGATTCGCCTCTTCGAGATCTACACAAACATGTGTAAAACTTTACCGGAACACCCGTATTTTTGCCGTAGGTGGTCCAAAATTGGCTGGACGGGCGATTAGAGCAGCTTATTTCCCAGGATATGCGTGCTTTCGGAGTATCTCAAAGATGGCGAAGGTTGCCAGTGCTCCGTCATGCCAAGAATGCCCCGAGAGTGCGCCGTGCACAATGCACACAGAACCTAACCTATCAATCGAGTGGGCGAGCGCATGTCCCCTGCGCTTCTATCTTCTCGCACTGGGAACTGCGACGTTTTCAAGACTATTTCGAGCCGTTTGGAGAAT
>OX375870.1:52129296-52194937 GCA_947359475.1 Heligmosomoides polygyrus bakeri
ATTTCTCGCGTGCGGTTACCGATAGTCACAACTGTCGACGAAACTTGGAAGAAGGCTGCCGTCGCGGTACGTGAAGCTGCAAGATTGGAGCTCGGCATCACGGTGCCTGGACGACGCAAGGTCGAAAAGCAGACGTGGCTGTGGACAGATGACGTGAAAGCAAAAGTTCGAGAGAAGAAGTCGCTCTATCACGTGTTTCTGAGCGACAAGACAGCCGATAACTGGCGGAAGTACCAAGAAGCGAGGAAAGCTGCAAAGAAGACCGTGGCTGTTGCAAAAGCCACTCATTATGGAGATGTCAACGAGAAGCTCGAATCGCGCGATGGTGAGCGGTATTTATACCGACTTGCTATGAGCCGCCATCGCCGAACCGAGGATATTGAAAAGTTTTTTAGCATCAATGATGAGAGCGGCCATCTTCTGACAGACCGCAAAAAGGCGCTGAAGCGATGGCGTGTGATTACTTTGAGGAAATTTCCACTATGGAATTTCCTCACCCGGCCATCTCTTCTGTGGCTTCTGTCCACGGTCCCGTTCACAAGATCACCGTGGAGGAGACAAAAGCGGCTCTGAGGAAGATGAGGCCAGGCAAAGTGACTGGGCCCGACGACGTGGCAGCTGATCTGTGGAAGTCAAAGCTGTGGTACCCTGCTGAGTGGTTGGCGCAGGTTCTTTAACCAGGTTGTGGCGGGGGAAGAAGGTGCCTGAGTGTTGGCGCCAAAGCACGACGATTCCGATTTGGAAGAAGAAGGGCAGTCCTGCAGACTGCTCCAATTACCGTCCGATTCGCTTGCTCTCGCACAGCATGAAGATCTTTGAGCGAATTGTCGATGGTCAAATTCGTGGCATCGTCCAGCTTTCCAGCAATCAGTGCGGTTTCGTAGCTGGCTGTGGCACCATTGATGCCATACATGCCGCCCGCCTCCTGTTAGAGAAGCATCGCGAGAAACAGAAGCCAGTGCATATCGCCTTCCTCGACCTAGAGAAGGCCTTTGACCGCGTATCGCGTGAAGTGATATGGTACGCCCTGCGACAACATGGAGTTCCTGAGGAGCTCATAGAGTGGGTGCGAATCCTCTACTCTCCCCCAAAGAGTCGAGTTCAAGCTGCAGCCGGAACCTCGATGGAGTTCCCCATCTCTGTCGGGGTGCACCAGGGTTCTGCGCTTTCCCCACTCCTTTTGTTGTCGTGATGGACGCCATTAGGCGCCTTTTATACTTGCGCCGCCCCGCGGCGCGGCGTGATGGTCGGCATGGCTATCGATTTTTCGCGCCGCGAGGCGGCGCCGCATCGCTTTTATACTCCGCCGCCGCAAAACACCACACTTGACGGAATTTTGGGTTACGGTACTCGGCGAATCGCGCCGCTGAGGGGAAGCGCGCGGCGCGGCGCGATCAACCGCGGCAGACTCGGTGTAGGGTGGGAGATTTCACCGTTTCGACCAAACTTCTCCTATTGGGAAGGAGAAGGGGGTATTTAGGGTGCTGATCACGAGTCTGACATCGTTTTTTTGAAGTTACAGACGATTACTAGGTTTGCATGATTAGGGAGTTTGGGCGAAATCGGTGACCATGACCTTAGCCCGTACCTTCGGTAACCTAGGAAGAGAACGGAGATCCGAAGACATTCACGAAGCTTCATATAGCACGCCAAAGATATGCTTGGTGCACAGTGACCCCAGAATGGCCATATGAGAAAGAATTTTGAGTGATTTTCGACGATGAGTACCTTCCAGCAGTTTTACTTTTGGACCCGCACATATCGCAAAATAAAGAGTGGTTTAAAGCCGTTTGCATTGCAGGGGGAATCGACTCAATACCACACTCACCAGTTTCAACCGTAGGTTGAGCGAACGACTTCGACTCCAGGCTTAAGAGAGGATTCGTCGCTCCTCATAGGAATCCCACGACAAACATTGACAAGATGCATTGCGCTGATCAGCCAGACGAATCCTTTCTGTTTTGCTCCCTCAATGACTCATGTACCGTTTCCGGAGCACGGGCCATAGTGCGCAGAAGTTCGTGGCCGCGCGTCGCTGACGCTCCCCTTTCTAACTGCAATCGCGCAGCGGCGCGTCAAATTCGGGGCCCGGCGCGACTGGCCGCGCCGCTCCACAAATTGACGCGCCGCGCCGCGGCGGGAGTATAAAAGGCGCCTTACACGAGATCTTCGGAAGCCAGTCCCCTGGACACTGCTTTATGCTGATGACGTAATGCTCGCTAGCGAAAGTAAAGGTGAACTCGAGCGAGAGGTGCAAACTTGGTGTGATCGCTTGGAGTGTTTTGGACTCAGATTGAACGTGAAGAAGACCGAGTATCTAACGACGGACGTTAATGAGTCCAGCTCCATCAAGGTTAACGCCATCGAGCTCCCACGCACTTCGGTTTTTAAGTACCTGGGATCAGCGAGTAGCATCTGATGGCAATCTGATGATTGAAGTGAACTCACGCGTGAGTGCAGCTTGGTCCAAGTGGCGTTCGCTGACTGGCGTGCTCTGCGATAGGAGGATACCAGAGCACCTGAAGTCGAAGATTTACAGAGCCGTCGTGCGCCCGGTAGCGATGTACGGTGCTGAGTGTTGGCCTGCGACCGAGGAGGTTGAAACGCGCCTCAGCGCATGGAGACGAAGATGCTGCGGTGGACGGCTGGAGTCACGCGAAGGTTGCTGGTGTCCACCCTGATCTAGCGCTGGATCGGGAGAGGGTGGCGTCATGACACCAGAATAGCGGACCCCGCTACGAAGCGGGACAGACGCTGAAGAAGAAGAAGATATATATATATATATATATATATATATATATACATATATATCCTCTTCCCAAAGGCCGGCAAGAGAGGTAGAGGTCCCAGTTGATGGTCGTTCTGGGATTCCCCTTCTTGAACTTCACGGCCTTCTCTCCTTGGGAGGTCTCGACACTCGCAATGACACCGTTAGCTTCAGCTCGAAGAGCTCTATCGAATGGTATCAATTTCGACCAGTTTCAGAAAAATCTCTTTTTTCTTCTTCACAATTCCGTATCGAGGACGAAGCTGCCGCGGCAGACAGACGATGACCTCGTCGAAAATCGGTGTTTAGGAAATTGGCCAAATTTCCTCGACCAAAATCATGTATGGGTTATTTGGTGCCCCCGATTACGAATCCGATCCGTCGTCCGTTTTTTAAAAATGCTCGGTGAAAATCGGTGTGATTCTGACCCGACCACCCTCAAACGGGAAGTGACCTACCGAAATCGGCAAATTTCTCTATCAAGGTCCAATCTTTCCGGCCGCAACTCGAGGAGTTTATAAGTAGCGCAAGCTTCTTGACGTGCTCCAAAGCTGCTCTAATCGCAAAAGCCTGCTCCAGTCTCTTTTTGGGCCACCTACGGTGAAAATATGGGTGTTCTGGTAAAGTAGTATAAATGTTTGTGCAGAACTCGAACAGACAAATCGAAAAGTGTTAACCTCTTTTCAAAACGCTTAAAATTGAAGGAGTTATGAGCATGTGACTGTTTGCGACGGTATCTTTCCGTCGCAAATCGCAGTTTTGATTGTGCGCCGTGAGAGGTATTGTAATAGAAAACTGCCATTTCCCTAAAGACGCGGACAAGATGGCTGCAAGTTTCACTCTTCGATTGTTACCACCGCTCGAATTGACATGAGCTTCTCTTTCGCTTCAACTAGAGAAGTGTCTATGGTCACATGATATGTTATGTCTGTTTGAGGAACTGTCTACCACACACTGTCCAGATTGTTTCATTTGTGGTGGAAATCCCGTTAGTCGAAGTTCTGCAAGAGATAGTTGAACGATTTTCTTAATTCGCTTTAACTAACCCCATTTTTACAGCAGAAATCTCAATTGCCTGAGGCTACCCCCGAAGCTTAGTTCGAAACTGACAAGAGCATCAAAAAATTAGACAGCTTACTTCTCCAAATAACAGTGGAGTTGGTGTTTTGCTCCACGAAGTAACGTTTGAAACCCTTGTTAGCCAACGCTTTCCTTCTGTGCTGGCATTACCCGCAACTGCAAAGGGCACGACAACAGAATCTTTATCAAATTCGAATCAAAAAAATAATCCTCATCGTTTAATGATGAAGAAAGCTCTTTCTGTTCCCACCTGAAAGTATAAAAGTAACATAAAATATGGATCTATTTAAGAACGTCGGAAACCGGTTTCAGCAGAAGTGTCGTCCCGCGTTCAATCCGTAAAAGGGGTGTGCATTTTTTCGGTAATTTGTTAATGACAAATTTTTAAAGAAAAATATTTGCGTTAAAATCAGTAAATTTGGCAAATTCGTTATCCGATATCCCTTTTTACCGTTGATAAATGCGTGAAGTGCATGGCGCGACCTCTTGTTGTAGAATAGTCGAAGATCACTGCTCTCCTGTAACAGTTCTCGAAATCTTCTTCTTTCTTTCTTATTCTTCAGCGTTTGTCCCGCATCGTCGCGGGGTCCGCTCTTCTGGTGTTACGACGCCACCTTTCCCGATCCTGCGCTTGATCAGGGTGGACACCAGCTACTTTCATGTCCGTGTGTAACGTATCGGACCAACGCTGCTTCGGGCGTCCTCTAGGCCGCTTTCCAGATACTTCCAACTCAAGGCCTATCTTGCGGACGCTGTCTTCTTTCCCCGCAGAACGTGGCCGTACCAACGCAAGCGAGCTTCGCGCATCTTGTCCGCTATCGGCGCGACACCGAACTTCTGCCGAATAGCATCATTTCTGATGCGGTCCATGCGCGTGACTCCAGCCGTCCAGCGCAGCATCTTCGTCTCCATGACGCTGAGGCGTGTTTCAACTTCCTTAGTCGCAGGCCAACACTCAGCGCCGTACATTGCTACCGGGCGCACGACGGCTCTGTAAATCTTCGACTTCAGGTGCTCTGGTATCCTCCTATCGCAGAGCACGCCAGTCAGTGAACGCCACTTGGACCAAGCTGCACTCACGCGTGAGTTCACTTCAACCATCAGACCGCCGTCAGACGCTATTGCTGATCCCAGGTATTTAAACACCGAAGTGCGTGCAAGTTCAGTACCGTTAATCTTAATGGAGCCGGACTCGTTCACGTCAGTCGTTAGGTACTCGGTCTTCTTGACGTTCAATTTGAGTCCGAACCTCGCCAGACGGTCGCACCAAGCTTGCACCTGCCGCTCGAGATCGTCTTTCTCTTCGCAAGCGAGCATCACGTCATCAGCATAAAGCAGCGTCCATGGAACAGGCTGCTGAAGATCTCGCGTAATGGCATCCATGACGACAACAAAGAGGAGTGGAGAAAGCGCAGAACCCTGGTGCACCCCAACAGAGATGGGAAACTCCATTGAGGTTCCAGCTGCAGCTTGCACTCTACTCTTTGGGCAAGAGTAGAGCATCCGCACCCACTCTATAAGTTCCTCAGGTACGTTGTGTCGTCGCAAGGCGTACCATATAAGCTCACGCGGTACGCGGTCGAAGGCCTTCTCCAAGTCGAGAAAGGCTATATGCACCGGCTTCTGTCTCTCGCGATGCTTCTCCACCAGGAGGCGGGCGGCGTGTATAGCATCAATGGTCCCACAACCAGACACAAAGCCGCACTGGTTGTCGGAGAGCTTGACGATTTCACGGATTCGTCTATCGAGGATTCGCTCGAAGATCTTCATGCTGTGCGAAAGCAAGCGAATCGGACGGTAATTGAAGCAGTCCGCAGGACTGCCCTTCTTCTTCCAAATCGGAATCGTCGTACTGTTGTGCCAACACTCCGGTACTTTCTTCTCCTTTACTACCTGGTTGAAGAACTCAGCCAACCACTCAGCAGGATACCAGAGCTTCGACTTCCAAACATCGGCTGCCAGATCATCCGGCCCTGTCGCCTTACCGGGCTTCATCTTCTTTAGAGCCGCTTCTGTTTCCTCCACGGTGATCTTGCGAACGGGACCGTGAACAGAAGCCACAGAAGGGATGGCCGGATGAGGAAATTCCATAGTGGAAGTTTCCTCAAAGTAATCACGCCATCGCTTCAGCGCCTTTTTGCGGTCTGTCAGAAGATGGCCGCTCTCATCATTGATGCCAACAAACTTTTCAATGTCCTCGGTTTGGCGATGGCGGGTCTTAGCAAGTCGGTACAAATACCGCTCACCATCGCGCGATTCGAGCTTTCGGTAGACATCACCATAATGAGTGGCTTTCGCAACAGCCACGGCTTTCTTTGCAGCCTTCTTCGCCTTCTGATACACCTGCCGGTTGTCGGCTGTTCTGTCGCCGAGAAACACATGATACAGCGACTTCTTCTCTCGAACCTTCGCTTTCACATCGTCTGTCCACAGCCATGCCTGCTTGTCGACTTTGCGTCGTCCAGGCTTCGTAGTGCCGAGTTCCAACCTTGCAGCTTGGCATACCGCGTCGGTTGCTTTCTTCCAAGTTTCATCGACAGTCGTAACTGTCGGTAATCGCACGCGAGAAATCACAGCTGCTTCCTTCTCTTTCATTCGCCACCACTTGATTCTTGCAGCACCGCATCGCTCGACCTGCTTCAGCCTCGGAGAGGCGATCTTCAAAGTACAGATCAGCGGACGATGCTGTGGGGCGACCGTTTCATACGGCACGATCTTCGCGTCTGTGACGAGATTTCGGTCACGATCCTTCACAAGCACAAAGTCTATCTGAGACTTGGAGCTCCCACTATAATATGAGATGAGGTGGGAGTCGCGTTTTCGGAAAACGGTGTTCACAATGGTGAGGCTATGCGATTCCGCATACTCAAGAATACGCTCACCATCGGGGTTACGAGACCCGTATCCGAAACCACCATGACAGCTGTACCCGTCCTTCGCAGCACCTACGTGCCCATTAAGGTCACCAGCGACTATGATGACATCTTTCGACGGTACCTCTGCTGTCTTCTCATCAAGCAGGTTCCAAAACTCATCCTTGGCTTGATCGGAGCAGCCAGTCTGCGGAGCATACGCAGAGAAGAAGTGATAGAGTCGCTCTTTAGCGTCGACAACGATCTTCATCAATCGATCATCAAAGCGCTCGACGCTTACAATCGAGTCACGAAATCGTTCGGAGACGACTATTCCGACACCGCTGGTGGTCCTGGGACTTCCACATAGAACGGCCTTGAAACCACGTCCTATGTCCCTTGACTTGCGGCAGGACCACCTTGTCTCCTGCACCGCACAGAAATCAACTCTTCTTCGCTCCAGTGCTTCAACCAACTCGCACGAGCGGCCCGTCAACGTACCCACATTCAGCGTAGCCACGCGGGTCCTGCTTACGTTACGGGACTTTCGGACTATCTCAGTTGCCCCCCGATGCCGTCCTCGCATCAGGGACCCTCGCATACTTCTCACACTCGCCGGGCTCTGCGAGTGCGCGTCGGCTCCCGCGGACGCCGTAGCACTATCTCGAGAAACGTGACTTATCATACACCATGTGATGTGACATGGGTCTTCGTAGGCCGGCCTGTCACAAGGGCCTGTCGCCTGCATTCGAATGTCCGTGATTAGCTTAGCTCGCAGAGCGAGCAGTTTCCAGTGGCACCACGTGGAGGAACGGACATCGCCACCGTAACAGTTCTCGAAATACAACGACGATATCGACTGCCTATTTCCACTGATTTTAGCAAGTAGAGGGCTTACTGGAAAGCTCATCCAAATTTTTCGTCCAAAATGCATTAACATGAAGAAGAAGTAAAATTTTGAAAGTGGCGTGTAAAATGTCGCTAATGCAATTTGATGGAAATTTTCGTCGTTAAATTTCGTTGAAAGTTTTTTACGAAAATGCCGGTAAATTCGGTACATCAATAAATCGTTAATCGTTAAACAGACTCCCCTGGTCCCCACTGCGGAGAGAGCGTTACGAACGAGTTCTGTTGTGCAGCGAGACTTTGTAAGGCTTTAAAAGGATTTGAACCAACTCATATGTCCGAGCAAGTTGGAACACTTAACTTACGATGGCTTGGAATTCAACAGAAACTTAATATTCACCAGGCTTCGCCACATTGCGAGTTGAGCTTTTGTCCGTTTTTTATCCTAATCATTAAACTTCTGGTTACCCCGGATATTCGTACGATTCAAATGACGGTGATTCGCCTGGTATCCTTTCCTTGTCGGTTCACCACTGGAGTAGAACACACTAGTGCTGTGTAAAAGATGTCGTGTAGGGCTGCCTTGCAAGCTGACCCCAACCCCGAGGCACCTTGCGCCTACAGAACAAAAGACAGCATTAAGATCCCATCGACTACCCACTGAACAGTGAGTGAGTTGGGTATGCACTATAGTTGTGCTCTCGCAAAACTTTCGAATATTCGAATGGTTTCGAATACCCGCAATTTTCGAGCACTCGAATTTCGAATAGATTCGAAAAACGCGATTTTTTGAACATTCGAATTCGAATACATTCAAAAAACGCTATTTTTTGAACACATTCGAATTCGAATACATTCGAAAAATGCGATTTTTTGAACATTCGAATTCGAATACATTCGAAAAACGCGATTTTTTGAACACATTCGAATTCGAATATTGATTCGAATATTCTATTCGAATATTCGAGTATTTTCGAATAGAACATTGTGTTACAGAAAGGAAAAATACATGGCTGGTGCTTTGGTGGCAATGACCAATAGACGGTTTACCCTGACGTAGTAGGAAATTTACATTCGTTTGCAAAGCGTTTAGCGAAGTTTTAATGGAGTGATCTTTCCGCCGAATTCTTCTATGCCTGAAAGGATGAAATATGTTACGGGTCATCAAACCAAACAACACGTTCTTAAAAAGTTTAGTTCTGTTTCCTGGGCGACTGATAAATAGATTCCAAAGGCCATACCCTACCTTAGCCCAATAAAGGGCCAGGTGAAATCGCACGGGATATAGTAGGTGTATGGTGAAGCGCTTACCTTTGGTTAGAATTACTGGGAGTTACATACGGGCATCCACCTTTTCGGCTTAGCATGGGACCCCTTACCATGGAACCCCTGGCAACTTTCAATGAAACTATTTGCTTCATCGGAGACAAAGGTGATCATGATGGAGATCTTCGAAACCGGAAGGTGCCATCTGCTTCTCCTTTTTATTCACATTTTCTAGGAAACATGAAGTGTACATAAGAAGGAGCTTAGAGTTATGCGTATCCCTGAGAAGTCCTGAGTGTTGTTTGTGAATTATTTTTGATGGCATCGGAGAGTGCGGAAACTTTATAGGTCTAAGTGATCTCCGTAATTGAGAAAAGTGGTCGTCGAATAGATCTGTATAATATGATAGCTGCCTTCTCTGCAGTGCTTACATAACGATTGTTCAAGCCGAAAACTTGGCCGCAGTTGACCCCACTCTCAACAAAGTCAGACCCATAGTCAGCTCGGGCGTACGTCCCGACGAATAAAATAGCATGGCCTGTTTCTTTTAAGTTTCTTTTAAGTTTCCTCAATGAGCGCCTCCGCGCAATACATTTCAGCACCACCCTTTTCATGGAAACGCCTCTTTAGTGCTCTTTGCGCCGCGTTTCAATACTTTACAATAGGAGCCATTTTCTTGCTCTACAGTCTGCACCATGCAACAGATTAGGTTTTGTACAGCTGATAGATCCCAGGAGTACATATGCTGCGCAAAAAGGGAAAATTTGTTATAATTACCACACTATACAATAAAGCGCTAAGAGCAATTGATCGGCGCCGAGCAGAAATTAGTCATAGAATAGGTGAAAAATCGGAGAAAGTTAGTCATAAAATAGCGAAAAATACCCAAAGGTCTTCTACGTGCTTGGGGATTCAGAGGAGGTGCCGAAGGGGTCGTCCAAGGTGTCTGGGGATCCAGAAAACGTGCCGTACTCGTCACCCAACGTGCATGTGGATTCAAAAGACGTACCGAAGTCGTCGTTCAACGTGACTGGAGACTCAGATATCGCCGACCGTCACTTAACCGTCCGAAGATTATGCCGATGTTGAGAAGAGCAGTGGCAGTGGGGGGGGGGGAAGGTTCTGGATGGCTTCATACCGCAAAACTACTCACGTGATCTTAAGGAAGATAGAGCAAGGTTGGAACATAACAAGGTTTTTAAATATTGCCTTTTGTACTGCTAGGGAGAGAAGAAAGCAGAATTAGCAGAGCAACTGGTTTGATGTGATTATCCTTACCTTAGTGATACTGCAACATCGCGCGAAGCAAGCAAGTGCGAGGCACGCCGATAGGGGTGACGGATATATATTATAGGCACCAGTATTTTTGCCATTACTTTACATCAAGAACTGAAGAACAGTGGTGGCGCATTTTTGCTGTCCTGCCGATATTTGAACAACAACATATCCTATGTGCGACATAAGGTGAAATGGGCAAGTACTTTCGGGTTATAGACAGCCAATCCAGGACCAAGAAGAGCATAACCGAGAAACATTGAGTGATCTGACTTCTTCTTGTCGATGCCTAAGACCACCTGAACGAAGCGTATGTTATTAAGTGATAATCAAAACCCAACAAACAGAAGCAGCGTTTCTTAAAGAAAACTTCGCGATTAGATGTTTTCATGCTTCTGCGCCATATAAGATTGCAAGGAAGATCAATCTTGAGCAGCCTAACCTCTCCCCCTCCTTGTATTGATAGTCCTAATAAGTCCCCAAGAGTGTGTAGATCAGCAATTGAACTACTTGTTAGTAGATTCAGGTTTCTAGTTACGCGTCTGAACAATAGCCGAAAAGCTACAACCTATTAAGTGCTTGATGGATTAAATGGCTATGTCCGAATCGTTGAGTAATTTTGGCGAGCAAAAACGATGATGGTCGGAATGTCAGGAAGCTCAGTAAAGACTGATCAACATTACGACCTCGTTCGGCACAGAAGCACATAAAAAAACTACATTCTTTCCCTTCATTCGCTCCATCCAAATTGGCAGAAAGGCAGACCTAAGAAACATTTTGCATGGCCGTGTACACGGAAGGAAAAGGCAATGCCTCACGGAAATGGTCCCGAGATAGTTGCTGTTAATGATCACGCTGTCCATAAGTGTTCACCTGGATGCAAAGGAGAGTGGTCCGAAAAGGAAGGCCTACCATTATTTCGAAAAACCCCTTCATAGCGTCCTTTGTCTCTTATGAAGTTAGCACCTCTGATCGGACGTCTGAGCAGTTGTAAAATCCGGTTGCTGTAATTGATCTATCACCTAGAAATCTTATACCCACTAGCCCGACTATACTATCGTCCCTACCGCACCACAGCTGTATGGTTTACTGCTCAACTAGTAGTGAATGCAACTGCATCGCATAGTGATCCTGGTATGCCAACCCTCGGGCGGCGAACATACCATGGAAACAAGGCGGCCTCTTCACTTTAGGATTAAAGAGCAACTTGATGTGAAAAAAAAGCTCAGAAAGGCTACGATAGGATCACAGGACCTCGCAGTGAAGGTGGGAAATTTGGAGCGCGAAGGTCAATACTTGGTGCACAAAACCCTTAGGCCAATGTTATACTTCGGCGACGTTGTTGTCGCACGTGATGCTTACGTCGGTGACAACAGCGTCGCCGAAGTATAACATAGCCCTTAATGTTTTCGGATCTATATTAGAGGTCCCCTATAGAGATCAAGAGATCAAGCAAAGTTCAATGGTGCAAAGATGAGGACGAAGAACAAGATTAGTCGTAGGTAGTGTCAAACAGAAAACTGGTTCCTGAAGTCCAATAGGAAAAGTTCGAATACGAATGAAAGTGTAAGCCCTTCTGTGAATAAAGCTGAAGGTTCAGCTTCTGATTCAGCCGTGCTTCTTGTTTCCTGCGCGGTGTTGTGGAAGAGGGATTAGGAGACTCATCATATATGGAGTGAAAGGGAGACGACGTGCTTACGTTTTCTGAACTTTCACTGCAAAATATCCATGCATCGGCTTCGAAAAAGAATGCAGATCCTAATTTGCCTATTCGAATGGCATCCATTGAACATTCGAATAATTGCGTGTTTTTGGCAATTTTCGAATATTCGAATGGTTTCGAATACCCGCAATTTTCGAGCATTCGAATTTCGAATATATTCGAAAAACGCGATTTTTTGAACATTCGAATTCGAATGCATTCGAAAAACGCGATTTTTTGAACACTCGAATTCGAGTGCATTCGAAAAACGCGATTTTTTGAACAATCGAATTCGAATACATTCGAAAAACGCGATTTTTTAAACATTCGAATTCGAATGCATTCGAAAAACCCGATTTTTTGAACACTCGAATTCGAATGTATTCGAAAAACGCGATTTTTTGAACATTCGAATTCGAATATTCAAATTCGAATGAAAATCATTCGAATACCTATTCGAATAGGTCATTCGAGCACAACTATAGTATGCACTATACTTCGGAGCGAATCGAATAATTTCGAATGAATATTCCAAAAATTCGAATATTCGAATATTCATTATTCGAATATTCGGTGAGGCCCAATATTCGCAAATATTCATTATTCGAATATTCGATGAGGCCCAAAATTCGAAAATATTCATTATTCGAATATTCGACGAGGCCCAAAATTCGAATATATTCGTTATTCGAATATTCGACAAGGTCCAAAATTCGAATATATTCGTTATTCGACTATTCGACGTGCCTCAAAATTCGAATATATTCGAATATATTCGACGCTACTGAGATAGCCACGGATCTCCCTCGATAGAGAGCCTTCGGGCTTTCTTCTTAAGAGGGATCTCGGGCCGCTTGTCGCAGGGCCACGTGGCGCGTCCCCGGGTGGTGGATAGGGGAATTAAACGCGAACCAAATGCGACCGTGTACTGCTCAGAGACGCAGGTGGGATGCAGCGGATGGACTCTTTGCTCCTGCTGTGTCGGGTCGACGCGTACCTTGTGCGTGGGAGCGGCATGTTCGTGCACAGTGTGCGCGGATGTGTCCATGACTGTGCGGATTGTTACTGTGTCGGCCCGGCCAAAAGCTTGCACTCGGTAGACTGGGAGTACATCGTAAGGCGATTCGGAGCCGCCTCAAAAGTCTCGCCCCGTCCCTTCGGGCAGTCTGGCTGGCTGCCCGGAGTTCTTCGCCCGCACGACAGAGCCTGACTAGCTACCCGTGTTGTATGGAAGTCAAACACAGCAGCACTAAAGGGCCTCATTCCCCTGACCCCGAAAGAGCCCCCATTTCTGCAGCGATGGGAAGGACGAGTACGGAGAGGCTGCTAAAATATCAGGGCCTAACCAGGCTGCGCAAATTGAGAAGGACTAGGATGACGATCTGTACTTACAACGCCCGCACACTTGCATCGGAAGCATCCGTCGAGGACCTGATGATGCAAGCCAAGAAGATCAAGTACGACGTCATCGGACTGACCGAGACGAGAAGACACCACCCCTACACGCCGCCTACGACTCCGGAGAAGAACTGTTCCTCGGAACATGCGACAGCAGGGGAATAGGCGGCGTTGGTGTCCTCGTCAACACGCACTTGGCCATGAACATCGATTCGTACGAGTCTCTGACAAGCCGAATCGGACGTCTGCGACTGAAGCGATGTGGCTCCGTGCCAGCCTTGACTGTGTTCGTCGCGTATGCCCCAACATCCGCCTACGACGACGAAGATGTCGAGGCCTTCTACGTGGAGCTGGAGAAGTTCTATAAGGAAGATCACACCTTCTACAAGGTGATCGTCGGCGACTTCAACGCCAAGATCGGACCGCGAAGGTCGCCGGAAGAACTTCACATCGGAACCCACGGTTTGGAGTGGAACGAGCAAGGTGAAAGGCTGTCTGAGCTTATCATGTCGACCAAGACCATCCATGGAAACTCGCAGTTCCAGAAGCCTCCCTCCCTACGGTGGATCTGGGAATCTCCCGGTGGCCAGTTCCACAACGAGATCGACCACATCATCTTCAATCGCAAGTATTGCCTGACCGACGTCTCCGTTGTCCCCAAGTTCTACACGGGATCGGACCACCGCCTCCTTCGCGCGAGGTTCCGCTTTTCGCGTCAAGGAGAGAAGGCCGCGAAGTTCAAGAAGAGGAATCCCAGAACGACCATCAGCTGGGACCTTTACACCTCTCTTGCCGGCCTTTGGGAAGATGCCGTCATGGACAACGTCGATGAGGAATACGACCGCTTCGTGACCATCTCCACGATAGTGCTAAGGGAGCCGAGAGCTTGAAGACCACCAAGAGGCGCCTGTCTCCGGAAACTCTCGAGCTTATACGCCAGCATGGAGCAGCACGAGAGTCAGGCAACTATCAGCTGACGTCCGAGCTTGCGAAGCTATGCAGAGCGGCGATAAAGGAAGATCTCAAGGAGAGAAGGGCGGAAGTGTTGGCTGAAGCAGCAGAGGCAGGGTTGAGCATCCGCAATGCCCGCCGAAACTTCGCCAACTTCAAGACCAAGATGACCGCTCTCCGACGTCCTGACGGAACCGTCACCTCTTCCAGAAGGACCATGGAGAAGGTCATCCACGACTTCTACTCCGATCTCTTCGATAGCCACGTCCACCTGCCCCCACGCCATCTTCCGCAGGATGGATACGTCGTCCCCTCTGTTCTCCCTTCCGAGATCCGACACGCCATCTCGTCGGTGAAGAAACATACAGCACCCGGTCTCGACAGGAACAGACCCGAGCACCTGAAGAACCTACCGCCAGCCCTCACAAACACCCTGGCGCGGCTTTTCACACGATACCTGTCGGAGTGCAAGGTTCCATCTCAGTGGAAGACCAGCAAGACCGTCTTGGTGTACAAGAAGGGAGACGTGCATGACATTGGCAACTATCGCCCGATCTGCCTGCTGTCCGTAGTCTACAAGCTGTTCACTCGAGTCATCCTGAATAGGATCAGCAGAACGCTGGATGAAGGACAGCCACGCGAACAAGCAGGATTTCGGAGATGATTCAGCACGATCGACCACATACACACCATTACGAAGCTCATCGAAGTGTCTCGAGAGTATAAGCTGCCGCTGTGCCTTACGTTCATCGACCTGAAGAAGGCATTCGACTCCGTCGAGACCGAAGCGGTCCTCGACGCCCTGCTCACTCAGGGCGTTCCTACTCAGTACATCAGAGTCCTTCGAGAGCTGTACAGTGGATTCACGACCAAGATCTCTCCATTCTACAACGACGTCGTCATCGACGTAAGGAGAGGGGTTCGGCAAGGGGATACCATATACCCGAAGCTCTTCAGCGCCACCCTCGAAAACGTCATGCACGAACTAGAATGGGAAGACATGGGAGTGAAGGTCGACGGCCAGCAGCTGCACCATATTCGTTTCGCTGACGACATCGTGCTCATAACACCAAGCATAATCCAGGCGGAGCGAATGCTGGCCGACTTCGATCGTGTATGTGGGTACGTTGGACTGCAGTTTAATCTTACGAAGACGAGTTCATGAGGAACGGACAAGTTTCTGGTGCCCCATTCTCGCTCAGCGGAACGAACATCTCCGAATGCTCCAGCTACGTGTATCTGGGTCGCGAAGTCAATATGGCCAACGACCTAGCGCCGGAGCTGAGCAGGAGGAAACGAGCGGCTTGGGGAGCTTTCAAGAGCGTCGAAGAAGTCGCGAAGAAGACGAAGAACGTCCGACTCCGTGCCCACCTATTCGACTCCACTGTTCTTCCTGCCCTAACATACGCCTCAGAGACCTGGGCTATACGAAAGCAGGATGAACACGCGATCAGCGTCGCGCAGCGTGGAATCGAGAGGACGATGCTCGGAGTGACACGACTCACGCAAGTGAGAGAAAGCCTCCGGAGTTCCGAGCTTCGCCGACGTTCGAAGATCAGAGACGCTGTCGCGTGGGCCAAGTTGTCGAAAATTAGGTGGGCCGGCCACGTAATGCGCTCCGCAGACACCCGCTGGACGAGAGCCGTCACCGACTGGATTCCGCGGGATGTCAAGAGAACACCGGGACGCCCACCAACGCGTTGGTCGGACTTCTTCGTGAAAGCCCTGAACGACCGATATGACGCTCTTCGTGTCCCTCGAGCGAGGAGGATCCATTGGACCACTCTGGCGCGCGACAGGGACGAATGGAGACGCTGCTGGCGCCCGCTCGAGCAAGTCGATGATCAACGGGACGACAGGTGATACAGATGATACTGAGATAGACTACTGGGAGTCAATTTTTGCGCATTCTGGATATAACTCGCCTAAAGTCAAGTATATGAAAAACCAAGGTTTGAGCTCAGCAGCTCGAGCTCTATCGTTTGGTATACATATTTCATATGGAGCCATGAAAATATTCGAAATGGGAAACATGTTTAATTACCCAAGCGAAGGCCGACCCATGGACTTGAGAAACATGAACGATGCGGCCAAGGTCGACCTCTGTCGAAAGTACTTCATCGTCGTTTTGTTTGGTCTACCGTTGGTGTGGCTTAGGAACACATCCTGGTTCTTTGGTTGAGGCTTTCTTCGACCGCAATCACCGGCCACTAATACCAATCGGAAGTATGTCACGCTGAGTGCCAAGGAGCGATCTTCTGGTTAGTAGTAATATGTGTTTGGGAGACCATCTTCCAGTCGTACCGTTCGAGAAGTGTCACATGGGCAGACTATTTGACATTCATTTTCTCAGTCGGAAGGGTATAGACTGGCTGCGATCTCACCCCAAATTGCCACAGCATCATTCATCCTTCTCAAAGTCCTTTTCTGTGAATCACTTGTAGGAGACCTTATTTCTCAGCTTAACGGCGAGGTGTTTCCTCACTCAACTGTTGTTTTTTCTTGTCTGGGTTTGTAACATAAAACATCATATACATAATAACATAATGCCTTTAAATAACATGTCGTGTTTGAGATTACGTTTATTTCTGTATTTGCTTTACGAGGGTCATCAGAAGCCGTAGAATATCTACAATTTCAACCAAAGTATTCCTTATTGATAAATTTTGTGGCTAGAAGCCGTAGAATGTTTACAACTTCAACCAAAGTATTCGCTATTGATACATTTTGTGGCACTATGTCAGTTGTGCGTTACGGTCGAAATTCATTAAGATTAGAAGAGTTTGGATTTGAAAATTGAAGACACGCAGAAGAATTTAGAAAAGGCATTTAGCCTAGGGCTCAATTTGACTTTCATTTCAAATACTTCTGTCGTATACTTCAGACCGAATCGAATAATTTCGAACGAATATTCGAATAAATTCGAATATTCGAATGTTCATTATTCGAATATTCGGTGAGGCCCAAAATTCGAAAATATTCATTATTCGAATATTCGATGAGGCCCAAAATTCGAAAATATTCATTATTCGAATATTCGATGAGGCCCAAAATTCGAAAATATTCATTATTCGAATATTCGACGAGGCCCAAAATTCGAATATATTCATTATTCGAATATTCGACAAGGTCCAAAATTCGAATATATTCATTATTCGAATATTCGACAAGGTCCAAAATTCGAATATATTCATTATTCGAATATTCGGTTTTTCGTGAAACCGAATATATTCGATTATTCGTTTATTCGAAAATTTTTTGGAAGGACACAAGTATAGTATGCACCATGAAGCCTTGTAGAGGGCTATGAAATAATTGCGAAACCTCCCGCAAGAAATCGCTCGAGCTCTAAGAAAATTCTCGCCGAACGATTGCAAAATCTATCCCAAAAACGTCAGGTTATCAACGGTATGGAGTTCCGCAGCAGGGCGCGCTAACATCCTCTCATCCGATTTTTATCCGATTCTATCCGAATCATTGCAATCATTTATCACAACCCGGATCTTCGGATTTTTTAGATGATGTTAATTTTGAAAACCCCGGGTCTTCGGATCAGGGGTGTGCGTTAAGTTTTTTTTTTTCGATAATTTTTTAACGACAAATATTCGCGTTAAAACCGGTAAATTCGGTAAATCCATGAAACGAAATATTTCCCTTTGCTGCAGTAAGTTTAGCCCTTTTAATGTTCAAAGAGAAAACCTATTCTTTCTTGATTTTTTTCGACATGACAATTGTATGACCAAGTCTTCATCTTCGCAACAAATGACAACAGTCCATCTAAACAAGAAAAATCACTAAAACAGAAACAACAAGTCTTCTATAAGATAACAAATTTCTTACTATGCCTAGCTCATTTCGCTTGTGAAAAGTCGTCGAGTTTCTTGGAAGATCCAAAGTGCGGTGCACCAACGTTTTTTGTTGTTGGTGTTTTCGTTTGTCCTGACCTGGCAAAACTTTTCACAGAATTTGCATTCGCTAAGTAGACTCTTCCAATCCAATATTTCGGAGAGCTACAGAATGCCTAAATAAGAATCGGTCAGGCAGCAACCACAGCGAATTCTTTGGTGCAGTCCGCCTTTGGAAGATATTTACGAGGTCCATTGATCTGGCCTGTTTAGTGGGGGTGTCCGTTCCTCCACGTGGTGCTACTGGAAACTGCTCTGCGTGCTAAGCCGAATACGCATAGTCGATTGCAGGCGACATGCCCTTGCGTCAGGCCGACCTACGAACGTCTTATGTCACATCATATGGTTGATGACGCTTAAGAGTTCTCGAGGAAATGTTACGGCGTCCGTGGGAGCCGACGCGCACTCGCAAGACCCGGCGAGTGTGAAAAAGTATGCGTGGGCTCCTGAGCGAGGACGGCATCGGGAGGCAACTGAGCTAGTCCGAAAGTTCCGCAACGTAGGCAAGACCAGCGTAGCAACGTTGAATGTGGGTACGTTGACGGGCCGCTCGTGCGAGTTGGTAGAAGCACTGGAGCGAAGAAAGATAGATTTCTGTGCGGTGCAGGAGACGAGGTGGTCCTGCTGTCAAGAGACATAGGACGAGGCTTTGAGGCCATTCTATGTGGAAGCCCCAGGACCACCAGTGGTGTTGGTATGATCATTTCCGAACATTTCCGTGACGCGATAGCAAGCGTAGAACGTTTCGATGACCGCTTGGTGAGGACTGTTGTCGCCAAAGAACAGCGACGACGCCATCTCTTTTCTGTATATGCTCCACAGACTGGGTGTTCCGAGCAAACCAAGGGCGAGTTCTGGTCTCTGCTTGATGAGAAAACAGCGGAAGTGCCGTCAGAATATATGATTGTTGTGGCAAGTGACCAAAATGGTCACGTCGGAGCAAGAAAAGGCGGCTAGAGCTGTCATGGTGGTTTTGGTTATGGTTCACGAAACACCGATGGTGAGTATGCAGACTCGCACGGCGTCACCATCGTGAACACCAAATTTCGAAAGCGTGACTCTCACCTCATCTCGTTTTATAGCGGAAACGCCAAAACGCCGATTGACTACGTCCTTGTTGGGCGTCGCGACCAAGGCCTTGTCATAGACGCGAGACTTATGTAGACGGTTCCCACACAACACCGTCCGCTGATCTGCACTCTTAAGTTTGCCCCTCCGAGGATGAGGCAGGTCTGGCGATGCAGTCTAGCAAGGATCAAGTGGTGGCGGTTGAGCGAGAAGGGTGCAGCTCTTATTCCTCGCATTCGGTTGCCGTCAGTAACAACCGTTGACGAAACCTGGAAAGAGGCTACCGAAGCGATAATTCGGTCTGCACGCCTCGAACTCGGTGCAACGAAGCCTGGACGGCGATGGGTCGACCAGCAGACATGGCTGTAGACTGACGGAGCGAGAGAAAAAGTCCGAGAAAAGAAACGGCTCTATCACGTGTTCATCGATGATAAAACAGTCCATAATTGGCGGAATTATCGAGAAGCGAAGAAAGCAACAAAGAAGGCAGTGGCCGCTACTAAAGCCGCACACTACGCTGATGTGATCGGAAACTGGAAACGCGCGATGGTGAGCGTTGTCTTTACCGACTCGCCAAAGCTCGCTGTCGCCAAGCAGAAGACATCGAGAAGTTCTTTGGCACTAACGACAACGAGAACGGTCATCTTCTAATGGATCGTAAGAGGGCTGGGAGGCGGTGGCGCAACTACTTCGAGGAAACCTCGAATGTAGAATTTGAACATCCTGCTGTTCCTTTTGCATCTTCTGTATACGGTCCCGTTCAGAAGATGGCACTGAGTGAAACCGAAGCAGACCTGAGGAAGACGAAATCAGGCAAAGCCACTGGCTCCGATGACCTGCCGACCAACCTGTGGAAGTCGAAGGGCTGGTGCCCTCTTGACTGGTTGACAGAGTTTTTCAATCAGGTTGTTTCTGAGAAGACTTTCGCCTTTGGTTAATTTTAGCGAAAAAGCTAAAAAATTGCTGTTTCTGCAATACGTGTTAAGCAACTCTTACGATTTACGGCTTACAATTTACGATTTACGAAATTTCGGAGGCGCAGGCGTGGTGCGATCGCTTAGTATTGTTCGGTCTCAGGCTAAACTTCAAAAATAAGGAGTACTTGACGACGGATGTGGATGAGCACGGGTCTATTAAGATCAACGGTACTGAGCTCTCACGAGTTGCATCTTTCAATTATCTCGGATCAACAGTCACGTTCGATGGCACCCTAAAGTTGGAGGTGAATGCCCGTATGAGTGCAGCCTGGTCCAAGTGGCGCTCGTTGACTGGGATGCCCTGCGACAAGACAATACCTGAGCACCTCAAATCAAAGGTGTTGAACAGTCGTCCGCCCAGTATTGACGTACGGTGCTGAGTGCTGGCCCGTGACTAAGGAAATTGAGAACCGCCTAAGTGTAATGGAAGCGAAAATGCTACGGTGAACGGCCGGAATTACGCCGAAAATAATATTTTCGCAGCGACACCATATGAGAGATGTTTGGTGTCGCCCCGATATCCGACAAGCTGCGCGAAGCTCGTCTGCGATGGTACGGCCACGTCCTTCGCGCTGACGACGACACCGTCCGTAGGACTGGCTTGAACTTTGAAGTCCCTGAAAAGCGGTCCACAGGACGCCCGAAGCAACGTTGGCTAGTACGTTGCACGTGGACTTAAAGATAGTTATTGTGCATCCTGGTCAAGCATTTGATCGGGAGAATTGGCGTCACTACATCAGAAGAGCGGACCCCATTGTCAAGCGGGACAGACGCTGAAGATGATATGATGCCTCTTTCACAGAATGGTTATGTTCCTTTGGTCCGAAAAGCTCTTACTTCAGACGACAACAGAGAATCAAATAAACGGCCACGTATCGTTGGCCAAATTCTAATCGTACCGATTTTTGTGCACTGAGTGTTATTGTCCTTGCTTTCCAAGTAACATAGATTTCAATTGTTGAGCACTTTTTCTTCTGTATTTCAAGGAAAGACATAAGGGGCAGGCGCTTTTAAAAGTGCATTTCTCGTCCTTTATTAGCTGTAGCCATTTTGTCTTCACCTCTCTAATTTCTTCATGTAGAATTCGCCTCTACCTTTCACTTTTTGACGACTTTTCAGCAATTGGCCGCTCTGATTTTCTTCTTGATAGATACGTTACAGCACATTTGCAAGAGGAGCTTCGAATGGATTTTGGACTTCTCAATTTCTTTCCTATTTTTGTGGAGCACATTTTGGATTAATGAACGGTATTACAGTAAATTTGCAAATTAGACGAAAAAACACAGACACAAAGGAAATTTCTTGGTAGAGCCTGACTTGCACCTTCAAAGGTATGCCTTTTCGTAGAACGTGAAAAACATCTTGCAATGGAGTGCATGTTAAGTAACAATCTTTATAAATACTAACCTCATGTATAACAGCCGACGAAGGGTGCTCATCGATTACTCTTTCTTTGAACTTTATTGATTTCATATACATATTTTTCACTGTTTCATGTGTATGCTGATTCTGCTTCTTCCAAAAAAAAGCCAAGGGAGCACTCGAAGATGACGAAAATGTTAAGTAAAATTCGCGGCCCGAAATTGAATAGAAGCGACGCTCTGTCATTTGGCGGAGCTCAACGTTGCCTTATCGAAATCGAACAATCTCTGAGTAATGCTGCAGAAAAAATTCCTCCATCTTTCCTGAAAACTTGCTGTAAAGAGGGAAATAGCCTTTTCCCCTGCTTTGTTTCGCGTCCTTGTTTTCTTATTTTTGCTTTGCAGCGTTTTCTTCGCATTTCTGAGCCTTCTCATGCCTTTTCAGCCCCACTTATGAAAGCAATACCACAAAAAGCTGCAAAAGTTGACTGGGTGGCAAGTATACAGTAACTAATCTGTAGTGATCAAACGCTAGAAACGGCCTGTGGAGTCCAAAAACGCGAAACTACAGCAGGGAAAATTAGGGGCGTGTGCAAACAAATTGGTCAAGGAGCAAGGAAAATAGCAAGAAATCTCAAAACGATTGCCTTCACTGATTCAAATGAGTAGGACGTTTCCTCGGTATCGCAACGATACCGTGAATGCACATACATAAATCCGTCCAAAATGCGTTTACATGAAGAAGAAATAAAATTTTAAAAATGGCGTCTAAAATGTCGTTAATGCAGTTTAACGGAATTTTTCGTCGTTAAATTTCGTTTAAAAGTTTTAACGAAAAATGCCGGTAAATCCGATAAATAGGTAAATCGTTAATCGTTAAACGCACACCCCTGATCCGTACTCAAAACCCTCTTTCCCTTGATGGAACCTAAGAATCGTAGGTCCACTTGGAGTTGAAGACAGATGGCTTTTAAATGTTTTTAAGCATTGTATATATAATTGTATATAATATATGTATATAATTAGCATTGTATATAATTACCTTCGCTGAACACTTCATCACGGGCACAACACTCCCAGCAAATGTTTCGTATAGCTATAATAAGAAGAAGCAAGCACAGAGGAGGTCAAGGGTGGAAATCTGCATTTTCTTGGTTTTCATCTTCAGAGATCAATTTCAAATGCTCTCTTCGGCTATTTCCACTAAAAACTCTACTTATCCACATCCTACCCCTACTACCTGAAAGGAATGCTCACTATTTACATGCCACTCTTGGTCCAGTCACGGAACAGCTCAAATCGACGAGGTTCCGGGGGACCACGACCGCGTCACAGCCGGCAACCGGTCCTGCGACGGTCGCCTGCATACGGTGCGAAAATTCGTCCACCTCCGCCCCGGAAAACTCGTCGCTACCTGTGGCAATTTAGAGGCGAGTAAGAAAAACTTGCTCAATAAAGTCGACGAGCTTAAAGGTTGATGATGGAAATATCTCTGAATTGTTTTACATCACCATGTTCTGACGGCAACTTACTGAATCTGTAACGCTTTAGCTTATTCTCAAAGCCATCAAAACAACAGTATATACGACGATTTTATCTAGAAGCTACTGAGGCGACTGTCAGAAAAAGCACGGAAACGTTTCTACGAGAATATCCCTGAGCTACGTACTATGGCAGATGGGAAGCAATCCTCCAGGCGATCGACATTCGCGGCGCACAGCTCATCATCATACGACACCATTAATCTGTGCATGTAACAGAATACCATCGAAAAGCTAAGGAGAACTCTCTTGCTCTATTTAGACCCACAAAAGATCTAGAGGTCTAAAGGACGAATCGATGAAGACGGAAAAATGCCCATAATTCTTGCACCGAACACACATATAGCACACCTTATTATTCAAGAAGTACACGGCACCTACCATCGATTAATTGAACATACAATCTCCACCGTACGCGAAAACTACTGGATACCAAAGATACGACAACAAGTTCAAAAAATGGTAAAAAGGTGCGTAAAATGTCGACGATTGAAGGGACACCCATTTCCCTATCCCAGTACCACAGATCTACCCGAAAGAAAAGTAGTCATCCGTTCCAGCATGTCGGCACAAACTTTTTTGACCTACCTTTAAAATCAGACGGTGCAGAAAGAACCCGCTCCTACGACTGCATTTTTACGTGTACAGTAACACGCCTCCTTCACCTGGAGATGTTGGAGAGCACAACTACAGTCGATTTCCTAAACGCATTGCTCCGATTTGTGGCAAGACGAGGGATGCCTGAATCCATCACGTGTGACAACGCTCCAACGTTTCTTTTAAGCTTCACAATTTTACCGAACAGCGCAGACAGGCTTAAGCGACCTCAACGCGGAAATAAGAAACATTCTTGCCGACAAGGAAATCCAGTGGAGACACATAACCCCATAGACCCCGTGGCAAGGTGGCTTCTATAAATGTGTTATCAAGCCAGTAAAGCACGCATTGCATAAAGCTTTACAAGTAGTTGCAAACCGATCTGGAGATCACCTGCGTACTTTTTTGACAGAAATCGAAGCATGCCTCAGCTCCAAACCCTTAACACATCAACGAGTTGAAAAAGAAAGCTTCGTCCCAATCAGACCAGCAGGCTTTTTGCAAAAAGCTTTCAAAATTACGCTACTATTGAACTCCATGATAAAATTCGCAGATGATGACGAGGAATATTTACCACCGTCGGAACTTCGAATACTGAAATCACGTCAAGAAGTGGTAGCTGCGCCACAAGAATCATGTTACGCCGCGGAAAAATTCGGAAGAATCTGGAGAAATCAATGTACACTATTACACAAGAAACATAAAAAGCTGCTGACCAATCAAAAACATAGCCAAGCAATGCCCAAAATAGGAGACGTTGTACCGCTTTGTGACCTAATACTCCTATGAAAGGACTGGTGCATAGCTCGAATCATAGAAACAAAAACTGGCAGCGTTCGAGTGTGGAACTCATAACCTCTATCGACTAGGGATTCATCGTCCAGTAAACCTTATAACACTACTAGAGATCACCTCTGCCGGTCCGGAAACTTCTACAACATTCAAAGATAAATACAATCAACACAACAAAAACGAGCTGCTGGATTCCACATCTCGGTATAACCTCCGTCCATGATATCCGATTTCATTTACGAAGAAAACAGTAACCTCGCCCTCTTCATGAAAACCGAAACCTCGTTCGGTGAAATGGTTCTTGCAATTCGTTATGCTCGTTTGTTTTACCCAACAATGAATCCAACGTCATAACCAGCAACAATGCACCACACGGACACCTATCTACAACTGCAACAATATCCACAACACCCGAGTCACTGCAAATGTACCTACCACAACATTTACCACCAATACCCTACCACTTGAACCACCGAACTACAATCAGAAACGTCGAACCATCACCAATTGCCTCAACCCCAACCTTGCCGTATCTTAACATTCACCTCACCTTCCTCGTCGCTTGCTGTGGGCTGGAGTATCAAGAGTTCCGAAGAGCAACAAGACGTCATTTCGAGAATTACGAAGAGCAACAACACGTCAGCATCATAACACTGCATATCACTATCAAGAAACAGTAGTTCATTTCATTGAGTAAAGTTTAGTTGTGTTCCTACCGCTCCGCGGTGTAGCAGTCAATAAAGCTCGACCATTCCACAAGGAGCTCATCGCAGAAGCACCGTGATTACCGTAGGCACTGCACAAAATTTATTTGTAGGATTATATGGCAACCGCAAGCAGTGCAGGCAAAGCAAAAATTTAGAAAAAGATGACAGATTTGTGGTCAGGAACTTAAATAATTTCCATAGGCGAAGTGTGAGCGGAATCGGTAATCGTGACGCCGTCACCCTTATTCACCGCTATCCGATCTACTACCGAAGTCAAAAGGTACTTTTCTTTTGTAAAAATTGGGTCGGACAACATAGCAAATCCCCAAACATCTTCGGGATAGAACCGACGACGGTTGGACGTACCCTGCAGCTTCGTCTAGGAAACGTCGGAGTTATTATCTTCCACTATATAATTGAGTCAGTTGCCCGCGCTGTACAGTACCGGACACGTCTCTTGGTCAGTGGCTGGAAAGACCGCGCAAGTCAACGTAGCCCGCTTTGGAACGGTTCAAAGCGGCCCTTTTGAATAATTTCTTTAGAAATTGAATATTCCTAAAAAATGCAACATAGTTGAGCTCAGCAGCTCGAGCTCTATCCATTGGTATACAAATTGCCAAACTCCATAAACACTTTTCTGCCGATCCCTCTAATCGCAGATGGACCCTCGTCGTTTGCCTTCATTCCCAGGAGAATGAGGACCGATTTCGCCCAAAATCTGGATGCAATGGTTTTTTTGGAGTGCTAGTTACAAATATGATTTTCTTTTTCAATGTTTCACCTACTTGCACTGTGCACAATGTATATAGGATCGAAACTATCAATCGAGCGGGCGCGGCCGCTCGCAAATTCCACAGCGGGCGTGTTCTGAGCGCAATAACTCTGCCAAGTTTGAATGTTTCCGGCTGCAACTTGTGGATTTGTGGACAGTAGAAAGCTCATCAGGTGCGCTGAAACTCAGCAACGTAGCTTATGATTGGACAAAGTTACAGCCGTGCGAAAATAAGGTAAATTTTGTGTGACACGATTTTTTCCAATTTCAGTCGACTACTGCGAGAAAACGAAGTGAGCTAACGGCATGCAAATGCATGGACGAGCACGAGACTGAAAGCACTTTACGCTCGCAACTCTCCAGATGCCTAAACTGCTTCAGCCCCATCTGCCATTTTAGAGCGGCGGAGGGCAACGGTGAAGTTTCTTCCGCTCCTACACGCCTGCATTTGAGTTCTCAACACTCTCAATGGTACCATTCCGTTTAGCTTGAAGAGCTCTATCGACTGGTGTCAATCTCGACCAATTCTGGGAACATCTGTCTGTAGAGTTGCTAAGCTCTTCACGAGGTTGGTAAACGGCTTTATTGATGGCTAACGTTTCGGCTAGATCGCCTTCTTCAGGGCCTGAAAGGGTCAAGTCAATTAGGGGTTACCCCACCAAACATCTCTTCAACCTTACAAAATTCAATGTCAAATTTTTGGAAGCCTGAACAAAGGAGAAAGTCCAAGTACGTACAGTCCACTGAAGGACCAGAAGAAGCCGCACAGGGTAGAGCAGGGGTACGGGACAGCACCTACCCCGTTAGAATGCGAGAGTGAGGTAGGACTTGACCTTGCGCGTTATATGCAGGAATTCCCCATTCCGGCTGACCTTGGGACCTCTGGAATAGATCCAGAACGCCTCAAGGGCTTTGCGCGCCGACGTTTGAACCTCGTGTCCCAGAATCCTCACCTCAACTCCAAAATCCTCCCCTCCACGAGAATTGATCCAGTGGTAGCCTAGGGCAGTGGATGCCCAAGCTTCTTGCCATCCAGATGCTTCTTCATCCTCACGTGCAGAAGACGGCAGTTTTCGCCGATGTGCTCCTCGCCGCAAGCTTGGTAGGAGATCAGGTAGACTACACTCGATACGGTGCAGTCACCTTCCTTTTCCTCTGGGTGAACCACACAATTGTGGGTTCCCCAAGTCCGGTGATATAGTCGATTGCGGACCAACCTGGTCTTAAGGTTGTCAGGTGGAAGATCAATGACCGCAACCAAATTTTCCAGCCCAGATCTCCTCAGACACTTCCGTATAGAAGTGCTCGCTTCATCGAAGACGAACGGCACCAGAAATGGAATTTTCGTAGTTGGAGTAGTGCTGTTTTCCTGAGCCGTCCTTACCGTGGGTCTGAATGACGGTTTACGGAGAGAATAGCCCTTGAGAACGAGCCTCCCGGGCCACCTCCAGGAATTCCTTCCGTTCACCCTCTCCTGTACACACACTAGCTGCCGTTCGGAACATGTTCCTTACTACCGCTTCCTTTGTCCGATCTGGGTGTGCCGATCGACTATGGATAATTATGTTTTTGCAGCTGTTCTTTCAATACCACTTGGTGATATAACTATTCCCTGCCAGCTGATCCTGGACATTGAGGAAAGGGAGCCAGTTCCTACAAGGCTTTTCCCTTGTGAGTTTGATGTATTCGGACTGCTGTTCATAACCTCAAAGCACTTGTCTTTTTCATGTTGCGTGGTGCAGACGATGAACCAGTCATCCACATATCGGCAGAATAACAAAGGAAGCCATGACACCACCGGTGCCTCGATCTTTGACATGAAGGCAACGGCCAGTGTGGTGCTAGTCGTTGTCCCATAGCCAATCCCCTTATCTGCGCAAAATACCTCCCGGACCACCTCAAGATACTGCACGATAGACACTCCTTAAGGAGCGTCATCAGCTGGCTTATGGAGAAAGTAAACATGTTAATTGCTCCTTGGTGTTGGCTGAGGAGCTCGAAAATGGCTTCCAAAGCGGAATCGTTTGACACATTGGTGTATAACGCCGCAACATCAAACGACTCCATGACGCAGGTGGCGCTAAGCCGCGTTCTCGGGAGGCATTCAAGGAACATGTTGGTGTTGCTAAGGTGAGCGGGAATAAATTTTAGCAGCTGGCCCAGAACAGAGTTGAGAAGCCACCCGATTTTGCCGGTTGGACCACCCACACAGCTAACGATGGGTCTGACCTTGATGGCAGCGGGGTTGACTGAGACCAAATTGTCGTCTGGTGAAAACTTATGGGTCCTAATAAGTAACTATAAGACCGGACAACTAGGATACTAAGACTTTAGGCGGTTTATCATGCCTGGTCTCCATCCCGCTAGCTTTGCCTCCTTGACCCACGCCTTGTAAAGTCTACGGTACTACAGTCTGTCTGGGAACATCAATTTTTTGGCAATTTGGCATCAAAAGCGAGGCGGTTGAAGGCCGCGGCAAAACGTCGATGATGTCATAGAAACCGATATTGTCGAAATTGGCCAAATTTCCTCGTCCAAAATCATCCGTGGGTTTATTTGGTGCGCTGTTTACAATTTTGCTGACATCGTCCGTTTTTGAAAATTCTGCCGATTTCGGTAGGTTACCTGCCGTTCGACGCTGGTCGGGTCAGTATCACCGATCACCTCAGTTATCGGTATGGGTGGTCTCCTGCCATATTCGGCCGAATAGACTTTGGCACTGTGTTCGGCACACTGAATAACCTCTGCCCTTGAACGAAGTTAGAGCAAAATCGGTGATGCCGTCCCGACCACCATCAGTTATCAAGGAGAACATCCAAAACTTACCAAAATCGGCGGAATTTTCAAAAACGGACGTCGGATTCGTAATCAGCGCACCAAATAACCCCTAGATGATCTTGGACGCGAAAATTTGGCCAATTTCAAAAGTATCGATTTTCGATGACGTCATCGTTCGCGCAGGCTCGGCCTAAAACGCCCTCGTCCTCGATACAAAATTGTCTAAAAATTGATTTTTCTGAAATTGGTCGATAGTGACAAATCTCGATAGAGCTTTTCGTGCTGAACAGAATAGCGTTCTGGCGAGTGCCTAAAACTCAAATATGGGCGAGTAAGGGCAGAAGAAAGTTCACCGCTTCCCTCCACGGCTCTAATATGGCTGGGACTAAGGCAGGTTAGACAGCAGGAGAGTTATGGGCACTTCATCGCAGAGCATTTAACTGATTTGCTAGCCTACGCATTGGTAGGCCGTTAGCTGATCGCGTATTCCCACAGTGATAGACTGAATTCGGAAAAAATCGTGTTGCACAAGGTTTACCTGCATTTTCGCACCGCTGTAACTTCGGCTAATCATAAGCTACGTTGCTGTGTTTCAACGCGCTTTTTCAGCTTTTTAGTGCCTATAAAATGTACGAGCTGAAGCTGGAGAGGTCCACACTTGACAGAGTTATCGCGCTCAGAACACATCCGCGGTGCAATTTGCGAGCAGTCGCGCACAGTCGATTGATAGGTTCGATCTTATATACATTGTGCACAGCGCACTTCAAAGTCTCGCCGGGACAGAGTACAGAAATTCGTGAGTACGGCGGCTGGAAATTTCTGATGAAACCTCTCAAACCCTCACTCTACAAGCTGTAGCGTCCGCTCGATTGATCCTATCTGCATTGTGCACGGCGCACTCTCCGAGGATTAATGGCGTGACAAAGCACTGGAGACGTATGCCATGCATGAAGTACTCTGGAAACATGCAATTCCTGGAAAATAAGCTGCTGTAATCGCAAAGAGCCTGCTGCAGCCATTAGTTTTGGCCAATCAGATGCGGTGGTCTGCTAAAGTTGTGTACATATTTGTGTAGATCTCGAAGAGACAAATCTGACGGTTTCAACCGTTTCTCAAAAAAAAATTCTTTTTGGAGGAATTGTGAGCAGGCAACGGTTCTCGACGGCTTGCGACCGACAGCTCGTCCGCGACCGCCGTTCGCAATGGAGCGCAAGTTTTCAATTTCGAAGATTTTCATGGCGCCATATGAAATATGTGTACCAGGCGATAGAGCACGATCTCCTGAGCTCAATTATGCCCTTGGTTTTTCAAATGGATGATTTTAAGCGAGTTTTATTAAAAAGATGCAAAAACCGCAAAATCGCGGTTTTTGAAAAGACGGCGCGAATGTGAACCTTCCGCGGTGTACCTTATTGAACGAATCATCAGAAGAGAACATCACATTCGCGCCCTTAAAACCGTCTGTACTCAGATTCTGCGCGAGCTCTGAGTTTCCAAGCCGACCACTATTACTTGTGTGAACCTACCACTAATAGGGTAAAATATTGAAAAACAACATCAGGTTCGTAACTAGCACTCCAAAAAAAACCATTGCATTCAGATTTTGGGCGAAATCGGTCATCATTCGTGTGGGAATGAAGGCAAACGACGAGGGACCACCTGCGATTAGAGGGATCGGAAAAAATTGATGAGGAAAAAGTTCACCGAGTATCGGCAGTTTGCAGACCAATAGATAGAGCTCGAGCTGCTGAGCTCAGGTATTTTTTTTCAGGATTAATCAATTTTTGAGGAAGTTATTGAGAAGGGCCGCTTTGTACCGTTCCAAAGCGGCCTATGTTGTACTGCACGGCCTTTCCGGCCAAGGACCAAAAGACATGTCTGGTTCTGTAGATGATAAGGCGTATCTCACGCAAGTTAGAAACCTGCGTGACATACGCCTCATCGAACCCGCGCGGACAAAATGTACCGTTCAACATGGGATGCTGCTGCAGCAGAGGAAGCGCAGCCTCCTCCTGCTTAACGCAGCGGCATCTGCGCGCGTTTCTGAGCGTTCTGTTTCCGAATACGTGTCACCGACGTCTGCCGTGAGCATGGGAGGACCACTAAGGGGGTGGTGGAGAAGGAAAGTAAGGGGGATGTCTAGGGTGAACCAGGAGAGCTACCAGGAAGGGAAGGAACAACTTGGAGGAGAGACCAGGACAAGGAAACCAGCAAGAAGAGACCCGTAAGGGGGTAGTGGAAACAAGGACGTGGGCCAGAAATTGGGTCCAGAAACGTGGGTGAAGGAAGAGAGGGGGGGGGAAGATCAGTAAAGCTGGACCAGCAATTAGATCCAGTAAGAAGAAACGAGTGAGGAGGAACCTAGCGTCCGGATTCGGAAGACATGTCAACCATATCCGGTAACGCAAGCTGTTGGACATGAGAACGGTTGCGGAGGAGCAACCTGAAGGCAGAAGTACTGCGCAGCACAAACCAATGTCATTAATGGACGGTTCGGAGAGAATGTCTATGTTGAACGCACGGAATTGGTGCACAGCTTGATGCCAATAAGGTACGCAGCACATCCTAGATATTAGCGAATTTTAAGTTTTACAAAAACTAAAAAATAATAGAATCTCCGTAGGCCAGGGATGTTGCAAAGGTGTGTTGGAACACTTGTAGCAGTATAATTTAACTTTATTTTGAGCTTAAAACCTTTTGTAGGTCGAGTTCTGAGCACCGCAGGGCCATTCCGGGTGTCACTATTGCTTTATCAGCCCGCCCTGAAGAGATACCATTTTTCACCATTTTCGAACCACACAGTGGCCCATAGCAAAGAGGAAAACACTTCTGTGCCACTCGTCTCATGCTCCACAAAATCGTATAGGTTTCGTTGGGAATCTTTGGGGCAAGTTCACGGCTGCCCATGTCAGTGGTCAACTTTGAACATATGAACGGCAGCTGATCAAATTTTTAACATAGAATTCGGAGGTGTTTCCTATGAAAACTGAAGGGCTATAGTAAAAAAATCACTAAAATATAGAACCCGAAGTTACACTAAGTACCTGCAAAGTTTGAATACCAGAAAGTTAAGGCGCAGGGGAAGATTTTTCTTAAATGCTTACACTTCACTAAACAGATTTCTTCCCTTTCGACGTTAGTTAGTATTCAAAATATCAGGGACGAAACTTATTGTATGCAGACTTACAGCTAAGCAATGCAGGTGATCCTGCATCATATGATGCGACCAACGAGACCTTGAGATGTGAATTCTGTTTCCTAGAATAAAAGTATAAGACCACCCCTAATTTTGTAAATTTTGCCTTTTTTACGACATTTCGCGGTAAGCGGCTGCTTCCACTAAATTCTCTGCGGTCGAAAATCGTACCTGAAAATGAATCACAGTTCCGCCGTGATTTGAAATAAAATTCTAAAATAAAATAAAATAAAAAATAAAATATAAAGTAAAATTCTGTCTGACATAGCTTCAGCCAAATTTTTCAGGACATCAGGGTCCAAATGGTACCACGATGCCTTGATCACTCTGCGCATTTTCCCGACGTTGTTGAATTGATTGACTAGTGTAATATCCTGCCTGATATAAAGCTCGAACTTGAGCTTGCTCCTCGACGGAAAGCCGGGTACCACGCGACATGCTCGCATTAGGATAGTCGATAATAGTAAAGTCAATGTAGAGCGGCTTTGGTTTGATAGGGAGAAAATTGCAGGTATAACAGACCACCATTAGATGCCTTATACTTTTGAAACAGTGGAAAACCAACGATTCCTTCTTAGAAAGTTTCGTATCAAAGAAAGGTTTCTGATTCATTTTCAGGTACGGTTGTCGACTACTGCGGATTCAGTAGAGGCAGCCCCTTACCGGGAAATGTCGTCAAAAATTCAAAAATTACAACATTAGGGGTGACCTTATATTTTTGAAATGCACTGTATATCTCCACCTGAGGAAGTATTTGATGGGGCATTATTTCAGCGTTAGACAAAAAAAGCCAAGCCAAAGAACAGAAAACCTATTAAAATCGGGTCAGTTAAGATCTGATGTGATAATCGAACTTAACAACCTCTCCGAAATCGCCTCGCTCCCTCACTGTGTCATTCAGGGAATCAGATATGCAAGCAAAGTTCGAAGACTCAGCAGAGTGCTGTGCAGCGGGGAGAAATTTCGTGAGAGCACTCCACCGCCTGCAAGCAAAAGAAGTGCTACACACTGCAGCAACGGCGTGCGAATGTGACGAGAAAGTGGCCGTGGAAGCGCTTGCTGTGGTCGTCCTGCGCGTAAGGTTCCAATGGCAACGGCTGGTGGCGACGACAGACGTCACGACCAGACCAGCCACTGGCTGGTCTTCGCGGGTCACCCTGGGAGGCAGCCTTTAACTACTAAACGGGACGAACTGAGTGAAGCAATTCTAACAACTCCATTCGAAGACCATTCCACAATCCCTCTGGTTGTCGAAAAACGGCGAACCTCACAGCACGGGGCAACCGAGGTTTTTTTGTAGGTTCGCTTTAGCGCAGTGCGACATTGAATGGGTAGAGCCGGCTCAAAAGCAACTAATTCGCAAAGGTGTCCTAGAAACGAAGGGTATTTCGGCGACTGATATCTCGGTAATCAATAACATAATTTTACAAGCACAACAGCGCTGTTAATTGGAAACTTTTTGTTGTATCCATGAATAGTAGCAAAACATCTGAGCTTCGACCAGTTTGCTAAACTAAGTCAGTTCTAAAAAGAGCGACGGCTTCTTCATTAAATATCAGCAGGCCACCAAAAACATGCTGAACTAAGAAAGAGGGTAACAACTGGTTAGAGAACAACGCTGTCCTTCGGGATCATTTCTACACTTGACCATCTCATAGATATCAGACAAAACCAGGGAGAGGGCGAGAGCATGTGCTGCACCACTTGGCAGATGCAGGAATACAGGATGATGGTAGAAGACGGGGAAACACGACAGCCAGAATTGCTGTGATCAGGAGGGAGAGAAAAATAGCGTGGTGCCTGGGTTCATCCTCTGATGAGGTCCACATTCCACCCGCTGACCAACGATGGAACAACAAATTTATGTCGAAACGAACATGTAGCGCAATGGAACGTAAACAGGGGTTCTTGTAAACCTGATTGGGAGAGAGGGCGAAAGGTCCGCCAGATGTGTATGCGTGCGTGTGTGCTGCTGCTGCTGTTCCGGGACAAAAAATCACCATTGCACCGCAAAGTACACAACCGGCAGCCTGGGGCGGATTGATCGGGAACTGATCCTTCTTGCAAGTGCAGCAGCTAATCTTAGGAAGTATTCTCCGCCGAAACAACAGTGATGATATATAAGGATAAAGGATAAGGATAAAGGACGGCGTTACTCAATCCCTTCTGGGATGCGCCAGCGCATTCTACTTCTACGGGATGTCGTGGAGGCGACATGAATGCGTGTTTGGCCATGACTTGCGGTGGCCAGCCGATGAACAAGTCAGTGCTTTATCCTTCCCAGACAAGTCTGGTACCAATTCACCGACCCCGGAGGGATGGAAGGCTTGGTTGGCCTGGGCGCGAAATCCGAACCAGGAGCCTGGTATCGGGTGCACGCGGCAGACGCGCCTCCTCCGACTGCGCTACACGCGCCCTGATGATATATATATATACATATATATGTATATATATGTATATATACAGTTACATTTTCAGTCGAAATTCAACGTTTTTAAAATCAAATTCAACGTTTTTTAAACCAAATTCAACGTTTTTCAAATCAAATTCAACGTTTTTCAAATCAAACTCAACGTTTTACAGATCAAATTCAACGTTCATCTGGAATCTTTCCCGTATCATATAAACGGATCCCTCCACTCTTTCTTGTCATTTGGCGATTTGAGAAGTTTGCAAGCAACATAAGCAACGATCAACAAGACGTTCAACAAAGCCAGCGACCGATACAGTCAAGTGTCTCGGAGTCAGAAGGAGATCTTGGTCAAGCTGGTGTTTGTCAAAGGAAGGACCACACACAAAGCTGCTCAGATTGGTGGTGTCAATAAGAACAGTGCACGAAGCATTATCAACTCGAGCAAACGAAAAGGCGAAATGGTTGAGAAGGCAAAGTAAAAGACAAGGCAAAATAGTTCTATACTAATAGTAGAGAGGACCAAATAGCTCCAATTTTCGTTGGATAGCCTTTTTCTTTTGAATAGTCTGCAGTTCTAGTTTCCGATGGATAGCCTTCAGTTATAATATTCTTCCTTAAAAATTAATTCTACTAGAATCTAGTAATTAATTTTACTAGAATCTCTAGTCTAATTTCCTTCCTTTGTATGTTGGATAGCCCTCAGCTTTAATTTTCCTTCTTTAAAAAATAGTTCTACTTTTTTAACAGATCTAGTAGTAGAGAAGGCGAAATAGTTCAGATTTTCGTTGGGTATCCTTTTTGACATGCTAGAATTTTTTGAGAAGAAGTATTCGTTGAAACGTACAACTTGCAAAGAAGACGTAAAATTTGACTCAAAAGTCGATGAAATTTATTCGAAAACGTTGAATTTGATTTGAAGAACGTTGAAGTTTAACTGAAAATGGTATATATATATGCCGCATTTTCCCGGCTTTTTCGATATTTCGAAATAACTTCCTTCAAAGCTTATTTCTCAGGATTTGAATTTTCTCGGAGTATCTCAGGCATGGCGTAATGTGCTCTATTTAATAAGACAAGCACATTTTTGAGTTCAATCGTGCTCCACTCAGAAAATTTTGAACAAGTTACTTGCAAGCTGCATGCGGGTCATAGATTGCCTCAAACTAGTCATTCGTAAGTTGCTGCAAGCTAGCAGAAATGTCGCAAGTAAGTTACACGAAGACTCCTGCTGGTCATTCGTAAGTTGCTGCAAGCTAGCACAACATGTCGCATGTAAGTTACACGAAGACCTCTGCTAGTACTAGAAATACGTTACCCGCACTTGTAATGGTTCCGTAAACTTTTTTCAATACTCATGTTTTATTCACTTCAGCAACTCGCACACTCAAAAAATAGTCGCACACGACTCGCAAAAAAAACCTGACAGACACCAAGTGAATCATCCGTATAAATAGGTACTTGATTACACCTGGATCAGAGACCTCGCCAAGGTCACAGCATTCAAATGATGTGTTAAATAACAACGCCAATGACAATGATACGTTAATATACGGAATGTCTAGGAAGTTTATATGGAAAAAGAGAAGAACTGAAAGGTCTTGGAGCTGTTATTTAAATAAAATTCCTTGCGTGATGCAGTGGATAATTTTTCAAAATTCGCATCGATTAGTAGATTTGGATATTGATTATTATTATTTGGGATTATTATTTGGGTCCAGAAGTGCTCTGTGTCCCGTCTCCACTTGTCGTGTTGCCACAGCCTTGTTTTACTTAGTCTCGCTCTCCGAGCGTTGTTATTGAACTCGTCATTGAATGCTGTGACCTCGGCGATATTCGCGACTCAGCTGTACAGGGTGCGTAAAAAGTATTGACGCAGTAAATGGCGGTTGTGGAAATAGTATTGCACCGTAGGTTTTAAAATATTCATTTCAGAAATATGGAAAATGATCTTGCAAACACGACAGAATAAGTCATAATTGACATCGGCTCCTTTACTGTGAATACAGGAGCGAAAACGACGGAGAAATTCATGAGCACGCGCCGCTAGTACTCGCTTGGATTTCGTCCCGTGCTTTTAACAGGGTAGCCTTCTGCGACTGGTCACTTCTGTTGAAAGTAACCCAGACCTCATTCTCCAAAATCGCCTAAAAAGGCAATCCAGCGGATTCATGTTTAAGCTGTGCTCGTCTGAGAAGCTGTCCACACCTGCGCGCGTTATCTGTTTGCCGTTATCGGACAGAGAGTGATAATTTTGGATTTAAACGTTATTGTGCTTGAACATCTTGTAATCATCATCTGTTATGACAGAGCCGTGGCTGACGTTTGGGTTGCTGACCTCTTTATTCACCAACCGTTTCGAACAGCGCCAATTTCTCTTGTTAAGGAAGTATTCAGCTGTCTGGGTAACAGACAAAAAAAGGGCCACCGTAACGGTGACGATCATGTTTCTTCAGTTTTTTCGTGAGTGTTTTTTAGCACAATATAGACAACAAAAATAACACATAAAAACCTAGAGGGGTGGAAACAGAAAGCTGGAGCTGAAACAAAGAGTAGGTGCGTCAATACTTTTTACGCACCCTGTAATCAAACGCCCATTTTCGTTAAGGTCGCTGCTCCCCTTACGTAAAATTTCGATGGCGTCGTACGGTTAAATAAAGCATACTTTTGTCTGCTCAGTGGTAAAACTAGAATTGGTCAATCTTTGTTGACAACGGCTTGGGTCTAAAGACCTTCTTCAGGTCTAAAATAGCTATGCGGCGTATTTTAGACGTATATGATCAACAGAACCATTGATGTATGATAGATCTGGACTCCACGAGAAGGAAGAGGGGATCGGGCCACGGACTTCCTGCCGTAGGTGGTTCAGAACCCCTGTATTTCATTTACGGCTGAACCACCCTATGGCTGAACCACCCTATAGAAAGTCCTTTGCACTTCCCCTCGTTTTTCGCGTGGAGTCTTGGTATGTAACACAACAGCAGCTCTGATCAATCGTATATCTATAAAATATGCAAACATGGTTATTTTTGCCCTGAAGAAGAAGCTATGAATGAGCTATGAATGAACTGCTGCTAAGAGATAAAACTAAAGCTTAATGGCAATAAAATGAATCGAAAAGCCGTTTAGGGCTTTTTCGACTGCAGAAGAAAACGCTCACACAACAAATAGATAATCCAAAATAACCCCAACTACACTACTGTAAACAGTAAGTGATATAATACTCAATCTGAAAATAAGGAACGAACCGAAATGAAGTAGCGTCAAGACCATACAGCCTTCAACTATGCAAACAATGAATTGCACCAACCACTGGGTTGATTAAGTTTTAATGTCTTACACGAAGTTCTCTCGTGAACTAGCTTGCTTCTGGTTATGCCGCTGCCAGTGAGTCAGAGTGGAGTGCCCCCGTGAGGATATACGATATTATATCCGTTCTATTACTATAGTTCTGGCTAACAAGTAAAACACAATCATTAACTGTTTTGAAACGATTTTCACCCATCACTCCTTTCGGGAAGTCTAGAAAGATGGGTCCACAGATTCACCTCTGAAAAATCCGGCGATTTCACTCAACAACAAAGAAAACGGTACGGCAAATAATTATACATAGACTCCTTTATATATAGTGGGACATAGATAAAAACTCCAGCTGGATGTAATACAAACCTACTTTAGCCGCGTAAAACTGCCAAAGTGAAACAAAAACGAGGTGGACTTCCTCCCTAGACTTGGATCCCCTTCTTTTTGGGAAAAGGCTGTGAGATACTTTCTACCAATTAGGAAATGGATTTACAAATGCAAACAGCCAAAAGAGATGAGGGAGGAAACAAGGAAGATGACAGAAAGAATGACAAGACTGTCCGGCTCGGTAGAGCAGCTCCGATTTCGAAACGTACCGTACGACCGCGTGCGCGTGTGAGGACGCTACCGAATGACCGCGTGCGCGCGTGATAACGCAACTTACTGCAGTGCAAGCTTGCACGAAAGCTTCTTGCAAGCTTGCAATACAGGTAGTTGCATGCAAGTTTAAAATTCCTGGGTGCAAGCTTGCAAGTTAGTTTAATGCGAGCGGTAACTCGCAAGTAACTTGTTTTCAAGGTCTAAAGGCGCAAGTAACTTGTTTTGGAGCTCATAAGGCGCAAGTAACTTGTTCAAAATTTTCTGAGCATTACGAAGGGCGGTCGCGCATGAGTAGTCGTTCGCAAGCCGTCGAAAACAGTTGCATGCTCATAACTCTTTGAGCTTTAGGTTTTTTGAGAAGCGCTTGGTACCTTTCGGTTCGTCTCCTCAAGGTCTACACAAATATATACACAAGTTTACCAGACCCCCAGAATCTTCGCTGTGGGTGGCCAAAACGACAGGCTGGAGCAAGCTCTTTGCGGTTGGAGCAGCTTATTTCTCAGGATTTGCATTTTCTCAGAGTATCTCAGGCATGGCGTAATGTGCTCTGTCACGCCAGGAATCCCCCGAGAGTGCGCCATGCACAATGCATATAGGATCGAACCTATCAATCGAGTATGGACGGCTTGTAGAGTAAGCGTTTGTTAACGGCGCACACCAAAGTGTCACCGGGACAGAGTGGAGCAATTCCTGATCAGGGCGGCTGCAAATTTCTGATAAAACTCCTAAAACACCCTCAATCTAGAAGTTGTCGCGCCATTCGATTGATAGGTTCGATTCTATATGCATTGTTCCCGGCGCACACAAAAATCTCACCGAGACAGATTGGAGCAATTTCTGAGTAGGACGGCTGAGAATTTCTCATAGAACTCCCTAAACGCTCAATCTACAAATTGTCCCTCCTCGATTGATAGGCTCGATCCTATATGCATAGTGCACGGCGCACTCCCGGAGGATTCCTGGCGTGACAGAGAACTTTTCGCCATGCCTGAGATACTCCGAAAATAAGCTTGTCCAATCGCAAAGAGCCTGCTCCAGTCATTTTTGGCCATCCACTGCGAAAATGGTCTGGTAAAGTTGTATACATGTTTGTGTAGATCTCGAAGAGACGAACCGAACGGTTCCAACCCTTTCTCAAAATATTTCAAATTAGAGGAATTGTGAGTACGCAACGGTGTTCGACGGTTTGCGACCGACAACTCGTCCACGACTGCCCTTCGCAACGGAGCGCAAGTTTTCAATTTCGAACATTTTCATGGCTCCATATGAACAGTGTATACCAAACGATATAGCTCGAGATCCTAAGCTCAAATATATCCTTAATATATTTGATCGCTCTGTGAAAAAAGAAATAAAGGGACGTTTCTACAACTCGTCTTTCTTCTTCTCTTCTTGTTCGAAACCAGCCGTTCGTGCGGCCTCTCGGCCGCAGCGACGGCTTCTTGACGGCTTCGCCGTGGCAATAACTTCTCATCATCAATTGTAGCTGCCACCATATCATTGTTTCCTCAGGAAAAACATCTTAACTACATCGATTAGGGCAAATTGGAAAAAAGCGAAAAAATGGACGACATCCACAAAAACGATAATTTGCCAAATATCGATTGATGGCGATCGACAGTTTAAAAACGAACTTCGTGTTCAGCGACCTCGGTTACCCCCAGGCCTGAAGTTTCGGACCGCTTGAACGAAATCCACAAAAAATCGATAACATCGATCGATATCGATTGCCCCCGCTGTGAAGGCCTTCCGTCGATGATCACCTAAATGCCTATGCATGGCTGCTGACGTGTTCGTGCCGTCTACGGCTCGCCATGCATGGTTGCCGACGTGTTCAGCACGTCTACTGAATCGCCAGGCACGTTTCGCGACGTGCTCAGCACGTCTACTGAACCGCCACGCAACCCCCACTTCAGTTGCGACGGACGGAAACACGCACGCACACACACACTGCTCCTTTATATATAGTAGGATAAATGTTACGACACTATTTGTGTGATGCGGAATTGCGTTATCTGCCGATTTCGGAGAGAAGGAGATTGCGCACAAAAAGGCGTTGTCTACGAAATCCAGTGCTTAACCTGTGGCGAGCTATACATAGGTGAGACATGAAGTGTATTTAGTGTTCGCATCAATGAACACCTAGCTGGAAAATTGAAACGAAGCTTGTTAACCCCACTGGGTAAATATCGACAAGAAGCCCATGGCGGAAACGACTTTGACATTAAATGCATTCACGAAAGTGAGTCCCTGAAAGACTCTTGAGGCCTTCTAGATTCGGGAGTTAATCCAGCAATGAACAACCGAAGCGAGTGCATTTCAATAACCAGCAACTTCTTGCCCGTCATAACGTTGGGTGAAAGACTCTGAGACTGCGCAGTCTATAATTATTAGTATTGGTCTGGATGGTAGGTCCCAGTTGCTCATTGATGGTCTTATGGCTGAGCCCTCTCTCAGTGCAGGTGGAACAACGGTGAGTTTGGTATGCTTCAGTGGGGCACTCCTTGACATTCGTAGGAATCGATTATAACTAGAGATTTAAAAAGTATGCCGTTGACGGAATGAGTTGCTGGATCTAAAGTTTCGAAGTACTTTCAGGCCTTTGAAAAAGACGAGTTGTCGAAACATCGGCCGAAGTAAAAGTTATACCACCATAACAAACCTGCGTGGCACAGAACGATCAAATATATTGTTATAACATGCCCAGGTTTTATGAACGTCATTTATGTTTATATTTATATTTATATTTACATATATATACCATTTGTTCAGTGGCCTAGTGGCCGCCAAACGACTAGCTGGGGGCGTCGCCCCCAAACCCGAGAATAGGACAGCCCCAATCCTCCTCCATTCTCCTTTAGACCTTCTTCCTTTGATCAACTAAAAAGCAGGTTTTACTATATAGATTAGTGCAGCGGGATACAGTAGGGCAGAAGCACGCACTCCGCAAGCACGCATATGTAACACTGAGTCCCGACTCACGTGTCACCACGTTGCCGCGACGTCTATGACACTTCTGCACGCCGACACACGTGCGGCGACTTCTGACCAGTGTTCAGAACTAAACGCACACTGGACGATATTGAAGGAGAATACTGGCCCTTATTCCCTCTCCCCATTTAGTGGCTCTCTTCTGCTGATCCCCTTATCGCGATTTGTGATACCTATTTTGTGCCTGTTCTTTAATCATTACCATTAGTAACTGTAGTCATGAGGTCGATTGTTGTTGTATCAGGGTTTATCTCTAGATTCCTTCGGCGCGATGTTGTGAAACCGCTGCATGCGCTCGGATAAAAGCCGAGAATGCAGCGGTGTGCTTTGCTTTTTCACCCCAGATCTTCCATTATTTTCCTGCGATAAACGTGCGTGGCAACTGTTGAAATCGAACCACTCGAAGGCTCTTTATGGTGCATCGCGACCACTCGAACAAGGATGAAAGGTACAAACTATATTTCTAACTAGTCGAAACTTCTGCGGCGCCGGCGCAAGTGGATTCGCCTGAATTTTCTACAATACGCTTCTTTGAGATTTTCCATAATTCTTACTTTGCTTTCACAATTTAATGGCTACATCACTGAAATCTCATAAGGCTTTGTTAACGTGATACTGCAATAACTTGGACCGTCTCCTTGAGAACAACAAAAGCGCTGCGAATACGGATGCGCATTCACTAGCTGGTAAGAACACATCGAATCCAGTCGCTTGCGCTACAGCTTCAATCAACCTCTCATCTTGTTAAAGAAGCGCTTAATTCTTTTACCGGAGCGGTTGATTCAGTAACGGAGTCACTGACTAAGGAGCAGGAGACACAAGTGGATGATTACATAGACAGACCGGACACACTTTTGGAAGGCGCGCAGATTCTCACAATCCAAATTGAAAGTAACCGTATGATGCGCAAATGCCATCTAGCGTTGATGCGCCGCGCGTCCAAAACATCCCAAGCGCTGAAGTAGGGGTCGCACAAATAAATCTGCAACCGATACCAATCCCTACATTTAGCGGGAAAATATGGGAGTTTCCAAATTTTTGGACATTATTTGAAGCAAATGTGCATAAACAGCCTCTCACTAACTTGCAGAAATTCAGTTATTTGATATCTGCGCTGCAAGGGGAAGCTCGATAAACTGTGCGAAGGTATCCCATCACAGAGGATAACTATGACCATGCAGTTGCTCTGTTGCTTAGCAAATACGGTGACCGGTCCAAATTTATCGCATGTCCACGATCTCGACTAGAAAGCGCTAAAGCTGAGAATACCACAATTCCAGCTCAACGCCGCCTACTAGAGTCGATCATCCCAGTAACAACACAGCTTGAGAAAAGAGGCGTTTCACTTGATGGATCGTTCTGTGTCCAAAAGGTCCTTGCGAAGTTCTCGCCTGAAATTCAGCGGAAAGTTCTTGCGCTACAGCTGAGTTCCTCGTCGGGAGAAAGCACTTGGATAATGCAGAACACCTTATCAGAACTAGACAAAATAATAATAATGGAGGAAAAAATAAATGAATTAGTAAGCACTAATTCTAGCCCGACTGTGCGCTCGAATCCGAAAGAAAAACGGTTTGGTGCTAAACCATGGGATGGTAACTGTATGTTTTGTGGGAGTGGCAACCACAAATTAGCAGCATGCACCAAGTACGTCACATGCGAAGACAGACGTACGATTTTTCGTGAACAGAACAGGTGCTTAAATAGCGCAGCACCAGGACACTGGGTAAAGGACTGTCCTAGAAATGGGTGCAAATTGTGCAATAATAAAAACACCATTACACTTCTGTTCACAGCGGGGCTGTCAAGTGAACTCGCAGGCGCGTGCGCTCATGAGGAAAGAACAACGGTTGCCAGCGTCAAAGACGACAACCGCGCAGACAAACGCCGCGGTATCTGTAAAGAGATCAGCACAAGTGCAAAAGCACGCGCGGGCTCATTTGACCGAAGTGACATGCGCAGAGGGAACAACAGTGCCATGTGACCATTCCGATAGTTCGGGAGTAGTTCTCTCCGCTATAAAGAATGAGTCTGTTCCATATTAACGAAGACTGAAGCTATGCATAACAACGTTGTTCTTTTGACAGGGGTTGCGCGAGTGCGGGCGCCAGTGGACAACTTATGGAAAGATGTAGAAGTCTTGCTTGATACGGGCGCCGATCAGTCATTTATCAGTCATAGACTGGTAGAAGAACTCGGATTAACATGTACAGCGCAAATGTCGCTCGCTATGTACACATTTGGTACAGAAACTCCACGACGGACAACATGTGGAATAACCATGTTAGACCTGTGGGACCAAGATGGTGTAGAACATGAGTTGCAACTGTACACTGCGCCTATACTCACCGCAAAAGGGAAGTCTGTGCAACTTAGCGAGGCAGATGTTGCTTATATTGTACAGCACAGGATTCGCCTGTCAAGAGCGAACTGCTATGGCGCTTCGAAACCCTAAATTCTTCTACGATGTGACCAGCTATGGAACTTACTGGATGTTCCATTACCGCGCTATGCGTTACCGTCCGGGTTGCAACTTATTCCTTCGAAGTTGGGATACTTGATTTCAGGACGACAGAAAGTGTTGTCAAATCAAGTCCCCCAAACGGAACATGTTGACCCGTCTGCGGGAGCTTCAGTACACCCTATCGTGAACTTCGATGAGGATTTAGAGAGATGGGAGAAGTACAGGGCCATCGACTCCGCGGGAGTGTACGAATTCACAGGACCAAAGAATACAGAAAAGGATGCTGTCAATGCTGAAGTCGCAAACTTTTTTGAAGAAACCATCGAAAAACGAAGTGATGGCTATTATATTCGTCTCCCGTATATGGAGAATCACCCACCTCTACCATCTAATAAGGCTATCGCGCAGAGACGCCTACGGGCAGTGTTGGCTATGCTTCAGAAAACTCCAGCGCGCCTCTCCGCGACCAGACATTCCGGACACAACAGGAAATAGGAATCATAGAAGAGGTTGAGGATTCCTCACTCAATGAAGGCGCTGTGTTGCACTACATACCGCACCAACCGGTACTAATGCCGCACAAAGACACTACTAAATTGCGAATAGCCTTTGATGCGTCGGCGCACTTCAGAGGTAGTCCATCGTTAAATGATGTGCTTCATCAGGGCCTTCTTATTCTACCTGACCTTTACGCCATTCTGCTGCGCTTTCGCATGCCCAAACTTGTTGTCACCTCAGATGTGGAAAAAGCTTTCTTGCAGGTCCGCCTGCATGAAAACGATAGGGATGCCACGCGCTTTTTATAGGTGCGCGACATCGATAAACCGCCTGATGAGGACAATATGGTGACATTCAGATTTACAAGAGTCTGAATGTGTCACCATACCTGGTTAGTGGAACTATCCATCATCACCTGCGTTGCGTAGTGCAGTGAAAGACATCGATCTGGCAAACGAGATTCGAGAGAATTTGTATGTGGACAACCTTATTCTCTCCGCGCAATCTTCGAGTGAAGCATTGCGAAAATCTTTGCAAGCGCGCAAAATTTTTTGTGAAATGAGTATGAACTTAAGAAAGTTCGTATCTAATGATAAAGCGTTGTGCAAAAATCTACCGGATGACGCATGCGCTAAATCGTCGGAGCAGAAGGTTCTTGGTATCCGGTGGAATGCAACAACAGATTGCTTAAGCATCAGTTGTTCACTGTTAGCATCGAATACCGTCACAAAACGCCTAGTAGCACGTGAGATTGCTTCCACATATGATCCACTAGGATGGGTGTACCTCTGCTGATTACGGCGAAAAAATTTCAGCAGGATCTATGGAGGCAAAAGTTTCAGTGGGATACGCCATTGCCTCCAGATGTCAGCCGACGATGGACCGAACTCGTTGAAAACATAAGTGGTTTCCACAAATCCATCCCGAGGCGCTGCTACACTTGCTCCAACGCGCAAAATTTAGCAGTTTTTGCTGACGCAAGTGAGATTGCACTTTCAGCATGCGCATACATATTCGACGAAGACTTTTCTTCACTGCTTATGGCAAAGAGCAAATTGCCATAGATAAAAACGAAGACAACAATGCTAAAGCTGGAAATGAACGCGTTGACTTCGGCTACGCGCCTTGCGCTGTCCGTTTCACAAGCGCTTAAATCAACAGTTCCTGGATACCCATGGATGATCTACATCTTCTCTGACTCCCAGATTGTACTTAGTTGGCTTGCCTCAACGCGCAAAACAAATCTGGGAGTCCTAGTAGAAAACAGACTACATGAAATACGCAGAATCGTTCATCAGTTGAACGACGAGGCTGTGACGGTTATCTTCGGATATGTGACTACATCTGAAAATCCAGCAGACTCAGGGACGCGAGAGCTCACCAAAGCGCAATTGATTAATCACGCTTGGTGGACTGGTCCCGAATTCTTGGTCACTCCTCGGGAACAGTGAGTCACTCCATTTTATCAGCTCACAAGTACTGACGAGCAACCCGATCTCGAGCAATCTACCTTTGTCAATATGATGCGTGTAGAAAAGGCGCAGACCTCCGAGTTACTCGACTGGAGCCGATTCAGCTCGATATCGAAAGCGAAACGGATTGTTGCGCTCGTACTTCGTTTTCTTAAAAGGATCATGCGTCACTTGGATAAAGATCGTATGGAAGCTATCTTTTCGAGAGCGCCAGAATTCAGGAAAATATCAAGTGGCCAAGGTATACTTAAAGGAGGCGAAATCCAGGCCGCACGATTTGCCATAATTCGCGGCCATCAACTCCTGAATCTGACGAAAGAATATCGAAAATCGATGGAAAATACCTTACGCCTTTACCTAGACAATCATAACATCTGGCGCTTGAAAGGACGTTTGGGACTTTCCACACTCAATGATGACGATAAAAACCCCATCTTCATAGCGCCCAATACGGGACTCGCGCGGCTTATTATCGAGGAGGCTCACGAAAACTACCATAGAGGATCGAACACACAATAGCTAAGGTACTTGAACAATATTGGATACCGAAGTTGCGAAAACAAGTCCGAACAGTAGCAACACGCTGTACCAAGTGCCGCAGGTTCAATGCCCGGCTATATCGATACCCAGATATGGCGGACTTACCTCAACAGCGCTTTTGCGATGCAGACCATTCCAACACACCGGATTGGATTTCTTTGACCTTCCTCCTTGCACGGAAAACGAAGAAGAAAGAAAATTATACGGGTGTATATTCACATGCGCGGTTACTCGTTTGGTGCACCTTGAAGTTGTGCGCAGTATGGCCACGAAACATTTCTTCAATGCGGTGGGACGATTCATAGCACGAAGAGGAGTACCGGAATCGATTACCTGTGACAACGCTCCCACCTTTCTCCTTGGCGCGAGTATTCTCGGAAACTCAAAGGATGGGATACAAATTGATATTCTTCGATGCGCCGCCGACAAGGAAATTCGTTGGAATCATATCACTCCCTACGCTCCCTGGCAAGGAGAATTTTATAAACGTTTGATTCAAACAATCAAGCACGCTCTTTACAAGGCTTTGCGCGGTGCGCGACTGCGCGCCTTTGACGACATACATACCTGTATCGTCGAAGTAGAAGCTTGCTTAAATTCAAGGCCTCTTACCTACCAAGGATCAACACAGGAGGATGTGACTTCTATACGACCTATCCACTGTCTACTGAAGGATATGACGTTAACGTTAACTCTTCCTTCCATAGACCACGACAGGGATGATCCAGACTACGCTCCTTCTGAAGAACTACCCACCCTGCAACATCGCCAACAGGTGATAGAGGCGCTGCAGTCTTCGTACCAAGAAGCTGAACAGATTTGGAACGTATGGCAACAGCAGTATCTTACCTCTCTGCGCGAAAAATAGCGAAGGCTCACATCAAATCACCGACTTGGAAGCAGCTTACCAGCTATTGGCGAAGTTGTTCTCGTAAGTGGTCCTATACTCTTACGAAACGAGTGGAAAATGGCAAGGATAACGGAAGTGCGACATGGCGCGGATGGCGGCATTCGTGAAGCAGAACTTATTACTGCAACACGAAGAAAGATACGCTGCCCAGTGAATCTCCTCATCCCCTTAGAAATTCAAGACAAACTCAATTTTGGCTCAACTTCTCCAGAGACTCCTACCGAATCAACTGGAAGAGCCAGAAACCCGCGAAAACAGATACAACTTACGCCCTAGACAGCGAGTACGGTACGCTCAAAATGTCGCTGTTTCTATTCAACATCCGGCGCCGGGAGCTATTCTACCGCGGCTCCCCTTCTATATCATGCTGTTATCAGTTTTCCAAATGGTTACTGGACTGTCGACGAGGAAAGCAGTGCCCCAAATACTACGCCAGGTGCTACTACTGTGGCAGTTACGAGCACCATTCGGCGTTATGCGAGCTCCCTATAAAAACAGCCTCATGGGAACTTATACGACATCGCAACGCTGATGTGATTGCAAAGATCCCTCACATGGTATCTCCCGAGATTGTCATCAATTTTAACTATACTTTTGATACCGCAATTATACAGGCTCAAAACCAGACATGCACTGTCCATAACTCCGCACTTTATGGCTGTTACCACTGCGCAAAGGCGCGGAGGCAGTAATTCAGTGTTACTCCGCTCATGAAACAGTAGGAGAGGTGCTTTGCGCTGAAAACGCTTTCGTCGTCCCATGCGCACCCAGTGGACCAGAATCTGGACTGCGCTTTCAAATTACCTCGGCTCGACAGCTTCTGAATGGCACGGTCACTTGCGGAACAATTGTGAATAATTTCTCGCTTAGTGGCGTTCTAAAATACGTCAATGTTCTTAGTCAACCAATTTTGGCAAGACTCGATGGAGGCCGCAACGAATATCATCAGTTTAAGTGGCCAGACTTTGGACATATTGTTGATGTCATATTAACGCGGTACAAGACCCTATTTATAGCACTGCTGGCAGTCGCGGTCGCTCTACTGATGTCCTATATTTGCTTGAATACCATCGGAGTGCGCCTTCTTTCCTTCATTCTGCGCTCGGCGTGGGCAATCAGCTGTTTGCCACTGCGCATGCTCTCTCTCATATTGCGAGCCATTTGGAATCGTTGCGCGCATCGACGGCCATCGGTCACGAAAAGTGCCTAGCTATCGATCGATTGGACCTTGGCAAGTTGCACTGCACAGATCTCGACTCCGATTCGGCGCCACCAACATGGAACAATTAGTCACTAGAAAAAATCGATAAAGCAGTCCACATGCGCCTGTGCCGTCAGCAAAAAGTCAGCAAAAAAATCAATGCTTTCGCTCAAGTCTCCAGTTTTTAGGTCAGTACAAAATCCGTTCAAGAAAATGCAGAGCCTCCAGAAGCTACGCCGCGAGCTGTTCGAAAAAACAAGAAAGGCCAAGCAGTTACGCCAGGAGTTGGTCGAGACACGGCAGGAGCTCGATGGTGTGCGCCAAGAATTGCTTAAGAAGGTCCACGACCTCAGTAAGCTTCGTAAGCGCTTCCACCTCTTTCGGATCCTGAAAGGCTCCACGGCAACATCGTGAACCGGTGCTACGATTTCTACGCCTGCATGAAAAAAATGACGCAGTTAGAAAGTCGAATTCGTGCGCTAAGTCGATCAACAGAGCGCTGGGAGACTCGTAACGAGCTCTCTCTACTAGATATCACCATAGACAAGCTGCGCTCCGAGTTCCTATTTGTGCGGCATCAACATCGCACATGGTTCGCAGCACCTGAACTTCTTTTCGCGACTGAAGCACTCTCGCCGGAAATTTGGAGCACTGGATGGCGGCTCCACAGCTCAACGACGAAGGCAAGCCGTTACTAATGGACCCGCACCTTCTCGATAGTGTAATCGCTGATCAGCTGATGCTCCTGGACGACCACCGTTCAACCTTGAACGACTTGCGGTGCTTGATTCTGGCTGAGAGCAACCAGGAATCTTCTACGTTCCAAGAGCAAGTAAAGACTGCTCTTGTCAACATGCAATCTTCTCTTGATGCTGCTCTTCAAGCTCTGGCTCAACGTCCTCAACCACCTGCGGATAAACCTGTGCACAATCCTCTCCCTGAACCGGACGACAATGCGCCAGCGCACGAGGATATTCCCGTTCACCAGCAAGAAGGAGAAGTCATTCACGATAACCTCGAATTCATGGAACAGATCGACGAGGATTTAGATCCCCAACCCGAATACAAGGAGCCTGAGCACCAGGTCAACGATAACGTGGAACCTATGGAACACATCGACGGAGTGGAGGCCGAACCGCAACCGAATGCGCCCATTCGACAGCAGATTGAGCAAGAGCTTCAACAATTGCGCCAGGCTCAGAACGATTTTCACCTCATGATTGAGGAGTTGCGGAACCCGTCTGCGCACCAAGAAGGTTTGGACGTGGTGCGATCCATCATGAGGACGAACGTTTTATGCGCTGCGCCTTGTGTTCCGCGGAATTCACTACTCCGACAAATGTACAGACGTGAGATTAGCCAGAAAACGTCGAAGTATCATCGAGAACAGAAAAAGGTGTCTCGAATGTCTCGAGTACTGTCGAGGAGGAAAGCAGTGCCCCAAATACTACGCCAGGTGCTACTACTGTGGCAGTTACGAGCACCATTCGGCGTTATGCGAGCTCCCCTAGAGGAGTGAGGAGATTTCGGAAGAACTATCGCGTGTGAGAGCGAGCCTAGCGGATGTGGAGAACCGGATTCAGAGACCTGAAGAGGACCTACAGCAATTGGACGACTGACTTTGACGGCGGCAGGAGTATCGCGGATCACCGCAATTTGTGATACCTATTTTGTGCCTATTCTTTAATCATTGCCATTAGTAACTGTAGTCATGAGGTCGATTGTTGTTGTATCAGGGTTTATCTCTAGATTCCTTCGGCGCGAATGTTGTGAAGCCGCTGCATGCGCTCGCATAAAAGCCGAGAATGCAGCGGTGTGCTTTGCTTTCTCGCTCCAGATCTTCCATTATTTTCCTGCGATAAACGTGCGTGGCAACTGTTGAAGTCGAACCACTCGAAGGATCTTTACCCCTCTTCACTGGTCCCCTCCAACTACTTTCCCTTACTCAGGATTCCTACGCAAGTTGGACGTCTGCGGCACGTCTTCTGAATCCCTGCGATACGCACTTGGTCCCCAACTATGCCCTGACGCGTTGCCCGCTGAGTATCTTGAACGATCTGCGGCCAAGGTATAGTTCACCAGCAATCGTCCATGGCTGCTTCGCCTGTGCCCAGCGCGCCGACCATTCGAAGGCGGCGGGGCGGCGCGTGTCGTTAAAGGCCCCATACGCTTTTGCGGCGAGCGTCGAGCGGCGGGCGGCGGAAACGATGAGTCACTCTAGCTCTCCGTCGCAAACGGCTAGAGTGCAGACAGTCTCTGCCGGCACTGAGTCGGGCAAAATCAGCGACTGCAGCAATAATGATGTGAATTATTGTGGCCGCTGCCGCTCCGGCGGTGTCACCGTTGCTCGCCTCCGACGGCGAGCTCTGCGTCCTTGTCCTATGGGTAAAGATAGGGCCGCGGCGTTGCCGCAGAAGTGTGTGGGGGCCTTAGTGCCTATAGTATACTTTTTCTGGAGCATCCGCGCAACGTCCGTGGACGGTTGTCATAGTCCCGCGGCGGCTAGCGTCGCATTAGGATGCGTTTTTGGCGCCGGACTCCGCGGACCGCAGGACGAATGCACTGCACCGCGGACGGCTACCGTCCCGCGGGCAGGAAGTATAGGGCCGGAAAAAGAGTTCGGCGTATCGCATCGCGAACTCGTCTATTTACCCTTCTAAAGACTCCACACACTTCTACGGCAACGCCGCGGCCCTATCCATAATTAACCATAGGACAGGGATGCAGAGCTTGCCGCTGGCGGCGTCCCTGCCCTATCCTTCACCATAACGGCAAGCGGCGCTGCCGCAGAAGTGTGCAGGGGCCACGGCTGCGCGACAGACCCGCCTCCTGCTGAGGGGCGTGGCGTCAGGAGGTACACCGCTGTTCTGCGAACCGGTAACTTTTGTTTTGCGTCTCAAAGGCTTTTTAAGGCAGCCATTAGACTCTCGGTGAAGCCTAGGGGTTAGGGCCGGGTGAGCAAGGGGATGAGAGGAAGAACGCACGCCCCCAGCAGGGGATGAGTATGCCGCGACGTCTTGTGAGGGCAGCCGCAGTTCTTGAGGCATCTACAGGAGCAGTGGCGCAGTGCCAGACACTGCGGCACCACTCCGCTGAGGGGCGTGGTCTATTTCCAATCTGCGGAGTAGGACTAGGACATTCTATTCCCGGCTAGCATTTCCTGTCAAGGCCAAACAAGCCTTGCATTACTGTAGGTCGGTGAATTGGTCTCGAACTAGTGAAGGAAGGATAAAATACGGCATTGTACACAGACTGGCCACCGCAAGTCAAGCAGTCACAGTTTTGGCCAAATACGCAATCATGTTGCTTCTCCGCGAAGAAGTAGAATACGTGACGTAGCCTGCAAAGCGAAGAATCAATGCCGACCTTTATGCTTTCTTATTCTCTATTTCATTTAGCTCGCTTTGAGAGTATGATAAGGGCAACCTAGAGAGCATCTCCTTGGACAATAAATGCAGGAACCATGGATCATCATCAGACAACCAGTCACTAGAACTCCATCGGTCGAAGGCAGAAAACGATTATTTACGACAAATTAAAATTTAAATATAAAAACTTTTTGTCTCCAAGATATCCCGTAAAACTTCAATGCTTGGCACGTCCTAAACTGGGACTGATTAACGCTAACCTTTGTCATTATCCCTACTTACACAGAAGAAACCGCTACCGCTATCGAAAACCACATCGAAAACTGGTAGAATTGAAATCGTGCAGTTTCGAACTACCCGCTAAAAGTACGCAGTATTGCGTAAGGTATTCCCCTTTCGTCATCTCTAGCCGCCAGATTCACCTCGGCATGGCGTCATGCCGCAAAACTCTGATTCCGGCCTAACAGCCCCCTCATCGTCCGTCGGCGGCTATCCAGGGACGGCGGGCATGGCGGGGCACGGCGATCGGCCAGGTGAAGGGTCCCGGCGCGTTTCCCGGACGTCCGCGGACGGCGCGGGAGTATACCATAGGCCAGTGTTATACTCCCGCGGGAGCATCCGCGGAACGTCCGCGGACTAGAGGTGGATCCCGGCGGGCGTGGGGGGGGGGGGGGTGCGGCGATTGGCCAGGTGAAGGATCTCGGCGCGATTCCCGCCCTTCCGCGGACGCTCCCGCGGGAGTATAACTCATGCCATAGGCCTGAGGGACCGGCCTATGCTTACATAGAGGCATGCCCGGCTCTAGACTTTCCTTCGAGGAGAAGAAGATTATCCTACTGGAATTTCGAGAACGTCGTCGAAGTACAAAGAGATTTTTCAGAACACCGGCAACTCGTAATACAATTGCCCGTATATGAGACAAATTTGAATTCCATCAGTCACCTAAGAAATCGCTCCGGCAAGTAGCTGGAGTTTTAAAAAGCAGCGTCCACGTATACCGAAGAGTCAAAAGTGGAGGAGTTACATACCGAGACTGCTCAGGTGATTCACTTCGATCATAAAGCAGACAAAGAGGAGCAGGTCTTCTCTGTCAAATAATAGCTTCGCGCATGAGTGGTGTAATAACCCGATAGGGCCCTCTAGAGAGGTAGGAGCCACCAAGCAGCGGACAAAGTGGTGTTGTGTGGAATTTGTGACGTCGTTATGACGTCACAGGCAAATATTAAAAAAGCGGAAAAAGCCTGAAAAAAATGGGAAATGGTCCGGCTGATTATAAAGAGGCGAAATATATTTTTTATTATTTCTTAATCAAGGATTTAGGTGAGGAAGTCGACCGATCATGGAAATGACAGCGAAATGTACTTGGCCGTCCGCAGACAGCGAAGCACATATAAACCTACGGGTAACAATGTTAACTGCAAATACAAAAACAAAGAAGAAATTCTTATAAGACACAGCGAAACACAGGAATGATACATACACAAAAAAATATTGTCAAATACTGGAAATACAAAGTGAGGAATACAACAGAACACAGAGTGAGGAATACAAATGAACACATACAAAGTGTGACAATTATGCTACATGTCGAGTGAGGTCGCGAAACTTTTCCAGAAAAGGTGCCTTCTAGTGGAATAACTACTAAATTGATAAAACATCCATTTTACTTAGTCCTACAATACGGAGCTTCTCTCGACAAAAGTTCAGCAGCAGCTGAGTGCCGTGCAGCGAAATTTTAAGGTAAAAACTTGAGGTTGGTTAGGACAAAAATGATGTGACGACTGAGTAACGAGCATAGACGACTTGATTACGAATCGCACCGCACACAGACTGCACCGAGACAGCAGGAGTGGCACAACATCAGCGGCAGCGCTCCACGGCAGCAATTCTACACACATCCCCACCACCACACCACATAGTAGGGGGACCAGCAACGGAACTGCAGAAGGCCAATCCCACAGCATATCCAACAGTACAGAGCAGAGCACGAGCAGGAGTCACTGTCCTGGAGAGCAGAAACGAAGTGTAGTGCGCTAGTTTAGATGACTTTAGATAGAAAAACAACGAGCAGACGCAGCGCAGGCGGCTTCACTATGAACCGCATTGCACACAGACAGTAGCGAAGAGAGCAGCACCAGCTCTACACACAATTCCCCTAGGAACAGTGCACAGAGCAGTACGATGAGCAAGAGCAAGAGTCCCGTAGACCGGGGTTGAACAGCAAGAGGTGTTAGTTTTGATGAATTTGGTCATTAAGACAGAGCGGATGGACCACAAACGACCTGACTAAGAACCGAATTCCACACAGACAGCACCGAAAACAGCAACAAAGCAGAAGCACCACTTGTACGCTCTTCTTCCGCCACCAAACCATAGTAGCAAGCGCATGAGGTCGAGTCCCGTAGAGCGAAGTAAAGTGCAGAACGTGTTAGTTTTCAAGAATTAGGCGAGCAAGAGGAAGGACTACAGACGACTCGACGGCGAACCCTATCTATCCAGACTTGTGCAACATCGAACTAGGTTGACCTCAGAAGCAGCACAAAAAAGTACACATGCATGGGTTGGAGTTCACCAGCACGAGTTAGAGTGCCGCAGAGCAAAATAGAAGAGTAAGCGTAAGTTTTTAACTGAGACTGAGCAGATACGACACGAGAACGAACAACAAGAGCAGCGTCGAGAAAACATCAGAGGTAGCAGAGCAGCAGCGAACCGGGAGAAGACCAATACAGCGCACAGCAGAACATGAGCCGGAGTACTTGCCCCAGAGAGCACCGGAGAGCACAAATAAAAAGCCGTGGGGGTTGTTTTGATGATTTTGAGCAGTGAAACGGAGCAGACGACTTGATCCTTATCCGATTTCCACACAGACAACACCGAAGAGAGCAGCACCAGTCCTACACACAATTTCCCTACCAATAGAGCACAGAGCAGCACCACGGTGTAGTTCCGTAGGAGCGAGAGAATGAGTTGGAGTCCCGCAGGGAAAAGTAGAGAGAGAGCAAGAGGTGTTAGTTTTGTTGAATTTAGTCATAGACGACTTTTATAAGAACAGACTCGCAGAGAGAGAGTTAGAGAAAAACGGGCCCAGTTAGCCAGCCCATTCTACTGAAAAGTTTACAGTTTAGTATAAAGTTCTTTACAAGTTAGCTCGCCCATTCTACTGTAAAGCAGACAATTCCGAAAAAATGTTGGGAAATACGTCAGAAAAAGATGCAGCATATATGTCTAGCTCGAACAAACGGCTAACAACAACAACAAGAGTAAGGCGAGTAAACAATACCACATGATTAACAACATCATAAACAACAATGAACAACAATGCTCGCTGACCAGAACAACAAAAAGCCCCTGATATCCGCTGTTTCGCTTCAAAGAATCGGAAATAGTCTCAGTCTTTCTTTTCGGTCGGTTTTTCAGGAGGCGGTGGATGTGAAATTGGCCGTTATAGGCCTCGCGGTCGCAAACGGCCATGTACCCGGCGCGGTTGATGGTCAGTCCACCTAAATAGATAGAATTTTTAATAGAACGAAGGGTGTTAACGTTTTTTATAACATGTTACATACTTATATGAAGCGGCTGCAGCTGTTTGTCGTCGTCGTCAACCAGTTCGACTTCGTTGACATGATCACCGAACTGGTCGAATACCTGAGAACAGTCATTGTGGGCTATGATTTAAAGAGAAAGTAATATTTTTTACTTACATGAATCCTACGTTCCGCTGAGTCGGCCACGACGAAGACGCCAGTTCCCCGACGAAGACGCCTGAATGGTCAGCAAATGACGTACGCAGATTCGCGCACAGAGAAGGAATAGAAGCGATTATTAATATTGTGCAGGAAAACTGACCGTCCTATGATCGTCTTCAGCGAAGTCATTCGGCGCTGGTGGATGGCGTCGTCAAAGATGAAGAAGGTGGAGAGGTGATTTGTCCCTGTAGGTAATATAGTTAAAATGACCACCACGAAACAACGACGCAGCGCGGTTTTGAAAGTGAAAGAAGAAGGAAAACAAAATACAGTAACCGAGGTCGGTCACGACGAGCGTGCCACGCGTATGAAAATCCATGTAGCATGGCTGGGATCTCGTCGCCACATAAGGCTTTCAGAAAAGCGGCGATGATGGTGTGATGCGTAGACCAGTCGGAGTGCGGTACATGCCAGAAGCTGGAATGAGGCTCTACGAGTAAGCTACCGCGAAAAAGACGAACCAAAACCGACCGCGCAGTTTTCCTTTCCTTGGAACAGGTTTATGTTTCACTCATCGACGCTGTCGTAGAGGATCGTGACGATGTCTCTGCGTGCCATCACCGCCAGGCCTGTGTAGTTGTTATAGTTTTATCACCACAAAAGTTATGCAGAGGTGCAGCTGAAGATACTGACCTCTTGAGTGCCTTTCAATTTTTGTGATCACGACAGACGGTGTCTCAATACAGACACGGCCGACGGATATAGGATCTCGCCCATTGCGATTCCCTCGACTCTTTATGGCGCGACCCAGGGGAAGGAAGACGATCTGTTGGAATTTTCAATGGCCAGTCAGTTGCGGAAGAATTTAGCGGATTTCAATGATTCTACCCGATCGTTGCCGTTGTCAGCAACAATCCACTGTCCCTTTCTTCGTCGAGTGTGACGAGGAAAGGGACAGTGGATGGCTTCACAAATCCTCTTCCTTCCACAGTGGTCGTCGTTCCGCGTTCTTCGAGCGTGGCTTTTCTGCACACTATTTTACCTGAACTGTCGCCCTCCATTTCTAAGTAAAGGTTTTCAATCGATAGCATTCCATTTGAAAAGCGATGGTGCTCTGTTCACCTTAGCTTGTGGAGTAGTCATCCAGACGAATTCTGCTTTGGTTAGTAGAATAAATTAGGGCAAGTCGATAAAGCTGAGTTAGCTAGAGAGACCCACTATACGGAACCGGCGGTAGTTCAACCTTCTCGTTTAATGGATAGGTGTGCTAACATCACAAGTGCTAACATCCCACCCATCAGCACCCGCTCCTACGCACAATTGTATCATAGTGAACCACTACATGCTATGAAGCATGTGGCGCAATGTACACGGGGCACTGAAAGGTAGGTTAAGTTTTTATTGCTACTTTCCCTACCACATCTCTAATCTGTGGGAAGTACTGCTTCTTCTTATGAAAGGAGTGTGCATGAGGTCAATAAGTGAGCGGAGCGGGAGTAAATGAGAAGTGCGAGTGAGCTAGCACCGAATAAGGCGCACGCGTGAGCAGATCAGCCTTCAAGGTGACGGAGGATGGGTGTGTACATGGACTGCGTATAACACATTCGACAAAGTATTGTCGGTTTCTGCCGATTTCCTTTTAAGCTTTTTACTCTGCCACTTTTCACTTTCATTTCTCACAAAAAAGTACATTTCATTTATACCTAATGGGAAATCGACATGCAACAAAAACCTAAAACAGACTACATGTTAGAGGGGATGAAAGAAAAAAGTAATGAACATTGGAGACATGGCTTTGAACTGTCACGGAAACTGTGACAACGTTACTCCGATCTCCACATTGTGCACGGAACGTCGCTTGCCTAGAAGGGGAGCGTGACGACCTTCTTGCTCTAAATACAAACAAGAAAAACGTCAGGTAAAGAGGCGTTCCGTGCGCTTACAATGCGTCGAAAAATAACTTACCCCTTCAGGAGCAAGCGGGAGCTCTGGCGCCACAAAAATGTTCACTCGCACTTCCGTCCTAGAAATCAAAAAATAAAAACATATTTTCATCTTTGGGTGATGTAGCGCTATTGGCAAACTGCACTCACAATATCGCGAGACAGCGCTTTCCAAATCAGTCCACCCAAGTCGATTGAAAGTGGAAAGAAAGAAAAGGCCCACTGTGATGCTCGTTTCTTGGCACATGTCAGCGGCATCATGAGATCACATGGCCCAGTCCGATTCCACCAAGAGTGAAATCTGCGGAAAGCAAACAGTATGGTCTCTGAAACTAGCCCTTCAAGTAACGAGGTCCTCACCGATAAGGCGCTGAACCATATCCTCCGAGATGCTTTCGAGGGACGACCTTCCAGCGCTTCCGTGCGAGCTTATCGAATACTTCTTGATGCGATCTTCAGGACTGCCTGCCTTAACAGACTGCCTGGAACAACCGTCAACAACCCATGTCAAAAGCCAACTGACATCCGAAAAATCGTGATGCATCAAGTCCACGATGTGGGCGAAATAGTTGTTACCTACAATGTACCTACAATGAGGTCTCCACCTCTCGAGCGTCTTGCGCAGATCCTCTCTCCAAAGGGGTTGAGATGATAGACCGCAATAGATTTACCTATCCAACCGATGACCCCTTGAATGGCTCACCTTGAATGGTTTGCTCTCGTCAAGCGTCTACTGGCGAGTAAGGTCTTGCAGGAGAAGCCGCCGCGACAATGCTGTGGCAGTTTCTTTTTCTCCACCTCATTAGCCATACGCTTCCGAGTCCTCACCACCTCATGATAGAGCTGCTCGTTCCTCATCAAGTCGTCTACCTGCTTGAAAGCTTTTCTTTCCCATAGAAATTCGTTTTTGCCCTCACCAAGTACCATAACACCCAAGCCAGTACACACATACGCCTGCTCGCGGAGCAGCTTCTGCATCTGGCGGACGACAACATCAGAAGAGCTCGGAAAGCGAGCCTCCTTGCACTGATAGTCCTTGAACCCCCTCACGTCGACGCAAGAGCTTCTTGTTATAATCTCCTAAGAAGATATTAGTGGCATATGAACAAGTTTTAATAGTTTAATAGTGGCGGCGACGTCCGTTCCTCCACATGCTGCCACTGGAAACTGCTCGCTATGCGAGCTAAGCTAATCACGGACATTCGAATGCAGGCGACAGGCCCTTGTGACAGGCCAGCCTACGAAGACCCATGTCACATCACACGGTGTATGATGAGTCAGGTTTTTCGAGATTGTGCTACGGCGTCTGCTGGAGCCGACGCGCACTCGCAGAGCCCGGCGAGTGTGGAAAGTATGCGAGGTCCCTGGTGCGAGGACGACATCGGGGGCAACTGAGCCAGTACGAAGGTTCCGTAACGTAAGCAGGACCCGCGTAGCAACTCTCCGGGTGGGTACGTTGACGGGCCGCTCGTGCGAGTTGGTTGAAACACTTGAGCGTAGAAGAGTTGATTTCTGTGCGGTGCAGGAGACGAGGTGGTCCTGTTGCAAGCCAAGGGATATAGGACATGGCTTTAAGGCCGTTCTATGTAGACGTCCCAGGACCACCAGTGGTGTCGGAATAATCGTCTCTGAACGATTTCGCGACTCCTTTGTAAGTGTCAAGCGCTTTAACAACCGATTGATGAAGATCGTTGTCGCCGCTAAGGAGCGCCTCTATCATTTCTTCTCTGCGTATGCTTCGCAGAGTGGCTGCTCCGATCAAACAAAGGAAGAGTTTTGGAGCCTGCTTGATAAGAAGACAGCAAAGGTACCGCCGAAAGATGTCATCATAGTCGCTGGTGACCTTAATGGGCACGTAGGTGCTACGAAAGACGGGTACAACTGTTATGGTGGTTCATCATGTGTTTCTCGGCGGCCGACAACTGGCAGGATTATCTGAAGGCGAAGAAGGCTGCAAAGAAAGCCGTGGCTGTTGCGAAAGCTACTCATTATGGTGAAGTCTACCGAAAGCTCGAGTCACGCGATGGTAGAGCTATTTGTACCGACTTGCTAAGACCCGCCATCGCCAAACCGAGGATACTGAAAAGTTCTTTGACATCAATGATGAAAGCGACCATCTTCTAACAGACCACAAAAGGCACTGAAGCGATGGCGTGATTACTTTGAGGAAATTTCCACTATGGAATTTCCTCACCCGGCCATCCCTTCTGTGAGTTCTGTATACGGTCCCGTTTACAAGATAACCGAGGAGGAAGCAGAAGCGGCTCTGAAGAAAATGAAACCATGCAAGGCGACAGGACCAGATGATCTGGCAGCCGATGTTTGGAAGTCGAAGCTCTGATATCCTGTTGAGTGGTTGGCTGAGTTCTTCAACCAGATAGTAAAGGAGAAGAAAGTACCGGAGTGTTGGCACAACAGTACGACGATTCCGATTTGGAAGAAGAGCAGTCCTGCAGACTGCTCCAATTACCGTCCGATTGGCTTGCTTTCGCATGAAGATATATGAGCGAATCCTTGACAGACGAATTCGTGAAATCGTCAAGCTCTCCGACAACCAGTGCGGCTTTGTGTCTGGTTGTGGGATCATTGATGCTATACACGCCGCCCGCCTCCTGGTGGAGAAGCATCGCGAGAAACAGAAGCCGGTACATATAGCATTTCTCGACTTGGAGAAGGCCTTCGACCGCGTACCGCGTGAGGTTATATGGTACGCCTTACGACAACACAACGTACCTGAGGAACTCATAGAGTGGGTGCTGATGCTCTACTCTTGCCCAAAGAGTAGAGTGCAAGCTGCAGCTAGAACCTCAATGGTGTTTCCCATCTCTGTCGGGGTGCACCAGGGTTCTGCGCTTTCTCCACTCCTCTTTGTTGTCGTCATGGATGCCATTACGCGAGATCTTCAGAAGCCCGTCCCTTGGCCGTTGCTATATGCTGATGACGTAATGCTCGCTTGCGAAGATAGAGGTGAACTAGAGCGGCAGGTGCAGGCTTGGTGCGACCGCTTGGATATGTTCGGGCTCAGGCTAAACGTCAAGAATACTGAGTATCTAACGACTGACATAAGGGAGTCCGTCTCCATTAAGATTAATGGCACTGAGCATGCACACACTTCGATGTTTAAATACTTGGGATCAGCAATAGCTTCTGATGGCAAACTGATGGTTGAAGTGAACTCACGTATGAGTACAGCTCGGTCCAAATGGCGTTCGCTGACTGGCGTGCTCTGCGATAGGAAGATACCAGAGCACCAAAAATCGAAGATTTGAAGATAAGTTGTACGGTTAGTATCGATGTATGGCGCTGAGTGTTGGCCTGCAACTAAGGAAGTTGAAACGCGCTTCAGCGTCATGGAAACAATCCGAAACAATGCCATTCGGCAGAAGTTCGGTGTCGCGCCGATAGCAGACAAGATACGCGAAGCTCGCTTGCGATGGTACGGTCACGTTCCGCGCGAGAAAGAAGACAGCGTCCGCAAGATGAGCCTTGAGTTGGAAGTGTCAGGAAAGCGGCCTAGCCCGATGCAGCGTTGGTCGGATACGTTACATATGTACATAAAACTAACTGGCATCCACCCTGATCAGGCGCAGGATCGGGAAAGGTGGCGTCACGACACCAGAAGAGCGGACCCCGCGACGAAACAGGACAAACGCTGAAGAAGAAGATGATGATGAACATGTTTTAATAGTGCCTGAATACTTATAGCCGTACCTCCAATTGTGGGCCTTCCGGCAAGTCCCAAGCGGCTCTCTCGACTTCGCATGCGTTCACGTTTTTTGGCGAAAAGCCCGTCCACGATTCCTTTTGTGGGTCTTATGTACCCGTTTCGACTGTCCGCTGCTGGCACTCTAAATCTTGCACTGGAAGCTTGCGAGGCATGTTTTAAGCCGCTTCTTTCTTCCAGGCGTCGTGAAGTCCGAATACCGGACGCAGCGGTAGAGACCGACGACGTAGGCGTCGACCTATGCGAATTTGCCAGGGAAGAGAGCTACACGGCGCTGTCGGCGCTGTCAGGTTCCATGACATCGTCATTGTACGCGTCCAACGGCATTAGTTGGCGCGGGGAATATGAGGGAGAATTCTACGCCTCAGGGCTAGCTGGAATGATTAGACAGGGCATTTCAAGAACATCTTGTAACGCCATGCTAGCATTTACCGCTGCGATTCCTCGTACCGTTCGCATGCTGAAATCAGTTCCTCTCCGACGGCAGGCGCATTCTACAATACCGTCCGCGTCGCGCGGTCAAAAAGACGGTTTGCGACGGAAAAATCCGTCGCAAACCGACTTTTTGACCGCGCGACGCGGACGGTATTGTACCTGTTGTAGTCGTCGTAAGAAGTCGATATCTTCCGCTTGTCCTCTGCGGGCATCTTCTCCTCTGTCATTTCTTTCCAACTTCAGATTCAAGCGAAACTCACTCTTCATCGACAGAGTGGCGAAATTGGGGTGTATCTGTCCTCGTAAGGTAGCCTCGAGCGTCATCGAACGTGTCACGGCGAATCAATGTTAGTCTAGTCTATTAAAGAAAAGAGGGCTCCTTTATCTCTTAAACACTCAATGATAGATATTAAAGGTTCGAGACCCATATTTGGTTTCAATCGCTAGCCAACAATAAAAGCTATTCTTTAACGAAAGCATATAACACTCAGGCACAACAAAAAAGTGGTACCGCGGGCTGCATCTGAGGCAATTAACAGTGAACTTCTAAACAGCTTAACGGTTTATCTTAAATTAAAGCTTAGATACAAAAGTTCTGCTTCGGTAAGTGATAACACCCGCATGCCCGCGTATGTTCTATGTGTTAACAAATTGTAACAGATAATTCGCTATTTCTAAGAAAAAAAAGAGTTGGCGCTTTTTATGGTTCTCAGCCTCTCCAGCGCGCAAGCTCCCACAAGGTAACAATTACTTGCCCCGTCAAGAACAGCTTGTAGAAGGGGCCCCCGACCTTGAACTGCTCCATCAACGCAATCGTGTTTAGCGTTTCACGACTATACAAGAATAAAACAACGTTTCCGAAGCCAACGGAATCGGATCCCGAGTCGCACTCCTATCAGACGCAGTGTTGAATGGTGTCCTTCTGCCTCACCCAGTAGTACTTTGACGAATATACAGCGCAATCGTGACACAGGCGAGAGCTGAAGATACGCACATCCCATCCCATCCAAGCCGGCAACATTATGAGACAAAGCTTTAAGCTGCCCAATACCTCAGTTCGAAGCTTCGTAGGACAGGTAGGATCTCGACATCTTGAACCATGTGAAGGGACGCCCTGTCGACTGAGGACTAGCATGGCACTGCCAGCCGGGGATGAGATTCATAGTTGGCGGAAACCTGTGAATAGCAACGCTACGCTAGAAAATGGGAGGAAGAAAGAAGGATTCATGTGAAAAAAGGAAGCTGAATCTATCTGACGTGTGCCCACCTACAACCGGAACTTCTTTCCGATATTAGCTTATGCAGCTTCACGAACGACTCGTCGACATTCCTTCGCACTTCAGTTTCTAATAACACGACTGCTTCCATCTTCTGCAGAAAATTGAAAACGCAGTGTCCGATGATAAGCTGAAGTAGTGATGTTTGTCTGGCAAGACAAGCAAATTCCCTAATTCCCGTCCCACTCACTTTTTCAGAAGAGTCTCTTCGCAATGGGTCACATTCTGATCAACCAGCAGCTGCACACGACGGTGTAGGCTTTAAAAGCCGCTCGCACTCCAGTGCCATGGGGTCCCGACATATTGAAGGTCTTCAGTAGGGCAGTGATTGAGCAAAACCTTAAAAATTTCGCCTCCACATTTCGGAATCTAACGAAAGCCTTACATGGAGCTTGAGAGTAAACAGCGACCTTGATATCTTCTCCCAGACCTATTTCATCCAAGCAGCAAGCGACTTCAACAAGCTTAGATCCCAAACGGTGAAGGAGCTGCTCCTAGGGCCTCTACAGAGTCTCACGGCAACACTCATATCGCTCCCGCCGCACTGGGATCTACGCTGCCACTGTGGTGGAAGCCGCGACGCGGACGAGTTGTCGCGGAGCAGCCGCACGCAAAGGTCTTCGAGGGCTGCCGCAGTTCACGACGGCTCTCACCTGCAGCGCCAGGAGCTGCGGGTAGGACCCGCCGGCGGGCGCGATAGATGGGTGTCGATTATGGCTCATCTATATGAGAACATTTTTCTTAGCGAATCTACGTTCTAGGAATATAGTAGGTTGGTGCATAATTTCTGCCCATAAAGGAGCTTGACAGCCAACAATACAATCACCGTTCATGTCGACAAATGAAGGCACATGGAATCCTGCACTCACAACGTAACGCAAAAAAAGCCTTAGCACGATATTAGGTAACCTTAATTGCACTGCAAATCTTTGTCGCCTTCCAGCCACAAGTTAGCCGTGTAAGGTTTAGGGAGAACCCTTGCACAGGAATGCAACAACAAAGCAGAACGTTCTTTTGAATATGAGCAATAACTGCATCGGACAAACCTCCTGGACCCAACAAGGCATCGGAGGGAACGCTGTCATCACAAGGGCTACCACATTATCTTCGACCTGCTCGTCAACCAAGGAACTTTTAGTGGAGGTAGAACGACAGCAGTGAGAGGAAGCGCAAAATGGTACAGAACTGTCGAGTTATAAGGAGCGTTATATGAGATTTTGGGGGTCACGTTCAGGAACTCCTAACTTAGCTTAGAAAACGCTTCTTCACAAAACAAAAAGCGTTTTGCTTACTACAACTCTGACATTCTTAGAAGTCGCAACTACCTGCAAAAGTACGCAGTGTTGCGTACAGCAATCCTTGCGGCGCCGCACCACCCGCCGTTGTCATGGCGGGTCCGCGGCAGCCGCAGGACTCTGCTGCCGGCGTTACTCATAACTCTCGCTACGCACCAGTAGCACAGTATAGCTATGCATCCGACAACGTGGTCGCAAAGTCCAGTGGTAGCGATGAGAGGAAACGCAACAAATTTCTCTCTTCGTTCACGGCGTCAGCGCCCTCCAAACTTTCTGCTCTTCCTCGAGAACTCCTTCGCCTTCGACATACTTTGAAACATTTCTGAAAAAAGCGCTCCATTAGCAGGTTTAGAGTGTTATCTCGAAATAAGAAAGAAGAAAAGGTACTTGTAAAGCAAAGGGCCCGTGGTGCCGTGGGATTGCCGGGAAACATGCTAACGCGGCAAAGTCACGGCACCACGAGGCTGGTACTTATGAAACACCCGTCCTCGGGTGCCGTGGGTTGCCGCATTTCTGTTGCCGCTGCCGCGTTAACGTGTTTCCCGGCAGCGTCACGGCACCACGGGCCCTCTGTTTCATAAGTACCGAGGAAAAATACGTAGTTCGGATAAGATCGCATCCTACCCCTTCCGACAACAGGTGCAAGCTGTCTCCTCGGCAGCGCTCCATCGTCAAGGGCTCATAATTTGAAAACGGAAATGATGAGCGGATAAGCAATGCACGAAACAACAGACAGCCGACACTAATCTTCCCCTGAGAAAACACTCACTTCCCAAGCCGTTCCCGCTGCCGCGTCCCATAATGTCGAAGGCCTCGTGCGCCGATCGCCCGTTTGTGGATTAGCCACAAACCAATTCAAGCGTCCATCGCTCGTGCTGCCTGGGTGCACACACTAGTGACATCCGAACTTAGAGCTCCACTGAGGCGATTGGAACAGTTGGCGCATCCCCTAAAATCACTTCAAGTACATCCGAAACCAACACCCGACCTCCAGCAATGCACATCGAAACAGACCAACATTACGGCTAAATCAATTATCGCGTTCATAAGGATGGGAGTGACCTTCCATGAATTGCCGCTACGATCCGTCACTTCTAGTCCATCACGCTCCATCACAAGGCTGTCTCTTTGCACACTGAAACGGTCCGACGATGCCGCAGTTGTACTAAACAATACAGAATATTAGCCCAGTGAAGTGACACACCTGCTAAACAAATGCGTCACAACTGCTTTTGAGGGCGTGCGCGTCGTAAATAACGCTCCAGCACGAGCAGACTGTTCTAGTATCTTGTTTTTTCGTGGGACGGCAACCCCTCCAGTCGCATATAGATTGGATACGACCCAAACCTTAACTGCAACCAGCCTAAGTCTGCTCATGCCTTCGCAAAATTCAAGTCTTCGGAAGGAATAATTACATCTCCCAGATCGCCCACACACTTGTGAGCTTGCTGAAGCGGACGCTGTCGAATCCGACCGTTAAAATCACCGTGATCTCATATCATTGAAATTCCTCTGAGTTTTCGATGTCGTCCAAGTACAACCCGAAGTGCAATGTTTCTGACTTTCGTGTCAAGTGCCGCGGTCGAATCCTTTGCTTTCCCCTGTTCTCTTCGACTTATTGTAGCAGCACTCAAAAACCCAACCACAACAAGTGCCTCATTCATTTACGTATTGAGCGGTGTGGATCTTTTCGTCG
>OX375870.1:52195137-52576690 GCA_947359475.1 Heligmosomoides polygyrus bakeri
TTTTGTAAAACTGTTGTTCAGCATATTCTTCTGTCATACGGTAGCTCAAAAAATTGAAATGTTTATCGGTGTGCTCATCCACTCTGAAGAAACATAGCCTTGTCGCGCGCTTCATCAGAAGCCGCGCGGTTCTGTACAAGAGCTCCGCCTGAACAACGAAAGGGCATTTTCTACCGCCGCCAACCACTGTCTCACTTGCTCGCATGTTTAACTTTCCGGTCACTTCTATTGCAGAACCTGATTATCGTCCATTTCGTGTTATTAGTTTTTAATAAACTGGTTAGTTACCCAAGTTTGAGGCTCGGCGTGTCACGGTGCATTCGTGGCGTGTGGTGGTCTATACGGAAGCGAGCACAGTTGAGACAACTTTCCTTCCTCGATACTGATCTAGCCGATGAGCTCCACCTCGCTACGATGGGTGAGACAAGACCTCGGCTGGTAACATTTTGATCGAATAAGATTCAAAATACGAAATATCCTAAGGTGCAGCTTCCAATCTAGGACGACGAATGAAATCCGCATTTGCTGAGCCTAATGACTCATTCTGTTCTTCCCAAGATGCGTAACGTGCCCACTTTTTCAGGGAAGGAGAGGCGATTTACTGAAACTGCGAATATCCCAATAAGCCTGCCAACAAAAGGAGTTTGTGGGAATCAGCCACGCATTCTGATAGGCTGCGATCAACGCGCCCATTCATGAGTAGCGATGCTCCCCCAACGCGTCTTCCCTCAGGTCTCCATATCCTCCACACTTACTTAGGAAGCCTTCTCACAGGAACAATCAGCTCTTGTTACACGTCGATGGCCCCAGTACTGCGGCTGTGCTGTCAACACGTGGGACACCAACCTGCCCCATGGGGCACACGAAGCTGCCAAGGCCAAGTACCCGGGGAGGTGTAATGGTCCCATGCCCCTTTAGTGCCACCTCTGAAGTGAGGATTCCCGGGTCCGTCTCTTCACCTCACACTGAATTGAGCCTTTCCAGCCCTAGGCTGCAGCCAGCATGTTACCAGAGGGGGAGACACTAAGTTGGTTGCCTGGCATTGAACACCACTGTTTACGCGATGTCCATACGGAGGGCCATGCGCAGGCATCCGCCCTGAGCGCTTTGCTCCTTCACACGGACCCCGCGTGCTGTTTCCTCAGGCAGGGCCAACAAACCCAATAAACATACAATAATAATATCAGCAATACCAGACAAACGACATGAATGGAGTCACGGCATTCCCTCTGATTGCACACCGGGGTACCAACATAGATTATCGCACACCATTATGCCGACACGGTAGAATAGATATAGGAGCCGATAACGCAATGATGAAATCTGAGTATAGACGGCAGAGTGGAGTGGAGAGGAGAGGATGGAGACGCAGATGGGCCGGGCGCTTCAATGTATTGATTACTCCGCGCCCTCAGAACTGGCGACCCTTCTTGGAAGGGTCGCTCTCCATCCGATCGGCAGTCGATGCCATGATCAGCTGGGATGAGGACGTGGCCAGGCCTCGCGGGCTGACTCCGGCTGAATTTAGTGGAAGCTGGCGGAAGGACGACGCCTGATCGGCGTGGCCCCGCTCGCGGACGGTGCAGGCGTAGACTTACACCCCACTCCGCGAGAGGCGCGGGCACCCGCTCGAGTGCGCGAGCTCCGCCCCGGATCGATACCGGCAGAGGCGGGGCAGGCCGCAGCAGGCCGGCATGGACGCCTCATCGGAGGGCGCCGCGAGCCTGAACGTCCGCAGGAGGACCGAGGGGACTGCGAAGGTCGCGGGACGCGACACTTCCGCCCAGAAAAGAAGGCCTACCCACGGGGGGTTAAGTCCAGAAGTTGCCTGGCCACTATTAGTCTTAAGGAATTTTGAATTTTAGGAGGGCATCGACCACAGTGGACGACCTTCCCCGTCAGAACCTACCAGGACCTTGAAACGCTATGAGGAAAGGACGTAAGCTGAGCACCTGGCCGACTGACGATGAAATGACAAGGAAGATCTCTGCCGGCCGACAACAACACACGTCAGGTTTTCACTAATCTCTACCATCAAAATGACTACTGCGGTCGACTCTGTCTGAAATGCCTCAACTCCACACACATCTGAGGAGGCTTGCACTAGGTAGGGACACTAGGCTAGAGACTACAGGATAGGGTGAAATGCATGATATAGGATGTATAAACTAAACCACGATACTAGGTGACTACAAGAGATCAACTACAGCCTAAAGTGTCCACAAGGAAATGAATTGACTAAGCAAAGCCTCCTCGAGGGGAGTATGAACTATAGCACGTCCACATAGTGCGGTATAGCATGAGTGCGGTCATGAAGTGACAACATACAAATATGAACAACATATAAGATAGCAAAATACATAAAATATGAACTGCCAAATAAACATCTAATAATTCAAGTACATACATAATATCCAACCATACAGACATACTGAACTGCCGTCGAAGAGGCTGGGTTCGGCTACGAAGGTCCTACTACCATCGCCTGGGTCGTACCACATCTTCCACACGGACCGTACAACCGACCACCAAAACAGTAATGTACCGGTTTACATCTGTATGGTTATTTGAATAAAGATTTTCTAAAAAGATGTACTGCATAATGAAAGAATTAAAACCGACAATTGAATTGAAGCAGCTCAAGTAAAAGGACTTAACCCTATACGAGATGTTCAGCGTGATCATGATTTTGTCGTCGATCGCCTTGTATTGTCCTGTTGTCGTGGTTCGCGCCATCGCTTCGGTATTGCCTCAAGCTATCTGGAATTAAAAGGTTGGGATTAACTGTTCACCTGCTGAAATAAAGGGAATGGAAGCTCGGCTTGATGGCTGCGTTATCCTTGGCGACCGGTCCACGTCCTGGTCGGCTTGGCTGCTTGCTGAGTCCACGGCGCGAACTGCGACGTGGGCCTCGGGCAATGTCGGCTTTCTTCCCTGCAGGTCAACTGAGACAAGGCGCTCTCCTGAACATGAAGTAGTTCCAAAATTCACTCACGTTTGTGACCGGATCGCTGACGATGTTGGCTGGGACTCGTTGATGACCTGCTTATACACTACTCTGAAACGACTAAAAGATTACCTGAACTGCGTGCATTATTATAATCGATGCGCTAATCGCTGAATTGCCTTGATGTTCATGCTGAATTGTCCATATTGCTTCACCATGACGCCTCGCTGTCGTGGATTGGCTCCTCTTCACGCGGCCTTTGGGTCTCCTGCTCCTCGTGCGGCGAGGCCTCCCGGAGGGCAGCGGATGATGATGCAGGAGGAGCTGATGAATGCTGCGAGCATCCGCAGCTGTAGTGGACGATAGTGCGGGGAGAAGCTGCTCGCAACAGCTGGAGTGCCCGAAAAATCTCCAGCCCTGGGCCAGAGCTGGAGCAGAGCAAGAAGCTCTTTGTAGCACGTACGATCCGCTGCTGTGATGGTCTCCTCGCGGGCAGTCTCCTGCCCGGTCGCTCCGTCTTGCTTTGGTGCCTCCTGAAAGGAAAGTGCAGGTTTCTGCAGAGCGGAAGGAGCCTTGTCCTCCTGCTGAATTGGAGATCGAGATTTCGAGCGAGGCTTTTTAGCTGAACTGGCCAAAGAAGGTGGAATTTGAGAGCTTGCCTCGCGACGAGTCTGACAACTCTGAGCTGAATTTTCGGCGCCATATGGTCGGTCCAGCTGCCCTGTATGTGAGGCATGAATGCCACACTCATAGGACAGGGGTCATTACAGCGGTCGTCATAGAAACTGTAGTGACGGACGAAACGACAGAAACATCAGAACGACTGTCCCGGGCCTGGGAAGGCCCTGGTGACTGTCTAGTGACAGAAGCGTACGATGTGCGGGAAGGAACTGGCCTGGTTGTCGAGCGCGTTCCTCCGCGACATGCTAATCATCCGCCACATGAAGTGGGATCCTGCTGCTGGCGACTTCCATTGTCGTCTCGTCCTCGATGAGCTTGTCTGCGTGAGCGCATAGCCATTGTTGCACAAAGCGCTTGAGGTTATCTTAAATTAAGAGATTTCAAACCGCTCTCGGGTGTAGTAACGACGAATGTACATGAACTGTAGTAAAAGACACTATGAACGAATTCTGGTGTTAAAGAAAACATGAAATGGGTAGAGAACGGTAGGAACGAGCTAAGTGAAGTGATATACTGCGCGGCGATGAGCGCAGGGGTAGCAGCGTTAGTCGGGTCCTTGCGCCGTAAGGACTTCGTGTTAGGACCCGCTAATAGTGCAAGCTATGCCTCGTGTAGATGAGTCATCATAAAGAACCCGTGGTCAATGATGAAGTGCCATAATGGAGGAAATGAAGTGAAAGGAACCTTTAACGGCGGAAAGAGACAGTCTAACACATAGAGAGATGGAAGAGAAATAGGCTATGCTGGGAAAATTGAGCGAGAAAGCTGAGGGAGAGAGGAAATACGTGAAATAGAGGAAAAACATGAAGTGGAAGAAAAGCTTTATGAATGAGAGTAAAATGTTTCAAAGGCAAAAAATATATGTAAGAGAAGACTAGGCTACGGGAATAACCATAAGTGAAAGAACTAAGCGAGAGAAGAAATTGTCGAGTACTATGGAAAAAGTTATAGAAGGTGATAAGAAGCACATTGTAATAACGAAAGGTGTGCTGCCGGTGAAAAGAGGAGTGCGACTAACAAGTGCTGCCACTACGGTGAAGAGTAGGCGCGATGAGGTCAGTGCGCGAGCCATAGCGGCCGAAAGGAGGCGATGAAGAAATGAGCCGCAAGGGTCCCTAGTGAACTGACGAAAGTGCAAATACAGCACGCATGGATTACGAAATACATAAACTGTACCGAATAAGACGTGAAATGTGACGAAACAAAACAATTGACGGATAAAACGGAATAAACTCATCTGATGAAGGTCTTGTTTGCCTTTCGAGGCGGTTGTATCCTTGTTGGCGTGCCGGGCTGCTTCCTGGTCTTTACGTGAGCACTGTCCTCAGCTACGACATCGAGGGGAATCAGCTGGTTCACGGATCGATCTAGAACTTTACTCTTTCCTGTTTTAACTCCTGCAGATCTTACCGAGCCGTCTGCTGAGCTGTTGATCTTCACGATAAGTCCAAGCGGCCAACTAGACCTTGAAGTGTTATCCGTCTGAATTAGAACGACGTCTCCTACGTGTGGCTTTCGAGCTGCGCTTTACTGTTGCAGAAGGGATTTGACTTAGCTCTGCAAGCGCTTGCAAGTACTCCTTATGCCACAGCTCCCAGAAAGTCTTGAGGGAGTCTCTGAGGTAGCTGTATTGACAAACGAGAAATTCTTGGGACTCCGTAATGGTGAACGGGTCCCTTGAAGTGACTGCAATCATAGAGCTATACTCAGAACCTTTGGCGAAAAATCTGACTAGTCCTGACTAGCCCTTTCTTTCATTAGGAATGAATTGTTTGAGGATTATTCCCGTAAATTTTCATTCCTAACTCTATGAACATTTTCTTTGTCCTCTTGTAAATATTTGTAGGCTGAGTCTTCTCTGCTGTCGGATGCCAACAGAAGGCTGTCGACATACAGGCTGTCATTTACCTCTTGAGCCAGCGAGATACCCTAAGCGTACGTATCGAGATGGAAATGCGTGGTAGCTGCAAGAAGAAATGGCGAGGAGGAGATTAGGCTGAACGTTACTCGCGTAAAGCGCAGCGTTCTGGTATTCTCCTTTGTTGGGGGGGGGGGGGGGAGATGGTGTTATGAAGCCATAAGCACCGAGCTGCATCGCGGTCCTTCTCGTAAAGTATCGCTTGAAGAAACGCTTTTTCTACGCCCGAAATGATGCCATGCTTGCCGATACGAAAACGTTGCAATATCGCCAACAGAGAGGGCAATATCACTAGATCACGATGAAGCACTTCATTCAGTGAAGGACAGGGTTTTTTAGAGAGTTGCATGTGCTAATCAGCCGCCTGACAACTCATCACATTCGCCACGCAGTCTGATAGGCTGCGATCAACTGTGCCCTTCATGAGTAGCGATGCTCCTACAACGCGTCTTCCCTCAGGTCTCCATATCCTCCACACTTACTTAGGAAGCCTTCTCACAGGAACAATCAGCTCTTGTTGCACGTCGATGGCCCCAGTGCAGCGGCTGTGCCATCAACACGTGGGACACCAACCTCCCCCATGGGGCACCCGAAGCTGCCAAGGCCAACTACCCGGGGAGGTGTAATGGTCCCATGCCCTTTAGTGCCACCTCTGAAGTGAGGATTCCCCGTTTCCGTTCCTTGACCTCCCACTGAATTGAGCCTTTCCAGCCCTGAGCTACAGCCAGCATGTTACCAGAGGGGGAGACACTAAGTTGGTTGCCTGGCATTGAACACCACTGTCTACGCGATGTCCATGCGGAGGGTCATGCGCAGGCGTCCGTCCTGAGCTCTCTGCCCCTCCACACGGACCCCGCGTGGGGCTTCTCAGACAGAGCCAACAAACCCAATAAACATACAATAATAATACCAGCGATACCAGACAACACGAAGCGAACGGAGTCACCGCATTCCCTCTGATTGCACATCGGGTACTAACATAGATTTATCGCACCCCATTATGCCAACACGGTAGAATAAATATAGGAGTCGATAACGCAATGATGAAATCGGAGTTTAGCCGGCAGAGTGGAGTGGGATGGAGACGCAGATGGGTCGGGCGCTTCACTGTATTGATTACTCCGCGCCCTCAGCCCTGGCGACCCGGGGGCGGCGGGCTGGCTCCGGCTCAACTGAGTGGAAGCTGGCGGAAGGGCGACGCCGCATCGGCGCGTCCCCGCTCGCGGTCGGTGCAGGCGTAGACTGACCGCTCGAGTGCGCGCTCCGCCCTGGATCGATACCTGCGGAGGCGGGGGCAGGCCGCGCGATAAGCACCTCATCGGAGGGCGCACGAGCCTGAACGCCCGCAGGAGGACCGTGGGGACAGCGAAGGTCGCGAGACGCGACAGCTCTCTTCCCATTGTACTTCAAGTTGGAGTATACAGAGATGAAAAGGAGAAGCAATAAAGGAGTCCAATAGTGGTCCTTCGACGATCAGACGTGTCAGGTGAATACTGTCGAAACTGTTCCAGTTGACAGAAAAGACGAACAGGACAAATTTTGGGTCCTGGAGTCTGCATGAACGAAGGAGCTCGGGCTAGCGGAAAAGAAGGAAAAAGCACTCATTGATAGAAGAGTGTGGGATTCATTTAATGAGAATGCCGAAAGACCAATAGATGGCTATTATATTTGTCTACCGTAAAAATCTAATCACCTGCCACTGCCAGATGATCGAGCTATCGCTATCAGGCGGCTGATTAGCACATGCAACTCTCTAAAAAACCCTGTCCTTCACTGAATGAAGTGCTTCATCGTGATCTAGTGATATTGCCCTCTCCGTTGGGGATATTGCAACGTTTTCGTATCGGCAAGCATGGCATCATTTCGGGCGTAGAAAAGGCGTTTCTTCAAGCGATACTTTACGAGAAGGACCGCGATGCAGCTCGGTGCTTATGGCTTCATAACCACCATCTCCCCCCCCCCCCCAACAAAGGAGAATACCAGAACGCTGCGCTTTACGCGAGTAACGTTCAGCCTAATCTCCTCGCCATTTCTTCTTGCAGCTACCGCGCATTTCCATCTCGATACGTACGCTTAGGGTATCTCGCTAGCTCAAGAGGTAAATGACAGCCTGTATGTCGACAGCCTTCTGTTGGCATCCGACAGCAGAGAAGACTCAGCCTACAAATATTTACAAGAGGACAAAGGAAATGTTCATAGAGTTAGGAATAAAAATTTACGGGAATATTCCTCAAACAATTCATTCCTAATGAAAGAAAGGGCTAGTCAGGACTAGTCAGATTTTTCGCCAAAGGTTCTGGGTATCACGTGGAATACCCAGAGAGACCAGTGGGGGAATTTCCTGCAGTATTAAACCATAATCTCGCATCACAAAGAGAATTGTGGCAATCACGGTGGCTGCGATTTATGACCCACTGGGCTGGATTATCCCTCTCACTCTCGGTATCAAAGTACTCGTTAGAGCACTTTGACAAGCTAAGTCTGGTTGGGATACTCCCCTGGGACCTGACCTAAGGCACAAACAGAACAATATCAAACAGCATAAATGGGTTCCTCAAAAGCCTGCAATCTCTCTGAAGCTCATGGGGAAAATGTTGGCTACCTTTGCAGACGCAAACGGTGACGCAATGGCAGCATGCTCCTACCTCGCTTCAGAGCAGGAAAGTCACCTCCAATGGATCGTTCAAGGCTTCCATCACTAAAGGGCACAATAACGATTCCAAAGCTAAAGCTAAACGCTTGTACTCTAACAGCCCGCTTAGCATATTCAATTTTTGAGAAGCTACGAAGTTACGTTATAATCGGTAAAGTGTTTATATTTTTGGATTCAGAAATAATCCTCAATTGGCTCCAATCAAAATCAGGCAAAGACGTGGCCAAATGGTTTTGAACAGGCTCAACGAAGTGAGAAACTTGGTGGACAGCTTACAAAAAATGGCTGCGACGTACACTCCGGATACATTCATTCCCACAAGAATCCAGCAGATTGCGCTACCTGTAGCGTGAACAAGGAAGGCATGACAAACCACCTCTGGTGGAACGGACCGCCTTTCTTGGAAAAGAGCGTAAACGCTTGGCTGCAGTCTTGCAATCAATGAAGATTGCCGAGAAGCTGCCCAACGTTGAGCTTCCAAAAAACGCATTAACAACTGTGGTGAAAAGCAAGTCGAACTCCGAACTAGTGAGCTCGGAGCAAGCAAGCACGTTCACACAGGCGTAGAGGATCATCGCATGGGTGATTCACTTCATCTGCGCGATCCGTTGTCGAATTCAACGTAGAATCCCTTCAGCATTTCCAGCAGCTGAACCAAAGGAACCTAGAATCTCGCCCAAGAAAATGCTGTCGGGTAACGAGCTGAGGGAGGCCAGATTTGCAATAAATCGTTACCACTTAAACATTTATTGCACTCCTGTGGTCCTCTCGAGACTCACTCATCTGAATGTCAAGGCAGATCATGAAGGCATTCGACTGTGCTACGGACGACTTGGTAGGGCTAATATGTATGTCCCGATTTGCGAGAAATCCAATCTTGGTAATGCAAAAAATGTTGCTAGCCGAACTTGTTATACGCGAGTGCCATGGGAAAGGCCATTCAGGCGTCAACTACACAATACCGTTGACAGGCCAGGAGTATTGCATTCCCAAGATTCGCTCACAATTGACGAAACAGGTTTTAAATCCATTGTTTGCCAAAAGTTCAATAATCTTTCTTACAAATACCCCCTGCAAGGCGATTTATTAACTGAAAGAGTGATTCGTGCGCACTCATTTGAAAATGTTAGGATAGATTACTTCAAACCTCTTTCTCTGGCTCCGGACCTGGAAAACTGAAGGAAATGCTACGAGTGCATAATCACCTGTGTGGTGACACGAATGGTCTATTTATACATCGTCTCCGACCTGTCACGATAGCATTCCTCAATCTTCCTCGCAGATTCTTTGCAAGAAGAGGAGTACCGCGAGTCATAAATAGCGATAACGCTCCAACTTTCGCATTGGGAGAAACGATACTCATGGAATGCGTGCAGGCTGCGAAAAGCGATCCATCAGCTGCGCGGAGTTAAGCAGCAAAGAGGCCGAGTGGCGGCATATAACGCCCTATGCTCGCTGGCAAGGAGGTTTTTATGAAAGGCTGAATAAATCCGTCAATCTGTCTCTCTACAAGTCGCTTGAAAAGGCCAGGTCTTGTATGAGGAACTCTCAACAGTGATCGCTGAAATCGAGGCACTCTTAAATTGTCGCCCGCTACTTTACATGGACTCGTCCTTCGATTCTCATCAGATAGTCAGATCGATGGTCTTCATTTAGAAAGATATGAAATACTTTCGTTTTGAGGCAACGAACGATGATCCCGTGGACCCAACCTACCTGCCTCCCGAAGAGCTTTTACCGCTACGCCCAAAAAAGCAAGCGATTCATTCCTTGCAAAGCTCGTGCCAAGCCAGAGAGAGGTTTTGGAAAGCAAGGGCAATACCTAACCTTCTTGAGAAAAAAACATCAACGTCAATTGGATACCAAGAAAGACGGTCTCCTGACTCCGAGGAAGGGTGCTTTGGTACTCATTTCAGATGAAGTTCAGCCTCGTCACGCATGGAAAATGGGAAGGATCGAGGATTTACCGGTCGGTCCGGACGGTGTATCAAGAGAAGCGGTAATCGCATTGCCCGGTCAGCGACGAATGCGGCGTTCTGTGAGCCTATTAATTCCCCTGGAGCTTGAGGAAGGGACATCCGAGAACGATTCTTCGGTCAACGGGAAAGAACTTCCGAGCAGAGAGGAAAATGCGAATGCTCCGGGACATACCTACAATCCTCGTCCTCGTGTGAACAATTCGAAAGAAGGAACTGACGAGAAATCATCACGCGCTAAAGAGAATGTCATTTCTGAAGGACGTACCTGCTTCCTTAATCACGCTTCTTTGTTGTCTGGTTTTCTGCTCTTCCCAAGCAAGAAACGTTTTTCACTAAACCCCATGCATTTCGGTACTATCTTTATTGCGAACACCTTACGAGGTCTGGTTGGAGCAACCGCGGCTGCAGCAGTCCTTACATACCTGCTTATTACTGGGTGTTACGTGCTGCTATACGTACCTGTTGTAAAAGGAAGACCTATCAGATTTATCGTCATTCTATTCTGGAGATAAATACTGATGGAAGTTCGGTATTTTCTGCAGCGAAGGCAGCCACCACAACGCCCAGAAGTGCGTCGACGAGATCTGATAGAACTACTAGCGCTGCTACTAGTGATGACTGATCTCTGTGGACAACTACAGGGTGTAAGCGGTTGCCAGCAGGTAGACGTTTTTTCACATTCCTCTATGGTTTGTACAAGAAAAATGGCTAAGAAAGATGAGAAAATCGAAGTCTTGAAAATAAACCACTTCAAACGGGAAGCATTTTTTCGACTTTCGAGGAAGGGCACGCGGTTCGAAGAGGTTCGAGTTACGAGGATGTCGATGCAGCTCTCATGCGAAGCGCAATCCGATTTCTTTGCATTTGCATTCACACTTCCTATAGGGTAATCGACAGCTAATGCTGTGCAAATACAGGTTCATGCGTAGGCGAAAAATGTACTGTAAATATTTCCACATTGATACCTGAACTTCTAGAAGGAAAGGCGGACCCGCTAACCATAAAGCTCAATACCGTCCCTCCTCTTCCTATGCCGCATACATCGTTCATCTCTGATGAGGAGAACACTGCAGTCTGGGACGGTAGGATAACCCCAGTGCTCTGGTGTGACACCAAAGATAACGCCCAGAATATGTCGAATAAGTCGTGTACGGTAATGGGCCATTGCTCCCGCCTTCCCCCAGGAAAAAAGGCAAATTGTCGTTGCCAGGACGCAAAAATTACTAAATGGCTCAATGATTTGCATAACAGGCTGCCAGTCGTTTACCCATTCGTGATGTTCAGGCGATCCCAATCCGGATCAGCCATATAGTGCCACCACAATGACAACTTCGGAAATCGTCGTCAGCGTTGGGGACGAATTGAACCCCGAAGTCGTCGTTGATGACAACATCTGCACTAACAGAGAGGAAACATTGAAAGGATGCTATAGCTGCGCGAAAGGAGCCTAGAGGGAAATAACTTGCTGGGGCACGCAAAGCACAAGCGAAAGTGATCTGCGACGAAGCCAGTTTTAGCGTACATGCAAGAAAGATGGAGTCACCTCAATTCTACCTTTCAACATCAGACCGGCAAGAATCCACAAAACATGTTCAGTTTCTTGTTGATCCACGCCAACGCGATTTGAGATCGGGGGAATTCTAAAGTATTCCCACACGGTTCGTCCATGTTTCAACTATGGATACAAGGAGAAGACAAGAAGAAATTCAACTTCCGGATTTCTGCCATATTGGCAACGTGTTCTTGCAGTGGTGCAAAACACTGGTTGTGACAATAATCACTCTCGTACTAGCAGTATTCGTCACCTCTATCTTTCTCACGACGTGCGGATGTCAGCTGCTGTGCGGTTTTGTGATGCTCGCCCTTCGTTCGTGTCGTATCCTAAGGTGCATGTTTTTTCTTCGTATTCTCAGTTGTGCATATTCGCAAGTTTAACTTCGCGTCCATGCTCATCACAGGAATTTTTTATGAAGAAAATCGGCAGTTCGGTCGTCATAGCTTACACATTACTGCGTCTTATACCCTCGAGTTCAATCCCGCGGACGTGTTGACGGCAGCGATTACCCTCTACATCGTACTGGCCGCGTGCTGGTTACAGCGGCCAATATTTTTGAAAATCGTGAAACGTGAATGCGAGTTCAACCCCACATGCACTTTAGTGAAACATCCGTCTACTCCAAAACCCTGCCGCTGTCATGTTCAAAACTCAACTCTGACCAAGTCCTGTAGGCTGGAACGTCGACCGTCGCATAGCACGTGCATGGAGCTGAGCAATGCAGTTGCAGTTGTATAACGAAGTGCTCATTGTTTCATCTTTTTAGGATAAGTGCAGCCGACGACTACACAAGCCCGACATTGCTCATGCGCTTTGCGAACGTCTCGAAGCTCAACGAGGATACCATTGAGAATGATCTCCTGACAGTATTCAGCGAGATCGAACAACACATCTGAAGAACTTCGGTCTCAATGTTTCCAAATTCTCAGCGGCAACTCTTTCCAGCACAGTGGAACAGGAGAACAAGTTCACATGCTCTCGAAATTCCGTGCTGCTGCCGACGTGATCAAAGGTCGTCTTTTTCGTTTCGGAATTCGCTTTCTGCTCACAGATCAGATATACTAGCTCCAGGTGGAAGCCAAAGTTGCGCCTTCGGATAGAAGACTAGAACGGCTTGGAGAGGAAGTAAAGTAAAGATTCCGCAATCGTTAAAGCAGCTCTGCGTCTCGTGAAACGAGCATTCCGTCGTCTCAACACCACTACTCGTAAAGTTAACCCTTTCACGACACGCGCGATTTTGGCGTCACTGTCGCGTGGGACAGCGCGTATTTTCATCGCGCGCCGATTGTCCGACGACGTCGTCGGACAATGTCCCACGGAGCGCACAAAATTTTCCGGCCTATCATGAACGAGGGATGTAATGCGCGCGATAGATGTGAATATACCAGTAACCAAAGAAGATTTTTGAGTACAATGTTAGATGTACATACCTGTAAACTGTATTTGAATTATTATACCATCAAGTAGTCAAAACCTGCTTATGAAGTATTCATATAATGGTATCCCATGGCGTCGCTTCTTGCTTTAGTTGGTAGATATGAATAAATCACTAACCAAGGAAGTTTTCCATGGACCATCTTGACCACATATATTATTGAACACAGTGATTAATATTGTACTATTAAATGTTTGATAACTTTCCATGAACTGTTTTTATGAGGGTGTCCGACGACGTCGTCGGACAATGTCCCACGCGGCAAAAAAGTGTCCGACGGCATCGTCGGACAATATCGTGAAAGGGTTAAGGAGCGCACGGTGTATGTTGTCAGAGCGCTGAGACCCTCTACAAAGGACGTCGTGGTAACGGAACTACTAAGAGTCATGTCCGACAAACTTGAGGCCACAGCTAACGGCTCGTCTCCCGCCCAGAACAGTTCTAAATCCTCGATTGCGCGTGACGACACCGTAAAGGGTCTAACAGAGTACAGGAACGGACGAGCTCTCAAAAGACAGACGAACAGAATGAAACGACCGCTCTGAAGACCTTCGTCAAGACAGTGAACCCTCAACCACTTGAAAAAGACGGCGAGTAGATGCAAAGGCTACTCGATGAAGTTCGAGATGAAGGCGACCAAATGGAAACTGCTGATGAGGTGTTGGACGAAGAGGAGCCCTCCGACAAGGGAGGTCAATGAACTTCCCTCAAATATTCTCAACGCGACCTACACAGGGTTCTAAGACATAGGACGAGGGTCACAGAACTGTGTTTCGTTTTTGCTATGGGCCACTGGGTGGTCCAAATGGCAAAAATGGGACCGCTTCAGGGCGGACTGATAAGTGACATTAAGTAAGATATGAAATGGCCCTGTCGTGCTCTGAACTAAACCTATAAAATGTTTGGAGCTCAAATTAAAGTTTGATTATAGCAATATGATAATTTCTTACGTTTCCTTGACGAAGCTGCAAGTTACATTCAAGCGATTTATTTTTAACGGTGGCGGCTGAATGACTGAATGGGTGCCATGCGGATTTCGGGAGAAGGGGGGGTCTAGAGTTCGATTCCGGGGAAAGCTACGGGAATTGCTCCGTGATCTGCTCCCATTTTTGCAACTGAAGAGTACATTGTGGCTGCCGTAGGAGACCGTATCATTGGGTAGTGTGAATAAGGGTGACGAAGTCATGGCTACCGATTTCGCCCAGACTTCGCCTATGGGAATTATTTAAGCTGCTGACCACGAATTTGTCACTCTTTCTCTAAATTATCACTTTGCTTGCACTACCTTCCATCAAAGCTTGAAGTAAAAGGTTGGAAAATAAGTCTGACCACAATGGAGAAGGGAGCTATCCCACTAACGTGAACAGCTTTACTCACCCATATCTACCGTAAGCTGCCGTAATATACCAAAATTTGAGAAACAGGTATCATATCCGTGATCAGCGCCCCAAATAGCCCCCCCCCCGTGGGCGATGTTTGGGCAACAGATGGTGATTTGCATTCCAGGTAACCCTATAGGTCAATTTGGGAGGAAAATTTTTTTTCGATCTGAAGAGTTGAGGGAGTGAGTACGAGTGCACCTATCTGCATTGCCCCTAGCCGCCCCCTGTAAGCGTATAGGAGAATGGTCAGAAAAAATACACAGCTAGATAAATACCATGTATCACCTGTATCACCTGTCGTCCCGTTGATCATCGACTTGCTCGAGCGGGCGCCAGCAGCGTCTCCATTCGTCCCTGTCGCGTGCCAGAGTGGTCCAATGGATCCTCCTCGCTCGAGGGACACGAAGAGCGTCATATCGGTCGTTCAGGGCTTTCACGAAGAAGTCCGACCAACGCGTTGGTGGGCGTCCCGGTGTTCTCTTGACATCCCGCGGAATCCAGTCGGTAACGGCTCTCGTCCAGCGGGTGTCTGCGAATCGCATTACGTGGCCGGCCCACCTAATTTTCGACAACTTGGCCCACGCGACAGCGTCTCTGATCTTCGAACGTCGGCGAAGCTCGGAACTCCGGAGGCCTTCTCTCACTTGCGTGAGTCGTGTCACTCCGAGCGTCGTCCTCTCGATTCCACGCTGCGCGACGCTGATCGCGTGTTCATCCTGCTTTCGTATAACCCAGGTCTCTGAGGCGTATGTTAGGGCAGGAAGAACAGTGGAGTTCCCTCCCCAAGCCGCTCTTTTCCTCCTGCTCAGCTCTGGTGCTAGGTCGTTGGCCATGTTGACTTCGCGACCCAGATACATATAGCTGGAGCAATCGGAGATGTTCGTTCCGTTGAGCGAGAATGGAGCATCAGAAACTTGTCCGTTCCTCATGAACATCGTCTTCGTAAGATTCAGCTGCAGTCCAACATTCCCACATACACGATCGAAGTCGGCCAGCATTCGCTCCGCCTGGCTGATGCTCGGTGTTATGAGCACGATGTCGTCAGCGAAACGAAGATGGTGCAGCTGCTGGCCGTCGACCTTCACTCCCATGTCTTCCCGTTCTAGTTCGCGCATGACGTTTTCGAGGGTGGCGCTGAAGAGCTTCGGGGATATGGTATCCCCTTGCCGAACCCCTCTCCTTACGTCGATGACGACGTCGTTGTAGAATGGAGAGATCTTGGTCGTGAATCCACTGTACAGCTCTCGAAGGACTCTGATGTACTGAGTAGGAACGCCCTGAGTGAGCAGGGCTTCGTGGACCGCTTCAGTCTCGACGGAGTCGAATGCCTTCTTCAGGTCGATGAACGTAAGGCACAGCGGCAGCTTATACTGTCGCGACACTTCGATGAGCTTCGTAATGGTGTGTATGTGGTCGATCGTGCTGAATCCTCTCCGAAATCCTGCTTGCTTGCATGGCTGTCCTTCGTCCAGCGTTCTGCTAATCCTATTCAGGATGACTCGAGTGAACAGCTTGTAGACTACGGACAGCAGGCAAATCGGGCGATAGTTGCCAATGTCGTGACGTCTCCCTTCTTGTACAGCAGGACGGTCTTGCTGGTCTTCCACTGAGATGGAACCTTGCACTCCGACAGGTATCGTGTGAAGAGCCGCGCCAGGGTGTTGATGAGCGCTGGCGGGAGGTTCTTCAGGTGTTCGGGTCTGATCCTGTCAGGGCCGGGTGCTGTACGTTTCTTCACCGACGAGATGGCGTGTCGGATCTCGGAAGGGAGAACAGAGGGAACGACGTATCCATCCTGCGGAAGATGGCATGGGGGCAGGTGGACGTGGCTATCGAAGAGATCGGAGTAGAAGTCGTGGATGATCTTCTCCATGGTCCTTCTGGAAGAGGTGACGGTTCCGTCAGGACGTTGGAGAGCGGTCATCTTGGTCTTGAAGTTGTCGAAGTTTCGGCGGGCATTGCGGATGCTCAACCCTGCCTCTGCTGCTTCAGCCAACACTTCCGCCCTTCTCTCCTTGAGATCTTCCTTTATCGCCGCTCTGCATAGCTTCGCAAGCTCGGACGTCAGCTGGAAGTTGCCTGACTCTCGTGCTGCTCCACGCTGGCGTATAAGCTCGAGAGTTTCCGGAGACAGGCGTCTCTTGGTGGTCTTCAAGCTCTCGGCTCCCTTAGCACTATCGTGGAGATGGTGCACGAAGCGGTCGTATTCCTCGTCGATGTTGTCCATAACGGCATCTTCCCAAAGGCCGGCAAGAGAGGTGTAAAGGCCCCCACAGAGTTCTGCGGCAGCGCCGCGGCCCTATGCTTAACCATAGGGCAGAGACGCAGAGCTCGCCGGCGGCGGCGTCCCTGCCCTATCCTTAACCATTGCGGCGAGCGGCGTTGCCGCAGAACTCTGAGGGGGCCTTAAAGGTCCCAGTTGATGGTCGTTCTGAGATTCCTCTTCTTGAACTTCGCGGCCTTCTCTCCTTGACGCGAAAAGGGAAATCTCGCGCGAAGGAGGCGGTGGTCCGATCCCGTGTAGAACTTGGGGACAACGGAGACGTCGGTCAGGCAATACTTGCGATTGAAGATGATGTGGTCGATCTCGTTGTGGAACTGGCCACCGGGGGATTCCCAGGTCCATCGTAGGGAGGGAGGCTTCTGGAACTGCGAGTTTCCATGGATGGTCTTGGTCGACATGATAAACTCAGACAGCCTTTCACCTTGCTCGTTCCACTCCAAACCGTGGGTTCCGATGTGAAGTTCTTCCGGCGACCTTCGCGGTCCGATCTTGGCGTTGAAGTCGCCGACGATCACCTTGTAGAAGGTGTGATCTTCCTTATAGAACTTCTCCAGCTCCACGTAGAAGGCTTCGACCTCTTCGTCGTCGTAGTCGGATGTTGGGGCATACACGACGAATACGGTCAAAGCTGGCACGGAGCACATTGCCTCAGTCGCAGACGTCCGATTCGGGTTGTCAGAGACTCGTACGAATCGATGTTCATGGCCAAGTGCGTGTTGACGAGGACACCAACGCCGCCTACTCCCCTGCTGTCGCATGTTCCGAGGAACAGTTCTTCTCCGGAGTCGTAGGCGGCGTGTAGGGGGTGGTGTATTCTCTTCTCGGTCAGTCCGATGACGTCGTACTTGATCTTCCTGGCTTGCATCATCAGGTCCTCGACGGATGCTTCCGATGCAAGTGTGCGGGCGTTGTAAGTACAGATCGTCATCCTAGTCCTTCTCAATTAGCGCAGCCTGGTTAGGCCCTGAGATTTTAGCAGCCTCTCCGTACTCGTCCTTCCCATCGCTGCAGAAATGGGGGCTCTTTCGGGGTCAGGGGAATGAGGCCCTTTAGTGCTGCTGTTTTTGACTTCCATACAACACGGGTAGCTAGTCAGGCTCTGTCGTGCGGGCGAAGAACTCCGGGCAGCCAGCCAGACTGCCCGAAGGGACGGGGCGAGACTTTTGAGGCGGCCTCGAATCGCCTTACGATGTACTCCCAGTCTACCGAGTGCAAGCTTTCGGCCGAGCCGACACAGTTACAATCCGCGCAGTCACGGACACATCCGCGCACACTGTGCACGAACATGCCGCTCCCACGCACAAGGAACGCGTCGACCCGACACAGCAGGAGCAAGGAGTCCATCCCCTGCATCCCACCTGCGTCTCTGGGCAGTACACGGTCGCATTTGGTTCGCGTTTAATTCCCCTATCCATCACCCGGGGACGCGCCACGTGGCCCTGCGACAAGCGGCCCGAGATCCCTCTTAAGAAGAGAGCCCGAAGGCTCTCTATCGAGGGAGATCCGTGGAGATAAATACCATGAGGTGGATAAAATATACTGTATTTGGTAACAGTTAGTAGAATTGTGAAAGTTGCGAGAAGAATGAAAAGCAATCTGCAAAGAAATCCGAAAAGCAGTGAGCTTGTCTTGATGATGGGTAAAATCAATACTTGTCGATCGTATTCGCGAATGAGGTGACAGTGAGAAACACTTCCAAAATTAGTTAAGAATATGCCAAAGAGGTCGTGCTCGGACAGCATCTAACGGAACCTTCCTCAGCGAGACAAGCATCGTTTAATGGATGCGCGTTATCGCTCCAAACAACAAAACCAGCTTCTTCCAAAATAGAATCTTCATTCGCAAAAACGTTAATAATCCACCTATGGACGCAGAGACCCCACCCCCGGCGTCGATCCTTCGACCCCCTCCCGTCCCGCTATCCACTCGGCCATCCAATCGCTTCCGATACCGTTGCTGCGAATGAATCACTTGAATGTACACTGCAGCTTCGTCTAGGAAATGTAGGAGCTTATCGTATTACTATATTATAACTTTAATTTGAATTCCAAGCCTTTTCTAAGTTATGTTCAGAGCACGACAGAGCCACTCCAGGTGTCACTTTTGCCTTATCAGCCCGCCCAAAAGCGGTATAATTCTTTGCCATTTTCGGACCACCTAATGGCCCATAGCAAAAACGAAACATAGTTCTGTGATCTTCGTCCTATGCCCTACAAGACCATATAGGTCTCGTTGAGAATCTTAGGGAGAAGTTACAGTTTTACAGTTTTACAGTTTATTACATCTGCAAAAGGCAAATGTTAGAAAAAAAGAAAAAACCAACAACAAGGAAGTAATTCAAGAGTACGCAGATAAGCACACAAGAACGAACACCAAATCGGGAAAGGTAGTCGGTATTACTTAATGAATTATCTCAAGAAACGTCATGTCTAAATAATGCTCGGCTAGCAAAGCGCTTGAATTGGTTTATTGATAAAGCATCGGGCATATTTTTCGTGAGCTTTAGATACGCACTTCCTGCTCTATACTTGAAAGTGTTGGCATACAGTCTGGTTTTTGGGCGAGATAAAGTGATTTTTAGTAGACCACCTCTAGTTCGTGAATCAGCTATGGCAAATAACTGCTTCATGTCTACTCCTTTTCTAGTGAGCCTATGGTGTAACAATTTATGAACCATACACACATCGAAAAGTTTACGCCGAGAAACAAGCGATGGAAGTTCTAGAAGTTTGTTTCTTACTACGGCATTTGGAATTCTGTCGTAACTGTATGCTCCAGACCGGGCTAGAAGCTTACGAGTGAAATTATTTTGAACTCTTTCAATGCAGTATATGTCCCTCTTCTTAGAAGGGTTGAATACTGTGACACTAGACTCCACAATTGGACGAACATATGATTTATACACTCGGAGAAGAATTGACTTGTTCTTGGTACAAAGTCCTTTAAAAATATGAAAGGTACGCACAGTTGCGATCTTACATCGAGCTCTGATGTGCTCAGAGAAGTCTAGGTCGCTATTGTAGTAAAAGCCTAGATCTCTAACGGAATTGGTAGGAAGAATTGTAACCCCGTCCACGGTGTAGGAATGAACACGATGAGGTGAATTAGCTGTAAGCTGCATAAAAGTCGTTTTTTCTGCAGAAAGAGGCAACTGCCATTCCTTCGTCCAGTTTACTAAGGAATCAATTGCCAATTGCATTTTATGAGAATCATCTGTTTCCGCAATCGGTTTGTATATTTTCACGTCATCCGCATACATTTTTATCGAAATGCCAAGTTCCTGAACGATCTGTGGTAAGTCACTCGTGTAGATGTTGAAAAGAACAGGTGAAAGGACACCCCCTTGAGGTACTCCACTTACAATGCTCTTCACATCCGACAGCGTATCTCCAATCTTTACTTGAAACGTCCTGTTAGACAGATAGTCAGCAATCCATTTGATGAGAATCGGATGAAACTGTAGTCTTTCTAGTTTGAATAATAATTTTCTGTGGGACACCCGATCAAATGCTTTTGCGAAATCGAAATATACGACGTCACAACTGCATTTGTCATTTATTGCACTCGTCCAGTCGTCAATACATTCAAGCAAGTTGGTTTCCACAGAACGGCCAGGAAAAAATCCATGTTGATGCTCACTGATAATTCTGCGAGTAGAAAGAAAATCGATTATGTGCTCTTTCAGCACCTTTTCAAACAACCTACATAAAATGGAGGTGATGCTTACAGGACGATAATTCTGTGGGTTACAAGCTGGTTGCTTTTTTAAAACAGGCGTTATAAAAGAATGTTTCCAACGTAAGGGAACCTCGCTGTACATCATTGACTGATTGAAAAGATATGCAAGAGGACTACATATAGCATAAGCAATTTTTTGAAAGAAGAACAGCGGCACGAAATCAGGTGTGACAGATGTAGACCTTGGCCATCTTATTAACAGATCATAAAGTTTCGTCCCTTCGAACCAAGGAAAGTCCACCATGGCCTCAATTTTAGGCGAAAACGGCGGCAGCGCTTTGCCATCATCCTTTTGAAAAACTCCTACAAAACTGTTTGCCAACATATTCGCTTTGTCTTTTGCTGTCGTAGCAATAACTCCTTCTTGTTTGAGACATGCACATGATCTGAACAATGAATTTTACTAGTTAAATACTTATAAAACCTTTGTTTATTCCGAGACTCAATTACTTTCTTTTCCAAGTGGGCATTGTATTTCTTAAGACATTTTGAGAATTTGTCTGTATAGGCTCTGTAACTTGACCAGTTATTAGAACGCCTGGCTTCATGAAACAGGCACTCTCGATGAGCTAGCATGTTCTGTAAGTATTTTGGTAAGCGAGTAGACTTGTAAGACGTCACCAACCCCCACGGAACATGGTAATCTATCACATCATGGAGCACCGCTATAAAAAGCTCGTATTTTTCATTTATAGACTTCTTAGATTCAAACATGTCTATCCAACGGACTTGAGACAGACATGCGTTAACATCATCAAAATTACACTTTGAATATAATCTGCGATAGACTGGGATGCTATGAATGTGCGAAGACGCAATGTCGAAAGAAATACTGCAATGATCACTTGCACCTACTGGGCTTGCTACCTTGATATTCTGAATTAATGAGTAATTACTAGAAAACACGAGATCGAGGAAATTAGTTCCTCTTGTAGGTTCCTTTACGTGCTGCGAAAGATTATGACAGTATGCCAATTCTTCCAAGCATGACAGATTAGGCGACGAAGAAGGGTTTCTGTGGTTGAAGTTTGGGATATTGAAATCACCAATGATCACTGTATGTAGCTCGCAAGCTAGTAAATCACTTAAAACCTTACTAAGCTGAGCAGTTTCGGCAGCTGCACATGAGGGTGCCCTATATAAGACTATTAGCCTAAACTTGCTACCTTCATGCATAATGTCCATACAAAGAATTTCATAAGAACTATGAACGGATTCCTTCAGCACTAAAGATGTCGAAAACATTTGGTTCACTAGCAGCATTACACCTCCGCCAGATTTTTGAGGTCTGTCGCATCTATGAATCTCATACTCGTGGGACATATTGCCCAGCATCGAAGAAATACTGTGACTTGGTTTCAGCCACGTTTCAGAAAATGCATATATATCGTAGTGGTTCGAAAGCACCAGCGCAATGTATTCAGAGTTTCTCGAGACAGATCTCACGTTAGCATAAAAACAACTCAAAAAGCTTGAGTAATACCGACTACCTAGTTTACCTGCGCATTGGAGAGAGCATTAGCCACAAGCACAGGCGCGCTGCTTCGGCCCGGCGAATCCCGAATAGGCGAGCCAGGCGAAGCAGAAGTTCATAAGATAGCGCGACCTTCAACTCTGACAAAGCGCTTCGATAAGAACGTGCTGAATTAACAGATCAATTCGATCAAGGCCAAAATCACGATCATGGAAATGAACCCAAAGAACTTTCCCCACCGTAAGCTGGGGAGACTGATAAAGGCATTGAGCCTTGGCTTTTGTGCCCCTTTGGCGGAAAGTGTGGCCACCACATGCCTGACTCCTGCCCGATAATCGCCACATCGAAGCAGAGAAATGAGGTGGTCACACACAGCGAGAGGTGCCGATGCTGCCTTGAAAGGATGTGTCAGCAGCCATATGTACCCCGCGCCCGCCGATGCTCATACTACGCTCGTATAAGAGGAACGTTCTTCGAAGACGCGGTACCGAACAACGACGGACATATTGTAGCGCTATGTCTGGTGCGCCGGAGTTGAAACGACGAAGCAAACGAAGGATGGAGCGCCAAAGAAGCCTCTTATAGAAAAGGAACACTATCTTCTACTTGCGAAGGTGGAGTGTCGCAAAAGCGACAAGTGATCCATTTTTTATAAAAATGTTGTTTAATTAGCTTATTTTTCTGTCACACGGTAGCTCAAGAGCTTGAAATGCTCATCGGTGCGCTCATCTGTGAGCCGCTCTCAATAAACATAGCCTTATCGCGCACTTCATCAGAAGCCGCGCGCTTCTGTATATGAGCTCCGCCTAAACAACGAGAGAGCATTTTCTACCGCCGCCAACCACTGTCTCACTTGCTCGCATATTTGACTTCCACAATTCCCGGTCACTTTTACTGCAGAATATGATTTTCGTCAATTTCGTGTTATTAGTTCTTAATAAACTGGTTCAGTTACCCAAGTTTGAGACTTGGCGTGTCGTCTTGTATTCAAATGCGTGTCGTGTTGTGGCCTATACTCATGCGAGCCTAGTCGAGACAACGTCTCGCGTGGCAGCAAATTTTTACGAGTAAATTCGGAAGAGTGTGTTCGCTTTCATCGAGAAGTTACCTCTTTCCTCGACAAACACATGCTGAACAGATGGATATGAAGGAGAGGCAGCACCGAGTATCCATTAGGGATGAGCGGATTAACCGTTATCCGTTATCCGGTTTCCGGAGGTTTTGACCTATTCGTTTTGTTTTTCGTTATCCGGAGATTTTGGGCCGGATAACGAACAACAAATTAGCTGAATCTTATCTTTGGACGTGGTGATGGGTGGACTATGTACAGGATCCTTCATGATCGTAAGATGGTAGTCAGAAACAACAGAAGTATTCAAATCTAGAAGGGTTAATTGAAGTTTCCTCATTTGGAAACTGGCTACAAAGTTTTAAAGATATCTAACCTCCAGCCTTCCAAAAGGCCAGCTAAGCGTGAACCATACTTATATAAGGCCTACTTAGCACAACATTGTTCATTCATCTCAAGTCATCTGCTGACCAAGAAGGCATACAAACTGCTGCTAGCAATTGTCAAAAGTGGAGTGGATGAATTTTTTACCGCCGATGTTTCCATCGTATCATTTGTGGTTACGATTGCAGTATGATCGGTTGATTGCAGGCGGTAATGGTACCTTTTCAGCGATATGCTGTCGTGAATTATCAAAAAATACTTCAGTACAGCAATGAATACTAGCAAAAGAAATAGGATTAGTTCAAATACATAGAGTAAGCAAATTCTTCAAAGAAAATTTTAGGGGAGCAATAAACTACTAAACAAACGTATCATCGTGGGTGCTTAAGACATGTTGATTTCTTTTAATTTGTGAGTTTTTTGTGAAACTTACATAGGGACCACCTCCGTTTTGGGGGCTGGGTTGGATATTCTTCCTCTGCTCCAGAAGAGATGGGTCGGATATTCTTTCTCAGATCCAGAAGGTCTGGATGTCATAACTCTTTCGATGTGTGTTTGCCGTACACAATTGCTTGCCGTTACTACCCAAAGGTACCATCGCAGATAATTCCACGTTGAAGTGCCTTGGGATGCTGTCGAGCAGTAAATACAAAAGCGGTTCATAGCATGTGTAGGACAAGATCGTTATGTGAAGTTTGTTTGGCTGGATGTCTCCTGCCTTCTTCTTATTTCCAGAGACATCGCAGGAATTGCTCTTCCAAGGACTATTCTATTTTTCAACTGCACTAATTGAAAAAAAAGAGTTAAGCGCAGAGTAATGCTGATAAAAAAGACAATCCCACCGACCCTTTGGAAGCATGTGAAAGACGGGGATGTTGCTGTGCGTTTTTCTTCCTATGGATGGGCAGAAACCCCCATAGAGCGTCGTTAATGTGGAGACTGCAAAACGTTTAAAAAACGTTACTAAAATGTCTAGAAATGGCTTATAAATTAAAACTGCTTTAAGTTCTGATCTGTTGTTGAAATTAGTGCAATTTAAAACAAGATTTAATTTTTGTTGTTTGTTCGGTATCCGTTTTTCTGTTATCCGGCCATTTTCGGGCAAAATTATCCGTTATCCGTTATCCGGCTTTCAAAATTTCCGATCACCTCTGGTATCCACCTCACGACCTTAATCCACTCGACTTTTTTCTTTGGTGCTGTTTGAAGGACAAAGTCTACAGTCTACCCAAAGCAATTGAGGAGCTAAAGAATGCCATCAAAGAGGAATGACTGCGTGTGCCGTACGACATGTGTGAAAGCGTTTGTGAGTCTGTGAAGCGCCGCTGTGAGAAGTGCCGGCTGGAAAACGGTTATCAGTTTCAACAGATTTAGTATTGTTGATACACCATATAGCTGTCAGTTTGTGTTTACTTATATGTTCATTAACAATGATTGATAGATTCTTTGTTTTCATGTAGTTATTCCAATAAATAAAAAAATAAAGAGATGTTGATGAGATTAAAGCATGTTCTCAACAATCAATCGAGCCCGAAATGTAAAATTTTCGGCAGGTGCATGGCGCAATCTTGGCCATTTGAACGTTGCACTGTGTTCGTCGCTATGTGCTTCCAAACAGGTCTTTAACGCCTCATAAAGCTTGGTTAACAATAATGTTAAACGCCCTCAAACAGTACCCGCATTTTAAAGAACACCCTACATTCTGGCGGCGCGACTGGAGGGGGGGGGGGGCAGTCGTTCGGTACACCGCCGCCCACTTCCCGCCCTGCCCGCGCCGCCCTATGGCCTGAGTTATACTCCCGCGGGAGCATCCGCGGAAGGGCGGGAATCGCGCCGAGACTCCTCACCTGGCCAATCGCCGCGCCTCGCCACGCCCGCCTCCGCCGTGCACCATTGGTCCGCGGACGTTCCGCGGATGCTCCCGCGGGAGTATAACAGATGCCTATCTCGACAAGTTTGCTGCGCGCGAAGCCGTCGTCAGTTGACGTGACGTCGTCCAAAAACCTAAGAGCTGATAGGAGACGATTGGGATGCGCATCTCTGGGAACTCTGAAGTCATTTTCCAGTCGGTTCGGTTATGGAGGCAGCTGAGGAAAGGAGAGCGTCGCTCTTCTCTCTAGATTCTTTAAATTTTTGCCTCAACTAGAGACTATGAGTGATTCCGGTTAGGAGTTCTACATTGAAGGCTTATCCGTAATTGTGCGCAAAACCGGCTCTTTTTCCAAGGATCCGACAATTCTCCTTGTGTTGGAGAACTTTCTTGTGGATGGTCGCGTTGTTGTCACGACATATCTCGCTAAGATGTTGCTGTACTTGTCGGGAAATGCGGACGACGACTTAGTACTGAGCAATGTGGCGAGACCTGAAGAGGGCCCTGGCGCTGCAGCTAAAAACTCTTTTACTCCAAATATGGTGAAGAAGATTCTGACTCTTGTCTCAAGAACGAAGTCAGTTCAGGATAGTGCTGCAAGGCCAAGGGAAGTGATTAGAAATGCGATGCCTTCTTGTGATGGCAGGGACCCGGACATCTTGTTCTCAGCGCGCCCCTCGCCCCGCCCTTTTCTGAGGGTGGTGCATCCAACAACTCTTCGCCGAGGAACTTTTAGAGGGGGTAGAACGACGGGAGGTACACCTGCCCCCTGCTGGAGGGCGTGGCGTCAGGAGGTACAACCGCTGTTCTGCGGACCGGAAACTTTGGTTTGTGTGCCAAAGGTTTCGGAAGGCAGCCGTTAGACTCTCTGTGAAGCCTAGGGGGTTGGTAGCGGGTAAGCAAGGAGGATGAGAGGAAGATGGCACGCCCCCCATCAGGGGGCAGGCGTACCTCCTGACCGTCCCCCTGCATCCGGCCGCTAGCAGAAGTGTGTTTTTAGGTTTAAACATTGAACAAAGCACAAACCAAGCCGTACTCCCATTCTATGGAAATACTACAAGATTTCAAGCAAGACACAATCAATTCTGCGCGAGATGCAGGAATTCAGACGAGTGCGTGGCGCAATCCATGCCACGCTTACGTCAGAAAATTTCTATTTTCTTTCGCTTTCATATGAGCTATTTACGTCTTTCGTAGCTTTCAAGCAGTGCTTACATTTTTTCGGACACCCTGAATATATATCTACCACTATATAATTGAGTTAGCCCTCGCCCTGTAGATGATGAGGCGTATCTCACCCAGGTTAGAAACCTGGCTGAGATACGCCTCATGGAACCAAGCGCAATCTCATGGAACCCCTTGAGACGCCTCTGCGTACCTCGTGCGGGCAACGTTTGCCGTTCAACATGGAATGTTGTCGCAGCAGAGGACGCAGCCTCCTCCTGCTTGACAACGGCGCCTGCGCGCGTTTCTGAGCGCCTGGATCCAGAAGACTGGTCCCTTTTGTCGCACCACAACCGTCTGGAGTCAGAAAAGGAGACACCGTTGTGCTACGACGAGGGATCGCATTCAAAATTGAACATGAGATGCTGCTGCAGCAGAGGAAACACAACCTCCTCCTGCCTGACGCAGCGACATCTGCGCGCGCTTCTGAGAATCTGGTTCCAGAAGAAGGGTCCCCTCCGTCGCGTAACAAGCATCTGGAGTCAAAAGAGGTGACACCGTCGTCGTACGACGAGCGGCCGCATCCAGAATTCAGCATGGGATGCTCCTGCAGTCGAGAAAGCACAACCTCCTCCTACTTGACGCAGCGACATCTGCGCGCGCTTCTGAGAGTCTGGTTCCAGAAGACGGGTCCCCTTCGTCTCACTACAACCGTCTGGAGTCAGAAGAAGCGAAAAGAAAGGAAGCAGAGGTGACATCGTTGTCGTACGACGACCGACCGCATTCAGAAGTCAGCATTATCCCATTTTGAACGGAAAGCTTTACCCGCGCGAGGTACGCCTCTACGTACCTCGCGCGGGCAACGTTTGCCGTTCCACATGTGATGTTGCTGCAGCAGAGGAAGCGCAGCGCTCTCCTGCTTGACTCAGCGGCAACTGCGTGCGTTTCTGAGCATCCTGATTCCGAGTACGTGTCACCGACGTCTACCGTGAGCATGGGAGAACCACTAAGGGTGTGGTGGAGAAGGAAAGTAAGGGGGATCTCTAGGGTGGACCAGGTGAGAGTCCAGGAAGGAAAGGAACAACCTGGAGGAGGGACCAGGACGCGGAAGCCAGCAAGAAGAGACCAGTATGCGGTCAATAGTGAAAACAATGAAGTGGGCAAGGGGTTGGGACCAGGTGGGTGGGGGGGGGGGGGGAAGGCCAGTAAAGGCGGACCAGCAGTTAGATCTAGAAAGAAGAAACGAGTGAGGGGGAAGCTATGATGAAGGGTATCGAAGTGGTGAACGGCTTGATGCCGATAAAGTGCACAGCAGGTCCTAGATGTTAGCGAATTTTAAGTTTGACAAAAACTACTTTCTTTAGGCCAATGCTGCTGCAAAGTTGCGCAAGTGCAAGACACGCCGTTAGGCGTGTCGGACCACTTGTACATATATATTTGTATACTTATATATATATTTATATGCATATTTATTTATATACAATACATATGTATATACATACAGGGTGAACCATAAGTCTTGCCTCAGAAATTTAGGCGTATAACTAGGAACGCACCAAATTTGGTTCAATTTGAGATACTATTTGCCCATAGTTTGTATTTGTAGATTGTGGTGAAACGGTATTATCTATAAGGGGTCACTCCTGGATTGATAAGAGCTCTTAGATCGTGTGGGTAACTTTTCAGCTTGCTTCGCAGCGCCTCTCACGAAATTTCACTTCACATTTATTCCAAAGAAGGTAGATATTGGACAACAGTTTTTTTACACTATATAACTAGAGCAGATGTTCTTTGTTTGACAGAGGGGCGGAGGACCGCTACCACGTCGTTTCCTTTTTGTTGTTAGAATAATCGTCTTACCAGAATAGGCATTCTGCCTTTGAATAACGCGATTGAGTCCCGAAAATATGTTGTTATATTTTTGTGCCCATCGAACATCACATACATTGCTACTTATTTTCAATCTTTTTACTTAAAAACTTAGGGTGTGAGAAGAAATATTTTGAAAAGTCGTGTAAGACACGATTGTCCTGCATAGCCATTGTTTGCATCCAATCATGTTCCAAAGAGGTAGTATTCAACGCACCATTATTTTGATCTTTCTGAGCTCGCTCAGCTTTGAGAAATTTTTGATCAAATGAACAGGTGGCTGAATACCCAGCCTAAGCGATGGGCTCTAAACACGCTTAAAAATTTTTCTTTCCACTCTCTCCTCCTCATAGCTGAGTCTTAGCCTCACTTGTGGGTTGTAGACCATTAATTGTATTAGGCTGTCCGAAAAGTTCTTAGCGTTTTGTGTTACTATTTCTCATTCGTCTATTATTAAGTGAAAATTCACGGTATCTGTACCGACTTGCTAAGAATCGCCGTCGGGAGACCGAGAATACTGAGAAGTTTTTCGGCTTTTCGGTTTTTCAGATATTGGGGATCAATGATGAGAACGGACATCTTCTCATGGACCGCAAGAAAGCATTGAAACGATGGCGTGATTACTTTCAGGAAATCTCTACAGTAGAATTTCCTCATCTAACCATCACTTCAACGGCTCCAATCCACGGTCCTGTCCAGAAGATCACCGTGGAGGAGATTGAAGCGGCTGTAAAGAAGATGAGGCCAGGCAAAGCAACTGGGCCCGATGAAGTGGCAGCTGATTTATGGAAGTCAAGATTTTAGCACTCTGCTGAGTGGTTGGTGAAGCTCTTTAATCAGGTTGTAGCGGAGAAGAAAGCGCCTGGGTGTTGGCGCAAAATTACGACGATTCCGATTTGGAAGAAGGGCAGTCCTGCAGACTGCTCCAATTACCGTTCGTTTCGCTTGCTTTCGCACAGCATGAAGATCTTCGCGCGAATCCGTGAAATTTCGTCCAGCTTTCCAGTAATCAGTGCGGCTTCTTAGCTGGCTGTGGCACCATTGATGCCATACACGCCGCCCGCCTCCTGTTAGAGAAGCATCGCGAGAAACAGAAGCCAGTGCATATCGTCTTCTTCGACTCGGAGAAGGCCTTTGACCTCGTACCGCGGGAAGTGATATAGTACGCCCAGCGACAACATGAAGTTCCTGAAGAGCTCATAGAGTGGATGCGAATGCTATACTCTTGTTCAAAGAGTCGAGTTCAAGCTGCAGCTGGAACCTTGATGGAGTTTCCCATCTCTGTCGGGGTGCACCAGGGTTCTGCGCTTTCTCCACTCTTCTTTGTTGTCGTCATGGATGTCATTACGCGAGATCTTCAGAAGCCCGTCCCTTGGCCGTTGCTATATGCTGATGACGTAATGCTCACTTGCGAAGACAAAGGTGAACTAGAGCGGCAGGTGCAGGCTTGGTGCGACCGCTTGGAGATGTTCGGGTTCAGGCTGAACGTCAAGAATACTGAGTATCTAACGACTGACATAAGGGAGTCCGTCTCCATTAAGATTAATGGCATTGAGCTTGCACGCACTTCGATGTTTAAATACTTGGGATCAGCAATAGCTTCTGATGGCAATCTGATGATTGAAGTGAACTCACGTGTGAGTGCAGCTCGGTCCAAATGGCGTTTGCCGACTGGCGTGCTCTGCGATAAGAAGATAACAGAGCGCTTGAAGTCATAGATCTATATAACCGTCGTCCGGCCTGTAGCGATGTACGGTGCAGAGTGTTGACCTGTGACGAAGAAAGCTGAACGCGCCTCAGCGTCATGGAGACAAAGATGCTGCGCTGGACGGCTGGAGTCACGCGCATGGACCGCATCCGAAACGGTGTCATTCGGCAGAAGTAGAGGGCGCCCGAAGCAGCGCTGGTGTGATGCGTTACATATGGACTTGGAGGTTGCTGGTGTCCACCCTCATCCAGCGTTGGATCGGAAAAGGTGGCGTCATGACACAAGAATAGCGGACCCCTCCACGAAGCGGGACAAACGCTGAAGAAGAAGAAAAGAATTATTAGGTGAAAATGCAACTTGCATTGTGCATTAATGCTGCTTTCTGTTCGGAATTGCTCTATCTCACTAAATAATTTATGTTTTTCCACGTTGTTTCATAATTCTTTTCTTGAAGGGCTCATTGAAGTATGACGATGGAGCAATTCTGAACATTTTATTTTAACTTCAAAGTGGGAGAAACCGCAGCCGATACGGGTCGACAAATCAATCAACTGTGAGGACCTAATAGTGTCGGAGGAAGCACTGTGCGCCAGTGGTTCAGTAAATTTCGGACCGCAGATTTCAGCCTCGAAGATGACCTCTATAGCGGTCGATCTAGAGTAATCCTGAACGACAAGTTGAACAATTCGGTAGAAACTGAACCTTTCCAAACAGTTCGCAGGATCGCAGAAGAGCTAGGCGTCAGTAAACCTGCTGTTGCGGATACTTTGAAACGCCTCGGGAAGGTGAAAAAGCTTGAAAAGTGGTACGCCACGAGTTGAGTGAGCGGCAAAAATTCTCACGTTTCGATATTTGTTTACCTCTACTTCTACGCAACAAAACTTACCAGTATTTGGATCGTGTCATCACTTGTGATGAAAAGTGGATTATGTATGATAACATGAAACATTCCAGACAGTGGTTGGACGCCCTAGGGAACCCCCTAGGCATTTTCCAAAGGCCAACATCTACCAAAAAGGGTAATGGTCACTGTATGGTGGTCAGCTGCTGGTAAGAGAATCGACGAAACGCACCGAAAATTGCGTCAAAACTTCAGCCAGCATTGGTCAACAGAAGAGGCTCGATTCTTCTGCGCGATAACGCCCGCCTACACGTTTCACAAATCACTATTTGAAAATTGAACAAAATAAGGGCTGAAGTTCTACCTCACACGCCATATTCTCCAAACCTCTCACCAACCGACTACCACCTTTTCGAACAGTTTGAGAATTTCATGGCTGGTAAAACCTTCACCAATTAGGACCAGACCAAAACAGCTTTCGTGGATGTTTTCAAATCTCTACCACCTGATTTTTTCGCTGATGGAATATGTCGACAGCAGCCCCGTTGACAAATGTGTGCAGATTCGAAAGGTGCTTATTTCGACTAAATTCGATAAGATTTGAGAAAGTTATAGTGGCTAAAGGTGGAGCACTCAAGACGCTGAAAACTTTCCGTATAACCTAATATATTTTTAACGAGGTCTCTGCTCCTTTCAGAACATTGCTTGGTTGCGGACAGAGACAGAGATCACTAGATGTTACTGTTACACGGTAGTGATGCGTGCACAAAGAAGCCCTAAGAGCGACGCAGGCGACGCGTCTTCTAAACCCGAACGTCCTGTGCACCACATCGGTGAAGCGTCTACTCAGTACGTCGTCTTTTGCGCATCGCCGGTCACACTCGTCCAAACGGGGCGTCTTTTGCTCGTCTGTGACACGTCCTCTAAGAGCGAGCCTACTCTGCACAGCGTCAGTGAAGCGTTGTCTGAACCCGGACGCTTGTTACACGACATCGCTGATGCGTCTTCCCACCCCGGCCTCTTTTGCGTAACGCCATTGACACGTATTCTAAGAGCGAGCCTACTCTGCACAGCGTCAGTGATACGCACCTCTTCTAAACTCAACGGCATGTGCAAAACACCCGTGATACGTCTTCTCATCTCGAACATCCTTTGCACAACGTCAATGACACGCCGACCAAACGTAGACGCCCTTTGCGCAGCTTAGTTGACACGTATTCAAAACCCAACGACATGTGCAATAACCCATGACACGCCTTCTCATCTCGAACATCCTTTGCACAACGTCAATGACACATCGTCTAAACGTGGACGGCCTTTGCGTAGCTTAGTTGACACGTCTTCTCAACCCGAACATCCTTTACACAAGGTTATTCACATGTCGTCTTCGATCGGGTGCTAGCTACATGACATAGTTGAAGCGTCTTCTCAACTCGAACATCCTTTACACAACGATGATGTGACATGTCGCCTATACCCGATTGCTTGTTGTACGACATTGGTGAAGCGTATTCCCAACCCGGACGTCCTTTTCTCAACGTCGTAGACAGGTCTTCTGCACTCGAGCACTGTTGTAGTGTAATGCTGTATTAGTGTATTGCTGCTGTAGTATATTGCTGTTGTAGTGTATTGCGTATTTCGTAATGTTAAACGGAATTGAGTAAACTTGCGCAAAGTACGACATGCGGAAGGTTGACTACCCATGCTTTTTGTGTTGTACAGTTTCGTTCTCCAATAAACCGTTCGTGCTCTCCGACGTCTACAGCGACCTCCACAACAACTGGCGATCAGATCGACGACTTCAACTACTTGAGGACCACGACGCATTGATGGATGTTGAGATGCTACGCACCATCCTGGAAGAGCAGGATAAGCAACAACAGGCGATGTTCACACGGACAGTCGGCGAGATCATGACTTCAATCCATCAGCTGATGACCAACACGCGACCTGCTGCACAAACATCGCCAGCAGAATTCGTCGTAAATTCGCTGTCGACAAGGATTCCGCAGTTCGCCTATGATCCGGACAACGGTTGTACGTTCGACGTATGGTACAACCGGTACGAGGACATCATTTCAGTTGATGGAGCACCACTCGAGGACGCCGCCAAGGCGAGACAAATCGTTTTAAAGCTCGACGCCACAACCTACGCCCGTTTCACAAACCATGTGCTACCGCGCAAAGCCTCCGAAATCTCGTTGGAGGACACTGTGAAAACGCTCAAGGAGTTGTTCGGACACACAACTTCAATCTTCGCTCGGCGCTATGCATACCTGCGAACTCAACACAATGGCGAAACTCTACAGGACTACACTGGTCTGGTCAATCGACGACACGAGATGGCCGAATTGAACAACGTCACTCCCGAGCAGATGAAATGCCTCGTCTGGATCTGTGGACTTTCTGCCTCCGAGGATGCTGACATCCGAGCACGTGCCTTAGCAAAATGGAGGACAACCCATAGACGACGCTGAAGGAACTCTATTCTGAAATTCAACGCTTTCTCGACATTCGCCAGGACGTGACCATGCTCGGAGAAACGCAGTCGACTTCACATAACGTCAACGCCGTCAAGTCGGAAACAAACCAGAAGGAGCCGCCATCACCATGCTTCCGATGTGGAGGACAACACTGCTCAAAGGAGTGCAGCTTCATTCGGAAGAAATGCTTCGAGTGCAAGGTCGTTGGGCACAAGAAAGGCTTCTGCAGTAATTTCGGGCGGAGGAAGAAGCCAATGAGGAGACGCAAAGCTGCTAACAACGTGGTCGCCGCCTATACATCAAGCCACGGATATCCAGCAAATCGAATCTTTCGCGATGTGTGCATCAATGGACGGAAGGTGCGCATGCGACTCGACACGGGGGCCGATGTCACCCTGCTGAGCAACGCTGACTGGATCGCTATGGGTCGGCCGAAACTGCTTCCCTCAGACATTATATTGAGGTGCGCAAATAACAACGACTCGTCGTTCGTGGACAATTACAGTGCCGTTTCAATATCGGTGAGAAACAAGGAGAGGGACCCTGCTATGTCGCCGACACACCTTCATTGCTGGGACTCGGTTGCATCTCGCAGCATCAACCGCTTCTGCAACAACTCGCGGAAGGATCCGTCAATAACATCTTAACTTCTACACTCAGTACATTGCGATCTTCACTCATTGCACAACTGCGACGACAATTTGCAGACGTTTTTGCGCCTGGACTGGGACGTTGTACCAAGTCGAAAGTTAAGCTAATGCTTACTCCAGACGCAAAACCAGTATTTCGCAAAGCTCGCCCTGTTCCATATGCACATCTACCAAGGATTTCACAGGAAATCGACCGTTTGGTAGCAACCGGCGTACTCCCGCCTGTCGACTACTCTGAATGGGCACCACCCATCGTGGCCGTGCAGAAGAAAAATGAAACAATCAGACTTTGCGCTGACTACTCCACAGGATTGAATGATGCTCTCGAGCAGCACCAGCATCCACTGCCGACACCGGACGACATTTTTGCGAAGCTGAATGGAGGTCGGTACTTCACGCAGCTGGCAATTGGAGCTTGATGCGGAATCTAACCGCTGCTGACGATAAACACGCATCGTGGACTTTTTCGAATCAACCGTCTACCTTTCGGAGCGAAACCCGAACCCGGCATCTTTCAACAACAAATGGACGCACTTGTGGCTGGACTGGATGGAACCGCTGCCTACCTCGACGATATATTGGTCACTGGAAGAAGCATCGACGAACACAACACTCGACTCAAGGAGGTGTTTTAAGGGATCCAGGACTATGGATTTCACGTTCGTCTGGAAAAGTGTTCCTTCGTGAAGTCGGAAGTCAAATATCTTGGCTTCATTATCTCTGCTGATGGACGTCGCCCCTCACTCGAAAGAGTGGATGCCATCTGCAAGATGCCACATCCGAAGAACGTCAGTCAGCTACGCGCCTTTCTAGGATTGGTCAATTTTTATGGAACGTTCACGAAGGACGTGAAGGACGTGCACAACCTACGCGCTCCCTTGGACACTCTCACACGCAAGGACGCAATCTTCACATGGTCACCAGAGTGCCAGTCTTCCTTCAACCAAATAAAGGCGATACTCAAGTCAGATCTTCTCCTGACACACTTCGATCCAAAACTTCCGACGGTAGTCGCCGCAGAAGCTTCTGACCATGGGATTGGAGCTGTTTTGTCGCACCGTTTCCTGGACGGATCTGAAAAGGCTGTTTATCATGCAAGCCGTCGCTTAACTCCTACTCAGAGGAACTACAGCCAAATCGAGAAGGAACTTCACGCTGAGGACTGACCACAAACCATTGCTTTCAATGTTCGGATCTAAGAAAGGAATACCTGTGTACATCGCCAATCGTCTTCAGCGCTGGGCAACGATACTACTCAACTACAACTTCACGATTGAGTACGTCAACACCAAGGAGTTCGGACAAGTTGACTCTCTCTAGCGCCTAATCGCCTCGCAGTCACCTGAGGCGGAAGACCGTTTAATTGCCGCTGTGGATGTCGATGTCATCGCCGAACTTTCTGAAAACTGCTTCCGACTTCCCGTTTCGACAGAAGCCATCCGGACTGCAACAGAGGCGGACAGTGTGATCAAGCAAGTAATCGGATGCACTAGATCCGGACGTTGGCCGAAAGTGAATCATGACTCTCCACTGTGGAGCTACTACAACCGACGAGACTCTCTTTCAACGGTCAATGGTTGTTTAAGACTGCAAATCGAATTGTGATCCCGAAGCCTCTTCAACATCGAGTTCTGTCTTCACTTCATAAAGCTCACTCTGGACAGACACGAATGAAGATGCTTGCTCGCTCTTACGTCTTTTGGCCTTCAATGGACGCCGACATGGAAGAGATGGTTAGGAACTGCAACAACTGCGTCACAGCTTCCAAGGGCCCCATCAAATCTGTACTGTTTTACTGGCCGAAGCCGACATCTCCGTGGACTAGAGTACATGCCGACTTCGCAGGACCACTTGATGGGAAGTACTCCCTGGTCATTGTTGACGCATTCTCGAAATGGCCTGAGATTATCTCAATGAGCTGTATCTCATCGACTGCCACCACCAACACTTTGAGGACAGTATTTGCTCAATTCGGCAACCCACAGACTCTCGATACGGACAATGGGACACAGTTCACGTCGGAATCATTCTTGGATTTCTGCATATCGCGAGGAAAAACCTACGTTCGCACATCGCCGTTCCACTCCCAAAGCAATGGACAAGCCGAACGATTTGTCGACACTTTCAAGCGAGGATTGTCGAAGTTAAAAGGGAAGGAACCGACAGGTGAGGCTCTGCAAACTTTCCTGATGGCATACCGTTCGACTCCATGCCCATCTGTACCCAATCACCTGACGCCTGCAGAGAACTTCCTCGCACGCCGAATAAGAACGGAGCTCGACCTTACGACTCCGAGTGTAGACGATGGACGCCGCGACAACAAGATGGAAGCACAGTTCAATCGCCATCATGGGGCACGACTCCATTCTTTCGAAGTGCACGACGCTATCTTTGCTAAAGACTATCGAGGAAAGAAGCACACCTGGACTCCTGGCATTATCTTGAGAAGAATCGGCAATGCTACCTACACTGTTCGTTGCGGAAACTACGTGTGGACTCGACACGTGAACCAGCTCTAGCCAAGGACTATCGCTTCAGCAGCAAACCGGCTTCTAGACGCGTTCGATCTACCACTGTTCAACAATCGAAATGAGGACGAATGTTCGACATCGAGCGCTCCGACAACCACGACACTGCCACGACGATCGCAACGCCATAGACGGCCGCCATGTCATCTTCAGTTGGATCCACGTCAGAAAAGATACCTCTGATATCTTAAAAGGGGAGGTGTTGTAGTGTAACGCTGTATTAGTGTATTGCTGCTGTAGTATATTGCTGTTGTAGTGTATTGCGTATTTCGTAATGTTAAACGGCATTGAGTAAGCCCGCGCAATGTACGACACGAGAAAGGTTGACTACCCATGCTTTTTGTGTTTCCGCTCTCCAATAAACCGTTCGTGCTCTCCGGCGTCTACAGCGACCCCCACAACAAACACCACGTGCAGGATACACCCTGACACGTGTTCTGACCTCGACGCCATCTGCACGACACCCGTCACACGCCTTCTCATTTCGAACATCCTTTGCACAACGTCAATGACACGTCGTTTGAACGCGGACGCCTTTTGCATAGCTTAGTTGACACGAATTCCCAACCGCAACATCATTTACACAAGGTTATTCACATGTCGTCTTCGATCGGGTGCTAGAGCAACATGACATAGTTGAAGCGTCTTCTCAACTCGAACATCCTTTACACAACGATGATGTGATATGTAGCCTATACCAGACTGCTTGTTGCATGACATTGGTGAAGCGTATTTGCAACCCGAACATCCTTTACACAAGGTTACTCACATGTCGTCTTCGATCGGGTGCTTCCAACCTGACACAGTAGACGCGTCTTCTAAACCCGGACGTCTTTTGCCCAACGTCGTAGACAGGTCTTCTGCACTCGAACACCACGTGCAGGATATACCCCTCACACGTGTTCTGACCTCGATGTCATCTGCACGACACCCGTCACACGCCTTCTCATCTCGAACATCCTTTCCACAAGGTCAATCACACGTCGTCTGAACGTGGACGCCCTTTGCGTAGCTTAGTCGACACGCCTTCTCAACCAGAACATCCTTTGCTAAAGGTTATTCTCATGTCGTCTTCGATCGGGTGCTTGCTACATGACATAGTTGAAGCGTCTTCTCAACTCGAACATCCTTTACACAACGATGATGTGACATGTCGCCTATACCCGATAGCATGTTGCACGACATTGGTGAAGCGTATTCGCAACCCGGAGGTCCTTTTCTCAACGTCGTAGACAGGTCTTCTGCACTCGAACACCACGTGCAGGATACACCCCTGACACGTGTTCTGACCTCGACGCCATCTGCACGACACCCTTCACACGCCTTCTCTTCTCGAACATCCTTTGCACAACGTCAACGACACATAGTTTGAACGTGGACGCCCTTTGCGTAGCTTAGTTGACACGCCTTCTCAACCCGAACATCCTTTATACAAGGTCATTCACATGTCGTAACCACCCGATCGAAGACGCACCCGATCGAAGACGACGTGTGAATGACCTTGTGTAAAGGACGTCCGGGTTGAGAAGACGCTTCAACTGTGTCACGTTGGAAGCACCCGATCGAATACGACATGTAAATGACCTTGTGCAAATGATGTTTCGGTTGAGAAGGCGTGCCAACTAAGCTACGCAAAGGGCGTCCACGTTCAAACGATGTGTCATTGACGTTGTGCAAAGGATGTTCGAGATAAGAAGGCGTGTCACGGGTGTCGTGCAGATGGCGCCGAGGTCAGAACACGTGTCAGGCGTGTATCCTGCACGTAGTGTTCGAGGGCAGAAGAAAAATGTACGACGCTGAGAAAAGGACCTCCGAGTTGCGAATACGCTTCACCAATGTCGTGCAACAAGCTATAGGGTATAGGCGACATGTCACATCATCGTTGTGTAAAGGATGTTCGAGTTGAGAAGACGCTTCAACTATGTCATGTAGCAAGCACCCGATCGAAGACGACGTGTGAATGACCTTGTGTAAAGGATGTTCGGGTTGAGAAGGCGTGTCTACTAAGCTACGCAAAGGGCGTCCACGTTCAAACGACGCGTGACTGACCTTGTTTAAAGGATGTTCGGGTTGAGAATGCGTGTCATGGGTGTCGTGCAGATGGCGTCGAGGTAAGAAGACGTGTCAGGGGTGTATCCTGCACGTGGTGTTCGAGTGCAGAAGAGCTGTCTACGACGTTGAGAAAATGACCTCCGGGTTGCGAGTATGCTTCACCAATGCCGTGCAACAATCAATGTCACATCATCGTTGTCTAAAGGACGTCCGGGTTGAGAAGACGCTTCAACTGTGTCACGTTGGAAGCACCCGATTGAAGACGACATGTGAATGACCTTGTGTAAAGATGTTCGGGTTGAGAAGGCATGTCAACTAAGCTACGCAAAGGGCGTCCACGTTCAAACGATGTGTCATTAACGTTGTGCAAAGGATGTTCGAGATAAGAAGGCGTGTCACGGGTGTCGTGCAGATGGCGCCGAGGTCAGAACACGTGTCAGGGGTGTATCCTGCACGTGGTGTTCGAGTGCAGAATACCTGTCTATGACGTTGAGAAAATGACCTCCGGGTTGCGAATACGCTTCACCAATGCCGTGCAGCAAGCTATAGGGTATACGCGACATGTCACATCATCGTTGTGTAAAGGATGTTCGAGTTGAGAAGACGCTTCAACTCTGTCACGATGGAAGCACCCGATTGAAGACGACGTGTGAATAACTTTGTGTAAAGGATGTTCGGTCTGAGAAGGCATGTCAACTAAGCTACGCAAAGGGCGTCCACGTTCAAACGATGTGTCATTAACGTTGTGCAAAGGATGTTCGAGATAAGAAGGCGTGTCACGGGTGTCGTGCAGATGGCGCCGAAGTCAGAACACGTGTCAGGGGTGTATCCTGCACGTGGTGTTCGAGTGCAGAATACCTGTCTATGACGTTGAGAAAATGACCTCCGGGTTGCGAATACGCTTCACCAATGCCGTGCAGCAAGCTATAGGGTATACGCGACATGTCACATCATCGTTGTGTAAAGGATGTTCGAGTTGAGAAGACGCTTCAACTCTGTCACGATGGAAGCACCCGATTGAAGACGACATGTGAATGACCTTGTGTAAAGATGTTCGGGTTGAGAAGGCATGTCAACTAAGCTACGCAAAGGGCGTCCACGTTCAAACGATGTGTCATTAACGTTGTGCAAAGGATGTTCGAGATAAGAAGGCGTGTCATGGGTGTCGTGCAGATGGCGCCGAGGTCAGAACACGTGTCAGGGGTGTATCCTGCACGTGGTGTTCGAGTGCAGAATACCTGTCTATGACGTTGAGAAAATGACCTCCGGGTTGCGAATACGCTTCACCAATGCCGTGCAGCAAGCTATAGGGTATACGCGACATGTCACATCATCGTTGTGTAAAGGATGTTCGAGTTGAGAAGACGCTTCAACTCTGTCACGATGGAAGCACCCGATTGAAGACGACGTGTGAATAACTTTGTGTAAAGGATGTTCGGTCTGAGAAGGCATGTCAACTAAGCTACGCAAAGGGCGTCCACGTTCAAACGATGTGTGACTGACCTTGTTTAAAGGATGTTCGGGTTGAGAATGCGTGCCACGAGTGTCGTGCAGATGAAGTTCGAAGTCAGAACACGTGTCAGGGGTGTATCCTGCACGTGGTGTTCGAGTGCAGAATACCTGTCTATGACGTTGAGAAAATGACCTCCGGGTTGCGAATACGCTTCACCAATGCCGTGCAGCAAGCTATAGGGTATACGCGACATGTCACATCATCGTTGTGTAAAGGATCTTCGAGTTGAGAAGACGCTTCAACTCTGTCACGATGGAAGCACCCGATTGAAGACGACATGTGAATGACCTTGTTTAAAGGATGTTCGGGTTGAGAATGCGTGCCACGAGTGTCGTGCAGATGAAGTTCGAAGTCAGAACACGTGTCAGGGGTGTATCCTGCACGTGGTGTTCGAGTGCAGAAGAGCTGCCTACGACGTTGAGAAAATGACCTCCGGGTTGCGAGTATGCTTCACCAATGCCGTGCAACAATCAATGTCACATCATCGTTGTCTAAAGGACGTCCGGGTTGAGAAGACGCTTCAACTGTGTCACGTTGGAAGCACCCGATTGAAGACGACATGTGAATGACCTTGTGTAAAGATGTTCGGGTTGAGAAGGCATGTCAACTAAGCTACGCAAAGGGCGTCCACGTTCAAACGATGTGTCATTAACGTTGTGCAAAGGATGTTCGAGATAAGAAGGCGTGTCACGGGTGTCGTGCAGATGGCGCCGAGGTCAGAACACGTGTCAGGGGTGTATCCTGCACGTGGTGTTCGAGTGCAGAATACCTGTCTATGACGTTGAGAAAATGACCTCCGGGTTGCGAATACGCTTCACCAATGCCGTGCAGCAAGCTATAGGGTATACGCGACATGTCACATCATCGTTGTGTAAAGGATGTTCGAGTTGAGAAGACGCTTCAACTCTGTCACGATGGAAGCACCCGATTGAAGACGACGTGTGAATAACTTTGTGTAAAGGATGTTCGGTCTGAGAAGGCATGTCAACTAAGCTACGCAAAGGGCGTCCACGTTCAAACGATGTGTCATTAACGTTGTGCAAAGGATGTTCGAGATAAGAAGGCGTGTCACGGGTGTCGTGCAGATGGCGCCGAGGTCAGAACACGTGTCAGGGGTGTATCCTGCACGTGGTGTTCGAGTGCAGAATACCTGTCTATGACGTTGAGAAAATGACCTCCGGGTTGCGAATACGCTTCACCAATGCCGTGCAGCAAGCTATAGGGTATACGCGACATGTCACATCATCGTTGTGTAAAGGATGTTCGAGTTGAGAAGACGCTTCAACTCTGTCACGATGGAAGCACCCGATTGAAGACGACATGTGAATGACCTTGTGTAAAGATGTTCGGGTTGAGAAGGCATGTCAACTAAGCTACGCAAAGGGCGTCCACGTTCAAACGATGTGTCATTAACGTTGTGCAAAGGATGTTCGAGATAAGAAGGCGTGTCACGGGTGTCGTGCAGATGGCGCCGAGGTCAGAACACGTGTCAGGGGTGTATCCTGCACGTGGTGTTCGAGTGCAGAATACCTGTCTATGACGTTGAGAAAATGACCTCCGGGTTGCGAATACGCTTCACCAATGCCGTGCAGCAAGCTATAGGGTATACGCGACATGTCACATCATCGTTGTGTAAAGGATGTTCGAGTTGAGAAGACGCTTCAACTCTGTCACGATGGAAGCACCCGATTGAAGACGACGTGTGAATAACTTTGTGTAAAGGATGTTCGGTCTGAGAAGGCATGTCAACTAAGCTACGCAAAGGGCGTCCACGTTCAAACGATGTGTGACTGACCTTGTTTAAAGGATGTTCGGGTTGAGAATGCGTGCCACGAGTGTCGTGCAGATGAAGTTCGAAGTCAGAACACGTGTCAGGGGTGTATCCTGCACGTGGTGTTCGAGTGCAGAAGAGCTGTCTACGACGTTGAGAAAATGACCTCCGGGTTGCGAGTATGCTTCACCAATGCCGTGCAACAATCAATGTCACATCATCGTTGTCTAAAGGACGTCCGGGTTGAGAAGACGCTTCAACTGTGTCACGTTGGAAGCACCCGATTGAAGACGACATGTGAATGACCTTGTGTAAAGATGTTCGGGTTGAGAAGGCATGTCAACTAAGCTACGCAAAGGGCGTCCACGTTCAAACGATGTGTCATTAACGTTGTGCAAAGGATGTTCGAGATAAGAAGGCGTGTCACGGGTGTCGTGCAGATGGCGCCGAGGTCAGAACACGTGTCAGGGGTGTATCCTGCACGTGGTGTTCGAGTGCAGAATACCTGTCTATGACGTTGAGAAAATGACCTCCGGGTTGCGAATACGCTTCACCAATGCCGTGCAGCAAGCTATAGGGTATACGCGACATGTCACATCATCGTTGTGTAAAGGATGTTCGAGTTGAGAAGACGCTTCAACTCTGTCACGATGGAAGCACCCGATTGAAGACGACGTGTGAATAACTTTGTGTAAAGGATGTTCGGTCTGAGAAGGCATGTCAACTAAGCTACGCAAAGGGCGTCCACGTTCAAACGATGTGTCATTAACGTTGTGCAAAGGATGTTCGAGATAAGAAGGCGTGTCACGGGTGTCGTGCAGATGGCGCCGAGGTCAGAACACGTGTCAGGGGTGTATCCTGCACGTGGTGTTCGAGTGCAGAATACCTGTCTATGACGTTGAGAAAATGACCTCCGGGTTGCGAATACGCTTCACCAATGCCGTGCAGCAAGCTATAGGGTATACGCGACATGTCACATCATCGTTGTGTAAAGGATCTTCGAGTTGAGAAGACGCTTCAACTCTGTCACGATGGAAGCACCCGATTGAAGACGACATGTGAATGACCTTGTGTAAAGATGTTCGGGTTGAGAAGGCATGTCAACTAAGCTACGCAAAGGGCGTCCACGTTCAAACGATGTGTCATTAACGTTGTGCAAAGGATGTTCGAGATAAGAAGGCGTGTCACGGGTGTCGTGCAGATGGCGCCGAGGTCAGAACACGTGTCAGGGGTGTATCCTGCACGTGGTGTTCGAGTGCAGAATACCTGTCTATGACGTTGAGAAAATGACCTCCGGGTTGCGAATACGCTTCACCAATGCCGTGCAGCAAGCTATAGGGTATACGCGACATGTCACATCATCGTTGTGTAAAGGATGTTCGAGTTGAGAAGACGCTTCAACTCTGTCACGATGGCAGCACCCGATTGAAGACGACGTGTGAATAACTTTGTGTAAAGGATGTTCGGTCTGAGAAGGCATGTCAACTAAGCTACGCAAAGGGCGTCCACGTTCAAACGATGTGTCATTAACGTTGTGCAAAGGATGTTCGAGATAAGAAGGCGTGCCACGAGTGTCGTGCAGATGAAGTTCGAAGTCAGAACACGTGTCAGGGGTGTATCCTGCACGTGGTGTTCGAGTGCAGAATACCTGTCTATGACGTTGAGAAAATGACCTCCGGGTTGCGAGTATGCTTCACCAATGCCGTGCAACAAGCTATAGGGTATAGGCGACATGTCACATCATCGTTGTGTAAAGGACCTCCGGGTTGCGAATACGCTTCACCAATGCCGTGCAACAAGCAATCGGGTATAGGCGACATGTCACATCATCGTTCTGTAAAGGATGTTCGAGTTGAGAAGACGCTTCAACTGTGTCATGTAGCAAGCACCCGATCGAAGACGACGTGTGAATGACCTTGTGTAAAGGATGTTCGGGTTGAGAAGGCGTGTCACGGGTGTCTTGCAGATGGCGTCGAGGAAAGAACACGTGTCAGGGGTGTATCCTGCACATGGTGTTCGAGTGCAGAATACCTGTCTATGACGTTGAGAAAATGACCTCCGGGTTGCGAATACGCTTCACCAATGCCGTGCAACAAGCAATCGGGTATACGCAACATGTCACATCATCGTTGTGTAAAGGACGTCTGGGTTGAGAAGACGCTTCAACTGTGTCACGTTGGAAGCACCCGATCGAAGACGACATGTGAATAACCTTGTGTAAATTATGTTCGGGTTGAGAAGGCGTGTCTACTAAGCTACGCAAAGGGCGTCCACGTTCAAACGACGTGTGACTGACCTTGTTTAAAGGATGTTCGAGATAAGAAGGCGTGTCACGGGTGTCGTGCAGATGGCGCCGAGGTCAGAACACGTGTCAGGGGTGTATCCTGCACGTGGTGTTCGAGTGCAGAATACCTGTCTATGACGTTGAGAAAATGACCTCCGGGTTGCGAATACGCTTCACCAATGCCGTGCAGCAAGCTATAGGGTATACGCGACATGTCACATCATCGTTGTGTAAAGGGTGTTCGAGTTGAGAAGACGCTTCAACTCTGTCACGATGGAAGCACCCGATTGAAGACGACGTGTGAATAACCTTGTGTAAAGGATGTTCGGTCTGAGAAGGCATGTCAACTAAGCTACGCAAAGGGCGTCCACGTTCAAACGATGTGTCATTAACGTTGTGCAAAGGATGTTCGAGATAAGAAGGCGTGCCGCGAGTGTCGTGCAGATGAAGTTCGAAGTCAGAACACGTGTCAGGGGTGTATCCTGCACGTGGTGTTCGAGGGCAGAAGACCAATGTACGACGCTGAGAAAAGCACCTCCGGGTTGCGAGTATGCTTCACCAATGCCGTGCAACAAGCAATCGGGTATACGCAACATGTCACATCATCGTTGTGTAAAGGACCTCCGGGTTGCGAATACGCTTCACCAATGCCGTGCAACAAGCAATCGGGTATAGGCGACATGTCACATCATCGTTCTGTAAAGGATGTTCGAGTTGAGAAGACGCTTCAACTGTGTCATGTAGCAAGCACCCGATCGAAGACGACGTGTGAATGACCTTGTGTAAAGGATGTTCGGGTTGAGAAGGCGTGTCACGGGTGTCTTGCAGATGGCGTCGAGGTAAGAACACGTGTCAGGGGTGTATCCTGCACATGGTGTTCGAGTGCAGAATACCTGTCTATGACGTTGAGAAAATGACCTCCGGGTTGCGAATACGCTTCACCAATGCCGTGCAACAAGCAATCGGGTATACGCAACATGTCACATCATCGTTGTGTAAAGGACGTCTGGGTTGAGAAGACGCTTCAACTGTGTCACGTTGGAAGCACCCGATCGAAGACGACATGTGAATAATCTTGTGTAAATTATGTTCGGGTTGAGAAGGCGTGTCTACTAAGCTACGCAAAGGGCGTCCACGTTCAAAAGACGTGTGACTGACCTTGTTTAAAGGAGGTTCGGGTTGAGAATGCGTGCCACGAGTGTCGTGCAGATGAAGTTCGAAGTCAGAACACGTGTCAGGGGTGTATCCTGCACATGGTGTTCGAGTGCAGAATACCTGTCTATGACGTTGAGAAAATGACCTCCGGGTTGCGAATACGCTTCACCAATGCCGTGCAACAAGCAATCGGGTATACGCAACATGTCACATCATCGTTGTGTAAAGGACGTCTGGGTTGAGAAGACGCTTCAACTGTGTCACGTTGGAAGCACCCGATCGAAGACGACATGTGAATAACCTTGTGTAAATTATGTTCGGGTTGAGAAGGCGTGTCTACTAAGCTACGCAAAGGGCGTCCACGTTCAAAAGACGTGTGACTGACCTTGTTTAAAGGAGGTTCGGGTTGAGAATGCGTGCCACGAGTGTCGTGCAGATGAAGTTCGAAGTCAGAACACGTGTCAGGGGTGTATCCTGCACGTGGTGTTCGAGGGCAGAAGACCAATGTACGACGCTGAGAAAAGGACCTCCGGGTTGCGAGTATGCTTCACCAATGCCGTGCAACAAGCAATCGGGTATACGCAACATGTCACATCATCGTTGTGTAAAGGACGTCCGGGTTGAGAAGACGCTTCAACTGTGTCACGTTGGAAGCACCCGATCGAAGACGACATGTGAATAACCTTGTGTAAATTATGTTCGGGTTGAGAAGGCGTGTCTGCTAAGCTACGCAAAGGGCGTACACGTTCAAACGACGTGTGACTGACCTTGTTTAAAGGATGTTCGGGTTGAGAATGCGTGTCACGGGTGTCTTGCAGATGGCGTCGAGGTAAGAACACGTGTCAGGGGTGTATCCTGCACGTGGTGTTCGAGTGCAGAATACCTGTCTATGACGTTGAGAAAATGACCTCCGGGTTGCGAATACGCTTCACCAATGCCGTGCAACAAGCAACCGGGTATACGGAACATGTCACATCATCGTTGTGTAGAGGACGTCCGGGTTGAGAAGACGCTTCAACTGTGTCACGTTGGAAGCACCCGATCGAAGACGACATGTGAATAACTTTGTGTAAAGGATGTTCAGGTTGAGAAGGCGTGTCTTCTAAGCTACGCAAAGGGCGTCCACGTTCAAACGACGTGTGACTGACCTTGTTTAAAGGATGTTCGGGTTGAGAATGCGTGCCACGAGTGTCGTGCAGATGAAGTTCGAAGTCAGAACACGTGTCAGGGGTGTATCCTGCACGTGGTGTTCGAGTGCAGAAGACCTGTCTACGACGTTGAGAAAATGACCTCCGGGTTGCGAGTATGCTTCACCAATGCCGTGCAACAATCAATCGGGTATAGGCAATATGTCACATCATAGTTGTTTAAAGGAAGTCCGGGTTGAGAAGACGCTTCAACTGTGTCACGTTGGAAGCACCCGATCGAAGACGACGTGTCACTGACGTTGTGCAAAGGATGTTCGAGATGAGAAGGCGTGTGAAGGGTGTCGTGCAGATGGCGTCGAGGTCAGAACACGTGTAAGGGGTGTGTCCTGCACGTGGTGTTCGAGTGCAGAATACCTGTCTATGACGTTGAGAAAATGACCTCCGGGTTGCGAATACGCTTCACCAATGCCGTGCAGCAAGCTATAGGGTATACGCGACATGTCACATCATCGTTGTGTAAAGGGTGTTCGAGTTGAGAAGACGCTTCAACTCTGTCACGATGGAAGCACCCGATTGAAGACGACGTGTGAATAACCTTGTGTAAAGGATGTTCGGTCTGAGAAGGCATGTCAACTAAGCTACGCAAAGGGCGTCCACGTTCAAACGATGTGTCATTAACGTTGTGCAAAGGATGTTCGAGATAAGAAGGCGTGCCGCGAGTGTCGTGCAGATGAAGTTCGAAGTCAGAACACGTGTCAGGGGTGTATCCTGCACGTGGTGTTCGAGGGCAGAAGACCAATGTACGACGCTGAGAAAAGCACCTCCGGGTTGCGAGTATGCTTCACCAATGCCGTGCAACAAGCAATCGGGTATACGCAACATGTCACATCATCGTTGTGTAAAGGACCTCCGGGTTGCGAATACGCTTCACCAATGCCGTGCAACAAGCAATCGGGTATAGGCGACATGTCACATCATCGTTCTGTAAAGGATGTTCGAGTTGAGAAGACGCTTCAACTGTGTCATGTAGCAAGCACCCGATCGAAGACGACGTGTGAATGACCTTGTGTAAAGGATGTTCGGGTTGAGAAGGCGTGTCACGGGTGTCTTGCAGATGGCGTCGAGGTAAGAACACGTGTCAGGGGTGTATCCTGCACATGGTGTTCGAGTGCAGAATACCTGTCTATGACGTTGAGAAAATGACCTCCGGGTTGCGAATACGCTTCACCAATGCCGTGCAACAAGCAATCGGGTATACGCAACATGTCACATCATCGTTGTGTAAAGGACGTCTGGGTTGAGAAGACGCTTCAACTGTGTCACGTTGGAAGCACCCGATCGAAGACGACATGTGAATAATCTTGTGTAAATTATGTTCGGGTTGAGAAGGCGTGTCTACTAAGCTACGCAAAGGGCGTCCACGTTCAAAAGACGTGTGACTGACCTTGTTTAAAGGAGGTTCGGGTTGAGAATGCGTGCCACGAGTGTCGTGCAGATGAAGTTCGAAGTCAGAACACGTGTCAGGGGTGTATCCTGCACATGGTGTTCGAGTGCAGAATACCTGTCTATGACGTTGAGAAAATGACCTCCGGGTTGCGAATACGCTTCACCAATGCCGTGCAACAAGCAATCGGGTATACGCAACATGTCACATCATCGTTGTGTAAAGGACGTCTGGGTTGAGAAGACGCTTCAACTGTGTCACGTTGGAAGCACCCGATCGAAGACGACATGTGAATAACCTTGTGTAAATTATGTTCGGGTTGAGAAGGCGTGTCTACTAAGCTACGCAAAGGGCGTCCACGTTCAAAAGACGTGTGACTGACCTTGTTTAAAGGAGGTTCGGGTTGAGAATGCGTGCCACGAGTGTCGTGCAGATGAAGTTCGAAGTCAGAACACGTGTCAGGGGTGTATCCTGCACGTGGTGTTCGAGGGCAGAAGACCAATGTACGACGCTGAGAAAAGGACCTCCGGGTTGCGAGTATGCTTCACCAATGCCGTGCAACAAGCAATCGGGTATACGCAACATGTCACATCATCGTTGTGTAAAGGACGTCCGGGTTGAGAAGACGCTTCAACTGTGTCACGTTGGAAGCACCCGATCGAAGACGACATGTGAATAACCTTGTGTAAATTATGTTCGGGTTGAGAAGGCGTGTCTGCTAAGCTACGCAAAGGGCGTACACGTTCAAACGACGTGTGACTGACCTTGTTTAAAGGATGTTCGGGTTGAGAATGCGTGTCACGGGTGTCTTGCAGATGGCGTCGAGGTAAGAACACGTGTCAGGGGTGTATCCTGCACGTGGTGTTCGAGTGCAGAATACCTGTCTATGACGTTGAGAAAATGACCTCCGGGTTGCGAATACGCTTCACCAATGCCGTGCAACAAGCAACCGGGTATACGGAACATGTCACATCATCGTTGTGTAGAGGACGTCCGGGTTGAGAAGACGCTTCAACTGTGTCACGTTGGAAGCACCCGATCGAAGACGACATGTGAATAACTTTGTGTAAAGGATGTTCAGGTTGAGAAGGCGTGTCTTCTAAGCTACGCAAAGGGCGTCCACGTTCAAACGACGTGTGACTGACCTTGTTTAAAGGATGTTCGGGTTGAGAATGCGTGCCACGAGTGTCGTGCAGATGAAGTTCGAAGTCAGAACACGTGTCAGGGGTGTATCCTGCACGTGGTGTTCGAGTGCAGAAGACCTGTCTACGACGTTGAGAAAATGACCTCCGGGTTGCGAGTATGCTTCACCAATGCCGTGCAACAATCAATCGGGTATAGGCAATATGTCACATCATAGTTGTTTAAAGGAAGTCCGGGTTGAGAAGACGCTTCAACTGTGTCACGTTGGAAGCACCCGATCGAAGACGACGTGTCACTGACGTTGTGCAAAGGATGTTCGAGATGAGAAGGCGTGTGAAGGGTGTCGTGCAGATGGCGTCGAGGTCAGAACACGTGTAAGGGGTGTGTCCTGCACGTGGTGTTCGAGTGCAGAAGACCTGTCTATGACGTTGAGAAAATGAGCTCCGGGTTGCGAATACGCTTCACCAATGTCGTGCAACAAGCTATCGGGTATAGGCAATATGTCACATCATCGTTGTGTAAAGGATGTTCGAGTTGAGAAGACGCTTCAACTATGTCATGTAGCAAGCACCCGATCGAGGACGACGTGTTAATTACCTTGTGTAAAGGATGTTTTGGTTGAGAAGGAGTGTAACGGGTGTCGTGCAGATGAAGTTCGAAGTCAGAACACGTGTCAGGGGTGTATCCTGCACGTGGTGTTCGAGTGCAGAAGACCTGTCTACGACGTTGAGAAAAGGACCTCCGGGTTGCAAGTATGCTTCACCAATGCCGTGCAGCAAGCAATCGGGTATAGGCAATATGTCACATCATCGTTGTTTAAAGGAAGTCCGGGTTGAGAAGACGCTTCAACTGTGTCACGTTGGAAGCACCCGATCGAAGACGACGTGTCACTGACCTTGTGCAAAGGATGTTCGAGATGAGAAGGCGTGTCAACTAAGCTACGCAAAGGGCGTCCACGTTCAGACGACGTGTGACTGACCTTGTTTAAAGGATGTTCGGGTTGAGAATGCGTGCCACGAGTGTCGTGCAGATGGCGTTCGAAGTCAGACCACGTATCAGGGGTGTATCCTGCACGTGGTGTTCGAGTGCAGAAGACCTGTCTACGACGTTGAGAAAATGACCTCCGGGTTGCGAGTATGCTTCACCAATGCCGTGCAACAAGCAATCGGGTATACGCGACATGTCACATCATCGTTGTGTAAAGGATGTTCGAGTTGAGAAGACGCTTCAACTGTGTCACGTTGGAAGCACCCGATCGAAGACGACGTGTCACTGACGTTGTGCAAAGGATGTTCGAGATGAGAAGGCGTGTCAACTAAGCTACGCAAAGGGCGTCCACGCTCAGACGACGTGTGACTGACCTTGTTTAAAGGATGTTCGGGTTGAGAATGCGTGCCACGAGTGTCGTGCAGATGGCGTCGAGGTCAGAACACGTGTCAGGGGTGTGTCCTGCACGTTGTGTTCGAGTGCAGAAGACCTGTCTACGACGTTGAGAAAATGACCTCCGGGTTGCAAGTATGCTTCACCAATGCCGTGCAAGAAGCAATCGGGTATAGGCAATATGTCACATCATAGTTGTTTAAAGGAAGTCCGGGTTGAGAAGACGCTTCAACTGTGTCACGTTGGAAGCACCCGATCGAAGACGACGTGTCACTGACGTTGTGCAAAGGATGTTCGAGATGAGAAGGCGTGTGAAGGGTGTCGTGCAGATGGCGTCGAGGTAAGAACACGTGTAAGGGGTGTGTCCTGCACGTGGTGTTCGAGTGCAGAAGACCTGTCTACGACGTTGAGAAAATGACCTCCGGGTTGCAAGTATGCTTCACCAATGCCGTGCAACAAGCAATCGGGTATAGGCAATATGTCACATCATCGTTGTGTAAAGGATGTTCGAGTTGAGAAGACGCTTCAACTATGTCATGTAGCAAGCACCCGATTGAAGACGACGTGTGAATAACCTTGTGTAAAGGATGTTAGGGTAGAGAAGGCGTGTCTACTAAGCCACGCAAAGGGCGTCCACATTCAAACGACGTGTCATTGACCTTGTGCAAAGGATGTTCGAGATGAGAAGGCCTGTGATGGGTGTCGTGCAGATGGCGTCGAGGTCAGAACACGTGTCAGGGGTGTGTCCTGCACGTTGTGTTCGAGTGCAGAAGACCTGTCTACGACGTTGAGAAAATGACCTCCGGGTTGCAAGTATGCTTCACCAATGCCGTGCAACAAGCAATCGGGTATAGGCAATATGTCACATCATAGTTGTTTAAAGGAAGTCCGGGTTGAGAAGACGCTTCAACTGCGTCACGTTGGAAGCACCCGATTGAAGACGACATGTGAATGACCTTGTGTAAAGAATGTTCGGGTTGAGAAGGCGTGTCATCTAAGCTACGCAAAGGGCGTCCACGTTCAAACGACATGTGACTGACCTTGTTTAAAGGATGTTCGGGTTGAGAATGCGTGCCACGAGTGTCGTGCAGGTGAAGTTCGAAGTCAGAACACGTGTCAGGGGTGTGTCCTGCACGTGGTGTTCGAGTGCAGAAGACCTGTCTAAGATGTTGAGAAAATGACCTCCGGGTTGCGAGTATGCTTCACCAATGCCGTGCAACAAGCAATCGGGTATACGCGACATGTCACATCATCGTTGTGTAAAGGATGTTCGAGTTGAGAAGACGCTTCAACTGTGTCACGTTGGAAGCACCCGATCGAAGACGACGTGTCACTGACGTTGTGCAAAGGATGTTCGAGATGAGAAGGCGTGTGAAAGGTGTCGTGCAGATGGCGTCGAGGTCAGAACACGTGTCAGGGGTGTATCCTGCACGTGGTGTTCGAGTGCAGAAGACCTGTCTACGACGTTGAGAAAATGACCTCCGGGTTGCAAGTATGCGTCACCAATGCCGTGCAACAAGCAATCGGGTATACGCGACATGTCACATCATCGTTGTGTAAAGGATGTTCGAGTTGAGAAGACGCTTCAACTGTGTCACGTTGGAAGCACCCGATTGAAGACGACATGAGAATGACCTTGTGTAAAGGATGTTAGGGTAGAGAAGGCGTGTCTACTAAGCCACGCAAAGGGCGTCCAAGTTCAAACGACGTGTCACTGACCTTGTGTAAAGGATGTTCGGGTTGAGAATGCGTGCCACGAGTGTCGTGCAGATGGCGTTCGAAGTCAGACCACGTATCAGGGGTGTATCCTGCACGTGGCGTTCGAGTGCAGAAGGCCTGTCTACGACGTTGGGCAAAGGAGGTCCGGGCTGAGAAGACGCTTCAACTGTGTCACGTTGGAAGCACCCGATTGAAGACGACGTGTGACTGACCTTGTTTAAAGGATGTTCGGGTTGAGAAGGCGTGTGAAGGGGGTCGTGCAGATGGCGTCGAGGTCAGAAGACGTGTCAGGGGTGTGTCCTGCACGTGGTGTTCGAGTGCAGAAGACCTGTCTACGATGTTGAGAAAATGACCTCCGGGTTGCGAGTATGCTTCACCAATGCCGTGCAACAAGCAATAGGGTATACGCGACATGTCACATCATCGTTGTGTAAAGGATGTTCGAGTTAGAAGACGCTTCAACTGTGTCACGTTGGAAGCACCCGATCGAAGACGACGTGTCACTGACGTTGTGCAAAGGATGTTCGAGATGAGAAGGCGTGTGAAAGGTGTCGTGCAGATGGCGTCGAGGTCAGAACACGTGTCAGGGGTGTGTCCTGCACGTGGTGTTCGAGTGTAGAAGACCTGTCTACGACGTTGAGAAAATGACCTCCGGTTGCGAATACGCTTCACCAATGTCGTGCAACAAGCAATCGGGTATACGCGACATGTCACATCATCGTTGTGTAAAGGATGTTCGAATTGAGAAGACGCTTCAACTGTGTCACGTTGGAAGCACCCGATTGAAGACGACGTGTGAATAACCTTGTGTAATGGATGTTCGGGTTGAGAAGCCATGTCAACTAAGCTACGCAAAGGGCGTCCACGTTCAAACGATGTGTCATTGACGTTGTGCAAAGGACGTTCCAGATAAGAAGGCGTGTCACGGGTGTCGTGCAGATGGCGCCGAGGTCAGAACACGTGTCAGGGGTGTATCCTGCACGTGGTGTTCGAGTGCAGAAGACCTGTCTACGACGTTGAGAAAATGACCTCCGGGTTGCAAGTATGCGTCACCAATGCCGTGCAACAAGCAATCGGGTATACGCGACATGTCACATCATCGTTATGTAAAGGATGTTCGAGTTGAGAAGACGCTTCAACTGTGTCACGTTGGAAGCACCCGATTGAAGACGACATGAGAATGACCTTGTGTAAAGGATGTTAGGGTAGAGAAGGCGTGTCTACTAAGCCACGCAAAGGGCGTCCAAGTTCAAACGACGTGTCACTGACCTTGTGTAAAGGATGTTCGGGTTGAGAATGCGTGCCACGAGTGTCGTGCAGATGGCGTTCGAAGTCAGACCACGTATCAGGGGTGTATCCTGCACGTGGCGTTCGAGTGCAGAAGGCCTGTCTACGACGTTGGGCAAAGGAGGTCCGGGCTGAGAAGACGCTTCAACTGTGTCACGTTGGAAGCACCCGATTGAAGACGACGTGTGACTGACCTTGTTTAAAGGATGTTCGGGTTGAGAAGGCGTGTGAAGGGGGTCGTGCAGATGGCGTCGAGGTCAGAAGACGTGTCAGGGGTGTGTCCTGCACGTGGTGTTCGAGTGCAGAAGACCTGTCTACGATGTTGAGAAAATGACCTCCGGGTTGCGAGTATGCTTCACCAATGCCGTGCAACAAGCAATAGGGTATACGCGACATGTCACATCATCGTTGTGTAAAGGATGTTCGAGTTAGAAGACGCTTCAACTGTGTCACGTTGGAAGCACCCGATCGAAGACGACGTGTGAATGACCTTGTGTAAAGGATGTTCGGGTTGAGAAGGCGTGTGAAGGGTGTCGTGCAGATGGCGTCGAGGTCAGAACACGTGTCAGCGGTGTGTCCTGCACATGGTGATCGAGTGCAGAAGACCTGTCTACGATGTTGAGAAAATGACCTCCGGGTTGCGAGTATGCTTCACCAATGCCGTGCAACAAGCAATCGGGTATACGCGACATGTCACATCATCGTTGTGTAAAGGATGTTCGAGCTGAGAAGACGCTTCAACTGTGTCACGTTGGAAGCACCCGATTGAAGACGACATGAGAATGACATTGTGTAAAGAACGTTCGGGTTGAGAAGGCGTGTGAACTAAGCTACGCAAAGGGCGTCCACGTTCAGACAACGTGTGACTGACCTTGTTTAAAGGATGTTCGGGTTGAGAATGCGTGCCACGAGTGTCGTGCAGATGAAGTTCGAAGTCAGAACACGTGTCAGGGGTGTATCCTGCACGTGGTGTTCGAGTGCAGAAGACCTGTCTACGACGTTGAGAAAATGACCTCCGGGTTGCGAGTATGCTTCACCAATGCCGTGCAACAAGCAATCGGGTATACGCGACATGTCACATCATCGTTGTGTAAAGGATGTTCGAGTTGAGAAGACGCTTCAACTGTGTCACGTTGGAAGCACCCGATCGAAGACGACGTGTCACTGACGTTGTGTAAAGAATGTTCGGGTTGAGAAGGCGTGTCAACTAAGCTACGGAAAGGGCGTCCACGTTCAGACGACGTGTGACTGACCTTGTTTAAAGGATGTTCGGGTTGAGAAGGCGTGTCACGATTGTCGCGCAGATTGCGTCGAGGTCAGAGCACGTGTCAGGGGTGTGTCCTGCACATGGTGTTCGAGTGCAGAAGACCTGTCTACGATGTTAGAAAATGACCTCCGGGTTGCAAGTATGCTTCACCAATGCCGTGCAACAAGCAATCGGGTATACGCGACATGTCACATCATCGTTGTGTAAAAGATGTTCGAGTTGAGAAGACGCTTCAACTATGTCATGTAGCAAGCACCCGATCGAAGACGACGTGTGAATAACCTTGTGTAAAGGATGTTAGGGTAGAGAAGGCGTGTCTACTAAGCCACGCAAAGGGCGTCCACATTCAAACGACGTGTCATTGACCTTGTGCAAAGGATGTTCGAGATGAGAAGGCGTGTGAAGGGTGTCGTGCAGATGGCGTCGAGGTCAGAACACGTGTAAGGGGTGTGTCCTGCACGTGGTGTTCGAGTGCAGAAGACCTGTCTATGACGTTGAGAAAATGAGCTCCGGGTTGCGAATACGCTTCACCAATGTCGTGCAACAAGCTATCGGGTATAGGCAATATGTCACATCATCGTTGTGTAAAGGATGTTCGAGTTGAGAAGACGCTTCAACTATGTCATGTAGCAAGCACCCGATCGAGGACGACGTGTTAATTACATTGTGTAAAGGATGTTTTGGTTGAGAAGGAGTGTAACGGGTGTCGTGCAGATGAAGTTCGAAGTCAGAACACGTGTCAGGGGTGTATCCTGCACGTGGTGTTCGAGTGCAGAAGACCTGTCTACGACGTTGAGAAAAGGACCTCCGGGTTGCAAGTATGCTTCACCAATGCCGTGCAGCAAGCAATCGGGTATAGGCAATATGTCACATCATCGTTGTTTAAAGGAAGTCCGGGTTGAGAAGACGCTTCAACTGTGTCACGTTGGAAGCACCCGATCGAAGACGACGTGTCACTGACCTTGTGCAAAGGATGTTCGAGATGAGAAGGCGTGTCAACTAAGCTACGCAAAGGGCGTCCACGTTCAGACGACGTGTGACTGACCTTGTTTAAAGGATGTTCGGGTTGAGAATGCGTGCCACGAGTGTCGTGCAGATGGCGTTCGAAGTCAGACCACGTATCAGGGGTGTATCCTGCACGTGGTGTTCGAGTGCAGAAGACCTGTCTACGACGTTGAGAAAATGACCTCCGGGTTGCGAGTATGCTTCACCAATGCCGTGCAACAAGCAATCGGGTATACGCGACATGTCACATCATCGTTGTGTAAAGGATGTTCGAGTTGAGAAGACGCTTCAACTGTGTCACGTTGGAAGCACCCGATCGAAGACGACGTGTCACTGACGTTGTGCAAAGGATGTTCGAGATGAGAAGGCGTGTCAACTAAGCTACGCAAAGGGCGTCCACGCTCAGACGACGTGTGACTGACCTTGTTTAAAGGATGTTCGGGTTGAGAATGCGTGCCACGAGTGTCGTGCAGATGGCGTCGAGGTCAGAACACGTGTCAGGGGTGTGTCCTGCACGTTGTGTTCGAGTGCAGAAGACCTGTCTACGACGTTGAGAAAATGACCTCCGGGTTGCAAGTATGCTTCACCAATGCCGTGCAACAAGCAATCGGGTATAGGCAATATGTCACATCATAGTTGTTTAAAGGAAGTCCGGGTTGAGAAGACGCTTCAACTGTGTCACGTTGGAAGCACCCGATCGAAGACGACGTGTCACTGACGTTGTGCAAAGGATGTTCGAGATGAGAAGGCGTGTGAAGGGTGTCGTGCAGATGGCGTCGAGGTAAGAACACGTGTAAGGGGTGTGTCCTGCACGTGGTGTTCGAGTGCAGAAGACCTGTCTACGACGTTGAGAAAATGACCTCCGGGTTGCAAGTATGCTTCACCAATGCCGTGCAACAAGCAATCGGGTATAGGCAATATGTCACATCATCGTTGTGTAAAGGATGTTCGAGTTGAGAAGACGCTTCAACTATGTCATGTAGCAAGCACCCGATTGAAGACGACGTGTGAATAACCTTGTGTAAAGGATGTTAGGGTAGAGAAGGCGTGTCTACTAAGCCACGCAAAGGGCGTCCACATTCAAACGACGTGTCATTGACCTTGTGCAAAGGATGTTCGAGATGAGAAGGCCTGTGATGGGTGTCGTGCAGATGGCGTCGAGGTCAGAACACGTGTCAGGGGTGTGTCCTGCACGTTGTGTTCGAGTGCAGAAGACCTGTCTACGACGTTGAGAAAATGACCTCCGGGTTGCAAGTATGCTTCACCAATGCCGTGCAACAAGCAATCGGGTATAGGCAATATGTCACATCATAGTTGTTTAAAGGAAGTCCGGGTTGAGAAGACGCTTCAACTGCGTCACGTTGGAAGCACCCGATTGAAGACGACATGTGAATGACCTTGTGTAAAGAATGTTCGGGTTGAGAAGGCGTGTCATCTAAGCTACGCAAAGGGCGTCCACGTTCAAACGACATGTGACTGACCTTGTTTAAAGGATGTTCGGGTTGAGAATGCGTGCCACGAGTGTCGTGCAGGTGAAGTTCGAAGTCAGAACACGTGTCAGGGGTGTGTCCTGCACGTGGTGTTCGAGTGCAGAAGACCTGTCTAAGATGTTGAGAAAATGACCTCCGGGTTGCGAGTATGCTTCACCAATGCCGTGCAACAAGCAATCGGGTATACGCGACATGTCACATCATCGTTGTGTAAAGGATGTTCGAGTTGAGAAGACGCTTCAACTGTGTCACGTTGGAAGCACCCGATCGAAGACGACGTGTCACTGACGTTGTGCAAAGGATGTTCGAGATGAGAAGGCGTGTGAAAGGTGTCGTGCAGATGGCGTCGAGGTCAGAACACGTGTCAGGGGTGTATCCTGCAGGTGGTGTTCGAGTGCAGAGGACCTGTCTACGACGTTGAGAAAATGACCTCCGGGTTGCAAGTATGCGTCACCAATGCCGTGCAGCAAGCAATCGGGTATACGCGACATGTCACATCATCGTTGTGTAAAGGATGTTCGAGTTGAGAAGACGCTTCAACTGTGTCACGTTGGAAGCACCCGATTGAAGACGACATGAGAATGACCTTGTGTAAAGGATGTTAGGGTAGAGAAGGCGTGTCTACTAAGCCACGCAAAGGGCGTCCAAGTTCAAACGACGTGTCACTGACCTTGTGTAAAGGATGTTCGGGTTGAGAATGCGTGCCACGAGTGTCGTGCAGATGGCGTTCGAAGTCAGACCACGTATCAGGGGTGTATCCTGCACGTGGCGTTCGAGTGCAGAAGGCCTGTCTACGACGTTGGGCAAAGGAGGTCCGGGCTGAGAAGACGCTTCAACTGTGTCACGTTGGAAGCACCCGATTGAAGACGACGTGTGACTGACCTTGTTTAAAGGATGTTCGGGTTGAGAAGGCGTGTGAAGGGGGTCGTGCAGATGGCGTCGAGGTCAGAAGACGTGTCAGGGGTGTGTCCTGCACGTGGTGTTCGAGTGCAGAAGACCTGTCTACGATGTTGAGAAAATGACCTCCGGGTTGCGAGTATGCTTCACCAATGCCGTGCAACAAGCAATAGGGTATACGCGACATGTCACATCATCGTTGTGTAAAGGATGTTCGAGTTAGAAGACGCTTCAACTGTGTCACGTTGGAAGCACCCGATCGAAGACGACGTGTCACTGACGTTGTGCAAAGGATGTTCGAGATGAGAAGGCGTGTGAAAGGTGTCGTGCAGATGGCGTCGAGGTCAGAACACGTGTCAGGGGTGTGTCCTGCACGTGGTGTTCGAGTGCAGAAGACCTGTCTACGACGTTGAGAAAATGACCTCCGGTTGCGAATACGCTTCACCAATGTCGTGCAACAAGCAATCGGGTATACGCGACATGTCACATCATCGTTGTGTAAAGGATGTTCGAATTGAGAAGACGCTTCAACTGTGTCACGTTGGAAGCACCCGATTGAAGACGACGTGTGAATAACCTTGTGTAATGGATGTTCGGGTTGAGAAGCCATGTCAACTAAGCTACGCAAAGGGCGTCCACGTTCAAACGATGTGTCATTGACGTTGTGCAAAGGACGTTCCAGATAAGAAGGCGTGTCACGGGTGTCGTGCAGATGGCGCCGAGGTCAGAACACGTGTCAGGGGTGTATCCTGCACGTGGTGTTCGAGTGCAGAAGACCTGTCTACGACGTTGAGAAAATGACCTCCGGGTTGCAAGTATGCGTCACCAATGCCGTGCAACAAGCAATCGGGTATACGCGACATGTCACATCATCGTTATGTAAAGGATGTTCGAGTTGAGAAGACGCTTCAACTGTGTCACGTTGGAAGCACCCGATTGAAGACGACATGAGAATGACCTTGTGTAAAGGATGTTAGGGTAGAGAAGGCGTGTCTACTAAGCCACGCAAAGGGCGTCCAAGTTCAAACGACGTGTCACTGACCTTGTGTAAAGGATGTTCGGGTTGAGAATGCGTGCCACGAGTGTCGTGCAGATGGCGTTCGAAGTCAGACCACGTATCAGGGGTGTATCCTGCACGTGGCGTTCGAGTGCAGAAGGCCTGTCTACGACGTTGGGCAAAGGAGGTCCGGGCTGAGAAGACGCTTCAACTGTGTCACGTTGGAAGCACCCGATTGAAGACGACGTGTGACTGACCTTGTTTAAAGGATGTTCGGGTTGAGAAGGCGTGTGAAGGGGGTCGTGCAGATGGCGTCGAGGTCAGAAGACGTGTCAGGGGTGTGTCCTGCACGTGGTGTTCGAGTGCAGAAGACCTGTCTACGATGTTGAGAAAATGACCTCCGGGTTGCGAGTATGCTTCACCAATGCCGTGCAACAAGCAATAGGGTATACGCGACATGTCACATCATCGTTGTGTAAAGGATGTTCGAGTTAGAAGACGCTTCAACTGTGTCACGTTGGAAGCACCCGATCGAAGACGACGTGTGAATGACCTTGTGTAAAGGATGTTCGGGTTGAGAAGGCGTGTGAAGGGTGTCGTGCAGATGGCGTCGAGGTCAGAACACGTGTCAGCGGTGTGTCCTGCACATGGTGATCGAGTGCAGAAGACCTGTCTACGATGTTGAGAAAATGACCTCCGGGTTGCGAGTATGCTTCACCAATGCCGTGCAACAAGCAATCGGGTATACGCGACATGTCACATCATCGTTGTGTAAAGGATGTTCGAGCTGAGAAGACGCTTCAACTGTGTCACGTTGGAAGCACCCGATTGAAGACGACATGAGAATGACATTGTGTAAAGAACGTTCGGGTTGAGAAGGCGTGTGAACTAAGCTACGCAAAGGGCGTCCACGTTCAGACAACGTGTGACTGACCTTGTTTAAAGGATGTTCGGGTTGAGAATGCGTGCCACGAGTGTCGTGCAGATGAAGTTCGAAGTCAGAACACGTGTCAGGGGTGTATCCTGCACGTGGTGTTCGAGTGCAGAAGACCTGTCTACGACGTTGAGAAAATGACCTCCGGGTTGCGAGTATGCTTCACCAATGCCGTGCAACAAGCAATCGGGTATACGCGACATGTCACATCATCGTTGTGTAAAGGATGTTCGAGTTGAGAAGACGCTTCAACTGTGTCACGTTGGAAGCACCCGATCGAAGACGACGTGTCACTGACGTTGTGTAAAGAATGTTCGGGTTGAGAAGGCGTGTCAACTAAGCTACGGAAAGGGCGTCCACGTTCAGACGACGTGTGACTGACCTTGTTTAAAGGATGTTCGGGTTGAGAAGGCGTGTCACGATTGTCGCGCAGATTGCGTCGAGGTCAGAGCACGTGTCAGGGGTGTGTCCTGCACATGGTGTTCGAGTGCAGAAGACCTGTCTACGATGTTAGAAAATGACCTCCGGGTTGCAAGTATGCTTCACCAATGCCGTGCAACAAGCAATCGGGTATACGCGACATGTCACATCATCGTTGTGTAAAAGATGTTCGAGTTGAGAAGACGCTTCAACTATGTCATGTAGCAAGCACCCGATCGAAGACGACGTGTGAATAACCTTGTGTAAAGGATGTTAGGGTAGAGAAGGCGTGTCTACTAAGCCACGCAAAGGGCGTCCACATTCAAACGACGTGTCATTGACCTTGTGCAAAGGATGTTCGAGATGAGAAGGCGTGTGAAGGGTGTCGTGCAGATGGCGTCGAGGTCAGAACACGTGTCAGGGGTGTGTCCTGCACGTTGTGTTCGAGTGCAGAAGACCTGTCTACGACGTTGAGAAAATGACCTCCGGGTTGCAAGTATGCTTCACCAATGCCGTGCAACAAGCAATCGGGTATACGCGACATGTCACATCATCGTTGTGTAAAGGATGTTCGAGTTGAGAAGACGCTTCAACTATGTCATGTAGCAAGCACCCGATTGAAGACGACATGTGAATGACCTTGTGTAAAGAATGTTCGGGTTGAGAAGGCGTGTCATCTAAGCTACGCAAAGGGCGTCCACGTTCAGACGACATGTGACTGACCTTGTTTAAAGGATGTTCGGGTTGAGAATGCGTGCCACGAGTGTCGTGCAGGTGAAGTTCGAAGTCAGAACACGTGTCAGGGGTGTATCCTGCACGTGGGGTTCGAGTGCAGAAGACCTGTCTAAGATGTTGAGAAAATGACCTCCGGGTTGCGAGTATGCTTCACCAATGCCGTGCAACAAGCAATCGGGTATACGCGACATGTCACATCATCGTTGTGTAAAGGATGTTCGAGTTGAGAAGACGCTTCAACTGTGTCACGTTGGAAGCACCCGATCGAAGACGACGTGTCACTGACGTTGTGCAAAGGATGTTCGAGATGAGAAGGCGTGTGAAAGGTGTCGTGCAGATGGCGTCGAGGTCAGAACACGTGTCAGGGGTGTGTCCTGCACGTGGTGTTCGAGTGCAGAAGACCTGTCTACGACGTTGAGAAAATGACCTCCGGTTGCGAATACGCTTCACCAATGTCGTGCAACAAGCAATCGGGTATACGCGACATGTCACATCATCGTTGTGTAAAGGATGTTCGAGTTGAGAAGACGCTTCAACTGTGTCACGTTGGAAGCACCCGATTGAAGACGACGTGTGAATAACCTTGTGTAATGGATGTTCGGGTTGAGAAGCCATGTCAACTAAGCTACGCAAAGGGCGTCCACGTTCAAACGATGTGTCATTGACGTTGTGCAAAGGACGTTCCAGATAAGAAGGCGTGTCACGGGTGTCGTGCAGATGGCGCCGAGGTCAGAACACGTGTCAGGGGTGTATCCTGCACGTGGTGTTCGAGTGCAGAAGACCTGTCTACGACGTTGAGAAAATGACCTCCGGTTGCGAATACGCTTCACCAATGTCGTGCAACAAGCAATCGGGTATACGCGACATGTCACATCATCGTTGTGTAAAGGATGTTCGAGTTGAGAAGACGCTTCAACTGTGTCACGTTGGAAGCACCCGATTGAAGACGACGTGTGAATAACCTTGTGTAATGGATGTTCGGGTTGAGAAGCCATGTCAACTAAGCTACGCAAAGGGCGTCCACGTTCAAACGATGTGTCATTGACGTTGTGCAAAGGACGTTCCAGATAAGAAGGCGTGTCACGGGTGTCGTGCAGATGGCGCCGAGGTCAGAACACGTGTCAGGGGTGTATCCTGCACGTGGTGTTCGAGTGCAGAAGACCTGTCTACGACGTTGAGAAAATGACCTCCGGGTTGCAAGTATGCGTCACCAATGCCGTGCAACAAGCAATCGGGTATACGCGACATGTCACATCATCGTTGTGTAAAGGATGTTCGAGTTGAGAAGACGCTTCAACTGTGTCACGTTGGAAGCACCCGATTGAAGACGACATGAGAATGACCTTGTGTAAAGGATGTTAGGGTAGAGAAGGCGTGTCTACTAAGCCACGCAAAGGGCGTCCAAGTTCAAACGACGTGTCACTGACCTTGTGTAAAGGATGTTCGGGTTGAGAATGCGTGCCACGAGTGTCGTGCAGATGGCGTTCGAAGTCAGACCACGTATCAGGGGTGTATCCTGCACGTGGCGTTCGAGTGCAGAAGGCCTGTCTACGACGTTGGGCAAAGGAGGTCCGGGCTGAGAAGACGCTTCAACTGTGTCACGTTGGAAGCACCCGATTGAAGACGACGTGTGACTGACCTTGTTTAAAGGATGTTCGGGTTGAGAAGGCGTGTGAAGGGGGTCGTGCAGATGGCGTCGAGGTCAGAAGACGTGTCAGGGGTGTGTCCTGCACGTGGTGTTCGAGTGCAGAAGACCTGTCTACGATGTTGAGAAAATGACCTCCGGGTTGCGAGTATGCTTCACCAATGCCGTGCAACAAGCAATAGGGTATACGCGACATGTCACATCATCGTTGTGTAAAGGATGTTCGAGTTTAGAAGACGCTTCAACTGTGTCACGTTGGAAGCACCCGATCGAAGACGACGTGTGAATGACCTTGTGTAAAGGATGTTCGGGTTGAGAAGGCGTGTGAAGGGTGTCGTGCAGATGGCGTCGAGGTCAGAACACGTGTCAGCGGTGTGTCCTGCACATGGTGTTCGAGTGCAGAAGACCTGTCTACGATGTTGAGAAAATGACCTCCGGGTTGCGAGTATGCTTCACCAATGCCGTGCAACAAGCAATCGGGTATACGCGACATGTCACATCATCGTTGTGTAAAGGATGTTCGAGCTGAGAAGACGCTTCAACTGTGTCACGTTGGAAGCACCCGATTGAAGACGACATGAGAATGACCTTGTGTAAAGGATGTTAGGGTAGAGAAGGCGTGTCTACTAAGCCACGCAAAGGGCGTCCAAGTTCAAACGACGTGTCACTGACCTTGTGTAAAGGATGTTCGGGTTGAGAATGCGTGCCACGAGTGTCGTGCAGATGGCGTTCGAAGTCAGACCACGTATCAGGGGTGTATCCTGCACGTGGCGTTCGAGTGCAGAAGGCCTGTCTACGACGTTGGGCAAAGGAGGTCCGGGCTGAGAAGACGCTTCAACTCTGTCACGATGGAAGCACCCGATTGAAGACGACATGTGAATGACCTTGTGTAAAGATGTTCGGGTTGAGAAGGCATGTCAACTAAGCTACGCAAAGGGCGTCCACGTTCAAACGATGTGTCATTAACGTTGTGCAAAGGATGTTCGAGATAAGAAGGCGTGTCACGGGTGTCGTGCAGATGGCGCCGAGGTCAGAACACGTGTCAGGGGTGTATCCTGCACGTGGTGTTCGAGTGCAGAATACCTGTCTATGACGTTGAGAAAATGACCTCCGGGTTGCGAATACGCTTCACCAATGCCGTGCAGCAAGCTATAGGGTATACGCGACATGTCACATCATCGTTGTGTAAAGGATGTTCGAGTTGAGAAGACGCTTCAACTCTGTCACGATGGAAGCACCCGATTGAAGACGACGTGTGAATAACTTTGTGTAAAGGATGTTCGGTCTGAGAAGGCATGTCAACTAAGCTACGCAAAGGGCGTCCACGTTCAAACGATGTGTCATTAACGTTGTGCAAAGGATGTTCGAGATAAGAAGGCGTGCCACGAGTGTCGTGCAGATGAAGTTCGAAGTCAGAACACGTGTCAGGGGTGTATCCTGCACGTGGTGTTCGAGTGCAGAATACCTGTCTATGACGTTGAGAAAATGACCTCCGGGTTGCGAGTATGCTTCACCAATGCCGTGCAACAAGCTATAGGGTATAGGCGACATGTCACATCATCGTTGTGTAAAGGACCTCCGGGTTGCGAATACGCTTCACCAATGCCGTGCAACAAGCAATCGGGTATAGGCGACATGTCACATCATCGTTCTGTAAAGGATGTTCGAGTTGAGAAGACGCTTCAACTGTGTCATGTAGCAAGCACCCGATCGAAGACGACGTGTGAATGACCTTGTGTAAAGGATGTTCGGGTTGAGAAGGCGTGTCACGGGTGTCTTGCAGATGGCGTCGAGGAAAGAACACGTGTCAGGGGTGTATCCTGCACATGGTGTTCGAGTGCAGAATACCTGTCTATGACGTTGAGAAAATGACCTCCGGGTTGCGAATACGCTTCACCAATGCCGTGCAACAAGCAATCGGGTATACGCAACATGTCACATCATCGTTGTGTAAAGGACGTCTGGGTTGAGAAGACGCTTCAACTGTGTCACGTTGGAAGCACCCGATCGAAGACGACATGTGAATAACCTTGTGTAAATTATGTTCGGGTTGAGAAGGCGTGTCTACTAAGCTACGCAAAGGGCGTCCACGTTCAAACGACGTGTGACTGACCTTGTTTAAAGGATGTTCGAGATAAGAAGGCGTGTCACGGGTGTCGTGCAGATGGCGCCGAGGTCAGAACACGTGTCAGGGGTGTATCCTGCACGTGGTGTTCGAGTGCAGAATACCTGTCTATGACGTTGAGAAAATGAACTCCGGGTTGCGAATACGCTTCACCAATGCCGTGCAGCAAGCTATAGGGTATACGCGACATGTCACATCATCGTTGTGTAAAGGATGTTCGAGTTGAGAAGACGCTTCAACTCTGTCACGATGGAAGCACCCGATTGAAGACGACGTGTGAATAACCTTGTGTAAAGGATGTTCGGTCTGAGAAGGCATGTCAACTAAGCTACGCAAAGGGCGTCCACGTTCAAACGATGTGTCATTAACGTTGTGCAAAGGATGTTCGAGATAAGAAGGCGTGCCGCGAGTGTCGTGCAGATGAAGTTCGAAGTCAGAACACGTGTCAGGGGTGTATCCTGCACGTGGTGTTCGAGGGCAGAAGACCAATGTACGACGCTGAGAAAAGGACCTCCGGGTTGCGAGTATGCTTCACCAATGCCGTGCAACAAGCAATCGGGTATACGCAACATGTCACATCATCGTTGTGTAAAGGACCTCCGGGTTGCGAATACGCTTCACCAATGCCGTGCAACAAGCAATCGGGTATAGGCGACATGTCACATCATCGTTCTGTAAAGGATGTTCGAGTTGAGAAGACGCTTCAACTGTGTCATGTAGCAAGCACCCGATCGAAGACGACGTGTGAATGACCTTGTGTAAAGGATGTTCGGGTTGAGAAGGCGTGTCACGGGTGTCTTGCAGATGGCGTCGAGGTAAGAACACGTGTCAGGGGTGTATCCTGCACATGGTGTTCGAGTGCAGAATACCTGTCTATGACGTTGAGAAAATGACCTCCGGGTTGCGAATACGCTTCACCAATGCCGTGCAACAAGCAATCGGGTATACGCAACATGTCACATCATCGTTGTGTAAAGGACGTCCGGGTTGAGAAGACGCTTCAACTGTGTCACGTTGGAAGCACCCGATCGAAGACGACATGTGAATAACCTTGTGTAAATTATGTTCGGGTTGAGAAGGCGTGTCTGCTAAGCTACGCAAAGGGCGTACACGTTCAAACGACGTGTGACTGACCTTGTTTAAAGGATGTTCGGGTTGAGAATGCGTGTCACGGGTGTCTTGCAGATGGCGTCGAGGTAAGAACACGTGTCAGGGGTGTATCCTGCACGTGGTGTTCGAGTGCAGAATACCTGTCTATGACGTTGAGAAAATGACCTCCGGGTTGCGAATACGCTTCACCAATGCCGTGCAACAAGCAACCGGGTATACGGAACATGTCACATCATCGTTGTGTAGAGGACGTCCGGGTTGAGAAGACGCTTCAACTGTGTCACGTTGGAAGCACCCGATCGAAGACGACGTGTCACTGACGTTGTGCAAAGGATGTTCGAGATGAGAAGGCGTGTGAAGGGTGTCGTGCAGATGGCGTCGAGGTCAGAACACGTGTGAGGGGTGTGTCCTGCACGTGGTGTTCGAGTGCAGAAGACCTGTCTATGACGTTGAGAAAATGAGCTCCGGGTTGCGAATACGCTTCACCAATGTCGTGCAACAAGCTATCGGGTATAGGCAATATGTCACATCATCGTTGTGTAAAGGATGTTCGAGTTGAGAAGACGCTTCAACTATGTCATGTAGCAAGCACCCGATCGAGGACGACGTGTTAATTACCTTGTGTAAAGGATGTTTTGGTTGAGAAGGAGTGTAACGGGTGTCGTGCAGATGAAGTTCGAAGTCAGAACACGTGTCAGGGGTGTATCCTGCACGTGGTGTTCGAGTGCAGAAGACCTGTCTACGACGTTGAGAAAAGGACCTCCGGGTTGCAAGTATGCTTCACCAATGCCGTGCAGCAAGCAATCGGGTATAGGCAATATGTCACATCATCGTTGTTTAAAGGAAGTCCGGGTTGAGAAGACGCTTCAACTGTGTCACGTTGGAAGCACCCGATCGAAGACGACGTGTCACTGACCTTGTGCAAAGGATGTTCGAGATGAGAAGGCGTGTCAACTAAGCTACGCAAAGGGCGTCCACGTTCAGACGACGTGTGACTGACCTTGTTTAAAGGATGTTCGGGTTGAGAATGCGTGCCACGAGTGTCGTGCAGATGGCGTTCGAAGTCAGACCACGTATCAGGGGTGTATCCTGCACGTGGTGTTCGAGTGCAGAAGACCTGTCTACGACGTTGAGAAAATGACCTCCGGGTTGCGAGTATGCTTCACCAATGCCGTGCAACAAGCAATCGGGTATACGCGACATGTCACATCATCGTTGTGTAAAGGATGTTCGAGTTGAGAAGACGCTTCAACTGTGTCACGTTGGAAGCACCCGATCGAAGACGACGTGTCACTGACGTTGTGCAAAGGATGTTCGAGATGAGAAGGCGTGTCAACTAAGCTACGCAAAGGGCGTCCACGCTCAGACGACGTGTGACTGACCTTGTTTAAAGGATGTTCGGGTTGAGAATGCGTGCCACGAGTGTCGTGCAGATGGCGTCGAGGTCAGAACACGTGTCAGGGGTGTGTCCTGCACGTTGTGTTCGAGTGCAGAAGACCTGTCTACGACGTTGAGAAAATGACCTCCGGGTTGCAAGTATGCTTCACCAATGCCGTGCAACAAGCAATCGGGTATAGGCAATATGTCACATCATAGTTGTTTAAAGGAAGTCCGGGTTGAGAAGACGCTTCAACTGTGTCACGTTGGAAGCACCCGATCGAAGACGACGTGTCACTGACGTTGTGCAAAGGATGTTCGAGATGAGAAGGCGTGTGAAGGGTGTCGTGCAGATGGCGTCGAGGTAAGAACACGTGTAAGGGGTGTGTCCTGCACGTGGTGTTCGAGTGCAGAAGACCTGTCTACGACGTTGAGAAAATGACCTCCGGGTTGCAAGTATGCTTCACCAATGCCGTGCAACAAGCAATCGGGTATAGGCAATATGTCACATCATCGTTGTGTAAAGGATGTTCGAGTTGAGAAGACGCTTCAACTATGTCATGTAGCAAGCACCCGATTGAAGACGACGTGTGAATAACCTTGTGTAAAGGATGTTAGGGTAGAGAAGGCGTGTCTACTAAGCCACGCAAAGGGCGTCCACATTCAAACGACGTGTCATTGACCTTGTGCAAAGGATGTTCGAGATGAGAAGGCGTGTGAAGGGTGTCGTGCAGATGGCGTCGAGGTCAGAACACGTGTCAGGGGTGTGTCCTGCACGTTGTGTTCGAGTGCAGAAGACCTGTCTACGACGTTGAGAAAATGACCTCCGGGTTGCAAGTATGCTTCACCAATGCCGTGCAACAAGCAATCGGGTATAGGCAATATGTCACATCATAGTTGTTTAAAGGAAGTCCGGGTTGAGAAGACGCTTCAACTGCGTCACGTTGGAAGCACCCGATTGAAGACGACATGTGAATGACCTTGTGTAAAGAATGTTCGGGTTGAGAAGGCGTGTCATCTAAGCTACGCAAAGGGCGTCCACGTTCAAACGACATGTGACTGACCTTGTTTAAAGGATGTTCGGGTTGAGAATGCGTGCCACGAGTGTCGTGCAGGTGAAGCTCGAAGTCAGAACACGTGTCAGGGGTGTATCCTGCACGTGGGGTTCGAGTGCAGAAGACCTGTCTAAGATGTTGAGAAAATGATCTCCGGGTTGCGAGTATGCTTCACCAATGCCGTGCAACAAGCAATCGGGTATACGCGACATGTCACATCATCGTTGTGTAAAGGATGTTCGAGTTGAGAAGACGCTTCAACTGTGTCACGTTGGAAGCACCCGATCGAAGACGACGTGTCACTGACGTTGTGCAAAGGATGTTCGAGATGAGAAGGCGTGTGAAAGGTGTCGTGCAGATGGCGTCGAGGTCAGAACACGTGTCAGGGGTGTGTCCTGCACGTGGTGTTCGAGTGCAGAAGACCTGTCTACGACGTTGAGAAAATGACCTCCGGTTGCGAATACGCTTCACCAATGTCGTGCAACAAGCAATCGGGTATACGCGACATGTCACATCATCGTTGTGTAAAGGATGTTCGAGTTGAGAAGACGCTTCAACTGTGTCACGTTGGAAGCACCCGATTGAAGACGACGTGTGAATAACCTTGTGTAATGGATGTTCGTGTTGAGAAGCCATGTCAACTAAGCTACGCAAAGGGCGTCCACATTCAAACGATGTGTCATTGACCTTGTGTAAAGGATGTTCGGGTTGAGAATGCGTGCCACGAGTGTCGTGCAGATGGCGTTCGAAGTCAGACCACGTATCAGGGGTGTATCCTGCACGTGGCGTTCGAGTGCAGAAGGCCTGTCTACGACGTTGGGCAAAGGAGGTCCGGGCTGAGAAGACGCTTCAACTGTGTCACGTTGGAAGCACCCGATTGAAGACGACGTGTGACTGACCTTGTTTAAAGGATGTTCGGGTTGAGAAGGCGTGTGAAGGGTGTCGTGCAGATGGCGTCGAGGTCAGAACACGTGTCAGGGGTGTGTCCTGCACGTTGTGTTCGAGTGCAGAAGACCTGTCTACGACGTTGAGAAAATGACCTCCGGGTTGCAAGTATGCTTCACCAATGCCGTGCAACAAGCAATCGGGTATAGGCAATATGTCACATCATCGTTGTGTAAAGGATGTTCGAGTTGAGAAGACGCTTCAACTATGTCATGTAGCAAGCACCCGATTGAAGACGACGTGTGAATAACCTTGTGTAAAGGATGTTAGGGTAGAGAAGGCGTGTCTACTAAGCCACGCAAAGGGCGTCCACATTCAAACGATGTGTCATTGACGTTGTGCAAAGGACGTTCCAGATAAGAAGGCGTGTCACGGGTGTCGTGCAGATGGCGCCGAGGTCAGAACACGTGTCAGGGGTGTATCCTGCACGTGGTGTTCGAGTGCAGAAGACCTGTCTACGACGTTGAGAAAATGACCTCCGGGTTGCAAGTATGCGTCACCAATGCCGTGCAACAAGCAATCGGGTATACGCGACATGTCACATCATCGTTGTGTAAAGGATGTTCGAGTTGAGAAGACGCTTCAACTGTGTCACGTTGGAAGCACCCGATTGAAGACGACATGAGAATGACCTTGTGTAAAGGATGTTAGGGTAGAGAAGGCGTGTCTACTAAGCCACGCAAAGGGCGTCCAAGTTCAAACGACGTGTCACTGACCTTGTGTAAAGGATGTTCGGGTTGAGAATGCGTGCCACGAGTGTCGTGCAGATGGCGTTCGAAGTCAGACCACGTATCAGGGGTGTATCCTGCACGTGGCGTTCGAGTGCAGAAGGCCTGTCTACGACGTTGGGCAAAGGAGGTCCGGGCTGAGAAGACGCTTCAACTGTGTCACGTTGGAAGCACCCGATTGAAGACGACGTGTGACTGACCTTGTTTAAAGGATGTTCGGGTTGAGAATGCGTGCCACGAGTGTCGTGCAGGTGAAGTTCGAAGTCAGAACACGTGTCAGGGGTGTATCCTGCACGTGGGGTTCGAGTGCAGAAGACCTGTCTAAGATGTTGAGAAAATGACCTCCGGGTTGCGAGTATGCTTCACCAATGCCGTGCAACAAGCAATCGGGTATACGCGACATGTCACATCATCGTTGTGTAAAGGATGTTCGAGTTGAGAAGACGCTTCAACTGTGTCACGTTGGAAGAACTAAGCTACGCAAAGGGCGTCCACGTTCAGACAACGTGTGACTGACCTTGTTTAAAGGATGTTCGGGTTGAGAATGCGTGCCACGAGTGTCGTGCAGATGAAGTTCGAAGTCAGAACACGTGTCAGGGGTGTATCCTGCACGTGGTGTTCGAGTGCAGAAGACCTGTCTACGACGTTGAGAAAATGACCTCCGGGTTGCGAGTATGCTTCACCAATGCCGTGCAACAAGCAATCGGGTATACGCGACATGTCACATCATCGTTGTGTAAAGGATGTTCGAGTTGAGAAGACGCTTCAACTGTGTCACGTTGGAAGCACCCGATCGAAGACGACGTGTCACTGACGTTGTGTAAAGAATGTTCGGGTTGAGAAGGCGTGTCAACTAAGCTACGGAAAGGGCGTCCACGTTCAGACGACGTGTGACTGACCTTGTTTAAAGGATGTTCGGGTTGAGAAGGCGTGTCACGATTGTCGCGCAGATTGCGTCGAGGTCAGAGCACGTGTCAGGGGTGTGTCCTGCACATGGTGTTCGAGTGCAGAAGACCTGTCTACGATGTTAGAAAATGACCTCCGGGTTGCAAGTATGCTTCACCAATGCCGTGCAACAAGCAATCGGGTATACGCGACATGTCACATCATCGTTGTGTAAAAGATGTTCGAGTTGAGAAGACGCTTCAACTATGTCATGTAGCAAGCACCCGATCGAAGACGACGTGTGAATAACCTTGTGTAAAGGATGTTAGGGTAGAGAAGGCGTGTCTACTAAGCCACGCAAAGGGCGTCCACATTCAAACGACGTGTCATTGACCTTGTGCAAAGGATGTTCGAGATGAGAAGGCGTGTGAAGGGTGTCGTGCAGATGGCGTCGAGGTCAGAACACGTGTCAGGGGTGTGTCCTGCACGTTGTGTTCGAGTGCAGAAGACCTGTCTACGACGTTGAGAAAATGACCTCCGGGTTGCAAGTATGCTTCACCAATGCCGTGCAACAAGCAATCGGGTATACGCGACATGTCACATCATCGTTGTGTAAAGGATGTTCGAGTTGAGAAGACGCTTCAACTATGTCATGTAGCAAGCACCCGATTGAAGACGACATGTGAATGACCTTGTGTAAAGAATGTTCGGGTTGAGAAGGCGTGTCATCTAAGCTACGCAAAGGGCGTCCACGTTCAGACGACATGTGACTGACCTTGTTTAAAGGATGTTCGGGTTGAGAATGCGTGCCACGAGTGTCGTGCAGGTGAAGTTCGAAGTCAGAACACGTGTCAGGGGTGTATCCTGCACGTGGGGTTCGAGTGCAGAAGACCTGTCTAAGATGTTGAGAAAATGACCTCCGGGTTGCGAGTATGCTTCACCAATGCCGTGCAACAAGCAATCGGGTATACGCGACATGTCACATCATCGTTGTGTAAAGGATGTTCGAGTTGAGAAGACGCTTCAACTGTGTCACGTTGGAAGCACCCGATCGAAGACGACGTGTCACTGACGTTGTGCAAAGGATGTTCGAGATGAGAAGGCGTGTGAAAGGTGTCGTGCAGATGGCGTCGAGGTCAGAACACGTGTCAGGGGTGTGTCCTGCACGTGGTGTTCGAGTGCAGAAGACCTGTCTACGACGTTGAGAAAATGACCTCCGGTTGCGAATACGCTTCACCAATGTCGTGCAACAAGCAATCGGGTATACGCGACATGTCACATCATCGTTGTGTAAAGGATGTTCGAGTTGAGAAGACGCTTCAACTGTGTCACGTTGGAAGCACCCGATTGAAGACGACGTGTGAATAACCTTGTGTAATGGATGTTCGGGTTGAGAAGCCATGTCAACTAAGCTACGCAAAGGGCGTCCACGTTCAAACGATGTGTCATTGACGTTGTGCAAAGGACGTTCCAGATAAGAAGGCGTGTCACGGGTGTCGTGCAGATGGCGCCGAGGTCAGAACACGTGTCAGGGGTGTATCCTGCACGTGGTGTTCGAGTGCAGAAGACCTGTCTACGACGTTGAGAAAATGACCTCCGGTTGCGAATACGCTTCACCAATGTCGTGCAACAAGCAATCGGGTATACGCGACATGTCACATCATCGTTGTGTAAAGGATGTTCGAGTTGAGAAGACGCTTCAACTGTGTCACGTTGGAAGCACCCGATTGAAGACGACGTGTGAATAACCTTGTGTAATGGATGTTCGGGTTGAGAAGCCATGTCAACTAAGCTACGCAAAGGGCGTCCACGTTCAAACGATGTGTCATTGACGTTGTGCAAAGGACGTTCCAGATAAGAAGGCGTGTCACGGGTGTCGTGCAGATGGCGCCGAGGTCAGAACACGTGTCAGGGGTGTATCCTGCACGTGGTGTTCGAGTGCAGAAGACCTGTCTACGACGTTGAGAAAATGACCTCCGGGTTGCAAGTATGCGTCACCAATGCCGTGCAACAAGCAATCGGGTATACGCGACATGTCACATCATCGTTGTGTAAAGGATGTTCGAGTTGAGAAGACGCTTCAACTGTGTCACGTTGGAAGCACCCGATTGAAGACGACATGAGAATGACCTTGTGTAAAGGATGTTAGGGTAGAGAAGGCGTGTCTACTAAGCCACGCAAAGGGCGTCCAAGTTCAAACGACGTGTCACTGACCTTGTGTAAAGGATGTTCGGGTTGAGAATGCGTGCCACGAGTGTCGTGCAGATGGCGTTCGAAGTCAGACCACGTATCAGGGGTGTATCCTGCACGTGGCGTTCGAGTGCAGAAGGCCTGTCTACGACGTTGGGCAAAGGAGGTCCGGGCTGAGAAGACGCTTCAACTGTGTCACGTTGGAAGCACCCGATTGAAGACGACGTGTGACTGACCTTGTTTAAAGGATGTTCGGGTTGAGAAGGCGTGTGAAGGGGGTCGTGCAGATGGCGTCGAGGTCAGAAGACGTGTCAGGGGTGTGTCCTGCACGTGGTGTTCGAGTGCAGAAGACCTGTCTACGATGTTGAGAAAATGACCTCCGGGTTGCGAGTATGCTTCACCAATGCCGTGCAACAAGCAATAGGGTATACGCGACATGTCACATCATCGTTGTGTAAAGGATGTTCGAGTTTAGAAGACGCTTCAACTGTGTCATGTTGGAAGCACCCGATCGAAGACGACGTGTGAATGACCTTGTGTAAAGGATGTTCGGGTTGAGAAGGCGTGTGAAGGGTGTCGTGCAGATGGCGTCGAGGTCAGAACACGTGTCAGCGGTGTGTCCTGCACATGGTGTTCGAGTGCAGAAGACCTGTCTACGATGTTGAGAAAATGACCTCCGGGTTGCGAGTATGCTTCACCAATGCCGTGCAACAAGCAATCGGGTATACGCGACATGTCACATCATCGTTGTGTAAAGGATGTTCGAGCTGAGAAGACGCTTCAACTGTGTCACGTTGGAAGCACCCGATTGAAGACGACATGAGAATGACCTTGTGTAAAGGATGTTAGGGTAGAGAAGGCGTGTCTACTAAGCCACGCAAAGGGCGTCCAAGTTCAAACGACGTGTCACTGACCTTGTGTAAAGGATGTTCGGGTTGAGAATGCGTGCCACGAGTGTCGTGCAGATGGCGTTCGAAGTCAGACCACGTATCAGGGGTGTATCCTGCACGTGGCGTTCGAGTGCAGAAGGCCTGTCTACGACGTTGGGCAAAGGAGGTCCGGGCTGAGAAGACGCTTCAACTGTGTCACGTTGGAAGCACCCGATTGAAGACGACGTGTGACTGACCTTGTTTAAAGGATGTTCGGGTTGAGAAGGCGTGTGAAGGGGGTCGTGCAGATGGCGTTGAGGTCAGAAGACGTGTCAGGGGTGTGTCCTGCACGTGGTGTTCGAGTGCAGAAGACCTGTCTACGATGTTGAGAAAATGACCTCCGGGTTGCGAGTATGCTTCACCAATGCCGTGCAACAAGCAATCGGGTATACGCGACATGTCACATCATCGTTGTGTAAAGGATGTTCGAGTTTAGAAGACGCTTCAACTGTGTCACGTTGGAAGCACCCGATCGAAGACGACGTGTGAATGACCTTGTGTAAAGGATGTTCGGGTTGAGAAGGCGTGTGAAGGGTGTCGTGCAGATGGCGTCGAGGTCAGAACACGTGTCAGCGGTGTGTCCTGCACATGGTGTTCGAGTGCAGAAGACCTGTCTACGATGTTGAGAAAATGACCTCCGGGTTGCGAGTATGCTTCACCAATGCCGTGCAACAAGCAATCGGGTATACGCGACATGTCACATCATCGTTGTGTAAAGGATGTTCGAGCTGAGAAGACGCTTCAACTGTGTCACGTTGGAAGCACCCGATTGAAGACGACATGAGAATGACATTGTGTAAAGAACGTTCGGGTTGAGAAGGCGTGTCAACTAAGCTACGCAAAGGGCGTCCACGTTCAGACAACGTGTGACTGACCTTGTTTAAAGGATGTTCGGGTTGAGAATGCGTGCCACGAGTGTCGTGCAGATGAAGTTCGAAGTCAGAACACGTGTCAGGGGTGTATCCTGCACGTGGTGTTCGAGTGCAGAAGACCTGTCTACGACGTTGAGAAAAGGACCTCCGGGTTGCAAGTATGCTTCACCAATGCCGTGCAGCAAGCAATCGGGTATAGGCAATATGTCACATCATCGTTGTTTAAAGGAAGTCCGGGTTGAGAAGACGCTTCAACTGTGTCACGTTGGAAGCACCCGATCGAAGACGACGTGTCACTGACGTGGTGCAAAGGATGTTCGAGATGAGGAGGCGTGTCAACTAAGCTACGCAAAGGGCGTCCACGTTCAGACGACGTGTGACTGACCTTGTTTAAAGGATGTTCGGGTTGAGAATGCGTGCCACGAGTGTCGTGCAGATGAAGTTCGAAGTCAGAACACGTGTCAGGGGTGTATCCTGCACGTGGTGTTCGAGTGCAGAAGACCTGTCTACGACGTTGAGAAAATGACCTCCGGGTTGCGAGTATGCTTCACCAATGCCGCGCAACAAGCAATCGGGTATACGCGACATGTCACATCATCGTTGTGTAAAGGATGTTCGAGTTGAGAAGACGCTTCAACTGTGTCACGTTGGAAGCACCCGATTGAAGACGACGTGTGAATAACCTTGTGTAATGGATGTTCGGGTTGAGAAGCCATGTCAACTAAGCTACGCAAAGGGCGTCCACGTTCAAACGATGTGTCATTGACGTTGTGCAAAGGACGTTCCAGATAAGAAGGCGTGTCACGGGTGTCGTGCAGATGGCGCCGAGGTCAGAACACGTGTCAGGGGTGTATCCTGCACGTGGTGTTCGAGTGCAGAAGACCTGTCTACGACGTTGAGAAAATGACCTCCGGGTTGCAAGTATGCGTCACCAATGCCGTGCAACAAGCAATCGGGTATACGCGACATGTCACATCATCGTTGTGTAAAGGATGTTCGAGTTGAGAAGACGCTTCAACTGCGTCACGTTGGAAGCACCCGATTGAAGACGACATGAGAATGACCTTGTGTAAAGGATGTTAGGGTAGAGAAGGCGTGTCTACTAAGCCACGCAAAGGGCGTCCAAGTTCAAACGACGTGTCACTGACCTTGTGTAAAGGATGTTCGGGTTGAGAATGCGTGCCACGAGTGTCGTGCAGATGGCGTTCGAAGTCAGACCACGTATCAGGGGTGTATCCTGCACGTGGCGTTCGAGTGCAGAAGGCCTGTCTACGACGTTGGGCAAAGGAGGTCCGGGCTGAGAAGACGCTTCAACTGTGTCACGTTGGAAGCACCCGATTGAAGACGACGTGTGACTGACCTTGTTTAAAGGATGTTCGGGTTGAGAAGGCGTGTGAAGGGGGTCGTGCAGATGGCGTCGAGGTCAGAAGACGTGTCAGGGGTGTGTCCTGCACGTGGTGTTCGAGTGCAGAAGACCTGTCTACGATGTTGAGAAAATGACCTCCGGGTTGCGAGTATGCTTCACCAATGCCGTGCAACAAGCAATAGGGTATACGCGACATGTCACATCATCGTTGTGTAAAGGATGTTCGAGTTTAGAAGACGCTTCAACTGTGTCACGTTGGAAGCACCCGATCGAAGACGACGTGTGAATGACCTTGTGTAAAGGATGTTCGGGTTGAGAAGGCGTGTGAAGGGTGTCGTGCAGATGGCGTCGAGGTCAGAACACGTGTCAGCGGTGTGTCCTGCACATGGTGTTCGAGTGCAGAAGACCTGTCTACGATGTTGAGAAAATGACCTCCGGGTTGCGAGTATGCTTCACCAATGCCGTGCAACAAGCAATCGGGTATACGCGACATGTCACATCATCGTTGTGTAAAGGATGTTCGAGCTGAGAAGACGCTTCAACTGTGTCACGTTGGAAGCACCCGATTGAAGACGACATGAGAATGACCTTGTGTAAAGGATGTTAGGGTAGAGAAGGCGTGTCTACTAAGCCACGCAAAGGGCGTCCAAGTTCAAACGACGTGTCACTGACCTTGTGTAAAGGATGTTCGGGTTGAGAATGCGTGCCACGAGTGTCGTGCAGATGGCGTTCGAAGTCAGACCACGTATCAGGGGTGTATCCTGCACGTGGCGTTCGAGTGCAGAAGGCCTGTCTACGACGTTGGGCAAAGGAGGTCCGGGCTGAGAAGACGCTTCAACTGTGTCACGTTGGAAGCACCCGATTGAAGACGACGTGTGACTGACCTTGTTTAAAGGATGTTCGGGTTGAGAAGGCGTGTGAAGGGGGTCGTGCAGATGGCGTTGAGGTCAGAAGACGTGTCAGGGGTGTGTCCTGCACGTGGTGTTCGAGTGCAGAAGACCTGTCTACGATGTTGAGAAAATGACCTCCGGGTTGCGAGTATGCTTCACCAATGCCGTGCAACAAGCAATCGGGTATACGCGACATGTCACATCATCGTTGTGTAAAGGATGTTCGAGTTTAGAAGACGCTTCAACTGTGTCACGTTGGAAGCACCCGATCGAAGACGACGTGTGAATGACCTTGTGTAAAGGATGTTCGGGTTGAGAAGGCGTGTGAAGGGTGTCGTGCAGATGGCGTCGAGGTCAGAACACGTGTCAGCGGTGTGTCCTGCACATGGTGTTCGAGTGCAGAAGACCTGTCTACGATGTTGAGAAAATGACCTCCGGGTTGCGAGTATGCTTCACCAATGCCGTGCAACAAGCAATCGGGTATACGCGACATGTCACATCATCGTTGTGTAAAGGATGTTCGAGCTGAGAAGACGCTTCAACTGTGTCACGTTGGAAGCACCCGATTGAAGACGACATGAGAATGACATTGTGTAAAGAACGTTCGGGTTGAGAAGGCGTGTCAACTAAGCTACGCAAAGGGCGTCCACGTTCAGACAACGTGTGACTGACCTTGTTTAAAGGATGTTCGGGTTGAGAATGCGTGCCACGAGTGTCGTGCAGATGAAGTTCGAAGTCAGAACACGTGTCAGGGGTGTATCCTGCACGTGGTGTTCGAGTGCAGAAGACCTGTCTACGACGTTGAGAAAAGGACCTCCGGGTTGCAAGTATGCTTCACCAATGCCGTGCAGCAAGCAATCGGGTATAGGCAATATGTCACATCATCGTTGTTTAAAGGAAGTCCGGGTTGAGAAGACGCTTCAACTGTGTCACGTTGGAAGCACCCGATCGAAGACGACGTGTCACTGACGTGGTGCAAAGGATGTTCGAGATGAGGAGGCGTGTCAACTAAGCTACGCAAAGGGCGTCCACGTTCAGACGACGTGTGACTGACCTTGTTTAAAGGATGTTCGGGTTGAGAATGCGTGCCACGAGTGTCGTGCAGATGAAGTTCGAAGTCAGAACACGTGTCAGGGGTGTATCCTGCACGTGGTGTTCGAGTGCAGAAGACCTGTCTACGACGTTGAGAAAATTACCTCCGGGTTGCGAGTATGCTTCACCAATGCCGCGCAACAAGCAATCGGGTATACGCGACATGTCACATCATCGTTGTGTAAAGGATGTTCGAGCTGAGAAGACGCTTCAACTGTGTCACGTTGGAAGCACCCGATTGAAGACGACATGAGAATGACCTTGTGTAAAGGATGTTAAGGTAGAGAAGGCGTGTCTACTAAGCCACGCAAAGGGCGTCCAAGTTCAAACGACGTGTCACTGACCTTGTGTAAAGGATGTTCGGGTTGAGAATGCGTGCCACGAGTGTCGTGCAGATGGCGTTCGAAGTCAGACCACGTATCAGGGGTGTATCCTGCACGTGGCGTTCGAGTGCAGAAGGCCTGTCTACGACGTTGGGCAAAGGAGGTCCGGGCTGAGAAGACGCTTCAACTGTGTCACGTTGGAAGCACCCGATTGAAGACGACGTGTGACTGACCTTGTTTAAAGGATGTTCGGGTTGAGAAGGCGTGTGAAGGGGGTCGTGCAGATGGCGTCGAGGTCAGAAGACGTGTCAGGGGTGTGTCCTGCACGTGGTGTTCGAGTGCAGAAGACCTGTCTACGATGTTGAGAAAATGACCTCCGGGTTGCGAGTATGCTTCACCAATGCCGTGCAACAAGCAATCGGGTATACGCGACATGTCACATCATCGTTGTGTAAAGGATGTTCGAGTTTAGAAGACGCTTCAACTGTGTCACGTTGGAAGCACCCGATCGAAGACGACGTGTGAATGACCTTGTGTAAAGGATGTTCGGGTTGAGAAGGCGTGTGAAGGGTGTCGTGCAGATGGCGTCGAGGTCAGAACACGTGTCAGCGGTGTGTCCTGCACATGGTGTTCGAGTGCAGAAGACCTGTCTACGATGTTGAGAAAATGACCTCCGGGTTGCGAGTATGCTTCACCAATGCCGTGCAACAAGCAATCGGGTATACGCGACATGTCACATCATCGTTGTGTAAAGGATGTTCGAGCTGAGAAGACGCTTCAACTGTGTCACGTTGGAAGCACCCGATTGAAGACGACATGAGAATGACATTGTGTAAAGAACGTTCGGGTTGAGAAGGCGTGTCAACTAAGCTACGCAAAGGGCGTCCACGTTCAGACAACGTGTGACTGACCTTGTTTAAAGGATGTTCGGGTTGAGAATGCGTGCCACGAGTGTCGTGCAGATGAAGTTCGAAGTCAGAGCACGTGTCAGGGGTGTATCCTGCACGTGGTGTTCGAGTGCAGAAGACCTGTCTACGACGTTGAGAAAAGGACCTCCGGGTTGCAAGTATGCTTCACCAATGCCGTGCAGCAAGCAATCGGGTATAGGCAATATGTCACATCATCGTTGTTTAAAGGAAGTCCGGGTTGAGAAGACGCTTCAACTGTGTCACGTTGGAAGCACCCGATCGAAGACGACGTGTCACTGACGTTGTGCAAAGGATGTTCGAGATGAGAAGGCGTGTCAACTAAGCTACGCAAAGGGCGTCCACGTTCAGACGACGTGTGACTGACCTTGTTTAAAGGATGTTCGGGTTGAGAATGCGTGCCACGAGTGTCGTGCAGATGAAGTTCGAAGTCAGAACACGTGTCAGGGGTGTATCCTGCACGTGGTGTTCGAGTGCAGAAGACCTGTCTACGACGTTGAGAAAATGACCTCCGGGTTGCGAGTATGCTTCACCAATGCCGTGCAACAAGCAATCGGGTATACGCGACATGTCACATCATCGTTGTGTAAAGGATGTTCGAGTTGAGAAGACGCTTCAACTGTGTCACGTTGGAAGCACCCGATTGAAGACGACGTGAGAATGACCTTGTGTAAAGAATGTTCGGGTTGAGAAGGCGTGTGAAGGGTGTCGTGCAGATGGCGTCGAGGTCAGAACACGTGTCAGCGGTGTGTCCTGCACATGGTGTTCGAGTGCAGAAGACCTGTCTACGATGTTGAGAAAATGACCTCCGGGTTGCGAGTATGCTTCACCAATGCCGTGCAACAAGCAATCGGGTATACGCGACATGTCACATCATCGTTGTGTAAAGGATGTTCGAGCTGAGAAGACGCTTCAACTGTGTCACGTTGGAAGCACCCGATTGAAGACGACATGAGAATGACATTGTGCAAAGAACGTTCGGGTTGAGAAGGTGTGTCAACTAAGCTACGCCAAGGGCGTCCACGTTCAGACAACGTGTGACTGACCTTGTTTAAAGGATGTTCGGGTTGAGAATGCGTGCCACGAGTGTCGTGCAGATGAAGTTCGAAGTCAGAACACGTGTCAGGGGTGTATCCTGCACGTGGTGTTCGAGTGCAGAAGACCTGTCTACGACGTTGAGAAAATGACCTCCGGGTTGCGAGTATGCTTCACCAATGCCGTGCAACAAGCAATCGGGTATACGCGACATGTCACATCATCGTTGTGTAAAGGATGTTCGAGTTGAGAAGACGCTTCAACTGTGTCACGTTGGAAGCACCCGATCGAAGACGACGTGTCACTGACGTTGTGTAAAGAATGTTCGGGTTGAGAAGGCGTGTCAACTAAGCTACGCAAAGGGCGTCCACGTTCAGACGACGTGTGACTGACTTTGTTTAAAGGATGTTCGGGTTGAGAATGCGTGCCACGAGTGTCGTGCAGGTGAAGTTCGAAGTCAGAACACGTGTCAGGGGTGTATCCTGCACGTGGGGTTCGAGTGCAGAAGACCTGTCTAAGATGTTGAGAAAATGACCTCCGGGTTGCGAGTATGCTCCACCAATGCCGTGCAACAAGCGATCGGGTATACGCGACATGTCACATCATCGTTGTGTAAAGGATGTTCGAGTTGAGAAGACGCTTCAACTGTGTCACGTTGGAAGCACCCGATTGAAGACGACGTGAGAATGACCTTGTGTAAAGAATGTCCGGGTTGAGAAGGCGTGTCAACTAAGCTACGGAAAGGGCGTCCACGTTCAGACGACGTGTGAATGACCTTGTTTAAAGGATGTTCGGGTTGAGAATGCGTGCCACGAGTGTCGTGCAGGTGAAGTTCGAAGTCAGAACACGTGTCAGGGGTGTATCCTGCACGTGGGGTTCGAGTGCAGAAGACCTGTCTAAGATGTTGAGAAAATGACCTCCGGGTTGCGAGTATGCTCCACCAATGCCGTGCAACAAGCGATCGGGTATACGCGACATGTCACATCATCGTTGTGTAAAGGATGTTCGAGTTGAGAAGACGCTTCAACTGTGTCACGTTGGAAGCACCCGATTGAAGACGACGTGAGAATGACCTTGTGTAAAGAATGTTCGGGTTGAGAAGGCGTGTCAACTAAGCTACGCAAAGGGCGTCCACGTTCAGACGACGTGTGACTGACCTTGTTTAAAGGATGTTCGGGTTGAGAAGGCGTGTCACGATTGTCGCGCAGATGGCGTCGAGGTCAGAGCACGTGTCAGGGGTGTACCCTGTACGTGGTGTTCGAGTGCAGAAGACCTGTCTATGACGTTGAGAAAATGACCTCCGGGTTGCGAGTACGCTTCACCAATGCCGTGCAACAAGCAATCGGGTATACGCGACATGTCACATCATCGTTGTGTAAAAGATGTTCGAGTTGAGAAGACGCTTCAACTATGTCATGTAGCAAGCACCCGATCGAAGACGACGTGTGAATAACCTTGTGTAAAGGATGTTAGGGTAGAGAAGGCGTGTCTACTAAGCCACGCAAAGGGCGTCCACATTCAAACGACGTGTCATTGACCTTGTGCAAAGGATGTTCGAGATGAGAAGGCGTGTGAAGGGTGTCGTGCAGATGGCGTCGAGGTCAGAACACGTGTCAGGGGTGTGTCCTGCACGTTGTGTTCGAGTGCAGAAGACCTGTCTACGACGTTGAGAAAATGACCTCCGGGTTGCAAGTATGCTTCACCAATGCCGTGCAACAAGCAATCGGGTATACGCGACATGTCACATCATCGTTGTGTAAAGGATGTTCGAGTTTAGAAGACGCTTCAACTGTGTCACGTTGGAAGCACCCGATCGAAGACGACGTGTGAATGACCTTGTGTAAAGGATGTTCGGGTTGAGAAGGCGTGTGAAGGGTGTCGTGCAGATGGCGTCGAGGTCAGAACACGTGTCAGCGGTGTGTCCTGCACATGGTGTTCGAGTGCAGAAGACCTGTCTACGATGTTGAGAAAATGACCTCCGGGTTGCGAGTATGCTCCACCAATGCCGTGCAACAAGCGATCGGGTATACGCGACATGTCACATCATCGTTGTGTAAAGGATGTTCGAGTTGAGAAGACGCTTCAACTGTGTCACGTTGGAAGCACCCGATTGAAGACGACGTGAGAATGACCTTGTGTAAAGAATGTTCGGGTTGAGAAGGCGTGTCAACTAAGCTACGCAAAGGGCGTCCACGTTCAGACGACGTGTGACTGACCTTGTTTAAAGGATGTTCGGGTTGAGAAGGCGTGTCACGATTGTCGCGCAGATGGCGTCGAGGTCAGAGCACGTGTCAGGGGTGTATCCTGCACGTGGGGTTCGAGTGCAGAAGACCTGTCTAAGATGTTGAGAAAATGACCTCCGGGTTGCGAGTATGCTCCACCAATGCCGTGCAACAAGCGATCGGGTATACGCGACATGTCACATCATCGTTGTGTAAAGGATGTTCGAGTTGAGAAGACGCTTCAACTGTGTCACGTTGGAAGCACCCGATTGAAGACGACGTGAGAATGACCTTGTGTAAAGAATGTTCGGGTTGAGAAGGCGTGTCAACTAAGCTACGCAAAGGGCGTCCACGTTCAGACGACGTGTGACTGACCTTGTTTAAAGGATGTTCGGGTTGAGAAGGCGTGTCACGATTGTCGCGCAGATGGCGTCGAGGTCAGAGCACGTGTCAGGGGTGTACCCTGTACGTGGTGTTCGAGTGCAGAAGACCTGTCTATGACGTTGAGAAAATGACCTCCGGGTTGCGAGTACGCTTCACCAATGCCGTGCAACAAGCAATCGGGTATACGCGACATGTCACATCATCGTTGTGTAAAAGATGTTCGAGTTGAGAAGACGCTTCAACTATGTCATGTAGCAAGCACCCGATCGAAGACGACGTGTGAATAACCTTGTGTAAAGGATGTTAGGGTAGAGAAGGCGTGTCTACTAAGCCACGCAAAGGGCGTCCACATTCAAACGACGTGTCATTGACCTTGTGCAAAGGATGTTCGAGATGAGAAGGCGTGTGAAGGGTGTCGCGCAGATGGCGTCGAGGTCAGAGCACGTGTCAGGGGTGTATCCTGCACGTGGGGTTCGAGTGCAGAAGACCTGTCTAAGATGTTGAGAAAATGACCTCCGGGTTGCGAGTACGCTTCACCAATGCCGTGCAACAAGCAATCGGGTATACGCGACATGTCACATCATCGTTGTGTAAAGGATGTTCGAGTTTAGAAGACGCTTCAACTGTGTCACGTTGGAAGCACCCGATCGAAGACGACGTGTGAATGACCTTGTGTAAAGGATGTTCGGGTTGAGAAGGCGTGTGAAGGGTGTCGTGCAGATGGCGTCGAGGTCAGAACACGTGTCAGCGGTGTGTCCTGCACATGGTGTTCGAGTGCAGAAGACCTGTCTACGATGTTGAGAAAATGACCTCCGGGTTGCGAGTATGCTTCACCAATGCCGTGCAACAAGCAATCGGGTATACGCGACATGTCACATCATCGTTGTGTAAAGGATGTTCGAGCTGAGAAGACGCTTCAACTGTGTCACGTTGGAAGCACCCGATCGAAGACGACGTGTGAATGACCTTGTTTAAAGGATGTTCGGGTTGAGAATGCGTGCCACGAGTGTCGTGCAGGTGAAGTTCGAAGTCAGAACACGTGTCAGGGGTGTATCCTGCACGTGGGGTTCGAGTGCAGAAGACCTGTCTAAGATGTTGAGAAAATGACCTCCGGGTTGCGAGTATGCTCCACCAATGCCGTGCAACAAGCGATCGGGTATACGCGACATGTCACATCATCGTTGTGTAAAGGATGTTCGAGTTGAGAAGACGCTTCAACTGTGTCACGTTGGAAGCACCCGATTGAAGACGACGTGAGAATGACCTTGTGTAAAGAATGTTCGGGTTGAGAAGGCGTGTCAACTAAGCTACGCAAAGGGCGTCCACGTTCAGACGACGTGTGACTGACCTTGTTTAAAGGATGTTCGGGTTGAGAAGGCGTGTCACGATTGTCGCGCAGATGGCGTCGAGGTCAGAGCACGTGTCAGGGGTGTACCCTGTACGTGGTGTTCGAGTGCAGAAGACCTGTCTATGACGTTGAGAAAATGACCTCCGGGTTGCGAGTACGCTCCACCAATGCCGTGCAACAAGCAATCGGGTATACGCGACATGTCACATCATCGTTGTGTAAAGGATGTTCGAGTTGAGAAGACGCTTCAACTGTGTCACGTTGGAAGCACCCGATTGAAGACGACGTGAGAATGACCTTGTGTAAAGAATGTTCGGGTTGAGAAGGCGTGTCAACTAAGCTACGCAAAGGGCGTCCACGTTCAGACGACGTGTGACTGACCTTGTTTAAAGGATGTTCGGGTTGAGAAGGCGTGTCACGATTGTCGCGCAGATGGCGTCGAGGTCAGAGCACGTGTCAGGGGTGTATCCTGCACGTGGGGTTCGAGTGCAGAAGACCTGTCTAAGATGTTGAGAAAATGACCTCCGGGTTGCGAGTATGCTCCACCAATGCCGTGCAACAAGCGATCGGGTATACGCGACATGTCACATCATCGTTGTGTAAAGGATGTTCGAGTTGAGAAGACGCTTCAACTGTGTCACGTTGGAAGCACCCGATTGAAGACGACGTGAGAATGACCTTGTGTAAAGAATGTTCGGGTTGAGAAGGCGTGTGAAGGGTGTCGTGCAGATGGCGTCGAGGTCAGAACACGTGTCAGCGGTGTGTCCTGCACATGGTGTTCGAGTGCAGAAGACCTGTCTACGATGTTGAGAAAATGACCTCCGGGTTGCGAGTATGCTTCACCAATGCCGTGCAACAAGCAATCGGGTATACGCGACATGTCACATCATCGTTGTGTAAAGGATGGCGTCGAGGTCAGAACACGTGTCAGGGGTGTGTCCTGCACGTTGTGTTCGAGTGCAGAAGACCTGTCTACGACGTTGAGAAAATGACCTCCGGGTTGCAAGTATGCTTCACCAATGCCGTGCAACAAGCAATCGGGTATACGCGACATGTCACATCATCGTTGTGTAAAGGATGTTCGAGTTTAGAAGACGCTTCAACTGTGTCACGTTGGAAGCACCCGATCGAAGACGACGTGTGAATGACCTTGTGTAAAGGATGTTCGGGTTGAGAAGGCGTGTGAAGGGTGTCGTGCAGATGGCGTCGAGGTCAGAACACGTGTCAGCGGTGTGTCCTGCACATGGTGTTCGAGTGCAGAAGACCTGTCTACGATGTTGAGAAAATGACCTCCGGGTTGCGAGTATGCTTCACCAATGCCGTGCAACAAGCAATCGGGTATACGCGACATGTCACATCATCGTTGTGTAAAGGATGTTCGAGCTGAGAAGACGCTTCAACTGTGTCACGTTGGAAGCACCCGATTGAAGACGACATGAGAATGACATTGTGTAAAGAACGTTCGGGTTGAGAAGGCGTGTCAACTAAGCTACGCAAAGGGCGTCCACGTTCAGACAACGTGTGACTGACCTTGTTTAAAGGATGTTCGGGTTGAGAATGCGTGCCACGAGTGTCGTGCAGGTGAAGTTCGAAGTCAGAACACGTGTCAGGGGTGTATCCTGCACGTGGGGTTCGAGTGCAGAAGACCTGTCTAAGATGTTGAGAAAATGACCTCCGGGTTGCGAGTATGCTTCACCAATGCCGTGCAACAAGCAATCGGGTATACGCGACATGTCACATCATCGTTGTGTAAAGGATGTTCGAGTTGAGAAGACGCTTCAACTGTGTCACGTTGGAAGCACCCGATCGAAGACGACGTGTCACTGACGTTGTGCAAAGGATGTTCGAGATGAGAAGGCGTGTGAAGGGTTTCGTGCAGATGGCGTCGAGGTCAGAACACGTGTCAGGGGTGTGTCCTGCACGTTGTGTTCGAGTGCAGAAGACCTGTCTACGACGTTGAGAAAATGACCTCCGGGTTGCAAGTATGCTTCACCAATGCCGTGCAACAAGCAATCGGGTATACGCGACATGTCACATCATCGTTGTGTAAAGGATGTTCGAGTTGAGAAGACGCTTCAACTATGTCATGTAGCAAGCACCCGATTGAAGACGACATGTGAATGACCTTGTGTAAAGAATGTTCGGGTTGAGAAGGCGTGTCATCTAAGCTACGCAAAGGGCGTCCACGTTCAGACGACATGTGACTGACCTTGTTTAAAGGATGTTCGGGTGGAGAATGCGTGCCACGAGTGTCGTGCAGGTGAAGTTCGAAGTCAGAACACGTGTCAGGGGTGTATCCTGCACGTGGGGTTCGAGTGCAGAAGACCTGTCTAAGATGTTGAGAAAATGACCTCCGGGTTGCGAGTATGCTTCACCAATGCCGTGCAACAAGCAATCGGGTATACGCGACATGTCACATCATCGTTGTGTAAAGGATGTTCGAGTTGAGAAGACGCTTCAACTGTGTCACGTTGGAAGCACCCGATCGAAGACGACGTGTCACTGACGTTGTGAAAAGGATGTTCGAGATGAGAAGGCGTGTGAAAGGTGTCGTGCAGATGGCGTCGAGGTCAGAACACGTGTCAGGTTTGTGTCCTGCACGTGGTGTTCGAGTGCAGAAGACCTGTCTACGACGTTGAGAAAATGACCTCCGGTTGCGAATACGCTTCACCAATGTCGTGCAACAAGCAATCGGGTATACGCGACATGTCACATCATCGTTGTGTAAAGGATGTTCGAGTTGAGAAGACGCTTCAACTGTGTCACGTTGGAAGCACCCGATTGAAGACGACATGAGAATGACCTTGTGTAAAGGATGTTAGGGTAGAGAAGGCGTGTCTACTAAGCCACGCAAAGGGCGTCCAAGTTCAAACGACGTGTCACTGACCTTGTGTAAAGGATGTTCGGGTTGAGAATGCGTGCCACGAGTGTCGTGCAGATGGCGTTCGAAGTCAGACCACGTATCAGGGGTGTATCCTGCACGTGGCCTTCGAGTGCAGAAGGCCTGTCTACGACGTTGGGCAAAGGAGGTCCGGGCTGAGAAGACGCTTCAACTGTGTCACGATGGAAGCACCCGATTGAAGACGACGTGTGACTGACCTTGTTTAAAGGATGTTCGGGTTGAGAAGGCGTGTGAAGGGGGTCGTGCAGATGGCGTCGAGGTCAGAACCCGTGTCAGCGGTGTGTCCTGCACATGGTGTTCGAGTGCAGAAGACCTGTCTACGATGTTGAGAAAATGACCTCCGGGTTGCGAGTATGCTTCACCAATGCCGTGCAACAAGCAATCGGGTATACGCGACATGTCACATCATCGTTGTGTAAAGGATGTTCGAGTTGAGAAGACGCTTCAACTATGTCATGTAGCAAGCACCCGATTGAAGACGACATGTGAATGACCTTGTGTAAAGAATGTTCGGGTTGAGAAGGCGTGTCATCTAAGCTACGCAAAGGGCGTCCACGTTCAGACGACATGTGACTGACCTTGTTTAAAGGATGTTCGGGTGGAGAATGCGTGCCACGAGTGTCGTGCAGGTGAAGTTCGAAGTCAGAACACGTGTCAGGGGTGTATCCTGCACGTGGGGTTCGAGTGCAGAAGACCTATCTAAGATGTTGAGAAAATGACCTCCGGGTTGCGAGTATGCTTCACCAATGCCGTGCAACAAGCAATCGGGTATACGCGACATGTCACATCATCGTTGTGTAAAGGATGTTCGAGTTGAGAAGACGCTTCAACTGTGTCACGTTGGAAGCACCCGATCGAAGACGACGTGTCACTGACGTTGTGAAAAGGATGTTCGAGATGAGAAGGCGTGTGAAAGGTGTCGTGCAGATGGCGTCGAGGTCAGAACACGTGTCAGGTTTGTGTCCTGCACGTGGTGTTCGAGTGCAGAAGACCTGTCTACGACGTTGAGAAAATGACCTCCGGTTGCGAATACGCTTCACCAATGCCGTGCAACAAGCAATCGGGTATACGCGACATGTCACATCATCGTTGTGTAAAGGATGTTCGAGCTGAGAAGACGCTTCAACTGTGTCACGTTGGAAGCACCCGATTGAAGACGACATGAGAATGACATTGTGTAAAGAACGTTCGGGTTGAGAAGGCGTGTCAACTAAGCTACGCAAAGGGCGTCCACGTTCAGACAACGTGTGACTGACCTTGTTTAAAGGATGTTCGGGTTGAGAATGCGTGCCACGAGTGTCGTGCAGATGAAGTTCGAAGTCAGAACACGTGTCAGGGGTGTATCCTGCACGTGGTGTTCGAGTGCAGAAGACCTGTCTACGATGTTGAGAAAATGACCTCCGGGTTGCGAGTATGCTTCACCAATGCCGTGCAGCAAGCAATCGGGTATAGGCAATATGTCACATCATCGTTGTGTAAAGGATGTTCGAGCTGAGAAGACGCTTCAACTGTGTCACGTTGGAAGCACCCGATCGAAGACGACGTGTCACTGACGTTGTGCAAAGGATGTTCGAGATGAGAAGGCGTGTCAACTAAGCTACGCAAAGGGCGTCCACGTTCAGACGACGTGTGACTGACCTTGTTTAAAGGATGTTCGGGTTGAGAATGCGTGCCACGAGTGTCGTGCAGATGAAGTTCGAAGTCAGAACACGTGTCAGGGGTGTATCCTGCACGTGGTGTTCGAGTGCAGAAGACCTGTCTACGACGCTGAGAAAAGGACCTCCGGGTTGCAAGTATGCTTCACCAATGCCGTGCAACAAGCAATCGGGTATACGCGACATGTCACATCATCGTTGTTTAAAGGAAGTCCGGGTTGAGAAGACGCTTCAACTGTGTCACGTTGGAAGCACCCGATCGAAGACGACGTGTCACTGACGTTGTGCAAAGGATGTTCGAGATGAGAAGGCGTGTCAACTAAGCTACGCAAAGGGCGTCCACGTTCAGACGACGTGTGACTGACCTTGTTTAAAGGATGTTCGGGTTGAGAATGCGTGCCACGAGTGTCGTGCAGATGAAGTTCGAAGTCAGAACACGTGTCAGGGGTGTATCCTGCACGTGGTGTTCGAGTGCAGAAGACCTGTCTACGACCTTGAGAAAATGACCTCCGGGTTGCGAGTATGCTTCACCAATGCCGTGCAACAAGCAATCGGGTATACGCGACATGTCACATCATCGTTGTGTAAAGGATGTTCGAGTTTAGAAGACGCTTCAACTGTGTCACGTTGGATGCACCCGATCGAAGACGACGTGAGAATGACCTTGTGTAAAGGATGTTCGGGTTGAGAATGCGTGCCACGAGTGTCGTGCAGATGAAGTTCGAAGTCAGAACACGTGTCAGGGGTGTATCCTGCACGTGGTGTTCGAGTGCAGAAGACCTGTCTACGACGTTGAGAAAATGACCTCCGGGTTGCGAGTATGCTTCACCAATGCCGTGCAACAAGCAATCGGGTATACGCGACATGTCACATCATCGTTGTGTAAAGGATGTTCGAGTTGAGAAGACGCTTCAACTGTGTCACGTTGGAAGCACCCGATCGAAGACGACGTGTCACTGACGTTGTGTAAAGAATGGTCGGGTTGAGAAGGCGTGTCAGCTAAGCTACGCAAAGGGCGTCCACGTTCAGACGACGTGTGACTGACCTTGTTTAAAGGATGTTCGGGTTGAGAAGGAGTGTCACAAGTGTCGTGCAGATGACGTTCGAAGTCAGACCACGTGTCAGGGGTGTATCCTGCACGTGGGGTTCGAGTGCAGAAGACCTGTCTACGATGTTGAGAAAATGACCTCCGGGTTGCGAGTATGCTTCACCAATGCCGTGCAACAAGCAATCGGGTATACGCGACATGTCACATCATCGTTGTGTAAAGGATGTTCGAGTTGAGAAGACGCTTCAACTGTGTCACGTTGGAAGCACCCGATTGAAGACGACGTGAGAATGACCTTGTGTAAAGAATGTCCGGGTTGAGAAGGCGTGTCAACTAAGCTACGGAAAGGGCGTCCACGTTCAGACGACGTGTGAATGACCTTGTTTAAAGGATGTTCGGGTTGAGAATGCGTGCCACGAGTGTCGTGCAGGTGAAGTTCGAAGTCAGAACACGTGTCAGGGGTGTATCCTGCAGGTGGGGTTCGAGTGCAGAAGACCTGTCTAAGATGTTGAGAAAATGACCTCCGGGTTGCGAGTATGCTCCACCAATGCCGTGCAACAAGCGATCGGGTATACGCGACATGTCACATCATCGTTGTGTAAAGGATGTTCGAGTTGAGAAGACGCTTCAACTGTGTCACGTTGGAAGCACCCGATTGAAGACGACGTGAGAATGACCTTGTGTAAAGAATGTTCGGGTTGAGAAGGCGTGTCAACTAAGCTACGCAAAGGGCGTCCACGTTCAGACGACGTGTGACTGACCTTGTTTAAAGGATGTTCGGGTTGAGAAGGCGTGTCACGATTGTCGCGCAGATGGCGTCGAGGTCAGAGCACGTGTCAGGGGTGTACCCTGTACGTGGTGTTCGAGTGCAGAAGACCTGTCTATGACGTTGAGAAAATGACCTCCGGGTTGCGAGTATGCTCCACCAATGCCGTGCAACAAGCAATCGGGTATACGCGACATGTCACATCATCGTTGTGTAAAAGATGTTCGAGTTGAGAAGACGCTTCAACTATGTCATGTAGCAAGCACCCGATCGAAGACGACGTGTGAATAACCTTGTGTAAAGGATGTTAGGGTAGAGAAGGCGTGTCTACTAAGCCACGCAAAGGGCGTCCACATTCAAACGACGTGTCATTGACCTTGTGCAAAGGATGTTCGAGATGAGAAGGCGTGTGAAGGGTGTCGTGCAGATGGCGTCGAGGTCAGAACACGTGTCAGGGGTGTGTCCTGCACGTTGTGTTCGAGTGCAGAAGACCTGTCTACGACGTTGAGAAAATGACCTCCGGGTTGCAAGTATGCTTCACCAATGCCGTGCAACAAGCAATCGGGTATAGGCAATATGTCACATCATAGTTGTTTAAAGGAAGTCCGGGTTGAGAAGACGCTTCAACTGTGTCACGTTGGAAGCACCCGATCGAAGACGACGTGTCACTGACGTTGTGCAAAGGAGGTTCGAGATGAGAAGGCGTGTGAAGGGTGTCGTGCAGATGGCGTCGAGGTCAGAACACGTGTCAGGGGTGTGTCCTGCACGTTGTGTTCGAGTGCAGAAGACCTGTCTATGACGTTGAGAAAATGACCTCCGGGTTGCGAGTACGCTTCACCAATGCCGTGCAACAAGCAATCGGGTATACGCGACATGTCACATCATCGTTGTGTAAAGGATGTTCGAGTTGAGAAGACGCTTCAACTGCGTCACGTTGGAAGCACCCGATTGAAGACGACATGTGAATGACCTTGTGTAAAGAATGTTCAGGTTGAGAAGGCGTGTCATCTAAGCTACGCAAAGGGCGTCCACGTTCAGACGACGTGTGACTGACCTTGTTTAAAGGATGTTCGGGTTGAGAATGCGTGCCACGATTGTCGCGCAGATGGCGTCGAGGTCAGAGCACGTGTCAGGGGTGTACCCTGTACGTGGTGTTCGAGTGCAGAAGACCTGTCTACGACGTTGAGAAAAGGACCTCCGGGTTGCAAGAATGCTTCACCAATGCCGTGCAGCAAGCAATCGGGTATAGGCAATATGTCACATCATCGTTGTTTAAAGGAAGTCCGGGTTGAGAAGACGCTTCAACTGTGTCACGTTGGAAGCACCCGATCGAAGACGACATGTGAATGACCTTGTGTAAAGAATGTTCAGGTTGAGAAGGCGTGTCATCTAAGCTACGCAAAGGGCGTCCACGTTCAGACGACGTGTGACTGACCTTGTTTAAAGGATGTTCGGGTTGAGAATGCGTGCCACGATTGTCGCGCAGATGGCGTCGAGGTCAGAGCACGTGTCAGGGGTGTACCCTGTACGTGGTGTTCGAGTGCAGAAGACCTGTCTATGACGTTGAGAAAATGACCTCCGGGTTGCGAGTTCGCTTCACCAATGCCGTGCAACAAGCAATCGGGTATACGCGACATGTCACATCATCGTTGTGTAAAGGATGTTCGTGTTGAGAAGACGCTTCAACTGTGTCACGTTGGAAGCACCCGATTGAAGACGACATGAGAATGACATTGTGTAAAGAACGTTCGGGTTGAGAAGGCGTGTCAACTAAGCTACGCAAAGGGCGTCCACGTTCAGACGACGTGTGACTGACCTTGTTTAAAGGATGTTCGGGTTGAGAATGCGTGCCACGAGTGTCGTGCAGATGAAGTTCGAAGTCAGAACACGTGTCAGGGGTGTATCCTGCACGTGGTGTTCGAGTGCAGAAGACCTGTCTACGACGTTGAGAAAAGGACCTCCGGGTTGCAAGAATGCTTCACCAATGCCGTGCAACAAGCAATCGGGTATACGCGACATGTCACATCATCGTTGTGTAAAGGATGCTCGAGTTGAGAAGACGCTTCAACTGTCTCATGTAGCAAGCACCCGATCGAAGACGACGTGTGAATAACCTTGTGCAAAGGATGTTAGGGTAGAGAAGGCGTGTCTACTAAGCCACGCAAAGGGCGTCCACATTCAAACGACGTGTCATTGACCTTGTGCAAAGGATGTTCGAGATGAGAAGGCGTGTGAAGGGTGTCGTGCAGATGGCGTCGAGGTCAGAACACGTGTCAGGGGTGTGTCCTGCACGTTGTGTTCGAGTGCAGAAGACCTGTCTACGACGTTGAGAAAATGACCTCCGGGTTGCAAGTATGCTTCACCAATGCCGTGCAACAAGCAATCGGGTATACGCGACATGTCACATCATCGTTGTGTAAAGGATGTTCGAGTTGAGAAGACGCTTCAACTGTGTCATGTAGCAAGCACCCGATCGAAGACGACGTGTGAATAACCTTGTGCAAAGGATGTTAGGGTAGAGAAGGCGTGTCTACTAAGCCACGCAAAGGGCGTCCACATTCAAACGACGTGTCATTGACCTTGTGCAAAGGATGTTCGAGATGAGAAGGCGTGTGAAGGGTGTCGTGCAGATGGCGTCGAGGTCAGAACACGTGTAAGGGGTGTGTCCTGCACGTTGTGTTCGAGTGCAGAAGACCTGTCTACGACGTTGAGAAAATGACCTCCGGGTTGCAAGTATGCTTCACCAATGCCGTGCAACAAGCAATCGGGTATACGCGACATGTCACATCATCGTTGTGTAAAGGATGTTCGAGTTGAGAAGACGCTTCAACTGTGTCATGTAGCAAGCACCCGATCGAAGACGACGTGTGAATAACCTTGTGCAAAGGATGTTAGGGTAGAGAAGGCGTGTCTACTAAGCCACGCAAAGGGCGTCCACATTCAAACGACGTGTCATTGACCTTGTGCAAAGGATGTTCGAGATGAGAAGGCGTGTGAAGGGTGTCGTGCAGATGGCGTCGAGGTCAGAACACGTGTCAGGGGTGTGTCCTGCACGTTGTGTTCGAGTGCAGAAGACCTGTCTACGACGTTGAGAAAATGACCTCCGGGTTGCAAGTATGCTTCACCAATGCCGTGCAACAAGCAATCGGGTATACGCGACATGTCACATCATCGTTGTGTAAAGGATGTTCGAGTTGAGAAGACGCTTCAACTGTGTCACGTTGGAAGCACCCGATTGAAGACGACATGAGAATGACCTTGTGTAAAGGATGTTAGGGTAGAGAAGGCGTGTCTACTAAGCCACGCAAAGGGCGTCCAAGTTCAAACGACGTGTCACTGACCTTGTGTAAAGGATGTTCGGGTTGAGAATGCGTGCCACGAGTGTCGTGCAGATGGCGTTCGAAGTCAGACCACGTATCAGGGGTGTATCCTGCACGTGGCGTTCGAGTGCAGAAGGCCTGTCTACGACGTTGGGCAAAGGAGGTCCGGGCTGAGAAGACGCTTCAACTGTGTCACGTTGGAAGCACCCGATTGAAGACGACGTGTGACTGACCTTGTTTAATGGATGTTCGGGTTGAGAAGGCGTGTGAATGGGGTCGTGCAGATGGCGTCGAGGTCAGAAGACGTGTCAGGGGTGTGTCCTGCACGTGGTGTTCGAGTGCAGAAGACCTGTCTACGACGTTGAGAAAATGACCTCCGGGTTGCGAGTACGCTTCACCAATTCCGTGCAACAAGCTATCGGGTATACGCGACGAAGCACCCGATCGAAGGCGACGTGTCACTGACGTTGTGTAAAGAATGTTCGGGTTGAGAAGGCGTGTCAACTAAGCTACGCAAAGGGCGTCCACGTTCAGACGACGTGTGACTGACTTTGTTTAAAGGATGTTCGGGTTGAGAAGGAGTGTCACAAGTGTCGTGCAGATGGCGTTCGAAGTCAGACCACGTATCAGGGGTGTGTCCTGCACGTGGGGTTCGAGTGCAGAAGACCTGTCTACGATGTTGAGAAAATGACCTCCGGGTTGCAAGTATGCTTCACCAATGCCGTGCAACAAGCAATCGGGTATACGCGACATGTCACATCATCGTTGTGTAAAGGATGTTCGAGTTGAGAAGACGCTTCAACTGTGTCACGTTGGAAGCACCCGATTGAAGACGACATGAGAATGACCTTGTGTAAAGGATGTTAGGGTAGAGAAGGCGTGTCTACTAAGCCACGCAAAGGGCGTCCAAGTTCAAACGACGTGTCACTGACCTTGTGTAAAGGATGTTCGGGTTGAGAATGCGTGCCACGAGTGTCGTGCAGATGGCGTTCGAAGTCAGACCACGTATCAGGGGTGTATCCTGCACGTGGCGTTCGAGTGCAGAAGGCCTGTCTACGACGTTGGGCAAAGGAGGTCCGGGCTGAGAAGACGCTTCAACTGTGTCACGATGGAAGCACCCGATTGAAGACGACGTGTGACTGACCTTGTTTAAAGGATGTTCGGGTTGAGAAGGCGTGTGAAGGGGGTCGTGCAGATGGCGTCGAGGTCAGAAGACGTGTCAGGGGTGTGTCCTGCACGTGGTGTTCGAGTGCAGAAGACCTGTCTACGATGTTGAGAAAATGACCTCCGAGTTGCGAGTATGCTTCACCAATGCCGTGCAACAAGCAATAGGGTATACGCGACATGTCACATCATCGTTGTGTAAAGGATGTTCGAGTTTAGAAGACGCTTCAACTGTGTCACGTTGGAAGCACCCGATCGAAGACGACGTGTGAATGACCTTGTGTAAAGGATGTTCGGGTTGAGAAGGCGTGTGAAGGGTGTCGTGCAGATGGCGTCGAGGTCAGAACCCGTGTCAGCGGTGTGTCCTGCACATGGTGTTCGAGTGCAGAAGACCTGTCTACGATGTTGAGAAAATGACCTCCGGGTTGCGAGTATGCTTCACCAATGCCGTGCAACAAGCAATCGGGTATACGCGACATGTCACATCATCGTTGTGTAAAGGATGTTCGAGCTGAGAAGACGCTTCAACTGTGTCACGTTGGAAGCACCCGATTGAAGACGACATGAGAATGACATTGTGTAAAGAACGTTCGGGTTGAGAAGGCGTGTCAACTAAGCTACGCAAAGGGCGTCCACGTTCAGACAACGTGTGACTGACCTTGTTTAAAGGATGTTCGGGTTGAGAATGCGTGCCACGAGTGTCGTGCAGATGAAGTTCGAAGTCAGAACACGTGTCAGGGGTGTATCCTGCACGTGGTGTTCGAGTGCAGAAGACCTGTCTACGACGCTGAGAAAAGGACCTCCGGGTTGCAAGTATGCTTCACCAATGCCGTGCAGCAAGCAATCGGGTATAGGCAATATGTCACATCATCGTTGTTTAAAGGAAGTCCGGGTTGAGAAGACGCTTCAACTGTGTCACGTTGGAAGCACCCGATCGAAGACGACGTGTCACTGACGTTGTGCAAAGGATGTTCGAGATGAGAAGGCGTGTCAACTAAGCTACGCAAAGGGCGTCCACGTTCAGACGACGTGTGACTGACCTTGTTTAAAGGATGTTCGGGTTGAGAATGCGTGCCACGAGTGTCGTGCAGATGAAGTTCGAAGTCAGAACACGTGTCAGGGGTGTATCCTGCACGTGGTGTTCGAGTGCAGAAGACCTGTCTACGACCTTGAGAAAATGACCTCCGGGTTGCGAGTATGCTTCACCAATGCCGTGCAACAAGCAATCGGGTATACGCGACATGTCACATCATCGTTGTGTAAAGGATGTTCGAGTTTAGAAGACGCTTCAACTGTGTCACGTTGGAAGCACCCGATCGAAGACGACGTGTGAATGACCTTGTGTAAAGGATGTTCGGGTTGAGAAGGCGTGTGAAGGGTGTCGTGCAGATGGCGTCGAGGTCAGAACCCGTGTCAGCGGTGTGTCCTGCACATGGTGTTCGAGTGCAGAAGACCTGTCTACGATGTTGAGAAAATGACCTCCGGGTTGCGAGTATGCTTCACCAATGCCGTGCAACAAGCAATCGGGTATACGCGACATGTCACATCATCGTTGTGTAAAGGATGTTCGAGCTGAGAAGACGCTTCAACTGTGTCACGTTGGAAGCACCCGATTGAAGACGACATGAGAATGACATTGTGTAAAGAACGTTCGGGTTGAGAAGGCGTGTCAACTAAGCTACGCAAAGGGCGTCCACGTTCAGACAACGTGTGACTGACCTTGTTTAAAGGATGTTCGGGTTGAGAATGCGTGCCACGAGTGTCGTGCAGATGAAGTTCGAAGTCAGAACACGTGTCAGGGGTGTATCCTGCACGTGGTGTTCGAGTGCAGAAGACCTGTCTACGACGCTGAGAAAAGGACCTCCGGGTTGCAAGTATGCTTCACCAATGCCGTGCAGCAAGCAATCGGGTATAGGCAATATGTCACATCATCGTTGTTTAAAGGAAGTCCGGGTTGAGAAGACGCTTCAACTGTGTCACGTTGGAAGCACCCGATCGAAGACGACGTGTCACTGACGTTGTGCAAAGGATGTTCGAGATGAGAAGGCGTGTCAACTAAGCTACGCAAAGGGCGTCCACGTTCAGACGACGTGTGACTGACCTTGTTTAAAGGATGTTCGGGTTGAGAATGCGTGCCACGAGTGTCGTGCAGATGAAGTTCGAAGTCAGAACACGTGTCAGGGGTGTATCCTGCACGTGGTGTTCGAGTGCAGAAGACCTGTCTACGACCTTGAGAAAATGACCTCCGGGTTGCGAGTATGCTTCACCAATGCCGTGCAACAAGCAATCGGGTATACGCGACATGTCACATCATCGTTGTGTAAAGGATGTTCGAGTTTAGAAGACGCTTCAACTGTGTCACGTTGGATGCACCCGATCGAAGACGACGTGAGAATGACCTTGTGTAAAGGATGTTCGGGTTGAGAATGCGTGCCACGAGTGTCGTGCAGATGAAGTTCGAAGTCAGAACACGTGTCAGGGGTGTATCCTGCACGTGGTGTTCGAGTGCAGAAGACCTGTCTACGACGTTGAGAAAATGACCTCCGGGTTGCGAGTATGCTTCACCAATGCGGTGCAACAAGCAATCGGGTATACGCGACATGTCACATCATCGTTGTGTAAAGGATGTTCGAGTTGAGAAGACGCTTCAACTGTGTCACGTTGGAAGCACCCGATCGAAGACGACGTGTCACTGACGTTGTGTAAAGAATGTTCGGGTTGAGAAGGCGTGTCAACTAAGCTACGCAAAGGGCGTCCACGTTCAGACGACGTGTGACTGACCTTGTTTAAAGGATGTTCCGGTTGAGAAGGAGTGTCACAAGTGTCGTGCAGATGACGTTCGAAGTCAGACCACGTGTCAGGGGTGTATCCTGCACGTGGGGTTCGAGTGCAGAAGACCTGTCTACGATGTTGAGAAAATGACCTCCGGGTTGCGAGTATGCTTCACCAATGCCGTGCAACAAGCAATCGGGTATACGCGACATGTCACATCATCGTTGTGTAAAGGATGTTCGAGTTGAGAAGACGCTTCAACTGTGTCACGTTGGAAGCACCCGATTGAAGACGACGTGAGAATGACCTTGTGTAAAGAATGTCCGGGTTGAGAAGGCGTGTCAACTAAGCTACGGAAAGGGCGTCCACGTTCAGACGACGTGTGAATGACCTTGTTTAAAGGATGTTCGGGTTGAGAATGCGTGCCACGAGTGTCGTGCAGGTGAAGTTCGAAGTCAGAACACGTGTCAGGGGTGTATCCTGCACGTGGGGTTCGAGTGCAGAAGACCTGTCTAAGATGTTGAGAAAATGACCTCCGGGTTGCGAGTATGCTCCACCAATGCCGTGCAACAAGCGATCGGGTATACGCGACATGTCACATCATCGTTGTGTAAAGGATGTTCGAGTTGAGAAGACGCTTCAACTGTGTCACGTTGGAAGCACCCGATTGAAGACGACGTGAGAATGACCTTGTGTAAAGAATGTTCGGGTTGAGAAGGCGTGTCAACTAAGCTACGCAAAGGGCGTCCACGTTCAGACGACGTGTGACTGACCTTGTTTAAAGGATGTTCGGGTTGAGAAGGCGTGTCACGATTGTCGCGCAGATGGCGTCGAGGTCAGAGCACGTGTCAGGGGTGTACCCTGTACGTGGTGTTCGAGTGCAGAAGACCTGTCTATGACGTTGAGAAAATGACCTCCGGGTTGCGAGTATGCTCCACCAATGCCGTGCAACAAGCAATCGGGTATACGCGACATGTCACATCATCGTTGTGTAAAAGATGTTCGAGTTGAGAAGACGCTTCAACTATGTCATGTAGCAAGCACCCGATCGAAGACGACGTGTGAATAACCTTGTGTAAAGGATGTTAGGGTAGAGAAGGCGTGTCTACTAAGCCACGCAAAGGGCGTCCACATTCAAACGACGTGTCATTGACCTTGTGCAAAGGATGTTCGAGATGAGAAGGCGTGTGAAGGGTGTCGTGCAGATGGCGTCGAGGTCAGAACACGTGTCAGGGGTGTGTCCTGCACGTTGTGTTCGAGTGCAGAAGACCTGTCTACGACGTTGAGAAAATGACCTCCGGGTTGCAAGTATGCTTCACCAATGCCGTGCAACAAGCAATCGGGTATAGGCAATATGTCACATCATAGTTGTTTAAAGGAAGTCCGGGTTGAGAAGACGCTTCAACTGTGTCACGTTGGAAGCACCCGATCGAAGACGACGTGTCACTGACGTTGTGCAAAGGAGGTTCGAGATGAGAAGGCGTGTGAAGGGTGTCGTGCAGATGGCGTCGAGGTCAGAACACGTGTCAGGGGTGTGTCCTGCACGTTGTGTTCGAGTGCAGAAGACCTGTCTATGACGTTGAGAAAATGACCTCCGGGTTGCGAGTACGCTTCACCAATGCCGTGCAACAAGCAGTCGGGTATACGCGACATGTCACATCATCGTTGTGTAAAGGATGTTCGAGTTGAGAAGACGCTTCAACTGCGTCACGTTGGAAGCACCCGATTGAAGACGACATGTGAATGACCTTGTGTAAAGAATGTTCAGGTTGAGAAGGCGTGTCATCTAAGCTACGCAAAGGGCGTCCACGTTCAGACGACGTGTGACTGACCTTGTTTAAAGGATGTTCGGGTTGAGAATGCGTGCCACGATTGTCGCGCAGATGGCGTCGAGGTCAGAGCACGTGTCAGGGGTGTACCCTGTACGTGGTGTTCGAGTGCAGAAGACCTGTCTACGACGTTGAGAAAAGGACCTCCGGGTTGCAAGAATGCTTCACCAATGCCGTGCAGCAAGCAATCGGGTATAGGCAATATGTCACATCATCGTTGTTTAAAGGAAGTCCGGGTTGAGAAGACGCTTCAACTGTGTCACGTTGGAAGCACCCGATCGAAGACGACATGTGAATGACCTTGTGTAAAGAATGTTCAGGTTGAGAAGGCGTGTCATCTAAGCTACGCAAAGGGCGTCCACGTTCAGACGACGTGTGACTGACCTTGTTTAAAGGATGTTCGGGTTGAGAATGCGTGCCACGATTGTCGCGCAGATGGCGTCGAGGTCAGAGCACGTGTCAGGGGTGTACCCTGTACGTGGTGTTCGAGTGCAGAAGACCTGTCTATGACGTTGAGAAAATGACCTCCGGGTTGCGAGTTCGCTTCACCAATGCCGTGCAACAAGCAATCGGGTATACGCGACATGTCACATCATCGTTGTGTAAAGGATGTTCGTGTTGAGAAGACGCTTCAACTGTGTCACGTTGGAAGCACCCGATTGAAGACGACATGAGAATGACATTGTGTAAAGAACGTTCGGGTTGAGAAGGCGTGTCAACTAAGCTACGCAAAGGGCGTCCACGTTCAGACGACGTGTGACTGACCTTGTTTAAAGGATGTTCGGGTTGAGAATGCGTGCCACGAGTGTCGTGCAGATGAAGTTCGAAGTCAGAACACGTGTCAGGGGTGTATCCTGCACGTGGTGTTCGAGTGCAGAAGACCTGTCTACGACGTTGAGAAAAGGACCTCCGGGTTGCAAGAATGCTTCACCAATGCCGTGCAACAAGCAATCGGGTATACGCGACATGTCACATCATCGTTGTGTAAAGGATGCTCGAGTTGAGAAGACGCTTCAACTGTGTCATGTAGCAAGCACCCGATCGAAGACGACGTGTGAATAACCTTGTGCAAAGGATGTTAGGGTAGAGAAGGCGTGTCTACTAAGCCACGCAAAGGGCGTCCACATTCAAACGACGTGTCATTGACCTTGTGCAAAGGATGTTCGAGATGAGAAGGCGTGTGAAGGGTGTCGTGCAGATGGCGTCGAGGTCAGAACACGTGTCAGGGGTGTGTCCTGCACGTTGTGTTCGAGTGCAGAAGACCTGTCTACGACGTTGAGAAAATGACCTCCGGGTTGCAAGTATGCTTCACCAATGCCGTGCAACAAGCAATCGGGTATACGCGACATGTCACATCATCGTTGTGTAAAGGATGTTCGAGTTGAGAAGACGCTTCAACTGTGTCATGTAGCAAGCACCCGATCGAAGACGACGTGTGAATAACCTTGTGCAAAGGATGTTAGGGTAGAGAAGGCGTGTCTACTAAGCCACGCAAAGGGCGTCCACATTCAAACGACGTGTCATTGACCTTGTGCAAAGGATGTTCGAGATGAGAAGGCGTGTGAAGGGTGTCGTGCAGATGGCGTCGAGGTCAGAACACGTGTCAGGGGTGTGTCCTGCACGTTGTGTTCGAGTGCAGAAGACCTGTCTACGACGTTGAGAAAATGACCTCCGGGTTGCAAGTATGCTTCACCAATGCCGTGCAACAAGCAATCGGGTATACGCGACATGTCACATCATCGTTGTGTAAAGGATGTTCGAGTTGAGAAGACGCTTCAACTGTGTCACGTTGGAAGCACCCGATTGAAGACGACATGAGAATGACCTTGTGTAAAGGATGTTAGGGTAGAGAAGGCGTGTCTACTAAGCCACGCAAAGGGCGTCCAAGTTCAAACGACGTGTCACTGACCTTGTGTAAAGGATGTTCGGGTTGAGAATGCGTGCCACGAGTGTCGTGCAGATGGCGTTCGAAGTCAGACCACGTATCAGGGGTGTATCCTGCACGTGGCGTTCGAGTGCAGAAGGCCTGTCTACGACGTTGGGCAAAGGAGGTCCGGGCTGAGAAGACGCTTCAACTGTGTCACGTTGGAAGCACCCGATTGAAGACGACGTGTGACTGACCTTGTTTAATGGATGTTCGGGTTGAGAAGGCGTGTGAATGGGGTCGTGCAGATGGCGTCGAGGTCAGAAGACGTGTCAGGGGTGTGTCCTGCACGTGGTGTTCGAGTGCAGAAGACCTGTCTACGACGTTGAGAAAATGACCTCCGGGTTGCGAGTACGCTTCACCAATTCCGTGCAACAAGCTATCGGGTATACGCGACGAAGCACCCGATCGAAGGCGACGTGTCACTGACGTTGTGTAAAGAATGTTCGGGTTGAGAAGGCGTGTCAACTAAGCTACGCAAAGGGCGTCCACGTTCAGACGACGTGTGACTGACTTTGTTTAAAGGATGTTCGGGTTGAGAAGGAGTGTCACAAGTGTCGTGCAGATGGCGTTCGAAGTCAGACCACGTATCAGGGGTGTGTCCTGCACGTGGGGTTCGAGTGCAGAAGACCTGTCTACGATGTTGAGAAAATGACCTCCGGGTTGCGAGTATGCTTCACCAATGCCGTGCAACAAGCAATCGGGTATACGCGACATGTCACATCATCGTTGTGTAAAGGATGTTCGAGTTGAGAAGACGCTTCAACTGTGTCACGTTGGAAGCACCCGATCGAAGACGACGTGTCACTGACGTTGTGTAAAGAATGTTCGGGTTGAGAAGGCGTGTCAACTAAGCTACGGAAAGGGCGTCCACGTTCAGACGACGTGTGAATGACCTTGTTTAAAGGATGTTCGGGTTGAGAATGCGTGCCACGAGTGTTGTGCAGGTGAAGTTCGAAGTCAGAACACGTGTCCGGGGTGTATCCTGCACGTGGGGTTCGAGTGCAGAAGACCTGTCTACGATGTTGAGAAAATGACCTCCGGGTTGCGAGTATGCTTCACCAATGCCGTGCAACAAGCAATCGGGTATACGCGACATGTCACATCATCGTTGTGTAAAGGATGTTCGAGTTGAGAAGACGCTTCAACTGTGTCACGTTGGAAGCACCCGATTGAAGACGACGTGAGAATGACCTTGTGTAAAGAATGTTCGGGTTGAGAAGGCGTGTCAACTAAGCTACGCAAAGGGCGTCCACGTTCAGACGACGTGTGACTGACCTTGTTTAAAGGATGTTCGGGTTGAGAAGGCGTGTCACGATTGTCGCGCAGATTGCGTCGAGGTCAGAGCACGTGTCAGGGGTGTGTCCTGCACATGGTGTTCGAGTGCAGAAGACCTGTCTACGATGTTGAGAAAATGACCTCCGGGTTGCAAGTATGCTTCACCAATGCCGTGCAACAAGCAATCGGGTATACGCGACATGTCACATCATCGTTGTGTAAAGGATGTTCGAGTTGAGAAGACGCTTCAACTATGTCATGTAGCAAGCACCCGATCGAAGACGACGTGTGAATAACCTTGTGTAAAGGATGTTAGGGTAGAGAAGGCGTGTCTACTAAGCCACGCAAAGGGCGTCCACATTCAAACGACGTGTCATTGACCTTGTGCAAAGGATGTTCGAGATGAGAAGGCGTGTGAAGGGTGTCGTGCAGATGGCGTCGAGGTCAGAGCACGTGTCAGGGGTGTGTCCTGCACATGGTGTTCGAGTGCAGAAGACCTGTCTACGATGTTGAGAAAATGACCTCCGGGTTGCAAGTATGCTTCACCAATGCCGTGCAACAAGCAATCGGGTATACGCGACATGTCACATCATCGTTGTGTAAAGGATGTTCGAGTTGAGAAGACGCTTCAACTGTGTCATGTAGCAAGCACCCGATCGAAGACGACGTGTGAATAACCTTGTGCAAAGGATGTTAGGGTAGAGAAGGCGTGTCTACTAAGCCACGCAAAGGGCGTCCACATTCAAACGACGTGTCATTGACCTTGTGCAAAGGATGTTCGAGATGAGAAGGCGTGTGAAGGGTGTCGTGCAGATGGCGTCGAGGTCAGAACACGTGTCAGGGGTGTGTCCTGCACGTTGTGTTCGAGTGCAGAAGACCTGTCTACGACGTTGAGAAAATGACCTCCGGGTTGCAAGTATGCTTCACCAATGCCGTGCAACAAGCAATCGGGTATACGCGACATGTCACATCATCGTTGTGTAAAGGATGTTCGAGTTGAGAAGACGCTTCAACTGTGTCACGTTGGAAGCACCCGATTGAAGACGACATGAGAATGACCTTGTGTAAAGGATGTTAGGGTAGAGAAGGCGTGTCTACTAAGCCACGCAAAGGGCGTCCAAGTTCAAACGACGTGTCACTGACCTTGTGTAAAGGATGTTCGGGTTGAGAATGCGTGCCACGAGTGTCGTGCAGATGGCGTTCGAAGTCAGACCACGTATCAGGGGTGTATCCTGCACGTGGCGTTCGAGTGCAGAAGGCCTGTCTACGACGTTGGGCAAAGGAGGTCCGGGCTGAGAAGACGCTTCAACTGTGTCACGTTGGAAGCACCCGATTGAAGACGACGTGTGACTGACCTTGTTTAATGGATGTTCGGGTTGAGAAGGCGTGTGAATGGGGTCGTGCAGATGACGTCGAGGTCAGAAGACGTGTCAGGGGTGTGTCCTGCACGTGGTGTTCGAGTGCAGAAGACCTGTCTACGACGTTGAGAAAATGACCTCCGGGTTGCGAGTACGCTTCACCAATTCCGTGCAACAAGCTATCGGGTATACGCGACGAAGCACCCGATCGAAGGCGACGTGTCACTGACGTTGTGTAAAGAATGTTCGGGTTGAGAAGGCGTGTCAACTAAGCTACGCAAAGGGCGTCCACGTTCAGACGACGTGTGACTGACTTTGTTTAAAGGATGTTCGGGTTGAGAAGGAGTGTCACAAGTGTCGTGCAGATGGCGTTCGAAGTCAGACCACGTATCAGGGGTGTGTCCTGCACGTGGGGTTCGAGTGCAGAAGACTTGTCTACGATGTTGAGAAAATGACCTCCGGGTTGCGAGTATGCTTCACCAATGCCGTGCAACAAGCAATCGGGTATACGCGACATGTCACATCATCGTTGTGTAAAGGATGTTCGAGTTGAGAAGACGCTTCAACTGTGTCACGTTGGAAGCACCCGATCGAAGACGACGTGTCACTGACGTTGTGTAAAGAATGTTCGGGTTGAGAAGGCGTGTCAACTAAGCTACGGAAAGGGCGTCCACGTTCAGACGACGTGTGAATGACCTTGTTTAAAGGATGTTCGGGTTGAGAATGCGTGCCACGAGTGTTGTGCAGGTGAAGTTCGAAGTCAGAACACGTGTCCGGGGTGTATCCTGCACGTGGGGTTCGAGTGCAGAAGACCTGTCTACGATGTTGAGAAAATGACCTCCGGGTTGCGAGTATGCTTCACCAATGCCGTGCAACAAGCAATCGGGTATACGCGACATGTCACATCATCGTTGTGTAAAGGATGTTCGAGTTGAGAAGACGCTTCAACTGTGTCACGTTGGAAGCACCCGATTGAAGACGACGTGAGAATGACCTTGTGTAAAGAATGTTCGGGTTGAGAAGGCGTGTCAACTAAGCTACGCAAAGGGCGTCCACGTTCAGACGACGTGTGACTGACCTTGTTTAAAGGATGTTCGGGTTGAGAAGGCGTGTCACGATTGTCGCGCAGATTGCGTCGAGGTCAGAGCACGTGTCAGGGGTGTGTCCTGCACATGGTGTTCGAGTGCAGAAGACCTGTCTACGATGTTGAGAAAATGACCTCCGGGTTGCAAGTATGCTTCACCAATGCCGTGCAACAAGCAATCGGGTATACGCGACATGTCACATCATCGCTGTGTAAAGGATGTTCGAGTTGAGAAGACGCTTCAACTATGTCATGTAGCAAGCACCCGATCGAAGACGACGTGTGAATAACCTTGTGTAAAGGATGTTAGGGTAGAGAAGGCGTGTCTACTAAGCCACGCAAAGGGCGTCCACATTCAAACGACGTGTCATTGACCTTGTGCAAAGGATGTTCGAGATGAGAAGGCGTGTGAAGGGTGTCGTGCAGATGGCGTCGAGGTCAGAGCACGTGTCAGGGGTGTGTCCTGCACATGGTGTTCGAGTGCAGAAGACCTGTCTACGATGTTGAGAAAATGACCTCCGGGTTGCAAGTATGCTTCACCAATGCCGTGCAACAAGCAATCGGGTATACGCGACATGTCACATCATCGTTGTGCAAAGGATGTTCGAGTTGAGAAGACGCTTCAACTATGTCATGTAGCAAGCACCCGATCGAAGACGACGTGTGAATAACCTTGTGTAAAGGATGTTAGGGTAGAGAAGGCGTGTCTACTAAGCCACGCAAAGGGCGTCCACATTCAAACGACGTGTCATTGACCTTGTGCAAAGGATGTTCGAGATGAGAAGGCGTGTGAAGGGTGTCGTGCAGATGGCGTCGAGGTCAGAACACGTGTCAGGGGTGTGTCCTGCACGTTGTGTTCGAGTGCAGAAGACCTGTCTACGACGTTGAGAAAATGACCTCCGGGTTGCAAGTATGCTTCACCAATGCCGTGCAACAAGCAATCGGGTATACGCGACATGTCACATCATCGTTGTGTAAAGGATGTTCGAGTTGAGAAGACGCTTCAACTATGTCATGTAGCAAGCACCCGATTGAAGACGACATGTGAATGATCTTGTGTAAAGAATGTTCGGGTTGAGAAGGCGTGTCATCTAAGCTACGCAAAGGGCGTCCACGTTCAGACGACATGTGACTGACCTTGTTTAAAGGATGTTCGGGTTGAGAATGCGTGCCACGAGTGTCGTGCAGGTGAAGTTCGAAGTCAGAACACGTGTCAGGGGTGTATCCTGCACGTGGGGTTCGAGTGCAGAAGACCTGTCTAAGATGTTGAGAAAATGACCTCCGGGTTGCGAGTATGCTTCACCAATGCCGTGCAACAAGCAATCGGGTATACGCGACATGTCACATCATCGTTGTGTAAAGGATGTTCGAGTTGAGAAGACGCTTCAACTGTGTCACGTTGGAAGCACCCGATCGAAGACGACGTGTCACTGACGTTGTGCAAAGGATGTTCGAGATGAGAAGGCGTGTGAAAGGTGTCGTGCAGATGGCGTCGAGGTCAGAACACGTGTCAGGGGTGTGTCCTGCACGTGGTGTTCGAGTGCAGAAGACCTGTCTACGACGTTGAGAAAATGACCTCCGGTTGCGAATACGCTTCACCAATGTCGTGCAACAAGCAATCGGGTATACGCGACATGTCACATCATCGTTGTGTAAAGGATGTTCGAGTTGAGAAGACGCTTCAACTGTGTCACGTTGGAAGCACCCGATTGAAGACGACGTGTGAATAACCTTGTGTAATGGATGTTCGGGTTGAGAAGCCATGTCAACTAAGCTACGCAAAGGGCGTCCACGTTCAAACGATGTGTCATTGACGTTGTGCAAAGGACGTTCCAGATAAGAAGGCGTGTCACGGGTGTCGTGCAGATGGCGCCGAGGTCAGAACACGTGTCAGGGGTGTATCCTGCACGTGGTGTTCGAGTGCAGAAGACCTGTCTACGACGTTGAGAAAATGACCTCCGGGTTGCAAGTATGCGTCACCAATGCCGTGCAACAAGCAATCGGGTATACGCGACATGTCACATCATCGTTGTGTAAAGGATGTTCGAGTTGAGAAGACGCTTCAACTGTGTCACGTTGGAAGCACCCGATTGAAGACGACATGAGAATGACCTTGTGTAAAGGATGTTAGGGTAGAGAAGGCGTGTCTACTAAGCCACGCAAAGGGCGTCCAAGTTCAAACGACGTGTCACTGACCTTGTGTAAAGGATGTTCGGGTTGAGAATGCGTGCCACGAGTGTCGTGCAGATGGCGTTCGAAGTCAGACCACGTATCAGGGGTGTATCCTGCACGTGGCGTTCGAGTGCAGAAGGCCTGTCTACGACGTTGGGCAAAGGAGGTCCGGGCTGAGAAGACGCTTCAACTGTGTCACGTTGGAAGCACCCGATTGAAGACGACGTGTGACTGACCTTGTTTAATGGATGTTCGGGTTGAGAAGGCGTGTGAATGGGGTCGTGCAGATGACGTCGAGGTCAGAAGACGTGTCAGGGGTGTGTCCTGCACGTGGTGTTCGAGTGCAGAAGACCTGTCTACGACGTTGAGAAAATGACCTCCGGGTTGCGAGTACGCTTCACCAATTCCGTGCAACAAGCTATCGGGTATACGCGACGAAGCACCCGATCGAAGGCGACGTGTCACTGACGTTGTGTAAAGAATGTTCGGGTTGAGAAGGCGTGTCAACTAAGCTACGCAAAGGGCGTCCACGTTCAGACGACGTGTGACTGACTTTGTTTAAAGGATGTTCGGGTTGAGAAGGAGTGTCACAAGTGTCGTGCAGATGGCGTTCGAAGTCAGACCACGTATCAGGGGTGTGTCCTGCACGTGGGGTTCGAGTGCAGAAGACTTGTCTACGATGTTGAGAAAATGACCTCCGGGTTGCGAGTATGCTTCACCAATGCCGTGCAACAAGCAATCGGGTATACGCGACATGTCACATCATCGTTGTGTAAAGGATGTTCGAGTTGAGAAGACGCTTCAACTGTGTCACGTTGGAAGCACCCGATCGAAGACGACGTGTCACTGACGTTGTGTAAAGAATGTTCGGGTTGAGAAGGCGTGTCAACTAAGCTACGGAAAGGGCGTCCACGTTCAGACGACGTGTGAATGACCTTGTTTAAAGGATGTTCGGGTTGAGAATGCGTGCCACGAGTGTTGTGCAGGTGAAGTTCGAAGTCAGAACACGTGTCCGGGGTGTATCCTGCACGTGGGGTTCGAGTGCAGAAGACCTGTCTACGATGTTGAGAAAATGACCTCCGGGTTGCGAGTATGCTTCACCAATGCCGTGCAACAAGCAATCGGGTATACGCGACATGTCACATCATCGTTGTGTAAAGGATGTTCGAGTTGAGAAGACGCTTCAACTGTGTCACGTTGGAAGCACCCGATTGAAGACGACGTGAGAATGACCTTGTGTAAAGAATGTTCGGGTTGAGAAGGCGTGTCAACTAAGCTACGCAAAGGGCGTCCACGTTCAGACGACGTGTGACTGACCTTGTTTAAAGGATGTTCGGGTTGAGAAGGCGTGTCACGATTGTCGCGCAGATTGCGTCGAGGTCAGAGCACGTGTCAGGGGTGTGTCCTGCACATGGTGTTCGAGTGCAGAAGACCTGTCTACGATGTTGAGAAAATGACCTCCGGGTTGCAAGTATGCTTCACCAATGCCGTGCAACAAGCAATCGGGTATACGCGACATGTCACATCATCGTTGTGTAAAGGATGTTCGAGTTGAGAAGACGCTTCAACTATGTCATGTAGCAAGCACCCGATCGAAGACGACGTGTGAATAACCTTGTGTAAAGGATGTTAGGGTAGAGAAGGCGTGTCTACTAAGCCACGCAAAGGGCGTCCACATTCAAACGACGTGTCATTGACCTTGTGCAAAGGATGTTCGAGATGAGAAGGCGTGTGAAGGGTGTCGTGCAGATGGCGTCGAGGTCAGAGCACGTGTCAGGGGTGTGTCCTGCACATGGTGTTCGAGTGCAGAAGACCTGTCTACGATGTTGAGAAAATGACCTCCGGGTTGCAAGTATGCTTCACCAATGCCGTGCAACAAGCAATCGGGTATACGCGACATGTCACATCATCGTTGTGTAAAGGATGTTCGAGTTGAGAAGACGCTTCAACTATGTCATGTAGCAAGCACCCGATCGAAGACGACGTGTGAATAACCTTGTGTAAAGGATGTTAGGGTAGAGAAGGCGTGTCTACTAAGCCACGCAAAGGGCGTCCACATTCAAACGACGTGTCATTGACCTTGTGCAAAGGATGTTCGAGATGAGAAGGCGTGTGAAGGGTGTCGTGCAGATGGCGTCGAGGTCAGAACACGTGTCAGGGGTGTGTCCTGCACGTTGTGTTCGAGTGCAGAAGACCTGTCTACGACGTTGAGAAAATGACCTCCGGGTTGCAAGTATGCTTCACCAATGCCGTGCAACAAGCAATCGGGTATACGCGACATGTCACATCATCGTTGTGTAAAGGATGTTCGAGTTGAGAAGACGCTTCAACTATGTCATGTAGCAAGCACCCGATTGAAGACGACATGTGAATGACCTTGTGTAAAGAATGTTCGGGTTGAGAAGGCGTGTCATCTAAGCTACGCAAAGGGCGTCCACGTTCAGACGACATGTGACTGACCTTGTTTAAAGGATGTTCGGGTTGAGAATGCGTGCCACGAGTGTCGTGCAGGTGAAGTTCGAAGTCAGAACACGTGTCAGGGGTGTATCCTGCACGTGGGGTTCGAGTGCAGAAGACCTGTCTAAGATGTTGAGAAAATGACCTCCGGGTTGCGAGTATGCTTCACCAATGCCGTGCAACAAGCAATCGGGTATACGCGACATGTCACATCATCGTTGTGTAAAGGATGTTCGAGTTGAGAAGACGCTTCAACTGTGTCACGTTGGAAGCACCCGATCGAAGACGACGTGTCACTGACGTTGTGCAAAGGATGTTCGAGATGAGAAGGCGTGTGAAAGGTGTCGTGCAGATGGCGTCGAGGTCAGAACACGTGTCAGGGGTGTGTCCTGCACGTGGTGTTCGAGTGCAGAAGACCTGTCTACGACGTTGAGAAAATGACCTCCGGTTGCGAATACGCTTCACCAATGTCGTGCAACAAGCAATCGGGTATACGCGACATGTCACATCATCGTTGTGTAAAGGATGTTCGAGTTGAGAAGACGCTTCAACTGTGTCACGTTGGAAGCACCCGATTGAAGACGACGTGTGAATAACCTTGTGTAATGGATGTTCGGGTTGAGAAGCCATGTCAACTAAGCTACGCAAAGGGCGTCCACGTTCAAACGATGTGTCATTGACGTTGTGCAAAGGACGTTCCAGATAAGAAGGCGTGTCACGGGTGTCGTGCAGATGGCGCCGAGGTCAGAACACGTGTCAGGGGTGTATCCTGCACGTGGTGTTCGAGTGCAGAAGACCTGTCTACGACGTTGAGAAAATGACCTCCGGGTTGCAAGTATGCGTCACCAATGCCGTGCAACAAGCAATCGGGTATACGCGACATGTCACATCATCGTTGTGTAAAGGATGTTCGAGTTGAGAAGACGCTTCAACTGTGTCACGTTGGAAGCACCCGATTGAAGACGACATGAGAATGACCTTGTGTAAAGGATGTTAGGGTAGAGAAGGCGTGTCTACTAAGCCACGCAAAGGGCGTCCAAGTTCAAACGACGTGTCACTGACCTTGTGTAAAGGATGTTCGGGTTGAGAATGCGTGCCACGAGTGTCGTGCAGATGGCGTCGAGGTCAGAACCCGTGTCAGCGGTGTGTCCTGCACATGGTGTTCGAGTGCAGAAGACCTGTCTACGATGTTGAGAAAATGACCTCCGGGTTGCGAGTATGCTTCACCAATGCCGTGCAACAAGCAATCGGGTATACGCGACATGTCACATCATCGTTGTGTAAAGGATGTTCGAGCTGAGAAGACGCTTCAACTGTGTCACGTTGGAAGCACCCGATTGAAGACGACATGAGAATGACATTGTGTAAAGAACGTTCGGGTTGAGAAGGCGTGTCAACTAAGCTACGCAAAGGGCGTCCACGTTCAAACGATGTGTCATTGACGTTGTGCAAAGGACGTTCCAGATAAGAAGGCGTGTCACGGGTGTCGTGCAGATGGCGCCGAGGTCAGAACACGTGTCAGGGGTGTATCCTGCACGTGGTGTTCGAGTGCAGAAGACCTGTCTACGACGTTGAGAAAATGACCTCCGGGTTGCAAGTATGCGTCACCAATGCCGTGCAACAAGCAATCGGGTATACGCGACATGTCACATCATCGTTGTGTAAAGGATGTTCGAGTTTAGAAGACGCTTCAACTGTGTCACGTTGGAAGCACCCGATCGAAGACGACGTGTGACTGACCTTGTTTAAAGGATGTTCGGGTTGAGAAGGCGTGTGAAGGGGGTCGTGCAGATGGCGTCGAGGTCAGAAGACGTGTCAGGGGTGTGTCCTGCACGTGGTGTTCGAGTGCAGAAGACCTGTCTACGACGTTGAGAAAATGACCTCCGGGTTGCGAGTACGCTTCACCAATTCCGTGCAACAAGCTATCGGGTATACGCGACATGTCACATCATCGTTGTGTAAAGGATGTTCGAGTTGAGAAGACGCTTCAACTGTGTCACGTTGGAAGCACCCGATCGAAGGCGACGTGTCACTGACGTTGTGTAAAGAATGTTCGGGTTGAGAAGGCGTGTCAACTAAGCTACGCAAAGGGCGTCCACGTTCAGACGACGTGTGACTGACTTTGTTTAAAGGATGTTCGGGTTGAGAAGGAGTGTCACAAGTGTCGTGCAGATGGCGTTCGAAGTCAGACCACGTATCAGGGGTGTGTCCTGCACGTGGGGTTCGAGTGCAGAAGACCTGTCTACGATGTTGAGAAAATGACCTCCGGGTTGCGAGTATGCTTCACCAATGCCGTGCAACAAGCAATCGGGTATACGCGACATGTCACATCATCGTTGTGTAAAGGATGTTCGAGTTGAGAAGACGCTTCAACTATGTCATGTAGCAAGCACCCGATCGAAGACGACGTGTGAATAACCTTGTGTAAAGGATGTTAGGGTAGAGAAGGCGTGTCTACTAAGCCACGCAAAGGGCGTCCACATTCAAACGACGTGTCATTGACCTTGTGCAAAGGATGTTCGAGATGAGAAGGCGTGTGAAGGGTGTCGTGCAGATGGCGTCGAGGTCAGAGCACGTGTCAGGGGTGTGTCCTGCACATGGTGTTCGAGTGCAGAAGACCTGTCTACGATGTTGAGAAAATGACCTCCGGGTTGCAAGTATGCTTCACCAATGCCGTGCAACAAGCAATCGGGTATACGCGACATGTCACATCATCGTTGTGTAAAGGATGTTCGAGTTGAGAAGACGCTTCAACTATGTCATGTAGCAAGCACCCGATCGAAGACGACGTGTGAATAACCTTGTGTAAAGGATGTTAGGGTAGAGAAGGCGTGTCTACTAAGCCACGCAAAGGGCGTCCACATTCAAACGACGTGTCATTGACCTTGTGCAAAGGATGTTCGAGATGAGAAGGCGTGTGAAGGGTGTCGTGCAGATGGCGTCGAGGTCAGAACACGTGTCAGGGGTGTGTCCTGCACGTTGTGTTCGAGTGCAGAAGACCTGTCTACGACGTTGAGAAAATGACCTCCGGGTTGCAAGTATGCTTCACCAATGCCGTGCAACAAGCAATCGGGTATACGCGACATGTCACATCATCGTTGTGTAAAGGATGTTCGAGTTGAGAAGACGCTTCAACTATGTCATGTAGCAAGCACCCGATTGAAGACGACATGTGAATGACCTTGTGTAAAGAATGTTCGGGTTGAGAAGGCGTGTCATCTAAGCTACGCAAAGGGCGTCCACGTTCAGACGACATGTGACTGACCTTGTTTAAAGGATGTTCGGGTTGAGAATGCGTGCCACGAGTGTCGTGCAGGTGAAGTTCGAAGTCAGAACACGTGTCAGGGGTGTATCCTGCACGTGGGGTTCGAGTGCAGAAGACCTGTCTAAGATGTTGAGAAAATGACCTCCGGGTTGCGAGTATGCTTCACCAATGCCGTGCAACAAGCAATCGGGTATACGCGACATGTCACATCATCGTTGTGTAAAGGATGTTCGAGTTGAGAAGACGCTTCAACTGTGTCACGTTGGAAGCACCCGATCGAAGACGACGTGTCACTGACGTTGTGCAAAGGATGTTCGAGATGAGAAGGCGTGTGAAAGGTGTCGTGCAGATGGCGTCGAGGTCAGAACACGTGTCAGGGGTGTGTCCTGCACGTGGTGTTCGAGTGCAGAAGACCTGTCTACGACGTTGAGAAAATGACCTCCGGTTGCGAATACGCTTCACCAATGTCGTGCAACAAGCAATCGGGTATACGCGACATGTCACATCATCGTTGTGTAAAGGATGTTCGAGTTGAGAAGACGCTTCAACTGTGTCACGTTGGAAGCACCCGATTGAAGACGACGTGTGAATAACCTTGTGTAATGGATGTTCGGGTTGAGAAGCCATGTCAACTAAGCTACGCAAAGGGCGTCCACGTTCAAACGATGTGTCATTGACGTTGTGCAAAGGACGTTCCAGATAAGAAGGCGTGTCACGGGTGTCGTGCAGATGGCGCCGAGGTCAGAACACGTGTCAGGGGTGTATCCTGCACGTGGTGTTCGAGTGCAGAAGACCTGTCTACGACGTTGAGAAAATGACCTCCGGGTTGCAAGTATGCGTCACCAATGCCGTGCAACAAGCAATCGGGTATACGCGACATGTCACATCATCGTTGTGTAAAGGATGTTCGAGTTGAGAAGACGCTTCAACTGTGTCACGTTGGAAGCACCCGATTGAAGACGACATGAGAATGACCTTGTGTAAAGGATGTTAGGGTAGAGAAGGCGTGTCTACTAAGCCACGCAAAGGGCGTCCAAGTTCAAACGACGTGTCACTGACCTTGTGTAAAGGATGTTCGGGTTGAGAATGCGTGCCACGAGTGTCGTGCAGATGGCGTCGAGGTCAGAACCCGTGTCAGCGGTGTGTCCTGCACATGGTGTTCGAGTGCAGAAGACCTGTCTACGATGTTGAGAAAATGACCTCCGGGTTGCGAGTATGCTTCACCAATGCCGTGCAACAAGCAATCGGGTATACGCGACATGTCACATCATCGTTGTGTAAAGGATGTTCGAGTTTAGAAGACGCTTCAACTGTGTCACGTTGGAAGCACCCGATCGAAGACGACGTGTGACTGACCTTGTTTAAAGGATGTTCGGGTTGAGAAGGCGTGTGAAGGGGGTCGTGCAGATGGCGTCGAGGTCAGAACACGTGTCAGGGGTGTGTCCTGCACGTGGTGTTCGAGTGCAGAAGACCTGTCTACGACGTTGAGAAAATGACCTCCGGTTGCGAATACGCTTCACCAATGTCGTGCAACAAGCAATCGGGTATACGCGACATGTCACATCATCGTTGTGTAAAGGATGTTCGAGTTGAGAAGACGCTTCAACTATGTCATGTAGCAAGCACCCGATTGAAGACGACATGTGAATGACCTTGTGTAAAGAACGTTCGGGTTGAGAAGGCGTGTCAACTAAGCTACGCAAAGGGCGTCCACGTTCAAACGATGTGTCATTGACGTTGTGCAAAGGACGTTCCAGATAAGAAGGCGTGTCACGGGTGTCGTGCAGATGGCGCCGAGGTCAGAACACGTGTCAGGGGTGTATCCTGCACGTGGTGTTCGAGTGCAGAAGACCTGTCTACGACGTTGAGAAAATGACCTCCGGGTTGCAAGTATGCGTCACCAATGCCGTGCAACAAGCAATCGGGTATACGCGACATGTCACATCATCGTTGTGTAAAGGATGTTCGAGTTTAGAAGACGCTTCAACTGTGTCACGTTGGAAGCACCCGATCGAAGACGACGTGTGACTGACCTTGTTTAAAGGATGTTCGGGTTGAGAAGGCGTGTGAAGGGGGTCGTGCAGATGGCGTCGAGGTCAGAAGACGTGTCAGGGGTGTGTCCTGCACGTGGTGTTCGAGTGCAGAAGACCTGTCTACGACGTTGAGAAAATGACCTCCGGGTTGCGAGTACGCTTCACCAATTCCGTGCAACAAGCTATCGGGTATACGCGACATGTCACATCATCGTTGTGTAAAGGATGTTCGAGTTGAGAAGACGCTTCAACTGTGTCACGTTGGAAGCACCCGATCGAAGGCGACGTGTCACTGACGTTGTGTAAAGAATGTTCGGGTTGAGAAGGCGTGTCAACTAAGCTACGCAAAGGGCGTCCACGTTCAGACGACGTGTGACTGACTTTGTTTAAAGGATGTTCGGGTTGAGAAGGAGTGTCACAAGTGTCGTGCAGATGGCGTTCGAAGTCAGACCACGTATCAGGGGTGTGTCCTGCACGTGGGGTTCGAGTGCAGAAGACCTGTCTACGATGTTGAGAAAATGACCTCCGGGTTGCGAGTATGCTTCACCAATGCCGTGCAACAAGCAATCGGGTATACGCGACATGTCACATCATCGTTGTGTAAAGGATGTTCGAGTTGAGAAGACGCTTCAACTATGTCATGTAGCAAGCACCCGATCGAAGACGACGTGTGAATAACCTTGTGTAAAGGATGTTAGGGTAGAGAAGGCGTGTCTACTAAGCCACGCAAAGGGCGTCCACATTCAAACGACGTGTCATTGACCTTGTGCAAAGGATGTTCGAGATGAGAAGGCGTGTGAAGGGTGTCGTGCAGATGGCGTCGAGGTCAGAGCACGTGTCAGGGGTGTGTCCTGCACATGGTGTTCGAGTGCAGAAGACCTGTCTACGATCTTGAGAAAATGACCTCCGGGTTGCAAGTATGCTTCACCAATGCCGTGCAACAAGCAATCGGGTATACGCGACATGTCACATCATCGTTGTGTAAAGGATGTTCGAGTTGAGAAGACGCTTCAACTATGTCATGTAGCAAGCACCCGATCGAAGACGACGTGTGAATAACCTTGTGTAAAGGATGTTAGGGTAGAGAAGGCGTGTCTACTAAGCCACGCAAAGGGCGTCCAAATTCAAACGACGTGTCATTGACCTTGTGCAAAGGATGTTCGAGATGAGAAGGCGTGTGAAGGGTGTCGTGCAGATGGCGTCGAGGTCAGAACACGTGTCAGGGGTGTGTCCTGCACGTTGTGTTCGAGTGCAGAAGACCTGTCTACGACGTTGAGAAAATGACCTCCGGGTTGCAAGTATGCTTCACCAATGCCGTGCAACAAGCAATCGGGTATACGCGACATGTCACATCATCGTTGTGTAAAGGATGTTCGAGTTGAGAAGACGCTTCAACTATGTCATGTAGCAAGCACCCGATTGAAGACGACATGTGAATGACCTTGTGTAAAGAATGTTCGGGTTGAGAAGGCGTGTCATCTAAGCTACGCAAAGGGCGTCCACGTTCAGACGACATGTGACTGACCTTGTTTAAAGGATGTTCGGGTTGAGAATGCGTGCCACGAGTGTCGTGCAGGTGAAGTTCGAAGTCAGAACACGTGTCAGGGGTGTATCCTGCACGTGGGGTTCGAGTGCAGAAGACCTGTCTAAGATGTTGAGAAAATGACCTCCGGGTTGCGAGTATGCTTCACCAATGCCGTGCAAAAAGCAATCGGGTATACGCGACATGTCACATCATCGTTGTGTAAAGGATGTTCGAGTTGAGAAGACGCTTCAACTGTGTCACGTTGGAAGCACCCGATCGAAGACGACGTGTCACTGACGTTGTGCAAAGGATGTTCGAGATGAGAAGGCGTGTGAAAGGTGTCGTGCAGATGGCGTCGAGGTCAGAACACGTGTCAGGGGTGTGTCCTGCACGTGGTGTTCGAGTGCAGAAGACCTGTCTACGACGTTGAGAAAATGACCTCCGGTTGCGAATACGCTTCACCAATGTCGTGCAACAAGCAATCGGGTATACGCGACATGTCACATCATCGTTGTGTAAAGGATGTTCGAGTTGAGAAGACGCTTCAACTGTGTCACGTTGGAAGCACCCGATTGAAGACGACGTGTGAATAACCTTGTGTAATGGATGTTCGGGTTGAGAAGCCATGTCAACTAAGCTACGCAAAGGGCGTCCACGTTCAAACGATGTGTCATTGACGTTGTGCAAAGGACGTTCCAGATAAGAAGGCGTGTCACGGGTGTCGTGCAGATGGCGCCGAGGTCAGAACACGTGTCAGGGGTGTATCCTGCACGTGGTGTTCGAGTGCAGAAGACCTGTCTACGACGTTGAGAAAATGACCTCCGGGTTGCAAGTATGCGTCACCAATGCCGTGCAACAAGCAATCGGGTATACGCGACATGTCACATCATCGTTGTGTAAAGGATGTTCGAGTTGAGAAGACGCTTCAACTGTGTCACGTTGGAAGCACCCGATTGAAGACGACATGAGAATGACCTTGTGTAAAGGATGTTAGGGTAGAGAAGGCGTGTCTACTAAGCCACGCAAAGGGCGTCCAAGTTCAAACGACGTGTCACTGACCTTGTGCAAAGGACGTTCCAGATAAGAAGGCGTGTCACGGGTGTCGTGCAGATGGCGCCGAGGTCAGAACACGTGTCAGGGGTGTATCCTGCACGTGGTGTTCGAGTGCAGAAGACCTGTCTACGACGTTGAGAAAATGACCTCCGGGTTGCAAGTATGCGTCACCAATGCCGTGCAACAAGCAATCGGGTATACGCGACATGTCACATCATCGTTGTGTAAAGGATGTTCGAGTTTAGAAGACGCTTCAACTGTGTCACGTTGGAAGCACCCGATCGAAGACGACGTGTGACTGACCTTGTTTAAAGGATGTTCGGGTTGAGAAGGCGTGTGAAGGGGGTCGTGCAGATGGCGTCGAGGTCAGAAGACGTGTCAGGGGTGTGTCCTGCACGTGGTGTTCGAGTGCAGAAGACCTGTCTACGACGTTGAGAAAATGACCTCCGGGTTGCGAGTACGCTTCACCAATTCCGTGCAACAAGCTATCGGGTATACGCGACATGTCACATCATCGTTGTGTAAAGGATGTTCGAGTTGAGAAGACGCTTCAACTGTGTCACGTTGGAAGCACCCGATCGAAGGCGACGTGTCACTGACGTTGTGTAAAGAATGTTCGGGTTGAGAAGGCGTGTCAACTAAGCTACGCAAAGGGCGTCCACGTTCAGACGACGTGTGACTGACTTTGTTTAAAGGATGTTCGGGTTGAGAAGGAGTGTCACAAGTGTCGTGCAGATGGCGTTCGAAGTCAGACCACGTATCAGGGGTGTGTCCTGCACGTGGGGTTCGAGTGCAGAAGACCTGTCTACGATGTTGAGAAAATGACCTCCGGGTTGCGAGTATGCTTCACCAATGCCGTGCAACAAGCAATCGGGTATACGCGACATGTCACATCATCGTTGTGTAAAGGATGTTCGAGTTGAGAAGACGCTTCAACTATGTCATGTAGCAAGCACCCGATCGAAGACGACGTGTGAATAACCTTGTGTAAAGGATGTTAGGGTAGAGAAGGCGTGTCTACTAAGCCACGCAAAGGGCGTCCACATTCAAACGACGTGTCATTGACCGTGTGCAAAGGATGTTCGAGATGAGAAGGCGTGTGAAGGGTGTCGTGCAGATGGCGTCGAGGTCAGAGCACGTGTCAGGGGTGTGTCCTGCACATGGTGTTCGAGTGCAGAAGACCTGTCTACGATGTTGAGAAAATGACCTCCGGGTTGCAAGTATGCTTCACCAATGCCGTGCAACAAGCAATCGGGTATACGCGACATGTCACATCATCGTTGTGTAAAGGATGTTCGAGTTGAGAAGACGCTTCAACTATGTCATGTAGCAAGCACCCGATCGAAGACGACGTGTGAATAACCTTGTGTAAAGGATGTTAGGGTAGAGAAGGCGTGTCTACTAAGCCACGCAAAGGGCGTCCAAATTCAAACGACGTGTCATTGACCTTGTGCAAAGGATGTTCGAGATGAGAAGGCGTGTGAAGGGTGTCGTGCAGATGGCGTCGAGGTCAGAACACGTGTCAGGGGTGTGTCCTGCACGTTGTGTTCGAGTGCAGAAGACCTGTCTACGACGTTGAGAAAATGACCTCCGGGTTGCAAGTATGCTTCACCAATGCCGTGCAACAAGCAATCGGGTATACGCGACATGTCACATCATCGTTGTGTAAAGGATGTTCGAGTTGAGAAGACGCTTCAACTATGTCATGTAGCAAGCACCCGATCGAAGACGACGTGTGAATAACCTTGTGTAAAGGATGTTAGGGTAGAGAAGGCGTGTCTACTAAGCCACGCAAAGGGCGTCCAAATTCAAACGACGTGTCATTGACCTTGTGCAAAGGATGTTCGAGATGAGAAGGCGTGTGAAGGGTGTCGTGCAGATGGCGTCGAGGTCAGAACACGTGTCAGGGGTGTGTCCTGCACGTTGTGTTCGAGTGCAGAAGACCTGTCTACGACGTTGAGAAAATGACCTCCGGGTTGCAAGTATGCTTCACCAATGCCGTGCAACAAGCAATCGGGTATACGCGACATGTCACATCATCGTTGTGTAAAGGATGTTCGAGTTGAGAAGACGCTTCAACTATGTCATGTAGCAAGCACCCGATTGAAGACGACATGTGAATGACCTTGTGTAAAGAATGTTCGGGTTGAGAAGGCGTGTCATCTAAGCTACGCAAAGGGCGTCCACGTTCAGACGACATGTGACTGACCTTGTTTAAAGGATGTTCGGGTTGAGAATGCGTGCCACGAGTGTCGTGCAGGTGAAGTTCGAAGTCAGAACACGTGTCAGGGGTGTATCCTGCACGTGGGGTTCGAGTGCAGAAGACCTGTCTAAGATGTTGAGAAAATGACCTCCGGGTTGCGAGTATGCTTCACCAATGCCGTGCAACAAGCAATCGGGTATACGCGACATGTCACATCATCGTTGTGTAAAGGATGTTCGAGTTGAGAAGACGCTTCAACTGTGTCACGTTGGAAGCACCCGATCGAAGACGACGTGTCACTGACGTTGTGCAAAGGATGTTCGAGATGAGAAGGCGTGTGAAAGGTGTCGTGCAGATGGCGTCGAGGTCAGAACACGTGTCAGGGGTGTGTCCTGCACATGGTGTTCGAGTGCAGAAGACCTGTCTACGATGTTGAGAAAATGACCTCCGGGTTGCGAGTATGCTTCACCAATGCCGTGCAACAAGCAATCGGGTATACGCGACATGTCACATCATCGTTGTGTAAAGGATGTTCGAGCTGAGAAGACGCTTCAACTGTGTCACGTTGGAAGCACCCGATTGAAGACGACATGAGAATGACATTGTGTAAAGAACGTTCGGGTTGAGAAGGCGTGTCAACTAAGCTACGCAAAGGGCGTCCACGTTCAGACGACGTGTCATTGACCTTGTGCAAAGGATGTTCGAGATGAGAAGGCGTGTGAAGGGTGTCGTGCAGATGGCGTCGAGGTCAGAACACGTGTCAGGGGTGTGTCCTGCACGTTGTGTTCGAGTGCAGAAGACCTGTCTACGACGTTGATAAAATTACCTCCGGGTTGCAAGTATGCGTCACCAATGCCGTGCAACAAGCAATCGGGTATACGCGACATGTCACATCATCGTTGTGTAAAGGATGTTCGAGTTGAGAAGACGCTTCAACTATGTCATGTAGCAAGCACCCGATTGAAGACGACATGTGAATGACCTTGTGTAAAGAATGTTCGGGTTGAGAAGGCGTGTCATCTAAGCTACGCAAAGGGCGTCCACGTTCAGACGACATGTGACTGACCTTGTTTAAAGGATGTTCGGGTTGAGAATGCGTGCCACGCGTGTCGTGCAGGTGAAGTTCGAAGTCAGAACACGTGTCAGGGGTGTATCCTGCACGTGGGGTTCGAGTGCAGAAGACCTGTCTAAGATGTTGAGAAAATGACCTCCGGGTTGCGAGTATGCTTCACCAATGCCGTGCAACAAGCAATCGGGTATACGCGACATGTCACATCATCGTTGTGTAAAGGATGTTCGAGTTGAGAAGACGCTTCAACTGTGTCACGTTGGAAGCACCCGATCGAAGACGACGTGTCACTGACGTTGTGCAAAGGATGTTCGAGATGAGAAGGCGTGTGAAAGGTGTCGTGCAGATGGCGTCGAGGTCAGAACACGTGTCAGCGGTGTGTCCTGCACATGGTGTTCGAGTGCAGAAGACCTGTCTACGATGTTGAGAAAATGACCTCCGGGTTGCGAGTATGCTTCACCAATGCCGTGCAACAAGCAATCGGGTATACGCGACATGTCACATCATCGTTGTGTAAAGGATGTTCGAGCTGAGAAGACGCTTCAACTGTGTCACGTTGGAAGCACCCGATTGAAGACGACATGAGAATGACATTGTGCAAAGAACGTTCGGGTTGAGAAGGCGTGTCAACTAAGCTACGCAAAGGGCGTCCACGTTCAGACAACGTGTGACTGACCTTGTTTAAAGGATGTTCGGGTTGAGAATGCGTGCCACGATTGTCGCGCAGATGGCGTCGAGGTCAGAGCACGTGTCAGGGGTGTACCCTGTACGTGGTGTTCGAGTGCAGAAGACCTGTCTATGACGTTGAGAAAATGACCTCCGGGTTGCGAGTACGCTTCACCAATGCCGTGCAACAAGCAATCGGGTATACGCGACATGTCACATCATCGTTGTGTAAAAGATGTTCGAGTTGAGAAGACGCTTCAACTGTGTCACGTTGGAAGCACCCGATCGAAGACGACGTGTGAATGACCTTGTGTAAAGGATGTTCGGGTTGAGAAGGCGTGTGAAGGGTGTCGTGCAGATGGCGTCGAGGTCAGAACACGTGTCAGCGGTGTGTCCTGCACATGGTGTTCGAGTGCAGAAGACCTGTCTACGATGTTGAGAAAATGACCTCCGGGTTGCGAGTATGCTTCACCAATGCCGTGCAACAAGCAATCGGGTATACGCGACATGTCACATCATCGTTGTGTAAAGGATGTTCGAGTTGAGAAGACGCTTCAACTGTGTCACGTTGGAAGCACCCGATTGAAGACGACATGAGAATGACATTGTGTAAAGAACGTTCGGGTTGAGAAGGCGTGTCAACTAAGCTACGCAAAGGGCGTCCACGTTCAGACAACGTGTGACTGACCTTGTTTAAAGGATGTTCGGGTTGAGAATGCGTGCCACGAGTGTCGTGCAGATGAAGTTCGAAGTCAGAACACGTGTCAGGGGTGTATCCTGCACGTGGTGTTCGAGTGCAGAAGACCTGTCTACGACGTTGAGAAAAGGACCTCCGGGTTGCAAGTATGCTTCACCAATGCCGTGCAGCAAGCAATCGGGTATAGGCAATATGTCACATCATCGTTGTTTAAAGGAAGTCCGGGTTGAGAAGACGCTTCAACTGTGTCACGTTGGAAGCACCCGATCGAAGACGACGTGTCACTGACGTTGTGCAAAGGATGTTCGAGATGAGAAGGCGTGTCAACTAAGCTACGCAAAGGGCGTCCACGTTCAGACGACGTGTGACTGACCTTGTTTAAAGGATGTTCGGGTTGAGAATGCGTGCCACGAGTGTCGTGCAGATGAAGTTCGAAGTCAGAACACGTGTCAGGGGTGTATCCTGCACGTGGTGTTCGAGTGCAGAAGACCTGTCTACGATGTTGAGAAAAGGACCTCCGGGTTGCAAGTATGCTTCACCAATGCCGTGCAGCAAGCAATCGGGTATAGGCAATATGTCACATCATCGTTGTTTAAAGGAAGTCCGGGTTGAGAAGACGCTTCAACTGTGTCACGTTGGAAGCACCCGATCGAAGACGACGTGTCACTGACGTTGTGCAAAGGATGTTCGAGATGAGAAGGCGTGTCAACTAAGCTACGCAAAGGGCGTCCACATTCAAACGACGTGTCATTGACCTTGTGCAAAGGATGTTCGAGATGAGAAGGCGTGTGAAGGGTGTCGTGCAGATGGCGTCGAGGTCAGAACACGTGTCAGGGGTGTGTTCTGCACGTTGTGTTCGAGTGCAGAAGACCTGTCTACGACGTTGAGAAAATGACCTCCGGGTTGCAAGTATGCTTCACCAATGCCGTGCAACAAGCAATCGGGTATAGGCAATATGTCACATCATAGTTGTTTAAAGGAAGTCCGGGTTGAGAAGACGCTTCAACTGTGTCACGTTGGAAGCACCCGATCGAAGACGACGTGTCACTGACGTTGTGCAAAGGATGTTCGAGATGAGAAGGCGTGTGAAGGGTGTCGTGCAGATGGCGTCGAGGTCAGAACACGTGTCAGGGGTGTGTCCTGCACGTTGTGTTCGAGTGCAGAAGACCTGTCTATGACGTTGAGAAAATGACCTCCGGGTTGCGAGTACGCTTCACCAATGCCGTGCAACAAGCAATCGGGTATACGCGACATGTCACATCATCGTTGTGTAAAGGATGTTCGAGTTGAGAAGACGCTTCAACTGCGTCACGTTGGAAGCACCCGATTGAAGACGACATGTGAATGACCTTGTGTAAAGAATGTTCAGGTTGAGAAGGCGTGTCATCTAAGCTACGCAAAGGGCGTCCACGTTCAGACGACGTGTGACTGACCTTGTTTAAAGGATGTTCGGGTTGAGAATGCGTGCCACGATTGTCGCGCAGATGGCGTCGAGGTCAGAGCACGTGTCAGGGGTGTACCCTGTACGTGGTGTTCGAGTGCAGAAGACCTGTCTACGACGTTGAGAAAAGGACCTCCGGGTTGCAAGAATGCTTCACCAATGCCGTGCAGCAAGCAATCGGGTATAGGCAATATGTCACATCATCGTTGTTTAAAGGAAGTCCGGGTTGAGAAGACGCTTCAACTGTGTCACGTTGGAAGCACCCGATCGAAGACGACGTGTCACTGACGTTGTGCAAAGGATGTTCGAGATGAGAAGGCGTGTCAACTAAGCTACGCAAAGGGCGTCCACGTTCAGACGACGTGTGACTGACCTTGTTTAAAGGATGTTCGGGTTGAGAATGCGTGCCACGAGTGTCGTGCAGATGAAGTTCGAAGTCAGAACACGTGTCAGGGGTGTATCCTGCACGTGGTGTTCGAGTGCAGAAGACCTGTCTACGACGTTGAGAAAAGGACCTCCGGGTTGCAAGAATGCTTCACCAATGCCGTGCAGCAAGCAATCGGGTATAGGCAATATGTCACATCATCGTTGTTTAAAGGAAGTCCGGGTTGAGAAGACGCTTCAACTGTGTCACGTTGGAAGCACCCGATCGAAGACGACGTGTCACTGACGTTGTGCAAAGGATGTTCGAGATGAGAAGGCGTGTCAACTAAGCTACGCAAAGGGCGTCCACGTTCAGACGACGTGTGACTGACCTTGTTTAAAGGATGTTCGGGTTGAGAATGCGTGCCACGATTGTCGCGCAGATGGCGTCGAGGTCAGAGCACGTGTCAGGGGTGTACCCTGTACGTGGTGTTCGAGTGCAGAAGACCTGTCTATGACGTTGAGAAAATGACCTCCGGGTTGCGAGTTCACTTCACCAATGCCGTGCAACAAGCAATCGGGTATACGCGACATGTCACATCATCGTTGTGTAAAGGATGTTCGAGTTGAGAAGACGCTTCAACTGTGTCACGTTGGAAGCACCCGATTGAAGACGACATGAGAATGACGTTGTGCAAAGGATGTTCGAGATGAGAAGGCGTGTCAACTAAGCTACGCAAAGGGCGTCCACGTTCAGACGACGTGTGACTGACCTTGTTTAAAGGATGTTCGGGTTGAGAATGCGTGCCACGAGTGTCGTGCAGATGGCGTTCGAAGTCAGACCACGTGTCAGGGGTGTATCCTGCACGTGGGGTTCGAGTGCAGAAGACCTGTCTACGATGTTGAGAAAATGACCTCCGGGTTGCGAGTATGCTTCACCAATGCCGTGCAACAAGCAATCGGGTATACGCGACATGTCACATCATCGTTGTGTAAAGGATGTTCGAGTTGAGAAGACGCTTCAACTGTGACACGTTGGAAGCACCCGATTGAAGACGACATGACAATGACATTGTGTAAAGAACGTTCGGGTTGAGAAGGCGTGTCAACTAAGCTACGCAAAGGGCGTCCACGTTCAGACGACGTGTGACTGACCTTGTTTAAAGGATGTTCGGGTTGAGAATGCGTGCCACGAGTGTCGTGCAGATGAAGTTCGGAGTCAGAACACGTGTCAGGGGTGTATCCTGCACGTGGTGTTCGAGTGCAGAAGACCTGTCTACGACGTTGAGAAAAGGACCTCCGGGTTGCAAGAATGCTTCACCAATGCCGTGCAACAAGCAATCGGGTATACGCGACATGTCACATCATCGTTGTGTAAAGGATGCTCGAGTTGAGAAGACGCTTCAACTGTGTCATGTAGCAAGCACCCGATCGAAGACGACGTGTGAATAACCTTGTGCAAAGGATGTTAGGGTAGAGAAGGCGTGTCTACTAAGCCACGCAAAGGGCGTCCACATTCAAACGACGTGTCATTGACCTTGTGCAAAGGATGTTCGAGATGAGAAGGCGTGTGAAGGGTGTCGTGCAGATGGCGTCGAGGTCAGAACACGTGTCAGGGGTGTGTCCTGCACGTTGTGTTCGAGTGCAGAAGACCTGTCTACGACGTTGAGAAAATGACCTCCGGGTTGCAAGTATGCTTCACCAATGCCGTGCAACAAGCAATCGGGTATACGCGACATGTCACATCATCGTTGTGTAAAGGATGTTCGAGTTGAGAAGACGCTTCAACTGCGTCACGTTGGAAGCACCCGATTGAAGACGACATGTGAATGACCTTGTGTAAAGAATGTTCAGGTTGAGAAGGCGTGTCATCTAAGCTACGCAAAGGGCGTCCACGTTCAGACGACGTGTGACTGACCTTGTTTAAAGGATGTTCGGGTTGAGAATGCGTGCCACGAGTGTCGTGCAGATGAAGTTCCAAGTCAGAACACGTGTCAGGGGTGTATCCTGCACGTGGTGTTCGAGTGCAGAAGACCTGTCTACGACGTTGAGAAAAGGACCTCCGGGTTGCAAGAATGCTTCACCAATGCCGTGCAGCAAGCAATCGGGTATAGGCAATATGTCACATCATCGTTGTTTAAAGGAAGTCCGGGTTGAGAAGACGCTTCAACTGTGTCACGTTGGAAGCACCCGATCGAAGACGACGTGTCACTGACGTTGTGCAAAGGATGTTCGAGATGAGAAGGCGTGTCAACTAAGCTACGCAAAGGGCGTCCACGTTCAGACGACGTGTGACTGACCTTGTTTAAAGGATGTTCGGGTTGAGAATGCGTGCCACGATTGTCGCGCAGATGGCGTCGAGGTCAGAGCACGTGTCAGGGGTGTACCCTGTACGTGGTGTTCGAGTGCAGAAGACCTGTCTATGACGTTGAGAAAATGACCTCCGGGTTGCGAGTTCGCTTCACCAATGCCGTGCTACAAGCAATCGGGTATACGCGACATGTCACATCATCGTTGTGTAAAGGATGTTCGAGTTGAGAAGACGCTTCAACTGTGTCACGTTGGAAGCACCCGATTGAAGACGACATGAGAATGACGTTGTGCAAAGGATGTTCGAGATGAGAAGGCGTGTCAACTAAGCTACGCAAAGGGCGTCCACCTTCAGACGACGTGTGACTGACCTTGTTTAAAGGATGTTCGGGTTGAGAATGCGTGCCACGAGTGTCGTGCAAATGGCGTTCGAAGTCAGACCACGTGTCAGGGGTGTATCCTGCACGTGGGGTTCGAGTGCAGAAGACCTGTCTACGATGTTGAGAAAATGACCTCCGGGTTGCGAGTATGCTTCACCAATGCCGTGCAACAAGCAATCGGGTATACGCGACATGTCACATCATCGTTGTGTAAAGGATGTTCGAGTTGAGAAGACGCTTCAACTGTGACACGTTGGAAGCACCCGATTGAAGACGACATGACAATGACATTGTGTAAAGAACGTTCGGGTTGAGAAGGCGTGTCAACTAAGCTACGCAAAGGGCGTCCACGTTCAGACGACGTGTGACTGACCTTGTTTAAAGGATGTTCGAGATGAGAAGGCGTGTGAAGGGTGTCGTGCAGATGGCGTCGAGGTCAGAACACGTGTCAGGGGTGTGTCCTGCACGTGGGGTTCGAGTGCAGAAGACCTGTCTATGACGTTGAGAAAATGACCTCCGGGTTGCGAGTTCGCTTCACCAATGCCGTGCAACAAGCAATCGGGTATACGCGACATGTCACATCATCGTTGTGTAAAGGATGCTCGAGTTGAGAAGACGCTTCAACTGTGTCATGTAGCAAGCACCCGATCGAAGACGACGTGTGAATAACCTTGTGCAAAGGATGTTAGGGTAGAGAAGGCGTGTCTACTAAGCCACGCAAAGGGCGTCCACATTCAAACGACGTGTCATTGACCTTGTGCAAAGGATGTTCGAGATGAGAAGGCGTGTGAAGGGTGTCGTGCAGATGGCGTCGAGGTCAGAACACGTGTCAGGGGTGTGTCCTGCACGTTGTGTTCGAGTGCAGAAGACCTGTCTACGACGTTGAGAAAATGACCTCCGGGTTGCAAGTATGCTTCACCAATGCCGTGCAACAAGCAATCGGGTATACGCGACATGTCACATCATCGTTGTGTAAAGGATGTTCGAGTTGAGAAGACGCTTCAACTGTGTCACGTTGGAAGCACCCGATTGAAGACGACATGAGAATGACCTTGTGTAAAGGATGTTAGGGTAGAGAAGGCGTGTCTACTAAGCCACGCAAAGGGCGTCCAAGTTCAAACGACGTGTCACTGACCTTGTGTAAAGGATGTTCGGGTTGAGAATGCGTGCCACGAGTGTCGTGCAGATGGCGTTCGAAGTCAGACCACGTATCAGGGGTGTATCCTGCACGTGGCGTTCGAGTGCAGAAGGCCTGTCTACGACGTTGGGCAAAGGAGGTCCGGGCTGAGAAGACGCTTCAACTGTGTCACGTTGGAAGCACCCGATTGAAGACGACGTGTGACTGACCTTGTTTAATGGATGTTCGGGTTGAGAAGGCGTGTGAATGGGGTCGTGCAGATGGCGTCGAGGTCAGAAGACGTGTCAGGGGTGTGTTCTGCACGTGGTGTTCGAGTGCAGAAGGCCTGTCTACGACGGTGAGAAAATGACCTCCGGGTTGCGAGTACGCTTCACCAATTAGGTGCAACAAGCTATCGGGTATACGCGACATGTCACATCATCGTTGTGTAAAGGATGTTCGAGTTGAGAAGACGCTTCAACTGTGTCACGTTGGAAGCACCCGATTGAAGACGACATGAGAATGACATTGTGTAAAGAACGTTCGGGTTGAGAAGGCGTGTCAACTAAGCTACGCAAAGGGCGTCCACGTTCAGACGACGTGTGACTGACTTTGTTTAAAGGATGTTCGGGTTGAGAAGGAGTGTCACAAGTGTCGTGCAGATGGCGTTCGAAGTCAGACCACGTATCAGGGGTGTATCCTGCACGTGGTGTTCGAGTGCAGAAGACCTGTCTACGACGTTGAGAAAATGACCTCCGGGTTGCGGGTATGCTTCACCAATGCCGTGCAACAAGCAATAGGGTATACGCGACATGTCACATCATCGTTGTGTAAAGGATGTTCGAGTTTAGAAGACGCTTCAACTGTGTCACGTTGGAAGCACCCGATCGAAGACGACGTGTGAATGACCTTGTGTAAAGGATGTTCGGGTTGAGAAGGCGTGTGAAGGGTGTCGTGCAGATGGCGCCGAGGTCAGAACACGTGTCAGGGGTGTATCCTGCACGTGGTGTTCGAGTGCAGAAGACCTGTCTACGACGTTGAGAAAATGACCTCCGGGTTGCAAGTATGCGTCACCAATGCCGTGCAACAAGCAATCGGGTATACGCGACATGTCACATCATCGTTGTGTAAAGGATGTTCGAGTTTAGAAGACGCTTCAACTGTGTCACGTTGGAAGCACCCGATCGAAGACGACGTGTGACTGACCTTGTTTAAAGGATGTTCGGGTTGAGAAGGCGTGTGAAGGGGGTCGTGCAGATGGCGTCGAGGTCAGAAGACGTGTCAGGGGTGTGTCCTGCACGTGGTGTTCGAGTGCAGAAGACCTGTCTACGACGTTGAGAAAATGACCTCCGGGTTGCGAGTACGCTTCACCAATTCCGTGCAACAAGCTATCGGGTATACGCGACATGTCACATCATCGTTGTGTAAAGGATGTTCGAGTTGAGAAGACGCTTCAACTGTGTCACGTTGGAAGCACCCGATCGAAGGCGACGTGTCACTGACGTTGTGTAAAGAATGTTCGGGTTGAGAAGGTGTGTCAACTAAGCTACGCAAAGGGCGTCCACGTTCAGACGACGTGTGACTGACTTTGTTTAAAGGATGTTCGGGTTGAGAAGGAGTGTCACAAGTGTCGTGCAGATGGCGTTCGAAGTCAGACCACGTATCAGGGGTGTGTCCTGCACGTGGGGTTCGAGTGCAGAAGACCTGTCTACGATGTTGAGAAAATGACCTCCGGGTTGCGAGTATGCTTCACCAATGCCGTGCAACAAGCAATCGGGTATACGCGACATGTCACATCATCGTTGTGTAAAGGATGTTCGAGTTGAGAAGACGCTTCAACTGTGTCACGTTGGAAGCACCCGATCGAAGACGACGTGTCACTGACGTTGTGTAAAGAATGTTCGGGTTGAGAAGGCGTGTCAACTAAGCTACGGAAAGGGCGTCCACGTTCAGACGACGTGTGAATGACCTTGTTTAAAGGATGTTCGGGTTGAGAATGCGTGCCACGAGTGTTGTGCAGGTGAAGTTCGAAGTCAGAACACGTGTCCGGGGTGTATCCTGCACGTGGGGTTCGAGTGCAGAAGACCTGTCTACGATGTTGAGAAAATGACCTCCGGGTTGCGAGTATGCTTCACCAATGCCGTGCAACAAGCAATCGGGTATACGCGACATGTCACATCATCGTTGTGTAAAGGATGTTCGAGTTGAGAAGACGCTTCAACTGTGTCACGTTGGAAGCACCCGATTGAAGACGACGTGAGAATGACCTTGTGTAAAGAATGTTCGGGTTGAGAAGGCGTGTCAACTAAGCTACGCAAAGGGCGTCCACGTTCAGACGACGTGTGACTGACCTTGTTTAAAGGATGTTCGGGTTGAGAAGGCGTGTCACGATTGTCGCGCAGATTGCGTCGAGGTCAGAGCACGTGTCAGGGGTGTGTCCTGCACATGGTGTTCGAGTGCAGAAGACCTGTCTACGATGTTGAGAAAATGACCTCCGGGTTGCAAGTATGCTTCACCAATGCCGTGCAACAAGCAATCGGGTATACGCGACATGTCACATCATCGTTGTGTAAAGGATGTTCGTGTTGAGAAGACGCTTCAACTATGTCATGTAGCAGGCACCCGATCGAAGACGACGTGTGAATAACCTTGTGTAAAGGATGTTAGGGTAGAGAAGGCGTGTCTACTAAGCCACGCAAAGGGCGTCCACATTCAAACGACGTGTCATTGACCTTGTGCAAAGGATGTTCGAGATGAGAAGGCGTGTGAAGGGTGTCGTGCAGATGGCGTCGAGGTCAGAGCACGTGTCAGGGGTGTGTCCTGCACATGGTGTTCGAGTGCAGAAGACCTGTCTACGACGTTGAGAAAATGACCTCCGGTTGCGAATACGCTTCACCAATGTCGTGCAACAAGCAATCGGGTATACGCGACATGTCACATCATCGTTGTGTAAAGGATGTTCGAGTTGAGAAGACGCTTCAACTGTGTCACGTTGGAAGCACCCGATCGAAGACGACGTGTCACTGACGTTGTGCAAAGGATGTTCGAGATGAGAAGGCGTGTGAAAGGTGTCGTGCAGATGGCGTCGAGGTCAGAACACGTGTCAGGGGTGTGTCCTGCACGTGGTGTTCGAGTGCAGAAGACCTGTCTACGACGTTGAGAAAATGACCTCCGGTTGCGAATACGCTTCACCAATGTCGTGCAACAAGCAATCGGGTATACGCGACATGTCACATCATCGTTGTGTAAAGGATGTTCGAGTTGAGAAGACGCTTCAACTGTGTCACGTTGGAAGCACCCGATTGAAGACGACGTGTGAATAACCTTGTGTAATGGATGTTCGGGTTGAGAAGCCATGTCAACTAAGCTACGCAAAGGGCGTCCACGTTCAAACGATGTGTCATTGACGTTGTGCAAAGGACGTTCCAGATAAGAAGGCGTGTCACGGGTGTCGTGCAGATGGCGCCGAGGTCAGAACACGTGTCAGGGGTGTATCCTGCACGTGGTGTTCGAGTGCAGAAGACCTGTCTACGACGTTGAGAAAATGACCTCCGGGTTGCAAGTATGCGTCACCAATGCCGTGCAACAAGCAATCGGGTATACGCGACATGTCACATCATCGTTGTGTAAAGGATGTTCGAGTTGAGAAGACGCTTCAACTGTGTCACGTTGGAAGCACCCGATTGAAGACGACATGAGAATGACCTTGTGTAAAGGATGTTAGGGTAGAGAAGGCGTGTCTACTAAGCCACGCAAAGGGCGTCCAAGTTCAAACGACGTGTCACTGACCTTGTGTAAAGGATGTTCGGGTTGAGAATGCGTGCCACGAGTGTCGTGCAGATGGCGTTCGAAGTCAGACCACGTATCAGGGGTGTATCCTGCACGTGGGGTTCGAGTGCAGAAGACCTGTCTACGATGTTGAGAAAATGACCTCCGGGTTGCGAGTATGCTTCACCAATGCCGTGCAACAAGCAATCGGGTATACGCGACATGTCACATCATCGTTGTGTAAAGGATGTTCGAGTTGAGAAGACGCTTCAACTGTGACACGTTGGAAGCACCCGATTGAAGACGACATGACAATGACATTGTGTAAAGAACGTTCGGGTTGAGAAGGCGTGTCAACTAAGCTACGCAAAGGGCGTCCACGTTCAGACGACGTGTGACTGACCTTGTTTAAAGGATGTTCGGGTTGAGAATGCGTGCCACGAGTGTCGTGCAGATGAAGTTCGAAGTCAGAACACGTGTCAGGGGTGTATCCTGCACGTGGTGTTCGAGTGCAGAAGACCTGTCTACGACGTTGAGAAAAGGACCTCCGGGTTGCAAGAATGCTTCACCAATGCCGTGCAACAAGCAATCGGGTATACGCGACATGTCACATCATCGTTGTGTAAAGGATGCTCGAGTTGAGAAGACGCTTCAACTGTGTCATGTAGCAAGCACCCGATCGAAGACGACGTGTGAATAACCTTGTGCAAAGGATGTTAGGGTAGAGAAGGCGTGTCTACTAAGCCACGCAAAGGGCGTCCACATTCAAACGACGTGTCATTGACCTTGTGCAAAGGATGTTCGAGATGAGAAGGCGTGTGAAGGGTGTCGTGCAGATGGCGTCGAGGTCAGAACACGTGTCAGGGGTGTGTCCTGCACGTTGTGTTCGAGTGCAGAAGACCTGTCTACGACGTTGAGAAAATGACCTCCGGGTTGCAAGTATGCTTCACCAATGCCGTGCAACAAGCAATCGGGTATACGCGACATGTCACATCATCGTTGTGTAAAGGATGTTCGAGTTGAGAAGACGCTTCAACTGTGTCACGTTGGAAGCACCCGATTGAAGACGACATGAGAATGACCTTGTGTAAAGGATGTTAGGGTAGAGAAGGCGTGTCTACTAAGCCACGCAAAGGGCGTCCAAGTTCAAACGACGTGTCACTGACCTTGTGTAAAGGATGTTCGGGTTGAGAATGCGTGCCACGAGTGTCGTGCAGATGGCGTTCGAAGTCAGACCACGTATCAGGGGTGTATCCTGCACGTGGGGTTCGAGTGCAGAAGACCTGTCTACGATGTTGAGAAAATGACCTCCGGGTTGCGAGTATGCTTCACCAATGCCGTGCAACAAGCAATCGGGTATACGCGACATGTCACATCATCGTTGTGTAAAGGATGTTCGAGTTGAGAAGACGCTTCAACTGTGACACGTTGGAAGCACCCGATTGAAGACGACATGACAATGACATTGTGTAAAGAACGTTCGGGTTGAGAAGGCGTGTCAACTAAGCTACGCAAAGGGCGTCCACGTTCAGACGACGTGTGACTGACCTTGTTTAAAGGATGTTCGGGTTGAGAATGCGTGCCACGAGTGTCGTGCAGATGAAGTTCGAAGTCAGAACACGTGTCAGGGGTGTATCCTGCACGTGGTGTTCGAGTGCAGAAGACCTGTCTACGACGTTGAGAAAAGGACCTCCGGGTTGCAAGAATGCTTCACCAATGCCGTGCAACAAGCAATCGGGTATACGCGACATGTCACATCATCGTTGTGTAAAGGATGCTCGAGTTGAGAAGACGCTTCAACTGTGTCATGTAGCAAGCACCCGATCGAAGACGACGTGTGAATAACCTTGTGCAAAGGATGTTAGGGTAGAGAAGGCGTGTCTACTAAGCCACGCAAAGGGCGTCCACATTCAAACGACGTGTCATTGACCTTGTGCAAAGGATGTTCGAGATGAGAAGGCGTGTGAAGGGTGTCGTGCAGATGGCGTCGAGGTCAGAACACGTGTCAGGGGTGTGTCCTGCACGTTGTGTTCGAGTGCAGAAGACCTGTCTACGACGTTGAGAAAATGACCTCCGGGTTGCAAGTATGCTTCACCAATGCCGTGCAACAAGCAATCGGGTATACGCGACATGTCACATCATCGTTGTGTAAAGGATGTTCGAGTTGAGAAGACGCTTCAACTGTGTCATGTAGCAAGCACCCGATCGAAGACGACGTGTGAATAACCTTGTGCAAAGGATGTTAGGGTAGAGAAGGCGTGTCTACTAAGCCACGCAAAGGGCGTCCACATTCAAACGACGTGTCATTGACCTTGTGCAAAGGATGTTCGAGATGAGAAGGCGTGTGAAGGGTGTCGTGCAGATGGCGTCGAGGTCAGAACACGTGTCAGGGGTGTGTCCTGCACGTTGTGTTCGAGTGCAGAAGACCTGTCTACGACGTTGAGAAAATGACCTCCGGGTTGCAAGTATGCTTCACCAATGCCGTGCAACAAGCAATCGGGTATACGCGACATGTCACATCATCGTTGTGTAAAGGATGTTCGAGTTGAGAAGACGCTTCAACTGCGTCACGTTGGAAGCACCCGATTGAAGACGACATGTGAATGACCTTGTGTAAAGAATGTTCAGGTTGAGAAGGCGTGTCATCTAAGCTACGCAAAGGGCGTCCACGTTCAGACGACGTGTGACTGACCTTGTTTAAAGGATGTTCGGGTTGAGAATGCGTGCCACGATTGTCGCGCAGATGGCGTCGAGGTCAGAGCACGTGTCAGGGGTGTACCCTGTACGTGGTGTTCGAGTGCAGAAGACCTGTCTACGACGTTGAGAAAAGGACCTCCGGGTTGCAAGAATGCTTCACCAATGCCGTGCAGCAAGCAATCGGGTATAGGCAATATGTCACATCATCGTTGTTTAAAGGAAGTCCGGGTTGAGAAGACGCTTCAACTGTGTCACGTTGGAAGCACCCGATCGAAGACGACGTGTCACTGACGTTGTGCAAAGGATGTTCGAGATGAGAAGGCGTGTCAACTAAGCTACGCAAAGGGCGTCCACGTTCAGACGACGTGTGACTGACCTTGTTTAAAGGATGTTCGGGTTGAGAATGCGTGCCACGAGTGTCGTGCAGATGAAGTTCCAAGTCAGAACACGTGTCAGGGGTGTATCCTGCACGTGGTGTTCGAGTGCAGAAGACCTGTCTACGACGTTGAGAAAAGGACCTCCGGGTTGCAAGAATGCTTCACCAATGCCGTGCAGCAAGCAATCGGGTATAGGCAATATGTCACATCATCGTTGTTTAAAGGAAGTCCGGGTTGAGAAGACGCTTCAACTGTGTCACGTTGGAAGCACCCGATCGAAGACGACGTGTCACTGACGTTGTGCAAAGGATGTTCGAGATGAGAAGGCGTGTCAACTAAGCTACGCAAAGGGCGTCCACGTTCAGACGACGTGTGACTGACCTTGTTTAAAGGATGTTCGGGTTGAGAATGCGTGCCACGATTGTCGCGCAGATGGCGTCGAGGTCAGAGCACGTGTCAGGGGTGTACCCTGTACGTGGTGTTCGAGTGCAGAAGACCTGTCTATGACGTTGAGAAAATGACCTCCGGGTTGCGAGTTCGCTTCACCAATGCCGTGCAACAAGCAATCGGGTATACGCGACATGTCACATCATCGTTGTGTAAAGGATGTTCGAGTTGAGAAGACGCTTCAACTGTGTCACGTTGGAAGCACCCGATTGAAGACGACATGAGAATGACGTTGTGCAAAGGATGTTCGAGATGAGAAGGCGTGTCAACTAAGCTACGCAAAGGGCGTCCACCTTCAGACGACGTGTGACTGACCTTGTTTAAAGGATGTTCGGGTTGAGAATGCGTGCCACGAGTGTCGTGCAAATGGCGTTCGAAGTCAGACCACGTGTCAGGGGTGTATCCTGCACGTGGGGTTCGAGTGCAGAAGACCTGTCTACGATGTTGAGAAAATGACCTCCGGGTTGCGAGTATGCTTCACCAATGCCGTGCAACAAGCAATCGGGTATACGCGACATGTCACATCATCGTTGTGTAAAGGATGTTCGAGTTGAGAAGACGCTTCAACTGTGACACGTTGGAAGCACCCGATTGAAGACGACATGACAATGACATTGTGTAAAGAACGTTCGGGTTGAGAAGGCGTGTCAACTAAGCTACGCAAAGGGCGTCCACGTTCAGACGACGTGTGACTGACCTTGTTTAAAGGATGTTCGAGATGAGAAGGCGTGTGAAGGGTGTCGTGCAGATGGCGTCGAGGTCAGAACACGTGTCAGGGGTGTGTCCTGCACGTGGGGTTCGAGTGCAGAAGACCTGTCTATGACGTTGAGAAAATGACCTCCGGGTTGCGAGTTCGCTTCACCAATGCCGTGCAACAAGCAATCGGGTATACGCGACATGTCACATCATCGTTGTGTAAAGGATGCTCGAGTTGAGAAGACGCTTCAACTGTGTCATGTAGCAAGCACCCGATCGAAGACGACGTGTGAATAACCTTGTGCAAAGGATGTTAGGGTAGAGAAGGCGTGTCTACTAAGCCACGCAAAGGGCGTCCACATTCAAACGACGTGTCATTGACCTTGTGCAAAGGATGTTCGAGATGAGAAGGCGTGTGAAGGGTGTCGTGCAGATGGCGTCGAGGTCAGAACACGTGTCAGGGGTGTGTCCTGCACGTTGTGTTCGAGTGCAGAAGACCTGTCTACGACGTTGAGAAAATGACCTCCGGGTTGCAAGTATGCTTCACCAATGCCGTGCAACAAGCAATCGGGTATACGCGACATGTCACATCATCGTTGTGTAAAGGATGTTCGAGTTGAGAAGACGCTTCAACTGTGTCACGTTGGAAGCACCCGATTGAAGACGACATGAGAATGACCTTGTGTAAAGGATGTTAGGGTAGAGAAGGCGTGTCTACCAAGCCACGCAAAGGGCGTCCAAGTTCAAACGACGTGTCACTGACCTTGTGTAAAGGATGTTCGGGTTGAGAATGCGTGCCACGAGTGTCGTGCAGATGGCGTTCGAAGTCAGACCACGTATCAGGGGTGTATCCTGCACGTGGCGTTCGAGTGCAGAAGGCCTGTCTACGACGTTGGGCAAAGGAGGTCCGGGCTGAGAAGACGCTTCAACTGTGTCACGTTGGAAGCACCCGATTGAAGACGACGTGTGACTGACCTTGTTTAATGGATGTTCGGGTTGAGAAGGCGTGTGAATGGGGTCGTGCAGATGGCGTCGAGGTCAGAAGACGTGTCAGGGGTGTGTTCTGCACGTGGTGTTCGAGTGCAGAAGGCCTGTCTACGACGGTGAGAAAATGACCTCCGGGTTGCGAGTACGCTTCACCAATTAGGTGCAACAAGCTATCGGGTATACGCGACATGTCACATCATCGTTGTGTAAAGGATGTTCGAGTTGAGAAGACGCTTCAACTGTGTCACGTTGGAAGCACCCGATTGAAGACGACATGAGAATGACATTGTGTAAAGAACGTTCGGGTTGAGAAGGCGTGTCAACTAAGCTACGCAAAGGGCGTCCACGTTCAGACGACGTGTGACTGACTTTGTTTAAAGGATGTTCGGGTTGAGAAGGAGTGTCACAAGTGTCGTGCAGATGGCGTTCGAAGTCAGACCACGTATCAGGGGTGTATCCTGCACGTGGTGTTCGAGTGCAGAAGACCTGTCTACGACGTTGAGAAAATGACCTCCGGGTTGCGGGTATGCTTCACCAATGCCGTGCAACAAGCAATAGGGTATACGCGACATGTCACATCATCGTTGTGTAAAGGATGTTCGAGTTTAGAAGACGCTTCAACTGTGTCACGTTGGAAGCACCCGATCGAAGACGACGTGTGAATGACCTTGTGTAAAGGATGTTCGGGTTGAGAAGGCGTGTGAAGGGTGTCGTGCAGATGGCGCCGAGGTCAGAACACGTGTCAGGGGTGTATCCTGCACGTGGTGTTCGAGTGCAGAAGACCTGTCTACGACGTTGAGAAAATGACCTCCGGGTTGCAAGTATGCGTCACCAATGCCGTGCAACAAGCAATCGGGTATACGCGACATGTCACATCATCGTTGTGTAAAGGATGTTCGAGTTTAGAAGACGCTTCAACTGTGTCACGTTGGAAGCACCCGATCGAAGACGACGTGTGACTGACCTTGTTTAAAGGATGTTCGGGTTGAGAAGGCGTGTGAAGGGGGTCGTGCAGATGGCGTCGAGATCAGAAGACGTGTCAGGGGTGTGTCCTGCACGTGGTGTTCGAGTGCAGAAGACCTGTCTACGACGTTGAGAAAATGACCTCCGGGTTGCGAGTACGCTTCACCAATTCCGTGCAACAAGCTATCGGGTATACACGACATGTCACATCATCGTTGTGTAAAGGATGTTCGAGTTGAGAAGACGCTTCAACTGTGTCACGTTGGAAGCACCCGATCGAAGGCGACGTGTCACTGACGTTGTGTAAAGAATGTTCGGGTTGAGAAGGCGTGTCAACTAAGCTACGCAAAGGGCGTCCACGTTCAGACGACGTGTGACTGACTTTGTTTAAAGGATGTTCGGGTTGAGAAGGAGTGTCACAAGTGTCGTGCAGATGGCGTTCGAAGTCAGACCACGTATCAGGGGTGTGTCCTGCACGTGGGGTTCGAGTGCAGAAGACCTGTCTACGATGTTGAGAAAATGACCTCCGGGTTGCGAGTATGCTTCACCAATGCCGTGCAACAAGCAATCGGGTATACGCGACATGTCACATCATCGTTGTGTAAAGGATGTTCGAGTTGAGAAGACGCTTCAACTGTGTCACGTTGGAAGCACCCGATCGAAGACGACGTGTCACTGACGTTGTGTAAAGAATGTTCGGGTTGAGAAGGCGTGTCAACTAAGCTACGGAAAGGGCGTCCACGTTCAGACGACGTGTGAATGACCTTGTTTAAAGGATGTTCGGGTTGAGAATGCGTGCCACGAGTGTTGTGCAGGTGAAGTTCGAAGTCAGAACACGTGTCCGGGGTGTATCCTGCACGTGGGGTTCGAGTGCAGAAGACCTGTCTACGATGTTGAGAAAATGACCTCCGGGTTGCGAGTATGCTTCACCAATGCCGTGCAACAAGCAATCGGGTATACGCGACATGTCACATCATCGTTGTGTAAAGGATGTTCGAGTTGAGAAGACGCTTCAACTGTGTCACGTTGGAAGCACCCGATTGAAGACGACGTGAGAATGACCTTGTGTAAAGAATGTTCGGGTTGAGAAGGCGTGTCAACTAAGCTACGCAAAGGGCGTCCACGTTCAGACGACGTGTGACTGACCTTGTTTAAAGGATGTTCGGGTTGAGAAGGCGTGTCACGATTGTCGCGCAGATTGCGTCGAGGTCAGAGCACGTGTCAGGGGTGTGTCCTGCACATGGTGTTCGAGTGCAGAAGACCTGTCTACGATGTTGAGAAAATGACCTCCGGGTTGCAAGTATGCTTCACCAATGCCGTGCAACAAGCAATCGGGTATACGCGACATGTCACATCATCGTTGTGTAAAGGATGTTCGAGTTGAGAAGACGCTTCAACTATGTCATGTAGCAGGCACCCGATCGAAGACGACGTGTGAATAACCTTGTGTAAAGGATGTTAGGGTAGAGAAGGCGTGTCTACTAAGCCACGCAAAGGGCGTCCACATTCAAACGACGTGTCATTGACCTTGTGCAAAGGATGTTCGAGATGAGAAGGCGTGTGAAGGGTGTCGTGCAGATGGCGTCGAGGTCAGAGCACGTGTCAGGGGTGTGTCCTGCACATGGTGTTCGAGTGCAGAAGACCTGTCTACGATGTTGAGAAAATGACCTCCGGGTTGCAAGTATGCTTCACCAATGCCGTGCAACAAGCAATCGGGTATACGCGACATGTCACATCATCGTTGTGTAAAGGATGTTCGAGTTGAGAAGACGCTTCAACTGTGTCACGTTGGAAGCACCCGATTGAAGACGACATGAGAATGACATTGTGTAAAGAACGTTCGGGTTGAGAAGGCGTGTCAACTAAGCTACGCAAAGGGCGTCCACGTTCAGACGACGTGTGACTGACTTTGTTTAAAGGATGTTCGGGTTGAGAAGGAGTGTCACAAGTGTCGTGCAGATGGCGTTCGAAGTCAGACCACGTATCAGGGGTGTATCCTGCACGTGGTGTTCGAGTGCAGAAGACCTGTCTACGACGTTGAGAAAATGACCTCCGGGTTGCGGGTATGCTTCACCAATGCCGTGCAACAAGCAATAGGGTATACGCGACATGTCACATCATCGTTGTGTAAAGGATGTTCGAGTTTAGAAGACGCTTCAACTGTGTCACGTTGGAAGCACCCGATCGAAGACGACGTGTGAATGACCTTGTGTAAAGGATGTTCGGGTTGAGAAGGCGTGTGAAGGGTGTCGTGCAGATGGCGCCGAGGTCAGAACACGTGTCAGGGGTGTATCCTGCACGTGGTGTTCGAGTGCAGAAGACCTGTCTACGACGTTGAGAAAATGACCTCCGGGTTGCAAGTATGCGTCACCAATGCCGTGCAACAAGCAATCGGGTATACGCGACATGTCACATCATCGTTGTGTAAAGGATGTTCGAGTTTAGAAGACGCTTCAACTGTGTCACGTTGGGAGCACCCGATCGAAGACGACGTGTGACTGACCTTGTTTAAAGGATGTTCGGGTTGAGAAGGCGTGTGAAGGGGGTCGTGCAGATGGCGTCGAGGTCAGAAGACGTGTCAGGGGTGTGTCCTGCACGTGGTGTTCGAGTGCAGAAGACCTGTCTACGACGTTGAGAAAATGACCTCCGGGTTGCGAGTACGCTTCACCAATTCCGTGCAACAAGCTATCGGGTATACGCGACATGTCACATCATCGTTGTGTAAAGGATGTTCGAGTTGAGAAGACGCTTCAACTGTGTCACGTTGGAAGCACCCGATTGAAGACGACATGAGAATGACCTTGTGTAAAGGATGTTAGGGTAGAGAAGGCGTGTCTACTAAGCCACGCAAAGGGCGTCCAAGTTCAAACGACGTGTCACTGATCTTGTTTAAAGGATGTTCGGGTTGAGAAGGCGTGTCACGATTGTCGCGCAGATTGCGTCGAGGTCAGAGCACGTGTCAGGGGTGTATCCTGCACGTGGTGTTCGAGTGCAGAAGACCTGTCTACGACGTTGAGAAAATGACCTCCGGGTTGCAAGTATGCGTCACCAATGCCGTGCAACAAGCAATCGGGTATACGCGACATGTCACATCATCGTTGTGTAAAGGATGTTCGAGTTTAGAAGACGCTTCAACTGTGTCACGTTGGGAGCACCCGATCGAAGACGACGTGTGACTGACCTTGTTTAAAGGATGTTCGGGTTGAGAAGGCGTGCCACGAGTGTTGTGCAGGTGAAGTTCGAAGTCAGAACACGTGTCCGGGGTGTATCCTGCACGTGGGGTTCGAGTGCAGAAGACCTGTCTACGATGTTGAGAAAATGACCTCCGGGTTGCGAGTATGCTTCACCAATGCCGTGCAACAAGCAATCGGGTATACGCGACATGTCACATCATCGTTGTGTAAAGGATGTTCGAGTTGAGAAGACGCTTCAACTGTGTCACGTTGGAAGCACCCGATTGAAGACGACGTGAGAATGACCTTGTGTAAAGAATGTTCGGGTTGAGAAGGCGTGTCAACTAAGCTACGCAAAGGGCGTCCACGTTCAGACGACGTGTGACTGACCTTGTTTAAAGGATGTTCGGGTTGAGAAGGCGTGTCACGATTGTCGCGCAGATTGCGTCGAGGTCAGAGCACGTGTCAGGGGTGTGTCCTGCACATGGTGTTCGAGTGCAGAAGACCTGTCTACGATGATGAGAAAATGACCTCCGGGTTGCAAGTATGCTTCACCAATGCCGTGCAACAAGCAATCGGGTATACGCGACATGTCACATCATCGTTGTGTAAAGGATGTTCGAGTTGAGAAGACGCTTCAACTGTGTCACGTTGGAAGCACCCGATCGAAGACGACGTGTGAATAACCTTGTGTAAAGGATGTTAGGGTAGAGAAGGCGTGTCTACTAAGCCACGCAAAGGGCGTCCACATTCAAACGACGTGTCATTGACCTTGTGCAAAGGATGTTCGAGATGAGAAGGCGTGTGAAGGGTGTCGTGCAGATGGCGTCGAGGTCAGAACACGTGTCAGGGGTGTGTCCTGCACGTTGTGTTCGAGTGCAGAAGACCTGTCTACGACGTTGAGAAAATGACCTCCGGGTTGCAAGTATGCTTCACCAATGCCGTGCAACAAGCAATCGGGTATACGCGACATGTCACATCATCGTTGTGTAAAGGATGTTCGAGTTGAGAAGACGCTTCAACTATGTCATGTAGCAAGCACCCGATTGAAGACGACATGTGAATGACCTTGTGTAAAGAATGTTCGGGTTGAGAAGGCGTGTCATCTAAGCTACGCAAAGGGCGTCCACGTTCAGACGACATGTGACTGACCTTGTTTAAAGGATGTTCGGGTTGAGAATGCGTGCCACGAGTGTCGTGCAGGTGAAGTTCGAAGTCAGAACACGTGTCAGGGGTGTATCCTGCACGTGGGGTTCGAGTGCAGAAGACCTGTCTAAGATGTTGAGAAAATGACCTCCGGGTTGCGAGTATGCTTCACCAATGCCGTGCAACAAGCAATCGGGTATACGCGACATGTCACATCATCGTTGTGTAAAGGATGTTCGAGTTGAGAAGACGCTTCAACTGTGTCACGTTGGAAGCACCCGATCGAAGACGACGTGTCACTGACGTTGTGCAAAGGATGTTCGAGAGGAGAAGGCGTGTGAAAGGTGTCGTGCAGATGGCGTCGAGGTCAGAACACGTGTCAGGGGTGTGTCCTGCACGTGGTGTTCGAGTGCAGAAGACCTGTCTAAGATGTTGAGAAAATGACCTCCGGTTGCGAATACGCTTCACCAATGTCGTGCAACAAGCAATCGGGTATACGCGACATGTCACATCATCGTTGTGTAAAGGATGTTCGAGTTGAGAAGACGCTTCAACTGTGTCACGTTGGAAGCACCCGATTGAAGACGACGTGTGAATAACCTTGTGTAATGGATGTTCGGGTTGAGAAGCCATGTCAACTAAGCTACGCAAAGGGCGTCCACGTTCAAACGATGTGTCATTGACGTTGTGCAAAGGACGTTCCAGATAAGAAGGCGTGTCACGGGTGTCGTGCAGATGGCGCCGAGGTCAGAACACGTGTCAGGGGTGTATCCTGCACGTGGTGTTCGAGTGCAGAAGACCTGTCTACGACGTTGAGAAAATGACCTCCGGGTTGCAAGTATGCGTCACCAATGCCGTGCAACAAGCAATCGGGTATACGCGACATGTCACATCATCGTTGTGTAAAGGATGTTCGAGTTGAGAAGACGCTTCAACTGTGTCACGTTGGAAGCACCCGATTGAAGACGACATGAGAATGACCTTGTGTAAAGGATGTTCGGGTTGAGAAGGCGTGTGAAGGGGGTCGTGCAGATGGCGTCGAGGTCAGAAGACGTGTCAGGGGTGTGTCCTGCACGTGGTGTTCGAGTGCAGAAGACCTGTCTACGATGTTGAGAAAATGACCTCCGGGTTGCGAGTATGCTTCACCAATGCCGCGCAACAAGCAATAGGGTATACGCGACATGTCACATCATCGTTGTGTAAAGGATGTTCGAGTTTAGAAGACGCTTCAACTGTGTCACGTTGGAAGCACCCGATCGAAGACGACGTGTGAATGACCTTGTGTAAAGGATGTTCGGGTTGAGAAGGCGTGTGAAGGGTGTCGTGCAGATGGCGTCGAGGTCAGAACCCGTGTCAGCGGTGTGTCCTGCACATGGTGTTCGAGTGCAGAAGACCTGTCTACGATGTTGAGAAAATGACCTCCGGGTTGCGAGTATGCTTCACCAATGCCGTGCAACAAGCAATCGGGTATACGCGACATGTCACATCATCGTTGTGTAAAGGATGTTCGAGCTGAGAAGACGCTTCAACTGTGTCACGTTGGAAGCACCCGATTGAAGACGACATGAGAATGACATTGTGTAAAGAACGTTCGGGTTGAGAAGGCGTGTCAACTAAGCTACGCAAAGGGCGTCCACGTTCAGACAACGTGTGACTGACCTTGTTTAAAGGATGTTCGGGTTGAGAATGCGTGCCACGAGTGTCGTGCAGATGAAGTTCGAAGTCAGAACACGTGTCAGGGGTGTATCCTGCACGTGGTGTTCGAGTGCAGAAGACCTGTCTACGACGTTGAGAAAAGGACCTCCGGGTTGCAAGTATGCTTCACCAATGCCGTGCAGCAAGCAATCGGGTATAGGCAATATGTCACATCATCGTTGTTTAAAGGAAGTCCGGGTTGAGAAGACGCTTCAACTGTGTCACGTTGGAAGCACCCGATCGAAGACGACGTGTCACTGACGTTGTGCAAAGGATGTTCGAGATGAGAAGGCGTGTCAACTAAGCTACGCAAAGGGCGTCCACGTTCAGACGACGTGTGACTGACCTTGTTTAAAGGATGTTCGGGTTGAGAATGCGTGCCACGAGTGTCGTGCAGATGAAGTTCGAAGTCAGAACACGTGTCAGGGGTGTATCCTGCACGTGGTGTTCGAGTGCAGAAGACCTGTCTACGACGTTGAGAAAATGACCTCCGGGTTGCGAGTATGCTTCACCAATGCCGTGCAACAAGCAATCGGGTATACGCGACATGTCACATCATCGTTGTGTAAAGGATGTTCGAGTTTAGAAGACGCTTCAACTGTGTCACGTTGGAAGCACCCGATCGAAGACGACGTGTGAATGACCTTGTGTAAAGGATGTTCGGGTTGAGAAGGCGTGTGAAGGGTGTCGTGCAGATGGCGTCGAGGTCAGAACACGTGTCAGCGGTGTGTCCTGCACATGGTGTTCGAGTGCAGAAGACCTGTCTACGATGTTGAGAAAATGACCTCCGGGTTGCGAGTATGCTTCACCAATGCCGTGCAACAAGCAATCGGGTATACGCGACATGTCACATCATCGTTGTGTAAAGGATGTTCGAGCTGAGAAGACGCTTCAACTGTGTCACGTTGGAAGCACCCGATTGAAGACGACATGAGAATGACATTGTGTAAAGAACGTTCGGGTTGAGAAGGCGTGTCAACTAAGCTACGCAAAGGGCGTCCACGTTCAGACAACGTGTGACTGACCTTGTTTAAAGGAAGTTCGGGTTGAGAATGCGTGCCACGAGTGTCGTGCAGATGAAGTTCGAAGTCAGAACACGTGTCAGCGGTGTGTCCTGCACATGGTGTTCGAGTGCAGAAGACCTGTCTACGATGTTGAGAAAATGACCTCCGGGTTGCGAGTATGCTTCACCAATGCCGTGCAACAAGCAATCGGGTATACGCGACATGTCACATCATCGTTGTGTAAAGGATGTTCGAGCTGAGAAGACGCTTCAACTGTGTCACGTTGGAAGCACCCGATTGAAGACGACATGAGAATGACATTGTGTAAAGAACGTTCGGGTTGAGAAGGCGTGTCAACTAAGCTACGCAAAGGGCGTCCACGTTCAGACGACGTGTGAATGACCATGTGTAAAGGATGTTCGGGTTGAGAAGGCGTGTGAAGGGTGTCGTGCAGATGGCGTCGAGGTCAGAACACGTGTCAGCGGTGTGTCCTGCACATGGTGTTCGAGTGCAGAAGACCTGTCTACGATGTTGAGAAAATGACCTCCGGGTTGCGAGTATGCTTCACCAATGCCGTGCAACAAGCAATCGGGTATACGCGACATGTCACATCATCGTTGTGTAAAGGATGTTCGAGTTGAGAAGACGCTTCAACTGTGTCACGTTGGAAGCACCCGATCGAAGACGACGTGTCACTGACGTTGTGTAAAGAATGTTCGGGTTGAGAAGGCGTGTCAACTAAGCTACGCAAAGGGCGTCCACGTTCAGACGACGTGTGACTGACTTTGTTTAAAGGATGTTCGGGTTGAGAAGGAGTGTCACAAGTGTCGTGCAGATGACGTTCGAAGTCAGACAACGTGTCAGGGGTGTATCCTGCACGTGGGGTTCGAGTGCAGAAGACCTGTCTACGATGTTGAGAAAATGACCTCCGGGTTGCGAGTATGCTTCACCAATGCCGTGCAACAAGCAATCGGGTATACGCGACATGTCACATCATCGTTGTGTAAAGGATGTTCGAGTTGAGAAGACGCTTCAACTGTGTCACGTTGGAAGCACCCGATTGAAGACGACGTGAGAATGACCTTGTGTAAAGAATGTCCGGGTTGAGAAGGCGTGTCAACTAAGCTACGGAAAGGGCGTCCACGTTCAGACGACGTGTGAATGACCTTGTTTAAAGGATGTTCGGGTTGAGAATGCGTGCCACGAGTGTCGTGCAGATGAAGTTCGAAGTCAGAACACGTGTCAGGGGTGTATCCTGCACGTGGTGTTCGAGTGCAGAAGACCTGTCTACGACGTTGAGAAAATGACCTCCGGGTTGCGAGTATGCTTCACCAATGCCGTGCAACAAGCAATCGGGTATACGCGACATGTCACATCATCGTTGTGTAAAGGATGTTCGAGTTTAGAAGACGCTTCAACTGTGTCACGTTGGAAGCACCCGATCGAAGACGACGTGTGAATGACCTTGTGTAAAGGATGTTCGGGTTGAGAAGGCGTGTGAAGGGTGTCGTGCAGATGGCGTCGAGGTCAGAACACGTGTCAGCGGTGTGTCCTGCACATGGTGTTCGAGTGCAGAAGACCTGTCTACGATGTTGAGAAAATGACCTCCGGGTTGCGAGTATGCTTCACCAATGCCGTGCAACAAGCAATCGGGTATACGCGACATGTCACATCATCGTTGTGTAAAGGATGTTCGAGCTGAGAAGACGCTTCAACTGTGTCACGTTGGAAGCACCCGATTGAAGATGACATGAGAATGACATTGTGTAAAGAACGTTCGGGTTGAGAAGGCGTGTCAACTAAGCTACGCAAAGGGCGTCCACGTTCAGACAACGTGTGACTGACCTTGTTTAAAGGAAGTTCGGGTTGAGAATGCGTGCCACGAGTGTCGTGCAGATGAAGTTCGAAGTCAGAACACGTGTCAGCGGTGTGTCCTGCACATGGTGTTCGAGTGCAGAAGACCTGTCTACGATGTTGAGAAAATGACCTCCGGGTTGCGAGTATGCTTCACCAATGCCGTGCAACAAGCAATCGGGTATACGCGACATGTCACATCATCGTTGTGTAAAGGATGTTCGAGCTGAGAAGACGCTTCAACTGTGTCACGTTGGAAGCACCCGATTGAAGACGACATGAGAATGACATTGTGTAAAGAACGTTCGGGTTGAGAAGGCGTGTCAACTAAGCTACGCAAAGGGCGTCCACGTTCAGACGACGTGTGAATGACCATGTGTAAAGGATGTTCGGGTTGAGAAGGCGTGTGAAGGGTGTCGTGCAGATGGCGTCGAGGTCAGAACACGTGTCAGCGGTGTGTCCTGCACATGGTGTTCGAGTGCAGAAGACCTGTCTACGATGTTGAGAAAATGACCTCCGGGTTGCGAGTATGCTTCACCAATGCCGTGCAACAAGCAATCGGGTATACGCGACATGTCACATCATCGTTGTGTAAAGGATGTTCGAGTTGAGAAGACGCTTCAACTGTGTCACGTTGGAAGCACCCGATCGAAGACGACGTGTCACTGACGTTGTGTAAAGAATGTTCGGGTTGAGAAGGCGTGTCAACTAAGCTACGCAAAGGGCGTCCACGTTCAGACGACGTGTGACTGACTTTGTTTAAAGGATGTTCGGGTTGAGAAGGAGTGTCACAAGTGTCGTGCAGATGACGTTCGAAGTCAGACAACGTGTCAGGGGTGTATCCTGCACGTGGGGTTCGAGTGCAGAAGACCTGTCTACGATGTTGAGAAAATGACCTCCGGGTTGCGAGTATGCTTCACCAATGCCGTGCAACAAGCAATCGGGTATACGCGACATGTCACATCATCGTTGTGTAAAGGATGTTCGAGTTGAGAAGACGCTTCAACTGTGTCACGTTGGAAGCACCCGATTGAAGACGACGTGAGAATGACCTTGTGTAAAGAATGTCCGGGTTGAGAAGGCGTGTCAACTAAGCTACGGAAAGGGCGTCCACGTTCAGACGACGTGTGAATGACCTTGTTTAAAGGATGTTCGGGTTGAGAATGCGTGCCACGAGTGTCGTGCAGGTGAAGTTCGAAGTCAGAACGCGTGTCAGGGGTGTATCCTGCACGTGGGGTTCGAGTGCAGAAGACCTGTCTAAGATGTTGAGAAAATGACCTCCGGGTTGCGAGTATGCTCCACCAATGCCGTGCAACAAGCGATCGGGTATACGCGACATGTCACATCATCGTTGTGTAAAGGATGTTCGAGTTGAGAAGACGCTTCAACTGTGTCACGTTGGAAGCACCCGATTGAAGACGACGTGAGAATGACCTTGTGTAAAGAATGTTCGGGTTGAGAAGGCGTGTCAACTAAGCTACGCAAAGGGCGTCCACGTTCAGACGACGTGTGAATGACCTTGTGTAAAGGATGTTCGGGTTGAGAAGGCGTGTGAAGGGTGTCGTGCAGATGGCGTCGAGGTCAGAACACGTGTCAGCGGTGTGTCCTGCACATGGTGTTCGAGTGCAGAAGACCTGTCTACGATGTTGAGAAAATGACCTCCGGGTTGCGAGTATGCTTCACCAATGCCGTGCAACAAGCAATCGGGTATACGCGACATGTCACATCATCGTTGTGTAAAGGATGTTCGAGTTGAGAAGACGCTTCAACTGTGTCACGTTGGAAGCACCCGATCGAAGACGACGTGTCACTGACGTTGTGTAAAGAATGTTCGGGTTGAGAAGGCGTGTCAACTAAGCTACGCAAAGGGCGTCCACGTTCAGACGACGTGTGACTGACTTTGTTTAAAGGATGTTCGGGTTGAGAAGGAGTGTCACAAGTGTCGTGCAGATGACGTTCGAAGTCAGACCACGTGTCAGGGGTGTATCCTGCACGTGGGGTTCGAGTGCAGAAGACCTGTCTACGATGTTGAGAAAATGACCTCCGGGTTGCGAGTATGCTTCACCAATGCCGTGCAACAAGCAATCGGGTATACGCGACATGTCACATCATCGTTGTGTAAAGGATGTTCGAGTTGAGAAGACGCTTCAACTGTGTCACGTTGGAAGCACCCGATTGAAGACGACGTGAGAATGACCTTGTGTAAAGAATGTCCGGGTTGAGAAGGCGTGTCAACTAAGCTACGGAAAGGGCGTCCACGTTCAGACGACGTGTGACTGACTTTGTTTAAAGGATGTTCGGGTTGAGAAGGAGTGTCACAAGTGTCGTGCAGATGACGTTCGAAGTCAGACCACGTGTCAGGGGTGTATCCTGCACGTGGGGTTCGAGTGCAGAAGACCTGTCTACGATGTTGAGAAAATGACCTCCGGGTTGCGAGTATGCTTCACCAATGCCGTGCAACAAGCAATCGGGTATACGCGACATGTCACATCATCGTTGTGTAAAGGATGTTCGAGTTGAGAAGACGCTTCAACTGTGTCACGTTGGAAGCACCCGATTGAAGACGACGTGAGAATGACCTTGTGTAAAGAATGTCCGGGTTGAGAAGGCGTGTCAACTAAGCTACGCAAAGGGCGTCCACGTTCAGACGACGTGTGACTGACTTTGTTTAAAGGATGTTCGGGTTGAGAAGGAGTGTCACAAGTGTCGTGCAGATGACGTTCGAAGTCAGACCACGTGTCAGGGGTGTATCCTGCACGTGGGGTTCGAGTGCAGAAGACCTGTCTACGATGTTGAGAAAATGACCTCCGGGTTGCGAGTATGCTTCACCAATGCCGTGCAACAAGCAATCGGGTATACGCGACATGTCACATCATCGTTGTGTAAAGGATGTTCGAGTTGAGAAGACGCTTCAACTGTGTCACGTTGGAAGCACCCGATTGAAGACGACGTGAGAATGACCTTGTGTAAAGAATGTCCGGGTTGAGAAGGCGTGTCAACTAAGCTACGGAAAGGGCGTCCACGTTCAGACGACGTGTGAATGACCTTGTTTAAAGGATGTTCGGGTTGAGAATGCGTGTCACGATTGTCGCGCAGATGGCGTCGAGGTCAGAGCACGTGTCAGGGGTGTATCCTGCACGTGGTGTTCGAGTGCAGAAGACCTGTCTACGACGTTGAGAAAATGACCTCCGGGTTGCGGGTATGCTTCACCAATGCCGTGCAACAAGCAATAGGGTATACGCGACATGTCACATCATCGTTGTGTAAAGGATGTTCGAGTTTAGAAGACGCTTCAACTGTGTCACGTTGGAAGCACCCGATCGAAGACGACGTGTGAATGACCTTGTGTAAAGGATGTTCGGGTTGAGAAGGCGTGTGAAGGGTGTCGTGCAGATGGCGTTGAGGTCAGAACACGTGTCAGCGGTGTGTCCTGCACATGGTGTTCGAGTGCAGAAGACCTGTCTACGATGTTGAGAAAATGACCTCCGGGTTGCGAGTATGCTTCACCAATGCCGTGCAACAAGCAATCGGGTATACGCGACATGTCACATCATCGTTGTGTAAAGGATGTTCGAGCTGAGAAGACGCTTCAACTGTGTCACGTTGGAAGCACCCGATTGAAGACGACATGAGAATGACATTGTGTAAAGAACGTTCGGGTTGAGAAGGCGTGTCAACTAAGCTACGCAAAGGGCGTCCACGTTCAAACGATGTGTCATTGACGTTGTGCAAAGGACGTTCCAGATAAGAAGGCGTGTCACGGGTGTCGTGCAGATGGCGCCGAGGTCAGAACACGTGTCAGGGGTGTATCCTGCACGTGGTGTTCGAGTGCAGAAGACCTGTCTACGACGTTGAGAAAATGACCTCCGGGTTGCAAGTATGCGTCACCAATGCCGTGCAACAAGCAATCGGGTATACGCGACATGTCACATCATCGTTGTGTAAAGGATGTTCGAGTTTAGAAGACGCTTCAACTGTGTCACGTTGGAAGCACCCGATCGAAGACGACGTGTGACTGACCTTGTTTAAAGGATGTTCGGGTTGAGAAGGCGTGTGAAGGGGGTCGTGCAGATGGCGTCGAGGTCAGAAGACGTGTCAGGGGTGTGTCCTGCACGTGGTGTTCGAGTGCAGAAGACCTGTCTACGACGTTGAGAAAATGACCTCCGGGTTGCGAGTACGCTTCACCAATTCCGTGCAACAAGCTATCGGGTATACGCGACATGTCACATCATCGTTGTGTAAAGGATGTTCGAGTTGAGAAGACGCTTCAACTGTGTCACGTTGGAAGCACCCGATCGAAGGCGACGTGTCACTGACGTTGTGTAAAGAATGTTCGGGTTGAGAAGGCGTGTCAACTAAGCTACGCAAAGGGCGTCCACGTTCAGACGACGTGTGACTGACTTTGTTTAAAGGATGTTCGGGTTGAGAAGGAGTGTCACAAGTGTCGTGCAGATGGCGTTCGAAGTCAGACCACGTATCAGGGGTGTGTCCTGCACGTGGGGTTCGAGTGCAGAAGACCTGTCTACGATGTTGAGAAAATGACCTCCGGGTTGCGAGTATGCTTCACCAATGCCGTGCAACAAGCAATCGGGTATACGCGACATGTCACATCATCGTTGTGTAAAGGATGTTCGAGTTGAGAAGACGCTTCAACTGTGTCACGTTGGAAGCACCCGATCGAAGACGACGTGTCACTGACGTTGTGTAAAGAATGTTCGGGTTGAGAAGGCGTGTCAACTAAGCTACGGAAAGGGCGTCCACGCTCAGACGACGTGTGAATGACCTTGTTTAAAGGATGTTCGGGTTGAGAATGCGTGCCACGAGTGTTGTGCAGGTGAAGTTCGAAGTCAGAACACGTGTCCGGGGTGTATCCTGCACGTGGGGTTCGAGTGCAGAAGACCTGTCTACGATGTTGAGAAAATGACCTCCGGGTTGCGAGTATGCTTCACCAATGCCGTGCAACAAGCAATCGGGTATACGCGACATGTCACATCATCGTTGTGTAAAGGATGTTCGAGTTGAGAAGACGCTTCAACTGTGTCACGTTGGAAGCACCCGATTGAAGACGACGTGAGAATGACCTTGTGTAAAGAATGTTCGGGTTGAGAAGGCGTGTCAACTAAGCTACGCAAAGGGCGTCCACGTTCAGACGACGTGTGACTGACCTTGTTTAAAGGATGTTCGGGTTGAGAAGGCGTGTCACGATTGTCGCGCAGATTGCGTCGAGGTCAGAGCACGTGTCAGGGGTGTGTCCTGCACATGGTGTTCGAGTGCAGAAGACCTGTCTACGATGTTGAGAAAATGACCTCCGGGTTGCAAGTATGCTTCACCAATGCCGTGCAACAAGCAATCGGGTATACGCGACATGTCACATCATCGTTGTGTAAAGGATGTTCGAGTTGAGAAGACGCTTCAACTATGTCATGTAGCAAGCACCCGATCGAAGACGACGTGTGAATAACCTTGTGTAAAGGATGTTAGGGTAGAGAAGGCGTGTCTACTAAGCCACGCAAAGGGCGTCCACATTCAAACGACGTGTCATTGACCTTGTGCAAAGGATGTTCGAGATGAGAAGGCGTGTGAAGGGTGTCGTGCAGATGGCGTCGAGGTCAGAACACGTGTCAGGGGTGTGTCCTGCACGTTGTGTTCGAGTGCAGAAGACCTGTCTACGACGTTGAGAAAATGACCTCCGGGTTGCAAGTATGCTTGACCAATGCCGTGCAACAAGGAATCGGGTATACGCGACATGTCACATCATCGTTGTGTAAAGGATGTTCGAGTTGAGAAGACGCTTCAACTATGTCATGTAGCAAGCACCCGATCGAAGACGACGTGTGAATAACCTTGTGTAAAGGATGTTAGGGTAGAGAAGGCGTGTCTACTAAGCCACGCAAAGGGCGTCCACATTCAAACGACGTGTCATTGACCTTGTGCAAAGGATGTTCGAGATGAGAAGGCGTGTGAAGGGTGTCGTGCAGATGGCGTCGAAGTCAGAACACGTGTCACGGGTGTATCCTGCACGTGGGGTTCGAGTGCAGAAGACCTGTCTAAGATGTTGAGAAAATGACCTCCGGGTTGCGAGTATGCTTCACCAATGCCGTGCAACAAGCAATCGGGTATACGCGACATGTCACATCATCGTTGTGTAAAGGATGTTCGAGTTGAGAAGACGCTTCAACTGTGTCACGTTGGAAGCACCCGATCGAAGACGACGTGTGACTGACCTTGTTTAAAGGATGTTCGGGTTGAGAAGGCGTGTGAAGGGGGTCGTGCAGATGGCGTCGAGGTCAGAAGACGTGTCAGGGGTGTGTCCTGCACGTGGTGTTCGAGTGCAGAAGACCTGTCTACGATGTTGAGAAAATGACCTCCGGGTTGCGAGTATGCTTCACCAATGCCGTGCAACAAGCAATCGGGTATACGCGACATGTCACATCATCGTTGTGTAAAGGATGTTCGAGTTGAGAAGACGCTTCAACTGTGTCACGTTGGAAGCACCCGATCGAAGATGACGTGTCTCTGACGTTGTGTAAAGAATGTTCGAGATGAGAAGGCGTGTGAAAGGTGTCGTGCAGATGGCGTCGAGGTCAGAACACGTGTCAGGGGTGTGTCCTGCACGTGGTGTTCGAGTGCAGAAGACCTGTCTACGACGTTGAGAAAATGACCTCCGGTTGCGAATACGCTTCACCAATGTCGTGCAACAAGCAATCGGGTATACGCGACATGTCACATCATCGTTGTGTAAAGGATGTTCGAGTTGAGAAGACGCTTCAACTGTGTCACGTTGGAAGCACCCGATTGAAGACGACGTGTGAATAACCTTGTGTAATGGATGTTCGGGTTGAGAAGCCATGTCAACTAAGCTACGCAAAGGGCGTCCACGTTCAAACGATGTGTCATTGACGTTGTGCAAAGGACGTTCCAGATAAGAAGGCGTGTCACGGGTGTCGTGCAGATGGCGCCGAGGTCAGAACACGTGTCAGGGGTGTATCCTGCACGTGGTGTTCGAGTGCAGAAGACCTGTCTACGACGTTGAGAAAATGACCTCCGGGTTGCAAGTATGCGTCACCAATGCCGTGCAACAAGCAATCGGGTATACGCGACATGTCACATCATCGTTGTGTAAAGGATGTTCGAGTTGAGAAGACGCTTCAACTGTGTCACGTTGGAAGCACCCGATTGAAGACGACATGAGAATGACCTTGTGTAAAGGATGTTAGGGTAGAGAAGGCGTGTCTACTAAGCCACGCAAAGGGCGTCCAAGTTCAAACGACGTGTCACTGACCTTGTGTAAAGGATGTTCGGGTTGAGAATGCGTGCCACGAGTGTCGTGCAGATGGCGTTCGAAGTCAGACCACGTATCAGGGGTGTATCCTGCACGTGGCGTTCGAGTGCAGAAGGCCTGTCTACGATGTTGAGAAAATGACCTCCGGGTTGCGAGTATGCTTCACCAATGCCGTGCAACAAGCAATCGGGTATACGCGACATGTCACATCATCGTTGTGTAAAGGATGTTCGAGTTGAGAAGACGCTTCAACTGTGTCACGTTGGAAGCACCCGATTGAAGACGACATGAGAATGACATTGTGTAAAGAACGTTCGGGTTGAGAAGGCGTGTCAACTAAGCTACGCAAAGGGCGTCCACGTTCAAACGATGTGTCATTGACGTTGTGCAAAGGACGTTCCAGATAAGAAGGCGTGTCACGGGTGTCGTGCAGATGGCGCCGAGGTCAGAACACGTGTCAGGGGTGTATCCTGCACGTGGTGTTCGAGTGCAGAAGACCTGTCTACGACGTTGAGAAAATGACCTCCGGGTTGCAAGTATGCGTCACCAATGCCGTGCAACAAGCAATCGGGTATACGCGACATGTCACATCATCGTTGTGTAAAGGATGTTCGAGTTTAGAAGACGCTTCAACTGTGTCACGTTGGGAGCACCCGATCGAAGACGACGTGTGACTGACCTTGTTTAAAGGATGTTCGGGTTGAGAAGGCGTGTGAAGGGGGTCGTGCAGATGGCGTCGAGGTCAGAAGACGTGTCAGGGGTGTGTCCTGCACGTGGTGTTCGAGTGCAGAAGACCTGTCTACGACGTTGAGAAAATGACCTCCGGGTTGCGAGTACGCTTCACCAATTCCGTGCAACAAGCTATCGGGTATACGCGACATGTCACATCATCGTTGTGTAAAGGATGTTCGAGTTGAGAAGACGCTTCAACTGTGTCACGTTGGAAGCACCCGATTGAAGACGACATGAGAATGACCTTGTGTAAAGGATGTTAGGGTAGAGAAGGCGTGTCTACTAAGCCACGCAAAGGGCGTCCAAGTTCAAACGACGTGTCACTGATCTTGTTTAAAGGATGTTCGGGTTGAGAAGGCGTGTCACGATTGTCGCGCAGATTGCGTCGAGGTCAGAGCACGTGTCAGGGGTGTATCCTGCACGTGGTGTTCGAGTGCAGAAGACCTGTCTACGACGTTGAGAAAATGACCTCCGGGTTGCAAGTATGCGTCACCAATGCCGTGCAACAAGCAATCGGGTATACGCGACATGTCACATCATCGTTGTGTAAAGGATGTTCGAGTTTAGAAGACGCTTCAACTGTGTCACGTTGGGAGCACCCGATCGAAGACGACGTGTGACTGACCTTGTTTAAAGGATGTTCGGGTTGAGAAGGCGTGCCACGAGTGTTGTGCAGGTGAAGTTCGAAGTCAGAACACGTGTCCGGGGTGTATCCTGCACGTGGGGTTCGAGTGCAGAAGACCTGTCTACGATGTTGAGAAAATGACCTCCGGGTTGCGAGTATGCTTCACCAATGCCGTGCAACAAGCAATCGGGTATACGCGACATGTCACATCATCGTTGTGTAAAGGATGTTCGAGTTGAGAAGACGCTTCAACTGTGTCACGTTGGAAGCACCCGATTGAAGACGACGTGAGAATGACCTTGTGTAAAGAATGTTCGGGTTGAGAAGGCGTGTCAACTAAGCTACGCAAAGGGCGTCCACGTTCAGACGACGTGTGACTGACCTTGTTTAAAGGATGTTCGGGTTGAGAAGGCGTGTCACGATTGTCGCGCAGATTGCGTCGAGGTCAGAGCACGTGTCAGGGGTGTGTCCTGCACATGGTGTTCGAGTGCAGAAGACCTGTCTACGATGATGAGAAAATGACCTCCGGGTTGCAAGTATGCTTCACCAATGCCGTGCAACAAGCAATCGGGTATACGCGACATGTCACATCATCGTTGTGTAAAGGATGTTCGAGTTGAGAAGACGCTTCAACTGTGTCACGTTGGAAGCACCCGATCGAAGACGACGTGTGAATAACCTTGTGTAAAGGATGTTAGGGTAGAGAAGGCGTGTCTACTAAGCCACGCAAAGGGCGTCCACATTCAAACGACGTGTCATTGACCTTGTGCAAAGGATGTTCGAGATGAGAAGGCGTGTGAAGGGTGTCGTGCAGATGGCGTCGAGGTCAGAACACGTGTCAGGGGTGTGTCCTGCACGTTGTGTTCGAGTGCAGAAGACCTGTCTACGACGTTGAGAAAATGACCTCCGGGTTGCAAGTATGCTTCACCAATGCCGTGCAACAAGCAATCGGGTATACGCGACATGTCACATCATCGTTGTGTAAAGGATGTTCGAGTTGAGAAGACGCTTCAACTATGTCATGTAGCAAGCACCCGATTGAAGACGACATGTGAATGACCTTGTGTAAAGAATGTTCGGGTTGAGAAGGCGTGTCATCTAAGCTACGCAAAGGGCGTCCACGTTCAGACGACATGTGACTGACCTTGTTTAAAGGATGTTCGGGTTGAGAATGCGTGCCACGAGTGTCGTGCAGGTGAAGTTCGAAGTCAGAACACGTGTCAGGGGTGTATCCTGCACGTGGGGTTCGAGTGCAGAAGACCTGTCTAAGATGTTGAGAAAATGACCTCCGGGTTGCGAGTATGCTTCACCAATGCCGTGCAACAAGCAATCGGGTATACGCGACATGTCACATCATCGTTGTGTAAAGGATGTTCGAGTTGAGAAGACGCTTCAACTGTGTCACGTTGGAAGCACCCGATCGAAGACGACGTGTCACTGACGTTGTGCAAAGGATGTTCGAGAGGAGAAGGCGTGTGAAAGGTGTCGTGCAGATGGCGTCGAGGTCAGAACACGTGTCAGGGGTGTGTCCTGCACGTGGTGTTCGAGTGCAGAAGACCTGTCTACGATGTTGAGAAAATGACCTCCGGGTTGCGAGTATGCTTCACCAATGCCGCGCAACAAGCAATAGGGTATACGCGACATGTCACATCATCGTTGTGTAAAGGATGTTCGAGTTTAGAAGACGCTTCAACTGTGTCACGTTGGAAGCACCCGATCGAAGACGACGTGTGAATGACCTTGTGTAAAGGATGTTCGGGTTGAGAAGGCGTGTGAAGGGTGTCGTGCAGATGGCGTCGAGGTCAGAACCCGTGTCAGGGGTGTGTCCTGCACGTGGTGTTCGAGTGCAGAAGACCTGTCTACGATGTTGAGAAAATGACCTCCGGGTTGCGAGTATGCTTCACCAATGCCGCGCAACAAGCAATAGGGTATACGCGACATGTCACATCATCGTTGTGTAAAGGATGTTCGAGTTTAGAAGACGCTTCAACTGTGTCACGTTGGAAGCACCCGATTGAAGACGACGTGTGAATAACCTTGTGTAATGGATGTTCGGGTTGAGAAGCCATGTCAACTAAGCTACGCAAAGGGCGTCCACGTTCAAACGATGTGTCATTGACGTTGTGCAAAGGACGTTCCAGATAAGAAGGCGTGTCACGGGTGTCGTGCAGATGGCGCCGAGGTCAGAACACGTGTCAGGGGTGTATCCTGCACGTGGTGTTCGAGTGCAGAAGACCTGTCTACGACGTTGAGAAAATGACCTCCGGGTTGCAAGTATGCGTCACCAATGCCGTGCAACAAGCAATCGGGTATACGCGACATGTCACATCATCGTTGTGTAAAGGATGTTCGAGTTGAGAAGACGCTTCAACTGTGTCACGTTGGAAGCACCCGATTGAAGACGACATGAGAATGACCTTGTGTAAAGGATGTTCGGGTTGAGAAGGCGTGTGAAGGGGGTCGTGCAGATGGCGTCGAGGTCAGAAGACGTGTCAGGGGTGTGTCCTGCACGTGGTGTTCGAGTGCAGAAGACCTGTCTACGATGTTGAGAAAATGACCTCCGGGTTGCGAGTATGCTTCACCAATGCCGCGCAACAAGCAATAGGGTATACGCGACATGTCACATCATCGTTGTGTAAAGGATGTTCGAGTTTAGAAGACGCTTCAACTGTGTCACGTTGGAAGCACCCGATCGAAGACGACGTGTGAATGACCTTGTGTAAAGGATGTTCGGGTTGAGAAGGCGTGTGAAGGGTGTCGTGCAGATGGCGTCGAGGTCAGAACCCGTGTCAGCGGTGTGTCCTGCACATGGTGTTCGAGTGCAGAAGACCTGTCTACGATGTTGAGAAAATGACCTCCGGGTTGCGAGTATGCTTCACCAATGCCGTGCAACAAGCAATCGGGTATACGCGACATGTCACATCATCGTTGTGTAAAGGATGTTCGAGCTGAGAAGACGCTTCAACTGTGTCACGTTGGAAGCACCCGATTGAAGACGACATGAGAATGACATTGTGTAAAGAACGTTCGGGTTGAGAAGGCGTGTCAACTAAGCTACGCAAAGGGCGTCCACGTTCAGACAACGTGTGACTGACCTTGTTTAAAGGATGTTCGGGTTGAGAATGCGTGCCACGAGTGTCGTGCAGATGAAGTTCGAAGTCAGAACACGTGTCAGGGGTGTATCCTGCACGTGGTGTTCGAGTGCAGAAGACCTGTCTACGACGTTGAGAAAAGGACCTCCGGGTTGCAAGTATGCTTCACCAATGCCGTGCAGCAAGCAATCGGGTATAGGCAATATGTCACATCATCGTTGTTTAAAGGAAGTCCGGGTTGAGAAGACGCTTCAACTGTGTCACGTTGGAAGCACCCGATCGAAGACGACGTGTCACTGACGTTGTGCAAAGGATGTTCGAGATGAGAAGGCGTGTCAACTAAGCTACGCAAAGGGCGTCCACGTTCAGACGACGTGTGACTGACCTTGTTTAAAGGATGTTCGGGTTGAGAATGCGTGCCACGAGTGTCGTGCAGATGAAGTTCGAAGTCAGAACACGTGTCAGGGGTGTATCCTGCACGTGGTGTTCGAGTGCAGAAGACCTGTCTACGACGTTGAGAAAATGACCTCCGGGTTGCGAGTATGCTTCACCAATGCCGTGCAACAAGCAATCGGGTATACGCGACATGTCACATCATCGTTGTGTAAAGGATGTTCGAGTTTAGAAGACGCTTCAACTGTGTCACGTTGGAAGCACCCGATCGAAGACGACGTGTGAATGACCTTGTGTAAAGGATGTTCGGGTTGAGAAGGCGTGTGAAGGGTGTCGTGCAGATGGCGTCGAGGTCAGAACACGTGTCAGCGGTGTGTCCTGCACATGGTGTTCGAGTGCAGAAGACCTGTCTACGATGTTGAGAAAATGACCTCCGGGTTGCGAGTATGCTTCACCAATGCCGTGCAACAAGCAATCGGGTATACGCGACATGTCACATCATCGTTGTGTAAAGGATGTTCGAGCTGAGAAGACGCTTCAACTGTGTCACGTTGGAAGCACCCGATTGAAGACGACATGAGAATGACATTGTGTAAAGAACGTTCGGGTTGAGAAGGCGTGTCAACTAAGCTACGCAAAGGGCGTCCACGTTCAGACAACGTGTGACTGACCTTGTTTAAAGGAAGTTCGGGTTGAGAATGCGTGCCACGAGTGTCGTGCAGATGAAGTTCGAAGTCAGAACACGTGTCAGCGGTGTGTCCTGCACATGGTGTTCGAGTGCAGAAGACCTGTCTACGATGTTGAGAAAATGACCTCCGGGTTGCGAGTATGCTTCACCAATGCCGTGCAACAAGCAATCGGGTATACGCGACATGTCACATCATCGTTGTGTAAAGGATGATCGAGCTGAGAAGACGCTTCAACTGTGTCACGTTGGAAGCACCCGATTGAAGACGACATGAGAATGACATTGTGTAAAGAACGTTCGGGTTGAGAAGGCGTGTCAACTAAGCTACGCAAAGGGCGTCCACGTTCAGACGACGTGTGACTGACTTTGTTTAAAGGATGTTCGGGTTGAGAAGGAGTGTCACAAGTGTCGTGCAGATGACGTTCGAAGTCAGACAACGTGTCAGGGGTGTATCCTGCACGTGGGGTTCGAGTGCAGAAGACCTGTCTACGATGTTGAGAAAATGACCTCCGGGTTGCGAGTATGCTTCACCAATGCCGTGCAACAAGCAATCGGGTATACGCGACATGTCACATCATCGTTGTGTAAAGGATGTTCGAGTTGAGAAGACGCTTCAACTGTGTCACGTTGGAAGCACCCGATTGAAGACGACGTGAGAATGACCTTGTGTAAAGAATGTCCGGGTTGAGAAGGCGTGTCAACTAAGCTACGGAAAGGGCGTCCACGTTCAGACGACGTGTGAATGACCTTGTTTAAAGGATGTTCGGGTTGAGAATGCGTGCCACGAGTGTCGTGCAGGTGAAGTTCGAAGTCAGAACGCGTGTCAGGGGTGTATCCTGCACGTGGGGTTCGAGTGCAGAAGACCTGTCTAAGATGTTGAGAAAATGACCTCCGGGTTGCGAGTATGCTCCACCAATGCCGTGCAACAAGCGATCGGGTATACGCGACATGTCACATCATCGTTGTGTAAAGGATGTTCGAGTTGAGAAGACGCTTCAACTGTGTCACGTTGGAAGCACCCGATTGAAGACGACGTGAGAATGACCTTGTGTAAAGAATGTTCGGGTTGAGAAGGCGTGTCAACTAAGCTACGCAAAGGGCGTCCACGTTCAGACGACGTGTGAATGACCTTGTGTAAAGGATGTTCGGGTTGAGAAGGCGTGTGAAGGGTGTCGTGCAGATGGCGTCGAGGTCAGAACACGTGTCAGCGGTGTGTCCTGCACATGGTGTTCGAGTGCAGAAGACCTGTCTACGATGTTGAGAAAATGACCTCCGGGTTGCGAGTATGCTTCACCAATGCCGTGCAACAAGCAATCGGGTATACGCGACATGTCACATCATCGTTGTGTAAAGGATGTTCGAGTTGAGAAGACGCTTCAACTGTGTCACGTTGGAAGCACCCGATTGAAGACGACGTGAGAATGACCTTGTGTAAAGAATGTCCGGGTTGAGAAGGCGTGTCAACTAAGCTACGGAAAGGGCGTCCACGTTCAGACGACGTGTGACTGACTTTGTTTAAAGGATGTTCGGGTTGAGAAGGAGTGTCACAAGTGTCGTGCAGATGACGTTCGAAGTCAGACCACGTGTCAGGGGTGTATCCTGCACGTGGGGTTCGAGTGCAGAAGACCTGTCTACGATGTTGAGAAAATGACCTCCGGGTTGCGAGTATGCTTCACCAATGCCGTGCAACAAGCAATCGGGTATACGCGACATGTCACATCATCGTTGTGTAAAGGATGTTCGAGTTGAGAAGACGCTTCAACTGTGTCACGTTGGAAGCACCCGATTGAAGACGACGTGAGAATGACCTTGTGTAAAGAATGTCCGGGTTGAGAAGGCGTGTCAACTAAGCTACGCAAAGGGCGTCCACGTTCAGACGACGTGTGACTGACTTTGTTTAAAGGATGTTCGGGTTGAGAAGGAGTGTCACAAGTGTCGTGCAGATGACGTTCGAAGTCAGACCACGTGTCAGGGGTGTATCCTGCACGTGGGGTTCGAGTGCAGAAGACCTGTCTACGATGTTGAGAAAATGACCTCCGGGTTGCGAGTATGCTTCACCAATGCCGTGCAACAAGCAATCGGGTATACGCGACATGTCACATCATCGTTGTGTAAAGGATGTTCGAGTTGAGAAGACGCTTCAACTGTGTCACGTTGGAAGCACCCGATTGAAGACGACGTGAGAATGACCTTGTGTAAAGAATGTCCGGGTTGAGAAGGCGTGTCAACTAAGCTACGGAAAGGGCGTCCACGTTCAGACGACGTGTGAATGACCTTGTTTAAAGGATGTTCGGGTTGAGAATGCGTGTCACGATTGTCGCGCAGATGGCGTTGAGGTCAGAACACGTGTCAGCGGTGTGTCCTGCACATGGTGTTCGAGTGCAGAAGACCTGTCTACGATGTTGAGAAAATGACCTCCGGGTTGCGAGTATGCTTCACCAATGCCGTGCAACAAGCAATCGGGTATACGCGACATGTCACATCATCGTTGTGTAAAGGATGTTCGAGCTGAGAAGACGCTTCAACTGTGTCACGTTGGAAGCACCCGATTGAAGACGACATGAGAATGACATTGTGTAAAGAACGTTCGGGTTGAGAAGGCGTGTCAACTAAGCTACGCAAAGGGCGTCCACGTTCAAACGATGTGTCATTGACGTTGTGCAAAGGACGTTCCAGATAAGAAGGCGTGTCACGGGTGTCGTGCAGATGGCGCCGAGGTCAGAACACGTGTCAGGGGTGTATCCTGCACGTGGTGTTCGAGTGCAGAAGACCTGTCTACGACGTTGAGAAAATGACCTCCGGGTTGCAAGTATGCGTCACCAATGCCGTGCAACAAGCAATCGGGTATACGCGACATGTCACATCATCGTTGTGTAAAGGATGTTCGAGTTTAGAAGACGCTTCAACTGTGTCACGTTGGAAGCACCCGATCGAAGACGACGTGTGACTGACCTTGTTTAAAGGATGTTCGGGTTGAGAAGGCGTGTGAAGGGGGTCGTGCAGATGGCGTCGAGGTCAGAAGACGTGTCAGGGGTGTGTCCTGCACGTGGTGTTCGAGTGCAGAAGACCTGTCTACGACGTTGAGAAAATGACCTCCGGGTTGCGAGTACGCTTCACCAATTCCGTGCAACAAGCTATCGGGTATACGCGACATGTCACATCATCGTTGTGTAAAGGATGTTCGAGTTGAGAAGACGCTTCAACTGTGTCACGTTGGAAGCACCCGATCGAAGGCGACGTGTCACTGACGTTGTGTAAAGAATGTTCGGGTTGAGAAGGCGTGTCAACTAAGCTACGCAAAGGGCGTCCACGTTCAGACGACGTGTGACTGACTTTGTTTAAAGGATGTTCGGGTTGAGAAGGAGTGTCACAAGTGTCGTGCAGATGGCGTTCGAAGTCAGACCACGTATCAGGGGTGTGTCCTGCACGTGGGGTTCGAGTGCAGAAGACCTGTCTACGATGTTGAGAAAATGACCTCCGGGTTGCGAGTATGCTTCACCAATGCCGCGCAACAAGCAATCGGGTATACGCGACATGTCACATCATCGTTGTGTAAAGGATGTTCGAGTTGAGAAGACGCTTCAACTGTGTCACGTTGGAAGCACCCGATCGAAGACGACGTGTCACTGACGTTGTGTAAAGAATGTTCGGGTTGAGAAGGCGTGTCAACTAAGCTACGGAAAGGGCGTCCACGCTCAGACGACGTGTGAATGACCTTGTTTAAAGGATGTTCGGGTTGAGAATGCGTGCCACGAGTGTTGTGCAGGTGAAGTTCGAAGTCAGAACACGTGTCCGGGGTGTATCCTGCACGTGGGGTTCGAGTGCAGAAGACCTGTCTACGATGTTGAGAAAATGACCTCCGGGTTGCGAGTATGCTTCACCAATGCCGTGCAACAAGCAATCGGGTATACGCGACATGTCACATCATCGTTGTGTAAAGGATGTTCGAGTTGAGAAGACGCTTCAACTATGTCATGTAGCAAGCACCCGATCGAAGACGACGTGTGAATAACCTTGTGTAAAGGATGTTAGGGTAGAGAAGGCGTGTCTACTAAGCCACGCAAAGGGCGTCCACATTCAAACGACGTGTCATTGACCTTGTGCAAAGGATGTTCGAGATGAGAAGGCGTGTGAAGGGTGTCGTGCAGATGGCGTCGAGGTCAGAACACGTGTCAGGGGTGTGTCCTGCACGTTGTGTTCGAGTGCAGAAGACCTGTCTACGACGTTGAGAAAATGACCTCCGGGTTGCAAGTATGCTTGACCAATGCCGTGCAACAAGCAATCGGGTATACGCGACATGTCACATCATCGTTGTGTAAAGGATGTTCGAGTTGAGAAGACGCTTCAACTATGTCATGTAGCAAGCACCCGATTGAAGACGACATGTGAATGACCTTGTGTAAAGAATGTTCGGGTTGAGAAGGCGTGTCATCTAAGCTACGCAAAGGGCGTCTACGTTCAGACGACATGTGACTGACCTTGTTTAAAGGATGTTCGGGTTGAGAATGCGTGCCACGAGTGTCGTGCAGGTGAAGTTCGAAGTCAGAACACGTGTCACGGGTGTATCCTGCACGTGGGGTTCGAGTGCAGAAGACCTGTCTAAGATGTTGAGAAAATGACCTCCGGGTTGCGAGTATGCTTCACCAATGCCGTGCAACAAGCAATCGGGTATACGCGACATGTCACATCATCGTTGTGTAAAGGATGTTCGAGTTGAGAAGACGCTTCAACTGTGTCACGTTGGAAGCACCCGATCGAAGACGACGTGTCACTGACGTTGTGCAAAGGATGTTCGAGATGAGAAGGCGTGTGAAAGGTGTCGTGCAGATGGCGTCGAGGTCAGAACACGTGTCAGGGGTGTGTCCTGCACGTGGTGTTCGAGTGCAGAAGACCTGTCTACGACGTTGAGAAAATGACCTCCGGTTGCGAATACGCTTCACCAATGTCGTGCAATAAGCAATCGGGTATACGCGACATGTCACATCATCGTTGTGTAAAGGATGTTCGAGTTGAGAAGACGCTTCAACTGTGTCACGTTGGAAGCACCCGATTGAAGACGACGTGTGAATAACCTTGTGTAATGGATGTTCGGGTTGAGAAGCCATGTCAACTAAGCTACGCAAAGGGCGTCCACGTTCAAACGATGTGTCATTGACGTTGTGCAAAGGACGTTCCAGATAAGAAGGCGTGTCACGGGTGTCGTGCAGATGGCGCCGAGGTCAGAACACGTGTCAGGGGTGTATCCTGCACGTGGTGTTCGAGTGCAGAAGACCTGTCTACGACGTTGAGAAAATGACCTCCGGGTTGCAAGTATGCGTCACCAATGCCGTGCAACAAGCAATCGGGTATACGCGACATGTCACATCATCGTTGTGTAAAGGATGTTCGAGTTGAGAAGACGCTTCAACTGTTTCACATTGGAAGCACCCGATTGAAGACGACATGAGAATGACCTTGTGTAAAGGATGTTAGGGTAGAGAAGGCGTGTCTACTAAGCCACGCAAAGGGCGTCCAAGTTCAAACGACGTGTCACTGACCTTGTGTAAAGGATGTTCGGGTTGAGAATGCGTGCCACGAGTGTCGTGCAGATGGCGTTCGAAGTCAGACCACGTATCAGGGGTGTATCCTGCACGTGGCGTTCGAGTGCAGAAGGCCTGTCTACGACGTTGGGCAAAGGAGGTCCGGGCTGAGAAGACGCTTCAACTGTGTCACGATGGAAGCACCCGATTGAAGACGACGTGTGACTGACCTTGTTTAAAGGATGTTCGGGTTGAGAAGGCGTGTGAAGGGGGTCGTGCAGATGGCGTCGAGGTCAGAAGACGTGTCAGGGGTGTGTCCTGCACGTGGTGTTCGAGTGCAGAAGACCTGTCTACGATGTTGAGAAAATGACCTCCGGGTTGCGAGTATGCTTCACCAATGCCGTGCAACAAGCAATCGGGCATACGCGACATGTCACATCATCGTTGTGTAAAGGATGTTCGAGTTGAGAAGACGCTTCAACTGTGTCACGTTGGAAGCACCCGATTGAAGACGACATGAGAATGACCTTGTGTAAAGGATGTTAGGGTAGAGAAGGCGTGTCTACTAAGCCACGCAAAGGGCGTCCAAGTTCAAACGACGTGTCACTGACCTTGTGTAAAGGATGTTCGGGTTGAGAATGCGTGCCACGAGTGTCGTGCAGATGGCGTTCGAAGTCAGACCACGTATCAGGGGTGTATCCTGCACGTGGGGTTCGAGTGCAGAAGACCTGTCTACGATGTTGAGAAAATGACCTCCGGGTTGCGAGTATGCTTCACCAATGCCGTGCAACAAGCAATCGGGTATACGCGACATGTCACATCATCGTTGTGTAAAGGATGTTCGAGTTGAGAAGACGCTTCAACTGTGTCACGTTGGAAGCACCCGATCGAAGATGACGTGTCACTGACGTTGTGTAAAGAATGTTCGGGTTGAGAAGGCGTGTCAACTAAGCTACGGAAAGGGCGTCCACGTTCAGACGACGTGTGAATGACCTTGTTTAAAGGATGTTCGGGTTGAGAATGCGTGCCACGAGTGTTGTGCAGGTGAAGTTCGAAGTCAGAACACGTGTCCGGGGTGTATCCTGCACGTGGGGTTCGAGTGCAGAAGACCTGTCTACGATGTTGAGAAAATGACCTCCGGGTTGCGAGTATGCTTCACCAATGCCGTGCAACAAGCAATCGGGTATACGCGACATGTCACATCATCGTTGTGTAAAGGATGTTCGAGTTGAGAAGACGCTTCAACTGTGTCACGTTGGAAGCACCCGATTGAAGACGACGTGAGAATGACCTTGTGTAAAGAATGTTCGGGTTGAGAAGGCGTGTCAACTAAGCTACGCAAAGGGCGTCCACGTTCAGACGACGTGTGACTGACCTTGTTTAAAGGATGTTCGGGTTGAGAAGGCGTGTCACGATTGTCGCGCAGATTGCGTCGAGGTCAGAGCACGTGTCAGGGGTGTGTCCTGCACATGGTGTTCGAGTGCAGAAGACCTGTCTACGATGTTGAGAAAATGACCTCCGGGTTGCAAGTATGCTTCACCAATGCCGTGCAACAAGCAATCGGGTATACGCGACATGTCACATCATCGTTGTGTAAAGGATGTTCGAGTTGAGAAGACGCTTCAACTATGTCATGTAGCAAGCACCCGATCGAAGACGACGTGTGAATAACCTTGTGTAAAGGATGTTCGGGTAGAGAAGGCGTGTCTACTAAGCCACGCAAAGGGCGTCCACATTCAAACGACGTGTCATTGACGTTGTGCAAAGGACGTTCCAGATAAGAAGGCGTGTCACGGGTGTCGTGCAGATGGCGCCGAGGTCAGAACACGTGTCAGGGGTGTATCCTGCACGTGGTGTTCGAGTGCAGAAGACCTGTCTACGACGTTGGGCAAAGGAGGTCCGGGCTGAGAAGACGCTTCAACTGTGTCACGATGGAAGCACCCGATTGAAGACGACGTGTGACTGACCTTGTTTAAAGGATGTTCGGGTTGAGAAGGCGTGTGAAGGGGGTCGTGCAGATGGCGTCGAGGTCAGAAGACGTGTCAGGGGTGTGTCCTGCACGTGGTGTTCGAGTGCAGAAGGCCTGTCTACGACGTTGGGCAAAGGAGGTCCGGGCTGAGAAGACGCTTCAACTGTGTCACGATGGAAGCACCCGATTGAAGACGACGTGTGACTGACCTTGTTTAAAGGATGTTCGGGTTGAGAAGGCGTGTGAAGGGGGTCGTGCAGATGGCGTCGAGGTCAGAAGACGTGTCAGGGGTGTGTCCTGCACGTGGTGTTCGAGTGCAGAAGACCTGTCTACGATGTTGAGAAAATGACCTCCGGGTTGCGAGTACGCTTCACCAATTCCGTGCAACAAGCTATCGGGTATACGCGACATGTCACATCATCGTTGTGTAAAGGATGTTCGAGTTGAGAAGACGCTTCAACTGTGTCACGTTGGAAGCACCCGATTGAAGACGACATGAGAATGACCTTGTGTAAAGGATGTTAGGGTAGAGAAGGCGTGTCTACTAAGCCACGCAAAGGGCGTCCAAGTTCAAACGACGTGTCACTGACCTTGTGTAAAGGATGTTCGGGTTGAGAATGCGTGCCACGAGTGTCGTGCAGATGGCGTTCGAAGTCAGACCACGTATCAGGGGTGTATCCTGCACGTGGCGTTCGAGTGCAGAAGGCCTGTCTACGACGTTGGGCAAAGGAGGTCCGGGCTGAGAAGACGCTTCAACTGTGTCACGATGGAAGCACCCGATTGAAGACGACGTGTGACTGACCTTGTTTAAAGGATGTTCGGGTTGAGAAGGCGTGTGAAGGGGGTCGTGCAGATGGCGTCGAGGTCAGAAGACGTGTCAGGGGTGTGTCCTGCACGTGGTGTTCGAGTGCAGAAGACCTGTCTACGATGTTGAGAAAATGACCTCCGGGTTGCGAGTATGCTTCACCAATGCCGTGCAACAAGCAATCGGGTATACGCGACATGTCACATCATCGTTGTGTAAAGGATGTTCGAGTTGAGAAGACGCTTCAACTATGTCATGTAGCAAGCACCCGATCGAAGACGACGTGTGAATAACCTTGTGTAAAGGATGTTAGGGTAGAGAAGGCGTGTCTACTAAGCCACGCAAAGGGCGTCCACATTCAAACGACGTGTCATTGACCTTGTGCAAAGGATGTTCGAGATGAGAAGGCGTGTGAAGGGTGTCGTGCAGATGGCGTCGAGGTCAGAACACGTGTCAGGGGTGTGTCCTGCACGTTGTGTTCGAGTGCAGAAGACCTGTCTACGACGTTGAGAAAATGACCTCCGGGTTGCAAGTATGCTTCACCAATGCCGTGCAACAAGCAATCGGGTATACGCGACATGTCACATCATCGTTGTGTAAAGGATGTTCGAGTTGAGAAGACGCTTCAACTATGTCATGTAGCAAGCACCCGATTGAAGACGACATGTGAATGACCTTGTGTAAAGAATGTTCGGGTTGAGAAGGCGTGTGAAAGGTGTCGTGCAGATGGCGTCGAGGTCAGAACACGTGTCAGGGGTGTGTCCTGCACGTGGTGTTCGAGTGCAGAAGACCTGTCTAAGATGTTGAGAAAATGACCTCCGGGTTGCGAGTATGCTTCACCAATGTCGTGCAACAAGCAATCGGGTATACGCGACATGTCACATCATCGTTGTGTAAAGGATGTTCGAGTTGAGAAGACGCTTCAACTGTCTCACGTTGGAAGCACCCGATTGAAGACGACGTGAGAATAACCTTGTGTAATGGATGTTCGGGTTGAGAAGCCATGTCAACTAAGCTACGCAAAGGGCGTCCACGTTCAAACGATGTGTCATTGACGTTGTGCAAAGGACGTTCCAGATAAGAAGGCGTGTCACGGGTGTCGTGCAGATGGCGCCGAGGTCAGAACACGTGTCAGGGGTGTATCCTGCACGTGGTGTTCGAGTGCAGAAGACCTGTCTACGACGTTGGGCAAAGGAGGTCCGGGCTGAGAAGACGCTTCAACTGTGTCACGATGGAAGCACCCGATTGAAGACGACGTGTGACTGACCTTGTTTAAAGGATGTTCGGGTTGAGAAGGCGTGTGAAGGGGGTCGTGCAGATGGCGTCGAGGTCAGAAGACGTGTCAGGGGTGTGTCCTGCACGTGGTGTTCGAGTGCAGAAGGCCTGTCTACGACGTTGGGCAAAGGAGGTCCGGGCTGAGAAGACGCTTCAACTGTGTCACGATGGAAGCACCCGATTGAAGACGACGTGTGACTGACCTTGTTTAAAGGATGTTCGGGTTGAGAAGGCGTGTGAAGGGGGTCGTGCAGATGGCGTCGAGGTCAGAAGACGTGTCAGGGGTGTGTCCTGCACGTGGTGTTCGAGTGCAGAAGACCTGTCTACGATGTTGAGAAAATGACCTCCGGGTTGCGAGTATGCTTCACCAATGCCGTGCAACAAGCAATCGGGTATACGCGACATGTCACATCATCGTTGTGTAAAGGATGTTCGAGTTGAGAAGACGCTTCAACTATGTCATGTAGCAAGCACCCGATTGAAGACGACATGTGAATGACCTTGTGTAAAGAATGTTCGGGTTGAGAAGGCGTGTCATCTAAGCTACGCAAAGGGCGTCCACGTTCAGACGACATGTGACTGACCTTGTTTAAAGGATGTTCGGGTTGAGAATGCGTGCCACGAGTGTCGTGCAGGTGAAGTTCGAAGTCAGAACACGTGTCAGGGGTGTATCCTGCACGTGGGGTTCGAGTGCAGAAGACCTGTCTAAGATGTTGAGAAAATGACCTCCGGGTTGCGAGTATGCTTCACCAATGCCGTGCAACAAGCAATCGGGTATACGCGACATGTCACATCATCGTTGTGTAAAGGATGTTCGAGTTGAGAAGACGCTTCAACTGTGTCACGTTGGAAGCACCCGATCGAAGACGACGTGTCACTGACGTTGTGCAAAGGATGTTCGAGAGGAGAAGGCGTGTGAAAGGTGTCGTGCAGATGGCGTCGAGGTCAGAACACGTGTCAGGGATGTGTCCTGCACGTGGTGTTCGAGTGCAGAAGACCTGTCTAAGATGTTGAGAAAATGACCTCCGGTTGCGAATACGCTTCACCAATGTCGTGCAACAAGCAATCGGGTATACGCGACATGTCACATCATCGTTGTGTAAAGGATGTTCGAGTTGAGAAGACGCTTCAACTGTGTCACGTTGGAAGCACCCGATTGAAGACGACATGAGAATGACATTGTGTAAAGAACGTTCGGGTTGAGAAGGCGTGTCAACTAAGCTACGCAAAGGGCGTCCACGTTCAGACAACGTGTGACTGACCTTGTTTAAAGGATGTTCGGGTTGAGAATGCGTGCCACGAGTGTCGTGCAGATGAAGTTCGAAGTCAGAACACGTGTCAGGGGTGTATCCTGCACGTGGTGTTCGAGTGCAGAAGACCTGTCTACGACGTTGAGAAAATGACCTCCGGGTTGCAAGTATGCGTCACCAATGCCGTGCAACAAGCAATCGGGTATACGCGACATGTCACATCATCGTTGTGTAAAGGATGTTCGAGTTGAGAAGACGCTTCAACTGTGTCACGTTGGAAGCACCCGATTGAAGACGACATGAGAATGACCTTGTTTAAAGGATGTTCGGGTTGAGAATGCGTGCCACGAGTGTCGTGCAGATGAAGTTCGAAGTCAGAACACGTGTCAGGGGTGTATCCTGCACGTGGTGTTCGAGTGCAGAAGACCTGTCTAAGATGTTGAGAAAATGACCTCCGGTTGCGAATACGCTTCACCAATGTCGTGCAACAAGCAATCGGGTATACGCGACATGTCACATCATCGTTGTGTAAAGGATGTTCGAGTTGAGAAGACGCTTCAACTGTGTCACGTTGGAAGCACCCGATTGAAGACGACGTGTGAATAACCTTGTGTAATGGATGTTCGGGTTGAGAAGCCATGTCAACTAAGCTACGCAAAGGGCGTCCACGTTCAAACGATGTGTCATTGACGTTGTGCAAAGGACGTTCCAGATAAGAAGGCGTGTCACGGGTGTCGTGCAGATGGCGCCGAGGTCAGAACACGTGTCAGGGGTGTATCCTGCACGTGGTGTTCGAGTGCAGAAGACCTGTCTACGACGTTGAGAAAATGACCTCCGGGTTGCAAGTATGCGTCACCAATGCCGTGCAACAAGCAATCGGGTATACGCGACATGTCACATCATCGTTGTGTAAAGGATGTTCGAGTTGAGAAGACGCTTCAACTGTGTCACGTTGGAAGCACCCGATTGAAGACGACATGAGAATGACCTTGTGTAAAGGATGTTCGGGTTGAGAAGGCGTGTGAAGGGGGTCGTGCAGATGGCGTCGAGGTCAGAAGACGTGTCAGGGGTGTGTCCTGCACATGGTGTTCGAGTGCAGAAGACCTGTCTACGATGTTGAGAAAATGACCTCCGGGTTGCGAGTATGCTTCACCAATGCCGTGCAACAAGCAATCGGGTATACGCGACATGTCACATCATCGTTGTGTAAAGGATGTTCGAGCTGAGAAGACGCTTCAACTGTGTCACGTTGGAAGCACCCGATTGAAGACGACATGAGAATGACATTGTGTAAAGAACGTTCGGGTTGAGAAGGCGTGTCAACTAAGCTACGCAAAGGGCGTCCACGTTCAGACAACGTGTGACTGACCTTGTTTAAAGGATGTTCGGGTTGAGAATGCGTGCCACGAGTGTCGTGCAGATGAAGTTCGAAGTCAGAACACGTGTCAGGGGTGTATCCTGCACGTGGTGTTCGAGTGCAGAAGACCTGTCTACGACGTTGAGAAAAGGACCTCCGGGTTGCAAGTATGCTTCACCAATGCCGTGCAGCAAGCAATCGGGTATAGGCAATATGTCACATCATCGTTGTTTAAAGGAAGTCCGGGTTGAGAAGACGCTTCAACTGTGTCACGTTGGAAGCACCCGATCGAAGACGACGTGTCACTGACGTTGTGCAAAGGATGTTCGAGATGAGAAGGCGTGTCAACTAAGCTACGCAAAGGGCGTCCACGTTCAGACGACGTGTGACTGACCTTGTTTAAAGGATGTTCGGGTTGAGAATGCGTGCCACGAGTGTCGTGCAGATGAAGTTCGAAGTCAGAACACGTGTCAGGGGTGTATCCTGCACGTGGTGTTCGAGTGCAGAAGACCTGTCTACGACGTTGAGAAAATGACCTCCGGGTTGCGAGTATGCTTCACCAATGCCGTGCAACAAGCAATCGGGTATACGCGACATGTCACATCATCGTTGTGTAAAGGATGTTCGAGTTTAGAAGACGCTTCAACTGTGTCACGTTGGAAGCACCCGATCGAAGACGACGTGTGAATGACCTTGTGTAAAGGATGTTCGGGTTGAGAAGGCGTGTGAAGGGTGTCGTGCAGATGGCGTCGAGGTCAGAACACGTGTCAGCGGTGTGTCCTGCACATGGTGTTCGAGTGCAGAAGACCTGTCTACGATGTTGAGAAAATGACCTCCGGGTTGCGAGTATGCTTCACCAATGCCGTGCAACAAGCAATCGGGTATACGCGACATGTCACATCATCGTTGTGTAAAGGATGTTCGAGCTGAGAAGACGCTTCAACTGTGTCACGTTGGAAGCACCCGATTGAAGACGACATGAGAATGACATTGTGTAAAGAACGTTCGGGTTGAGAAGGCGTGTCAACTAAGCTACGCAAAGGGCGTCCACGTTCAGACAACGTGTGACTGACCTTGTTTAAAGGAAGTTCGGGTTGAGAATGCGTGCCACGAGTGTCGTGCAGATGAAGTTCGAAGTCAGAACACGTGTCAGCGGTGTGTCCTGCACATGGTGTTCGAGTGCAGAAGACCTGTCTACGATGTTGAGAAAATGACCTCCGGGTTGCGAGTATGCTTCACCAATGCCGTGCAACAAGCAATCGGGTATACGCGACATGTCACATCATCGTTGTGTAAAGGATGTTCGAGCTGAGAAGACGCTTCAACTGTGTCACGTTGGAAGCACCCGATTGAAGACGACATGAGAATGACATTGTGTAAAGAACGTTCGGGTTGAGAAGGCGTGTCAACTAAGCTACGCAAAGGGCGTCCACGTTCAGACGACGTGTGACTGACTTTGTTTAAAGGATGTTCGGGTTGAGAAGGAGTGTCACAAGTGTCGTGCAGATGACGTTCGAAGTCAGACAACGTGTCAGGGGTGTATCCTGCACGTGGGGTTCGAGTGCAGAAGACCTGTCTACGATGTTGAGAAAATGACCTCCGGGTTGCGAGTATGCTTCACCAATGCCGTGCAACAAGCAATCGGGTATACGCGACATGTCACATCATCGTTGTGTAAAGGATGTTCGAGTTGAGAAGACGCTTCAACTGTGTCACGTTGGAAGCACCCGATTGAAGACGACGTGAGAATGACCTTGTGTAAAGAATGTCCGGGTTGAGAAGGCGTGTCAACTAAGCTACGGAAAGGGCGTCCACGTTCAGACGACGTGTGAATGACCTTGTTTAAAGGATGTTCGGGTTGAGAATGCGTGCCACGAGTGTCGTGCAGGTGAAGTTCGAAGTCAGAACGCGTGTCAGGGGTGTATCCTGCACGTGGGGTTCGAGTGCAGAAGACCTGTCTAAGATGTTGAGAAAATGACCTCCGGGTTGCGAGTATGCTCCACCAATGCCGTGCAACAAGCGATCGGGTATACGCGACATGTCACATCATCGTTGTGTAAAGGATGTTCGAGTTGAGAAGACGCTTCAACTGTGTCACGTTGGAAGCACCCGATTGAAGACGACGTGAGAATGACCTTGTGTAAAGAATGTTCGGGTTGAGAAGGCGTGTCAACTAAGCTACGCAAAGGGCGTCCACGTTCAGACGACGTGTGAATGACCTTGTGTAAAGGATGTTCGGGTTGAGAAGGCGTGTGAAGGGTGTCGTGCAGATGGCGTCGAGGTCAGAACACGTGTCAGCGGTGTGTCCTGCACATGGTGTTCGAGTGCAGAAGACCTGTCTACGATGTTGAGAAAATGACCTCCGGGTTGCGAGTATGCTTCACCAATGCCGTGCAACAAGCAATCGGGTATACGCGACATGTCACATCATCGTTGTGTAAAGGATGTTCGAGTTGAGAAGACGCTTCAACTGTGTCACGTTGGAAGCACCCGATTGAAGACGACGTGAGAATGACCTTGTGTAAAGAATGTCCGGGTTGAGAAGGCGTGTCAACTAAGCTACGGAAAGGGCGTCCACGTTCAGACGACGTGTGACTGACTTTGTTTAAAGGATGTTCGGGTTGAGAAGGAGTGTCACAAGTGTCGTGCAGATGACGTTCGAAGTCAGACCACGTGTCAGGGGTGTATCCTGCACGTGGGGTTCGAGTGCAGAAGACCTGTCTACGATGTTGAGAAAATGACCTCCGGGTTGCGAGTATGCTTCACCAATGCCGTGCAACAAGCAATCGGGTATACGCGACATGTCACATCATCGTTGTGTAAAGGATGTTCGAGTTGAGAAGACGCTTCAACTGTGTCACGTTGGAAGCACCCGATTGAAGACGACGTGAGAATGACCTTGTGTAAAGAATGTCCGGGTTGAGAAGGCGTGTCAACTAAGCTACGCAAAGGGCGTCCACGTTCAGACGACGTGTGACTGACTTTGTTTAAAGGATGTTCGGGTTGAGAAGGAGTGTCACAAGTGTCGTGCAGATGACGTTCGAAGTCAGACCACGTGTCAGGGGTGTATCCTGCACGTGGGGTTCGAGTGCAGAAGACCTGTCTACGATGTTGAGAAAATGACCTCCGGGTTGCGAGTATGCTTCACCAATGCCGTGCAACAAGCAATCGGGTATACGCGACATGTCACATCATCGTTGTGTAAAGGATGTTCGAGTTGAGAAGACGCTTCAACTGTGTCACGTTGGAAGCACCCGATTGAAGACGACGTGAGAATGACCTTGTGTAAAGAATGTCCGGGTTGAGAAGGCGTGTCAACTAAGCTACGGAAAGGGCGTCCACGTTCAGACGACGTGTGAATGACCTTGTTTAAAGGATGTTCGGGTTGAGAATGCGTGTCACGATTGTCGCGCACATGGCGTCGAGGTCAGAGCACGTGTCAGGGGTGTATCCTGCACGTGGTGTTCGAGTGCAGAAGACCTGTCTACGACGTTGAGAAAATGACCTCCGGGTTGCGGGTATGCTTCACCAATGCCGTGCAACAAGCAATAGGGTATACGCGACATGTCACATCATCGTTGTGTAAAGGATGTTCGAGTTTAGAAGACGCTTCAACTGTGTCACGTTGGAAGCACCCGATCGAAGACGACGTGTGAATGACCTTGTGTAAAGGATGTTCGGGTTGAGAAGGCGTGTGAAGGGTGTCGTGCAGATGGCGTTGAGGTCAGAACACGTGTCAGCGGTGTGTCCTGCACATGGTGTTCGAGTGCAGAAGACCTGTCTACGATGTTGAGAAAATGACCTCCGGGTTGCGAGTATGCTTCACCAATGCCGTGCAACAAGCAATCGGGTATACGCGACATGTCACATCATCGTTGTGTAAAGGATGTTCGAGCTGAGAAGACGCTTCAACTGTGTCACGTTGGAAGCACCCGATTGAAGACGACATGAGAATGACATTGTGTAAAGAACGTTCGGGTTGAGAAGGCGTGTCAACTAAGCTACGCAAAGGGCGTCCACGTTCAAACGATGTGTCATTGACGTTGTGCAAAGGACGTTCCAGATAAGAAGGCGTGTCACGGGTGTCGTGCAGATGGCGCCGAGGTCAGAACACGTGTCAGGGGTGTATCCTGCACGTGGTGTTCGAGTGCAGAAGACCTGTCTACGACGTTGAGAAAATGACCTCCGGGTTGCAAGTATGCGTCACCAATGCCGTGCAACAAGCAATCGGGTATACGCGACATGTCACATCATCGTTGTGTAAAGGATGTTCGAGTTTAGAAGACGCTTCAACTGTGTCACGTTGGAAGCACCCGATCGAAGACGACGTGTGACTGACCTTGTTTAAAGGATGTTCGGGTTGAGAAGGCGTGTGAAGGGGGTCGTGCAGATGGCGTCGAGGTCAGAAGACGTGTCAGGGGTGTGTCCTGCACGTGGTGTTCGAGTGCAGAAGACCTGTCTACGACGTTGAGAAAATGACCTCCGGGTTGCGAGTACGCTTCACCAATTCCGTGCAACAAGCTATCGGGTATACGCGACATGTCACATCATCGTTGTGTAAAGGATGTTCGAGTTGAGAAGACGCTTCAACTGTGTCACGTTGGAAGCACCCGATCGAAGGCGACGTGTCACTGACGTTGTGTAAAGAATGTTCGGGTTGAGAAGGCGTGTCAACTAAGCTACGCAAAGGGCGTCCACGTTCAGACGACGTGTGACTGACTTTGTTTAAAGGATGTTCGGGTTGAGAAGGAGTGTCACAAGTGTCGTGCAGATGGCGTTCGAAGTCAGACCACGTATCAGGGGTGTGTCCTGCACGTGGGGTTCGAGTGCAGAAGACCTGTCTACGATGTTGAGAAAATGACCTCCGGGTTGCGAGTATGCTTCACCAATGCCGTGCAACAAGCAATCGGGTATACGCGACATGTCACATCATCGTTGTGTAAAGGATGTTCGAGTTGAGAAGACGCTTCAACTGTGTCACGTTGGAAGCACCCGATCGAAGACGACGTGTCACTGACGTTGTGTAAAGAATGTTCGGGTTGAGAAGGCGTGTCAACTAAGCTACGGAAAGGGCGTCCACGCTCAGACGACGTGTGAATGACCTTGTTTAAAGGATGTTCGGGTTGAGAATGCGTGCCACGAGTGTTGTGCAGGTGAAGTTCGAAGTCAGAACACGTGTCCGGGGTGTATCCTGCACGTGGGGTTCGAGTGCAGAAGACCTGTCTACGATGTTGAGAAAATGACCTCCGGGTTGCGAGTATGCTTCACCAATGCCGTGCAACAAGCAATCGGGTATACGCGACATGTCACATCATCGTTGTGTAAAGGATGTTCGAGTTGAGAAGACGCTTCAACTATGTCATGTAGCAAGCACCCGATCGAAGACGACGTGTGAATAACCTTGTGTAAAGGATGTTAGGGTAGAGAAGGCGTGTCTACTAAGCCACGCAAAGGGCGTCCACATTCAAACGACGTGTCATTGACCTTGTGCAAAGGATGTTCGAGATGAGAAGGCGTGTGAAGGGTGTCGTGCAGATGGCGTCGAGGTCAGAACACGTGTCAGGGGTGTGTCCTGCACGTTGTGTTCGAGTGCAGAAGACCTGTCTACGACGTTGAGAAAATGACCTCCGGGTTGCAAGTATGCTTGACCAATGCCGTGCAACAAGCAATCGGGTATACGCGACATGTCACATCATCGTTGTGTAAAGGATGTTCGAGTTGAGAAGACGCTTCAACTATGTCATGTAGCAAGCACCCGATTGAAGACGACATGTGAATGACCTTGTGTAAAGAATGTTCGGGTTGAGAAGGCGTGTCATCTAAGCTACGCAAAGGGCGTCTACGTTCAGACGACATGTGACTGACCTTGTTTAAAGGATGTTCGGGTTGAGAATGCGTGCCACGAGTGTCGTGCAGGTGAAGTTCGAAGTCAGAACACGTGTCACGGGTGTATCCTGCACGTGGGGTTCGAGTGCAGAAGACCTGTCTAAGATGTTGAGAAAATGACCTCCGGGTTGCGAGTATGCTTCACCAATGCCGTGCAACAAGCAATCGGGTATACGCGACATGTCACATCATCGTTGTGTAAAGGATGTTCGAGTTGAGAAGACGCTTCAACTGTGTCACGTTGGAAGCACCCGATCGAAGACGACGTGTCACTGACGTTGTGCAAAGGATGTTCGAGATGAGAAGGCGTGTGAAAGGTGTCGTGCAGATGGCGTCGAGGTCAGAACACGTGTCAGGGGTGTGTCCTGCACGTGGTGTTCGAGTGCAGAAGACCTGTCTACGACGTTGAGAAAATGACCTCCGGTTGCGAATACGCTTCACCAATGTCGTGCAATAAGCAATCGGGTATACGCGACATGTCACATCATCGTTGTGTAAAGGATGTTCGAGTTGAGAAGACGCTTCAACTGTGTCACGTTGGAAGCACCCGATTGAAGACGACGTGTGAATAACCTTGTGTAATGGATGTTCGGGTTGAGAAGCCATGTCAACTAAGCTACGCAAAGGGCGTCCACGTTCAAACGATGTGTCATTGACGTTGTGCAAAGGACGTTCCAGATAAGAAGGCGTGTCACGGGTGTCGTGCAGATGGCGCCGAGGTCAGAACACGTGTCAGGGGTGTATCCTGCACGTGGTGTTCGAGTGCAGAAGACCTGTCTACGACGTTGAGAAAATGACCTCCGGGTTGCAAGTATGCGTCACCAATGCCGTGCAACAAGCAATCGGGTATACGCGACATGTCACATCATCGTTGTGTAAAGGATGTTCGAGTTGAGAAGACGCTTCAACTGTTTCACATTGGAAGCACCCGATTGAAGACGACATGAGAATGACCTTGTGTAAAGGATGTTAGGGTAGAGAAGGCGTGTCTACTAAGCCACGCAAAGGGCGTCCAAGTTCAAACGACGTGTCACTGACCTTGTGTAAAGGATGTTCGGGTTGAGAATGCGTGCCACGAGTGTCGTGCAGATGGCGTTCGAAGTCAGACCACGTATCAGGGGTGTATCCTGCACGTGGCGTTCGAGTGCAGAAGGCCTGTCTACGACGTTGGGCAAAGGAGGTCCGGGCTGAGAAGACGCTTCAACTGTGTCACGATGGAAGCACCCGATTGAAGACGACGTGTGACTGACCTTGTTTAAAGGATGTTCGGGTTGAGAAGGCGTGTGAAGGGGGTCGTGCAGATGGCGTCGAGGTCAGAAGACGTGTCAGGGGTGTGTCCTGCACGTGGTGTTCGAGTGCAGAAGACCTGTCTACGATGTTGAGAAAATGACCTCCGGGTTGCGAGTATGCTTCACCAATGCCGTGCAACAAGCAATCGGGCATACGCGACATGTCACATCATCGTTGTGTAAAGGATGTTCGAGTTGAGAAGACGCTTCAACTGTGTCACGTTGGAAGCACCCGATTGAAGACGACATGAGAATGACCTTGTGTAAAGGATGTTAGGGTAGAGAAGGCGTGTCTACTAAGCCACGCAAAGGGCGTCCAAGTTCAAACGACGTGTCACTGACCTTGTGTAAAGGATGTTCGGGTTGAGAATGCGTGCCACGAGTGTCGTGCAGATGGCGTTCGAAGTCAGACCACGTATCAGGGGTGTATCCTGCACGTGGGGTTCGAGTGCAGAAGACCTGTCTACGATGTTGAGAAAATGACCTCCGGGTTGCGAGTATGCTTCACCAATGCCGTGCAACAAGCAATCGGGTATACGCGACATGTCACATCATCGTTGTGTAAAGGATGTTCGAGTTGAGAAGACGCTTCAACTGTGTCACGTTGGAAGCACCCGATCGAAGATGACGTGTCACTGACGTTGTGTAAAGAATGTTCGGGTTGAGAAGGCGTGTCAACTAAGCTACGGAAAGGGCGTCCACGTTCAGACGACGTGTGAATGACCTTGTTTAAAGGATGTTCGGGTTGAGAATGCGTGCCACGAGTGTTGTGCAGGTGAAGTTCGAAGTCAGAACACGTGTCCGGGGTGTATCCTGCACGTGGGGTTCGAGTGCAGAAGACCTGTCTACGATGTTGAGAAAATGACCTCCGGGTTGCGAGTATGCTTCACCAATGCCGTGCAACAAGCAATCGGGTATACGCGACATGTCACATCATCGTTGTGTAAAGGATGTTCGAGTTGAGAAGACGCTTCAACTGTGTCACGTTGGAAGCACCCGATTGAAGACGACGTGAGAATGACCTTGTGTAAAGAATGTTCGGGTTGAGAAGGCGTGTCAACTAAGCTACGCAAAGGGCGTCCACGTTCAGACGACGTGTGACTGACCTTGTTTAAAGGATGTTCGGGTTGAGAAGGCGTGTCACGATTGTCGCGCAGATTGCGTCGAGGTCAGAGCACGTGTCAGGGGTGTGTCCTGCACATGGTGTTCGAGTGCAGAAGACCTGTCTACGATGTTGAGAAAATGACCTCCGGGTTGCAAGTATGCTTCACCAATGCCGTGCAACAAGCAATCGGGTATACGCGACATGTCACATCATCGTTGTGTAAAGGATGTTCGAGTTGAGAAGACGCTTCAACTATGTCATGTAGCAAGCACCCGATCGAAGACGACGTGTGAATAACCTTGTGTAAAGGATGTTCGGGTAGAGAAGGCGTGTCTACTAAGCCACGCAAAGGGCGTCCACATTCAAACGACGTGTCATTGACGTTGTGCAAAGGACGTTCCAGATAAGAAGGCGTGTCACGGGTGTCGTGCAGATGGCGCCGAGGTCAGAACACGTGTCAGGGGTGTATCCTGCACGTGGTGTTCGAGTGCAGAAGACCTGTCTACGACGTTGGGCAAAGGAGGTCCGGGCTGAGAAGACGCTTCAACTGTGTCACGATGGAAGCACCCGATTGAAGACGACGTGTGACTGACCTTGTTTAAAGGATGTTCGGGTTGAGAAGGCGTGTGAAGGGGGTCGTGCAGATGGCGTCGAGGTCAGAAGACGTGTCAGGGGTGTGTCCTGCACGTGGTGTTCGAGTGCAGAAGGCCTGTCTACGACGTTGGGCAAAGGAGGTCCGGGCTGAGAAGACGCTTCAACTGTGTCACGATGGAAGCACCCGATTGAAGACGACGTGTGACTGACCTTGTTTAAAGGATGTTCGGGTTGAGAAGGCGTGTGAAGGGGGTCGTGCAGATGGCGTCGAGGTCAGAAGACGTGTCAGGGGTGTGTCCTGCACGTGGTGTTCGAGTGCAGAAGACCTGTCTACGATGTTGAGAAAATGACCTCCGGGTTGCGAGTATGCTTCACCAATGCCGTGCAACAAGCAATCGGGTATACGCGACATGTCACATCATCGTTGTGTAAAGGATGTTCGAGTTGAGAAGACGCTTCAACTGTGTCACGTTGGAAGCACCCGATTGAAGACGACATGAGAATGACCTTGTGTAAAGGATGTTAGGGTAGAGAAGGCGTGTCTACTAAGCCACGCAAAGGGCGTCCAAGTTCAAACGACGTGTCACTGACCTTGTGTAAAGGATGTTCGGGTTGAGAATGCGTGCCACGAGTGTCGTGCAGATGGCGTTCGAAGTCAGACCACGTATCAGGGGTGTATCCTGCACGTGGCGTTCGAGTGCAGAAGGCCTGTCTACGACGTTGGGCAAAGGAGGTCCGGGCTGAGAAGACGCTTCAACTGTGTCACGATGGAAGCACCCGATTGAAGACGACGTGTGACTGACCTTGTTTAAAGGATGTTCGGGTTGAGAAGGCGTGTGAAGGGGGTCGTGCAGATGGCGTCGAGGTCAGAAGACGTGTCAGGGGTGTGTCCTGCACGTGGTGTTCGAGTGCAGAAGACCTGTCTACGATGTTGAGAAAATGACCTCCGGGTTGCGAGTATGCTTCACCAATGCCGTGCAACAAGCAATCGGGTATACGCGACATGTCACATCATCGTTGTGTAAAGGATGTTCGAGTTGAGAAGACGCTTCAACTATGTCATGTAGCAAGCACCCGATCGAAGACGACGTGTGAATAACCTTGTGTAAAGGATGTTAGGGTAGAGAAGGCGTGTCTACTAAGCCACGCAAAGGGCGTCCACATTCAAACGACGTGTCATTGACCTTGTGCAAAGGATGTTCGAGATGAGAAGGCGTGTGAAGGGTGTCGTGCAGATGGCGTCGAGGTCAGAACACGTGTCAGGGGTGTGTCCTGCACGTTGTGTTCGAGTGCAGAAGACCTGTCTACGACGTTGAGAAAATGACCTCCGGGTTGCAAGTATGCTTCACCAATGCCGTGCAACAAGCAATCGGGTATACGCGACATGTCACATCATCGTTGTGTAAAGGATGTTCGAGTTGAGAAGACGCTTCAACTATGTCATGTAGCAAGCACCCGATTGAAGACGACATGTGAATGACCTTGTGTAAAGAATGTTCGGGTTGAGAAGGCGTGTGAAAGGTGTCGTGCAGATGGCGTCGAGGTCAGAACACGTGTCAGGGGTGTGTCCTGCACGTGGTGTTCGAGTGCAGAAGACCTGTCTAAGATGTTGAGAAAATGACCTCCGGGTTGCGAGTATGCTTCACCAATGTCGTGCAACAAGCAATCGGGTATACGCGACATGTCACATCATCGTTGTGTAAAGGATGTTCGAGTTGAGAAGACGCTTCAACTGTCTCACGTTGGAAGCACCCGATTGAAGACGACGTGAGAATAACCTTGTGTAATGGATGTTCGGGTTGAGAAGCCATGTCAACTAAGCTACGCAAAGGGCGTCCACGTTCAAACGATGTGTCATTGACGTTGTGCAAAGGACGTTCCAGATAAGAAGGCGTGTCACGGGTGTCGTGCAGATGGCGCCGAGGTCAGAACACGTGTCAGGGGTGTATCCTGCACGTGGTGTTCGAGTGCAGAAGACCTGTCTACGACGTTGGGCAAAGGAGGTCCGGGCTGAGAAGACGCTTCAACTGTGTCACGATGGAAGCACCCGATTGAAGACGACGTGTGACTGACCTTGTTTAAAGGATGTTCGGGTTGAGAAGGCGTGTGAAGGGGGTCGTGCAGATGGCGTCGAGGTCAGAAGACGTGTCAGGGGTGTGTCCTGCACGTGGTGTTCGAGTGCAGAAGGCCTGTCTACGACGTTGGGCAAAGGAGGTCCGGGCTGAGAAGACGCTTCAACTGTGTCACGATGGAAGCACCCGATTGAAGACGACGTGTGACTGACCTTGTTTAAAGGATGTTCGGGTTGAGAAGGCGTGTGAAGGGGGTCGTGCAGATGGCGTCGAGGTCAGAAGACGTGTCAGGGGTGTGTCCTGCACGTGGTGTTCGAGTGCAGAAGACCTGTCTACGATGTTGAGAAAATGACCTCCGGGTTGCGAGTATGCTTCACCAATGCCGTGCAACAAGCAATCGGGTATACGCGACATGTCACATCATCGTTGTGTAAAGGATGTTCGAGTTGAGAAGACGCTTCAACTGTGTCACGTTGGAAGCACCCGATTGAAGACGACATGAGAATGACCTTGTGTAAAGGATGTTAGGGTAGAGAAGGCGTGTCTACTAAGCCACGCAAAGGGCGTCCAAGTTCAAACGACGTGTCACTGACCTTGTGTAAAGGATGTTCGGGTTGAGAATGCGTGCCACGAGTGTCGTGCAGATGGCGTTCGAAGTCAGACCACGTATCAGGGGTGTATCCTGCACGTGGCGTTCGAGTGCAGAAGGCCTGTCTACGACGTTGGGCAAAGGAGGTCCGGGCTGAGAAGACGCTTCAACTGTGTCACGATGGAAGCACCCGATTGAAGACGACGTGTGACTGACCTTGTTTAAAGGATGTTCGGGTTGAGAAGGCGTGTGAAGGGGGTCGTGCAGATGGCGTCGAGGTCAGAAGACGTGTCAGGGGTGTGTCTTGCACGTGGTGTTCGAGTGCAGAAGACCTGTCTACGATGTTGAGAAAATGACCTCCGGGTTGCGAGTATGCTTCACCAATGCCGTGCAACAAGCAATCGGGTATACGCGACATGTCACATCATCGTTGTGTAAAGGATGTTCGAGTTGAGAAGACGCTTCAACTGTGTCACGTTGGAAGCACCCGATTGAAGACGACATGAGAATGACCTTGTGTAAAGGATGTTAGGGTAGAGAAGGCGTGTCTACTAAGCCACGCAAAGGGCGTCCAAGTTCAAACGACGTGTCACTGACCTTGTGTAAAGGATGTTCGGGTTGAGAATGCGTGCCACGAGTGTCGTGCAGATGGCGTTCGAAGTCAGACCACGTATCAGGGGTGTATCCTGCACGTGGCGTTCGAGTGCAGAAGGCCTGTCTACGACGTTGGGCAAAGGAGGTCCGGGCTGAGAAGACGCTTCAACTGTGTCACGATGGAAGCACCCGATTGAAGACGACGTGTGACTGACCTTGTTTAAAGGATGTTCGGGTTGAGAAGGCGTGTGAAGGGGGTCGTGCAGATGGCGTCGAGGTCAGAAGACGTGTCAGGGGTGTGTCCTGCACGTGGTGTTCGAGTGCAGAAGACCTGTCTACGATGTTGAGAAAATGACCTCCGGGTTGCGAGTATGCTTCACCAATGCCGTGCAACAAGCAATCGGGTATACGCGACATGTCACATCATCGTTGTGTAAAGGATGTTCGAGTTGAGAAGACGCTTCAACTGTGTCACGTTGGAAGCACCCGATTGAAGACGACATGAGAATGACCTTGTGTAAAGGATGTTAGGGTAGAGAAGGCGTGTCTACTAAGCCACGCAAAGGGCGTCCAAGTTCAAACGACGTGTCACTGACCTTGTGTAAAGGATGTTCGGGTTGAGAATGCGTGCCACGAGTGTCGTGCAGATGGCGTTCGAAGTCAGACCACGTATCAGGGGTGTATCCTGCACGTGGCGTTCGAGTGCAGAAGGCCTGTCTACGACGTTGGGCAAAGGAGGTCCGGGCTGAGAAGACGCTTCAACTGTGTCACGATGGAAGCACCCGATTGAAGACGACGTGTGACTGACCTTGTTTAAAGGATGTTCGGGTTGAGAAGGCGTGTGAAGGGGGTCGTGCAGATGGCGTCGAGGTCAGAAGACGTGTCAGGGGTGTGTCCTGCACGTGGTGTTCGAGTGCAGAAGACCTGTCTACGATGTTGAGAAAATGACCTCCGGGTTGCGAGTATGCTTCACCAATGCCGTGCAACAAGCAATAGGGTATACGCGACATGTCACATCATCGTTGTGTAAAGGATGTTCGAGTTGAGAAGACGCTTCAACTGTGTCACGTTGGAAGCACCCGATTGAAGACGACATGAGAATGACCTTGTGTAAAGGATGTTAGGGTAGAGAAGGCGTGTCTACTAAGCCACGCAAAGGGCGTCCAAGTTCAAACGACGTGTCACTGACCTTGTGTAAAGGATGTTCGGGTTGAGAATGCGTGCCACGAGTGTCGTGCAGATGGCGTTCGAAGTCAGACCACGTATCAGGGGTGTATCCTGCACGTGGCGTTCGAGTGCAGAAGGCCTGTCTACGACGTTGGGCAAAGGAGGTCCGGGCTGAGAAGACGCTTCAACTGTGTCACGATGGAAGCACCCGATTGAAGACGACGTGTGACTGACCTTGTTTAAAGGATGTTCGGGTTGAGAAGGCGTGTGAAGGGGGTCGTGCAGATGGCGTCGAGGTCAGAAGACGTGTCAGGGGTGTGTCCTGCACGTGGTGTTCGAGTGCAGAAGACCTGTCTACGATGTTGAGAAAATGACCTCCGGGTTGCGAGTATGCTTCACCAATGCCGTGCAACAAGCAATCGGGTATACGCGACATGTCACATCATCGTTGTGTAAAGGATGTTCGAGTTGAGAAGACGCTTCAACTGTGTCACGTTGGAAGCACCCGATTGAAGACGACATGAGAATGACCTTGTGTAAAGGATGTTAGGGTAGAGAAGGCGTGTCTACTAAGCCACGCAAAGGGCGTCCAAGTTCAAACGACGTGTCACTGACCTTGTGTAAAGGATGTTCGGGTTGAGAATGCGTGCCACGAGTGTCGTGCAGATGGCGTTCGAAGTCAGACCACGTATCAGGGGTGTATCCTGCACGTGGCGTTCGAGTGCAGAAGGCCTGTCTACGACGTTGGGCAAAGGAGGTCCGGGCTGAGAAGACGCTTCAACTGTGTCACGATGGAAGCACCCGATTGAAGACGACGTGTGACTGACCTTGTTTAAAGGATGTTCGGGTTGAGAAGGCGTGTGAAGGGGGTCGTGCAGATGGCGTCGAGGTCAGAAGACGTGTCAGGGGTGTGTCCTACACGTGGTGTTCGAGTGCAGAAGACCTGTCTACGATGTTGAGAAAATGACCTCCGGGTTGCGAGTATGCTTCACCAATGCCGTGCAACAAGCAATCGGGTATACGCGACATGTCACATCATCGTTGTGTAAAGGATGTTCGAGTTGAGAAGACGCTTCAACTGTGTCACGTTGGAAGCACCCGATTGAAGACGACATGAGAATGACCTTGTGTAAAGGATGTTAGGGTAGAGAAGGCGTGTCTACTAAGCCACGCAAAGGGCGTCCAAGTTCAAACGACGTGTCACTGACCTTGTGTAAAGGATGTTCGGGTTGAGAATGCGTGCCACGAGTGTCGTGCAGATGGCGTTCGAAGTCAGACCACGTATCAGGGGTGTATCCTGCACGTGGCGTTCGAGTGCAGAAGGCCTGTCTACGACGTTGGGCAAAGGAGGTCCGGGCTGAGAAGACGCTTCAACTGTGTCACGATGGAAGCACCCGATTGAAGACGCCGTGTGACTGACCTTGTTTAAAGGATGTTCGGGTTGAGAAGGCGTGTGAAGGGGGTCGTGCAGATGGCGTCGAGGTCAGAAGACGTGTCAGGGGTGTGTCCTGCACGTGGTGTTCGAGTGCAGAAGACCTGTCTACGATGTTGAGAAAATGACCTCCGGGTTGCGAGTATGCTTCACCAATGCCGTGCAACAAGCAATCGGGTATACGCGACATGTCACATCATCGTTGTGTAAAGGATGTTCGAGTTGAGAAGACGCTTCAACTGTGTCACGTTGGAAGCACCCGATTGAAGACGACATGAGAATGACCTTGTGTAAAGGATGTTAGGGTAGAGAAGGCGTGTCTACTAAGCCACGCAAAGGGCGTCCAAGTTCAAACGACGTGTCACTGACCTTGTGTAAAGGATGTTCGGGTTGAGAATGCGTGCCACGAGTGTCGTGCAGATGGCGTTCGAAGTCAGACCACGTATCAGGGGTGTATCCTGCACGTGGGGTTCGAGTGCAGAAGACCTGTCTACGATGTTGAGAAAATGACCTCCGGGTTGCGAGTATGCTTCACCAATGCCGTGCAACAAGCAATCGGGTATACGCGACATGTCACATCATCGTTGTGTAAAGGATGTTCGAGTTGAGAAGACGCTTCAACTGTGTCACGTTGGAAGCACCCGATTGAAGACGACGTGAGAATGACCTTGTGTAAAGAATGTTCGGGTTGAGAAGGCGTGTCAACTAAGCTACGCAAAGGGCGTCCACGTTCAGACGACGTGTGAATGACCTTGTGTAAAGGATGTTCGGGTTGAGAAGGCGTGTGAAGGGTGTCGTGCAGATGGCGTCGAGGTCAGAACACGTGTCAGCGGTGTGTCCTGCACATGGTGTTCGAGTGCAGAAGACCTGTCTACGATGTTGAGAAAATGACCTCCGGGTTGCGAGTATGCTTCACCAATGCCGTGCAACAAGCAATCGGGTATACGCGACATGTCACATCATCGTTGTGTAAAGGATGTTCGAGTTGAGAAGACGCTTCAACTGTGTCACGTTGGAAGCACCCGATTGAAGACGACGTGAGAATGACCTTGTGTAAAGAATGTCCGGGTTGAGAAGGCGTGTCAACTAAGCTACGGAAAGGGCGTCCACGTTCAGACGACGTGTGACTGACTTTGTTTAAAGGATGTTCGGGTTGAGAAGGAGTGTCACAAGTGTCGTGCAGATGACGTTCGAAGTCAGACCACGTGTCAGGGGTGTATCCTGCACGTGGGGTTCGAGTGCAGAAGACCTGTCTACGATGTTGAGAAAATGACCTCCGGGTTGCGAGTATGCTTCACCAATGCCGTGCAACAAGCAATCGGGTATACGCGACATGTCACATCATCGTTGTGTAAAGGATGTTCGAGTTGAGAAGACGCTTCAACTGTGTCACGTTGGAAGCACCCGATTGAAGACGACGTGAGAATGACCTTGTGTAAAGAATGTCCGGGTTGAGAAGGCGTGTCAACTAAGCTACGCAAAGGGCGTCCACGTTCAGACGACGTGTGACTGACTTTGTTTAAAGGATGTTCGGGTTGAGAAGGAGTGTCACAAGTGTCGTGCAGATGACGTTCGAAGTCAGACCACGTGTCAGGGGTGTATCCTGCACGTGGGGTTCGAGTGCAGAAGACCTGTCTACGATGTTGAGAAAATGACCTCCGGGTTGCGAGTATGCTTCACCAATGCCGTGCAACAAGCAATCGGGTATACGCGACATGTCACATCATCGTTGTGTAAAGGATGTTCGAGTTGAGAAGACGCTTCAACTGTGTCACGTTGGAAGCACCCGATTGAAGACGACGTGAGAATGACCTTGTGTAAAGAATGTCCGGGTTGAGAAGGCGTGTCAACTAAGCTACGGAAAGGGCGTCCACGTTCAGACGACGTGTGAATGACCTTGTTTAAAGGATGTTCGGGTTGAGAATGCGTGTCACGATTGTCGCGCAGATGGCGTCGAGGTCAGAGCACGTGTCAGGGGTGTATCCTGCACGTGGTGTTCGAGTGCAGAAGACCTGTCTACGACGTTGAGAAAATGACCTCCGGGTTGCGGGTATGCTTCACCAATGCCGTGCAACAAGCAATAGGGTATACGCGACATGTCACATCATCGTTGTGTAAAGGATGTTCGAGTTTAGAAGACGCTTCAACTGTGTCACGTTGGAAGCACCCGATCGAAGACGACGTGTGAATGACCTTGTGTAAAGGATGTTCGGGTTGAGAAGGCGTGTGAAGGGTGTCGTGCAGATGGCGTTGAGGTCAGAACACGTGTCAGCGGTGTGTCCTGCACATGGTGTTCGAGTGCAGAAGACCTGTCTACGATGTTGAGAAAATGACCTCCGGGTTGCGAGTATGCTTCACCAATGCCGTGCAACAAGCAATCGGGTATACGCGACATGTCACATCATCGTTGTGTAAAGGATGTTCGAGCTGAGAAGACGCTTCAACTGTGTCACGTTGGAAGCACCCGATTGAAGACGACATGAGAATGACATTGTGTAAAGAACGTTCGGGTTGAGAAGGCGTGTCAACTAAGCTACGCAAAGGGCGTCCACGTTCAAACGATGTGTCATTGACGTTGTGCAAAGGACGTTCCAGATAAGAAGGCGTGTCACGGGTGTCGTGCAGATGGCGCCGAGGTCAGAACACGTGTCAGGGGTGTATCCTGCACGTGGTGTTCGAGTGCAGAAGACCTGTCTACGACGTTGAGAAAATGACCTCCGGGTTGCAAGTATGCGTCACCAATGCCGTGCAACAAGCAATCGGGTATACGCGACATGTCACGTCATCGTTGTGTAAAGGATGTTCGAGTTTAGAAGACGCTTCAACTGTGTCACGTTGGAAGCACCCGATCGAAGACGACGTGTGACTGACCTTGTTTAAAGGATGTTCGGGTTGAGAAGGCGTGTGAAGGGGGTCGTGCAGATGGCGTCGAGGTCAGAAGACGTGTCAGGGGTGTGTCCTGCACGTGGTGTTCGAGTGCAGAAGACCTGTCTACGACGTTGAGAAAATGACCTCCGGGTTGCGAGTACGCTTCACCAATTCCGTGCAACAAGCTATCGGGTATACGCGACATGTCACATCATCGTTGTGTAAAGGATGTTCGAGTTGAGAAGACGCTTCAACTGTGTCACGTTGGAAGCACCCGATCGAAGGCGACGTGTCACTGACGTTGTGTAAAGAATGTTCGGGTTGAGAAGGCGTGTCAACTAAGCTACGCAAAGGGCGTCCACGTTCAGACGACGTGTGACTGACTTTGTTTAAAGGATGTTCGGGTTGAGAAGGAGTGTCACAAGTGTCGTGCAGATGGCGTTCGAAGTCAGACCACGTATCAGGGGTGTGTCCTGCACGTGGGGTTCGAGTGCAGAAGACCTGTCTACGATGTTGAGAAAATGACCTCCGGGTTGCGAGTATGCTTCACCAATGCCGTGCAACAAGCAATCGGGTATACGCGACATGTCACATCATCGTTGTGTAAAGGATGTTCGAGTTGAGAAGACGCTTCAACTGTGTCACGTTGGAAGCACCCGATCGAAGACGACGTGTCACTGACGTTGTGTAAAGAATGTTCGGGTTGAGAAGGCGTGTCAACTAAGCTACGGAAAGGGCGTCCACGCTCAGACGACGTGTGAATGACCTTGTTTAAAGGATGTTCGGGTTGAGAATGCGTGCCACGAGTGTTGTGCAGGTGAAGTTCGAAGTCAGAACACGTGTCCGGGGTGTATCCTGCACGTGGGGTTCGAGTGCAGAAGACCTGTCTACGATGTTGAGAAAATGACCTCCGGGTTGCGAGTATGCTTCACCAATGCCGTGCAACAAGCAATCGGGTATACGCGACATGTCACATCATCGTTGTGTAAAGGATGTTCGAGTTGAGAAGACGCTTCAACTGTGTCACGTTGGAAGCACCCGATTGAAGACGACGTGAGAATGACCTTGTGTAAAGAATGTTCGGGTTGAGAAGGCGTGTCAACTAAGCTACGCAAAGGGCGTCCACGTTCAGACGACGTGTGACTGACCTTGTTTAAAGGATGTTCGGGTTGAGAAGGCGTGTCACGATTGTCGCGCAGATTGCGTCGAGGTCAGAGCACGTGTCAGGGGTGTGTCCTGCACATGGTGTTCGAGTGCAGAAGACCTGTCTACGATGTTGAGAAAATGACCTCCGGGTTGCAAGTATGCTTCACCAATGCCGTGCAACAAGCAATCGGGTATACGCGACATGTCACATCATCGTTGTGTAAAGGATGTTCGAGTTGAGAAGACGCTTCAACTATGTCATGTAGCAAGCACCCGATCGAAGACGACGTGTGAATAACCTTGTGTAAAGGATGTTAGGGTAGAGAAGGCGTGTCTACTAAGCCACGCAAAGGGCGTCCACATTCAAACGACGTGTCATTGACCTTGTGCAAAGGATGTTCGAGATGAGAAGGCGTGTGAAGGGTGTCGTGCAGATGGCGTCGAGGTCAGAACACGTGTCAGGGGTGTGTCCTGCACGTTGTGTTCGAGTGCAGAAGACCTGTCTACGACGTTGAGAAAATGACCTCCGGGTTGCAAGTATGCTTGACCAATGCCGTGCAACAAGCAATCGGGTATACGCGACATGTCACATCATCGTTGTGTAAAGGATGTTCGAGTTGAGAAGACGCTTCAACTATGTCATGTAGCAAGCACCCGATTGAAGACGACATGTGAATGACCTTGTGTAAAGAATGTTCGGGTTGAGAAGGCGTGTCATCTAAGCTACGCAAAGGGCGTCTACGTTCAGACGACATGTGACTGACCTTGTTTAAAGGATGTTCGGGTTGAGAATGCGTGCCACGAGTGTCGTGCAGGTGAAGTTCGAAGTCAGAACACGTGTCACGGGTGTATCCTGCACGTGGGGTTCGAGTGCAGAAGACCTGTCTAAGATGTTGAGAAAATGACCTCCGGGTTGCGAGTATGCTTCACCAATGCCGTGCAACAAGCAATCGGGTATACGCGACATGTCACATCATCGTTGTGTAAAGGATGTTCGAGTTGAGAAGACGCTTCAACTGTGTCACGTTGGAAGCACCCGATCGAAGACGACGTGTCACTGACGTTGTGCAAAGGATGTTCGAGATGAGAAGGCGTGTGAAAGGTGTCGTGCAGATGGCGTCGAGGTCAGAACACGTGTCAGGGGTGTGTCCTGCACGTGGTGTTCGAGTGCAGAAGACCTGTCTACGACGTTGAGAAAATGACCTCCGGTTGCGAATACGCTTCACCAATGTCGTGCAATAAGCAATCGGGTATACGCGACATGTCACATCATCGTTGTGTAAAGGATGTTCGAGTTGAGAAGACGCTTCAACTGTGTCACGTTGGAAGCACCCGATTGAAGACGACGTGTGAATAACCTTGTGTAATGGATGTTCGGGTTGAGAAGCCATGTCAACTAAGCTACGCAAAGGGCGTCCACGTTCAAACGATGTGTCATTGACGTTGTGCAAAGGACGTTCCAGATAAGAAGGCGTGTCACGGGTGTCGTGCAGATGGCGCCGAGGTCAGAACACGTGTCAGGGGTGTATCCTGCACGTGGTGTTCGAGTGCAGAAGACCTGTCTACGACGTTGAGAAAATGACCTCCGGGTTGCAAGTATGCGTCACCAATGCCGTGCAACAAGCAATCGGGTATACGCGACATGTCACATCATCGTTGTGTAAAGGATGTTCGAGTTGAGAAGACGCTTCAACTGTTTCACATTGGAAGCACCCGATTGAAGACGACATGAGAATGACCTTGTGTAAAGGATGTTAGGGTAGAGAAGGCGTGTCTACTAAGCCACGCAAAGGGCGTCCAAGTTCAAACGACGTGTCACTGACCTTGTGTAAAGGATGTTCGGGTTGAGAATGCGTGCCACGAGTGTCGTGCAGATGGCGTTCGAAGTCAGACCACGTATCAGGGGTGTATCCTGCACGTGGCGTTCGAGTGCAGAAGGCCTGTCTACGACGTTGGGCAAAGGAGGTCCGGGCTGAGAAGACGCTTCAACTGTGTCACGATGGAAGCACCCGATTGAAGACGACGTGTGACTGACCTTGTTTAAAGGATGTTCGGGTTGAGAAGGCGTGTGAAGGGGGTCGTGCAGATGGCGTCGAGGTCAGAAGACGTGTCAGGGGTGTGTCCTGCACGTGGTGTTCGAGTGCAGAAGACCTGTCTACGATGTTGAGAAAATGACCTCCGGGTTGCGAGTATGCTTCACCAATGCCGTGCAACAAGCAATCGGGCATACGCGACATGTCACATCATCGTTGTGTAAAGGATGTTCGAGTTGAGAAGACGCTTCAACTGTGTCACGTTGGAAGCACCCGATTGAAGACGACATGAGAATGACCTTGTGTAAAGGATGTTAGGGTAGAGAAGGCGTGTCTACTAAGCCACGCAAAGGGCGTCCAAGTTCAAACGACGTGTCACTGACCTTGTGTAAAGGATGTTCGGGTTGAGAATGCGTGCCACGAGTGTCGTGCAGATGGCGTTCGAAGTCAGACCACGTATCAGGGGTGTATCCTGCACGTGGGGTTCGAGTGCAGAAGACCTGTCTACGATGTTGAGAAAATGACCTCCGGGTTGCGAGTATGCTTCACCAATGCCGTGCAACAAGCAATCGGGTATACGCGACATGTCACATCATCGTTGTGTAAAGGATGTTCGAGTTGAGAAGACGCTTCAACTGTGTCACGTTGGAAGCACCCGATCGAAGATGACGTGTCACTGACGTTGTGTAAAGAATGTTCGGGTTGAGAAGGCGTGTCAACTAAGCTACGGAAAGGGCGTCCACGTTCAGACGACGTGTGAATGACCTTGTTTAAAGGATGTTCGGGTTGAGAATGCGTGCCACGAGTGTTGTGCAGGTGAAGTTCGAAGTCAGAACACGTGTCCGGGGTGTATCCTGCACGTGGGGTTCGAGTGCAGAAGACCTGTCTACGATGTTGAGAAAATGACCTCCGGGTTGCGAGTATGCTTCACCAATGCCGTGCAACAAGCAATCGGGTATACGCGACATGTCACATCATCGTTGTGTAAAGGATGTTCGAGTTGAGAAGACGCTTCAACTGTGTCACGTTGGAAGCACCCGATTGAAGACGACGTGAGAATGACCTTGTGTAAAGAATGTTCGGGTTGAGAAGGCGTGTCAACTAAGCTACGCAAAGGGCGTCCACGTTCAGACGACGTGTGACTGACCTTGTTTAAAGGATGTTCGGGTTGAGAAGGCGTGTCACGATTGTCGCGCAGATTGCGTCGAGGTCAGAGCACGTGTCAGGGGTGTGTCCTGCACATGGTGTTCGAGTGCAGAAGACCTGTCTACGATGTTGAGAAAATGACCTCCGGGTTGCAAGTATGCTTCACCAATGCCGTGCAACAAGCAATCGGGTATACGCGACATGTCACATCATCGTTGTGTAAAGGATGTTCGAGTTGAGAAGACGCTTCAACTATGTCATGTAGCAAGCACCCGATCGAAGACGACGTGTGAATAACCTTGTGTAAAGGATGTTCGGGTAGAGAAGGCGTGTCTACTAAGCCACGCAAAGGGCGTCCACATTCAAACGACGTGTCATTGACGTTGTGCAAAGGACGTTCCAGATAAGAAGGCGTGTCACGGGTGTCGTGCAGATGGCGCCGAGGTCAGAACACGTGTCAGGGGTGTATCCTGCACGTGGTGTTCGAGTGCAGAAGACCTGTCTACGACGTTGGGCAAAGGAGGTCCGGGCTGAGAAGACGCTTCAACTGTGTCACGATGGAAGCACCCGATTGAAGACGACGTGTGACTGACCTTGTTTAAAGGATGTTCGGGTTGAGAAGGCGTGTGAAGGGGGTCGTGCAGATGGCGTCGAGGTCAGAAGACGTGTCAGGGGTGTGTCCTGCACGTGGTGTTCGAGTGCAGAAGGCCTGTCTACGACGTTGGGCAAAGGAGGTCCGGGCTGAGAAGACGCTTCAACTGTGTCACGATGGAAGCACCCGATTGAAGACGACGTGTGACTGACCTTGTTTAAAGGATGTTCGGGTTGAGAAGGCGTGTGAAGGGGGTCGTGCAGATGGCGTCGAGGTCAGAAGACGTGTCAGGGGTGTGTCCTGCACGTGGTGTTCGAGTGCAGAAGACCTGTCTACGATGTTGAGAAAATGACCTCCGGGTTGCGAGTATGCTTCACCAATGCCGTGCAACAAGCAATCGGGTATACGCGACATGTCACATCATCGTTGTGTAAAGGATGTTCGAGTTGAGAAGACGCTTCAACTGTGTCACGTTGGAAGCACCCGATTGAAGACGACATGAGAATGACCTTGTGTAAAGGATGTTAGGGTAGAGAAGGCGTGTCTACTAAGCCACGCAAAGGGCGTCCAAGTTCAAACGACGTGTCACTGACCTTGTGTAAAGGATGTTCGGGTTGAGAATGCGTGCCACGAGTGTCGTGCAGATGGCGTTCGAAGTCAGACCACGTATCAGGGGTGTATCCTGCACGTGGCGTTCGAGTGCAGAAGGCCTGTCTACGACGTTGGGCAAAGGAGGTCCGGGCTGAGAAGACGCTTCAACTGTGTCACGATGGAAGCACCCGATTGAAGACGACGTGTGACTGACCTTGTTTAAAGGATGTTCGGGTTGAGAAGGCGTGTGAAGGGGGTCGTGCAGATGGCGTCGAGGTCAGAAGACGTGTCAGGGGTGTGTCCTGCACGTGGTGTTCGAGTGCAGAAGACCTGTCTACGATGTTGAGAAAATGACCTCCGGGTTGCGAGTATGCTTCACCAATGCCGTGCAACAAGCAATCGGGTATACGCGACATGTCACATCATCGTTGTGTAAAGGATGTTCGAGTTGAGAAGACGCTTCAACTATGTCATGTAGCAAGCACCCGATCGAAGACGACGTGTGAATAACCTTGTGTAAAGGATGTTAGGGTAGAGAAGGCGTGTCTACTAAGCCACGCAAAGGGCGTCCACATTCAAACGACGTGTCATTGACCTTGTGCAAAGGATGTTCGAGATGAGAAGGCGTGTGAAGGGTGTCGTGCAGATGGCGTCGAGGTCAGAACACGTGTCAGGGGTGTGTCCTGCACGTTGTGTTCGAGTGCAGAAGACCTGTCTACGACGTTGAGAAAATGACCTCCGGGTTGCAAGTATGCTTCACCAATGCCGTGCAACAAGCAATCGGGTATACGCGACATGTCACATCATCGTTGTGTAAAGGATGTTCGAGTTGAGAAGACGCTTCAACTATGTCATGTAGCAAGCACCCGATTGAAGACGACATGTGAATGACCTTGTGTAAAGAATGTTCGGGTTGAGAAGGCGTGTGAAAGGTGTCGTGCAGATGGCGTCGAGGTCAGAACACGTGTCAGGGGTGTGTCCTGCACGTGGTGTTCGAGTGCAGAAGACCTGTCTACGATGTTGAGAAAATGACCTCCGGGTTGCGAGTATGCTTCACCAATGCCGTGCAACAAGCAATCGGGTATACGCGACATGTCACATCATCGTTGTGTAAAGGATGTTCGAGTTGAGAAGACGCTTCAACTGTGTCACGTTGGAAGCACCCGATTGAAGACGACATGAGAATGACCTTGTGTAAAGGATGTTAGGGTAGAGAAGGCGTGTCTACTAAGCCACGCAAAGGGCGTCCAAGTTCAAACGACGTGTCACTGACCTTGTGTAAAGGATGTTCGGGTTGAGAATGCGTGCCACGAGTGTCGTGCAGATGGCGTTCGAAGTCAGACCACGTATCAGGGGTGTATCCTGCACGTGGCGTTCGAGTGCAGAAGGCCTGTCTACGACGTTGGGCAAAGGAGGTCCGGGCTGAGAAGACGCTTCAACTGTGTCACGATGGAAGCACCCGATTGAAGACGACGTGTGACTGACCTTGTTTAAAGGATGTTCGGGTTGAGAAGGCGTGTGAAGGGGGTCGTGCAGATGGCGTCGAGGTCAGAAGACGTGTCAGGGGTGTGTCCTGCACGTGGTGTTCGAGTGCAGAAGACCTGTCTACGATGTTGAGAAAATGACCTCCGGGTTGCGAGTATGCTTCACCAATGCCGTGCAACAAGCAATCGGGTATACGCGACATGTCACATCATCGTTGTGTAAAGGATGTTCGAGTTGAGAAGACGCTTCAACTGTGTCACGTTGGAAGCACCCGATTGAAGACGACATGAGAATGACCTTGTGTAAAGGATGTTAGGGTAGAGAAGGCGTGTCTACTAAGCCACGCAAAGGGCGTCCAAGTTCAAACGACGTGTCACTGACCTTGTGTAAAGGATGTTCGGGTTGAGAATGCGTGCCACGAGTGTCGTGCAGATGGCGTTCGAAGTCAGACCACGTATCAGGGGTGTATCCTGCACGTGGCGTTCGAGTGCAGAAGGCCTGTCTACGACGTTGGGCAAAGGAGGTCCGGGCTGAGAAGACGCTTCAACTGTGTCACGATGGAAGCACCCGATTGAAGACGACGTGTGACTGACCTTGTTTAAAGGATGTTCGGGTTGAGAAGGCGTGTGAAGGGGGTCGTGCAGATGGCGTCGAGGTCAGAAGACGTGTCAGGGGTGTGTCCTGCACGTGGTGTTCGAGTGCAGAAGACCTGTCTACGATGTTGAGAAAATGACCTCCGGGTTGCGAGTATGCTTCACCAATGCCGTGCAACAAGCAATCGGGTATACGCGACATGTCACATCATCGTTGTGTAAAGGATGTTCGAGTTGAGAAGACGCTTCAACTGTGTCACGTTGGAAGCACCCGATTGAAGACGACATGAGAATGACCTTGTGTAAAGGATGTTAGGGTAGAGAAGGCGTGTCTACTAAGCCACGCAAAGGGCGTCCAAGTTCAAACGACGTGTCACTGACCTTGTGTAAAGGATGTTCGGGTTGAGAATGCGTGCCACGAGTGTCGTGCAGATGGCGTTCGAAGTCAGACCACGTATCAGGGGTGTATCCTGCACGTGGCGTTCGAGTGCAGAAGGCCTGTCTACGACGTTGGGCAAAGGAGGTCCGGGCTGAGAAGACGCTTCAACTGTGTCACGATGGAAGCACCCGATTGAAGACGACGTGTGACTGACCTTGTTTAAAGGATGTTCGGGTTGAGAAGGCGTGTGAAGGGGGTCGTGCAGATGGCGTCGAGGTCAGAAGACGTGTCAGGGGTGTGTCCTACACGTGGTGTTCGAGTGCAGAAGACCTGTCTACGATGTTGAGAAAATGACCTCCGGGTTGCGAGTATGCTTCACCAATGCCGTGCAACAAGCAATCGGGTATACGCGACATGTCACATCATCGTTGTGTAAAGGATGTTCGAGTTGAGAAGACGCTTCAACTGTGTCACGTTGGAAGCACCCGATTGAAGACGACATGAGAATGACCTTGTGTAAAGGATGTTAGGGTAGAGAAGGCGTGTCTACTAAGCCACGCAAAGGGCGTCCAAGTTCAAACGACGTGTCACTGACCTTGTGTAAAGGATGTTCGGGTTGAGAATGCGTGCCACGAGTGTCGTGCAGATGGCGTTCGAAGTCAGACCACGTATCAGGGGTGTATCCTGCACGTGGCGTTCGAGTGCAGAAGGCCTGTCTACGACGTTGGGCAAAGGAGGTCCGGGCTGAGAAGACGCTTCAACTGTGTCACGATGGAAGCACCCGATTGAAGACGCCGTGTGACTGACCTTGTTTAAAGGATGTTCGGGTTGAGAAGGCGTGTGAAGGGGGTCGTGCAGATGGCGTCGAGGTCAGAAGACGTGTCAGGGGTGTGTCCTGCACGTGGTGTTCGAGTGCAGAAGACCTGTCTACGATGTTGAGAAAATGACCTCCGGGTTGCGAGTATGCTTCACCAATGCCGTGCAACAAGCAATCGGGTATACGCGACATGTCACATCATCGTTGTGTAAAGGATGTTCGAGTTGAGAAGACGCTTCAACTGTGTCACGTTGGAAGCACCCGATTGAAGACGACATGAGAATGACCTTGTGTAAAGGATGTTAGGGTAGAGAAGGCGTGTCTACTAAGCCACGCAAAGGGCGTCCAAGTTCAAACGACGTGTCACTGACCTTGTGTAAAGGATGTTCGGGTTGAGAATGCGTGCCACGAGTGTCGTGCAGATGGCGTTCGAAGTCAGACCACGTATCAGGGGTGTATCCTGCACGTGGCGTTCGAGTGCAGAAGGCCTGTCTACGACGTTGGGCAAAGGAGGTCCGGGCTGAGAAGACGCTTCAACTGTGTCACGATGGAAGCACCCGATTGAAGACGACGTGTGACTGACCTTGTTTAAAGGATGTTCGGGTTGAGAAGGCGTGTGAAGGGGGTCGTGCAGATGGCGTCGAGGTCAGAAGACGTGTCAGGGGTGTGTCCTGCACGTGGTGTTCGAGTGCAGAAGACCTGTCTACGATGTTGAGAAAATGACCTCCGGGTTGCGAGTATGCTTCACCAATGCCGTGCAACAAGCAATAGGGTATACGCGACATGTCACATCATCGTTGTGTAAAGGATGTTCGAGTTTAGAAGACGCTTCAACTGTGTCACGTTGGAAGCACCCGATCGAAGACGACGTGTGAATGACCTTGTGTAAAGGATGTTCGGGTTGAGAAGGCGTGTGAAGGGTGTCGTGCAGATGGCGTCGAGGTCAGAACCCGTGTCAGCGGTGTGTCCTGCACATGGTGTTCGAGTGCAGAAGACCTGTCTACGATGTTGAGAAAATGACCTCCGGGTTGCGAGTATGCTTCACCAATGCCGTGCAACAAGCAATCGGGTATACGCGACATGTCACATCATCGTTGTGTAAAGGATGTTCGAGCTGAGAAGACGCTTCAACTGTGTCACGTTGGAAGCACCCGATTGAAGACGACATGAGAATGACATTGTGTAAAGAACGTTCGGGTTGAGAAGGCGTGTCAACTAAGCTACGCAAAGGGCGTCCACGTTCAAACGATGTGTCATTGACGTTGTGCAAAGGACGTTCCAGATAAGAAGGCGTGTCACGGGTGTCGTGCAGATGGCGCCGAGGTCAGAACAGGTGTCAGGGGTGTATCCTGCACGTGGTGTTCGAGTGCAGAAGACCTGTCTACGACGTTGAGAAAATGACCTCCGGGTTGCAAGTATGCTTCACCAATGCCGTGCAACAAGCAATCGGGTATACGCGACATGTCACATCATCGTTGTGTAAAGGATGTTCGAGTTTAGAAGACGCTTCAACTGTGTCACGTTGGAAGCACCCGATCGAAGACGACGTGTGACTGACCTTGTTTAAAGGATGTTCGGGTTGAGAAGGCGTGTGAAGGGGGTCGTGCAGATGGCGTCGAGGTCAGAAGACGTGTCAGGGGTGTGTCCTGCACGTGGTGTTCGAGTGCAGAAGACCTGTCTACGACGTTGAGAAAATGACCTCCGGGTTGCGAGTACGCTTCACCAATTCCGTGCAACAAGCTATCGGGTATACGCGACATGTCACATCATCGTTGTGTAAAGGATGTTCGAGTTGAGAAGACGCTTCAACTGTGTCACGTTGGAAGCACCCGATCGAAGGCGACGTGTCACTGACGTTGTGTAAAGAATGTTGGGGTTGAGAAGGCGTGTCAACTAAGCTACGCAAAGGGCGTCCACGTTCAGACGACGTGTGACTGACTTTGTTTAAAGGATGTTCGGGTTGAGAAGGAGTGTCACAAGTGTCGTGCAGATGGCGTTCGAAGTCAGACCACGTATCAGGGGTGTGTCCTGCACGTGGGGTTCGAGTGCAGAAGACCTGTCTACGATGTTGAGAAAATGACCTCCGGGTTGCGAGTATGCTTCACCAATGCCGTGCAACAAGCAATCGGGTATACGCGACATGTCACATCATCGTTGTGTAAAGGATGTTCGAGTTGAGAAGACGCTTCAACTGTGTCACGTTGGAAGCACCCGATCGAAGACGACGTGTCACTGACGTTGTGTAAAGAATGTTCGGGTTGAGAAGGCGTGTCAACTAAGCTACGGAAAGGGCGTCCACGTTCAGACGACGTGTGAATGACCTTGTTTAAAGGATGTTCGGGTTGAGAATGCGTGCCACGAGTGTTGTGCAGGTGAAGTTCGAAGTCAGAACACTTGTCCGGGGTGTATCCTGCACGTGGGGTTCGAGTGCAGAAGACCTGTCTACGATGTTGAGAAAATGACCTCCGGGTTGCGAGTATGCTTCACCAATGCCGTGCAACAAGCAATCGGGTATACGCGACATGTCACATCATCGTTGTGTAAAGGATGTTCGAGTTGAGAAGACGCTTCAACTGTGTCACGTTGGAAGCACCCGATTGAAGACGACCTGAGAATGACCTTGTGTAAAGAATGTTCGGGTTGAGAAGGCGTGTCAACTAAGCTACGCAAAGGGCGTCCACGTTCAGACGACGTGTGACTGACCTTGTTTAATGGATGTTCGGGTTGAGAAGGCGTGTCACGATTGTCGCGCAGATTGCGTCGAGGTCAGAGCACGTGTCAGGGGTGTGTCCTGCACATGGTGTTCGAGTGCAGAAGACCTGTCTACGATGTTGAGAAAATGACCTCCGGGTTGCAAGTATGCTTCACCAATGCCGTGCAACAAGCAATCGGGTATACGCGACATGTCACATCATCGTTGTGTAAAGGATGTTCGAGTTGAGAAGACGCTTCAACTATGTCATGTAGCAAGCACCCGATCGAAGACGACGTGTGAATAACCTTGTGTAAAGATGTTAGGGTAGAGAAGGCGTGTCTACTAAGCCACGCAAAGGGCGTCCACATTCAAACGACGTGTCATTGACCTTGTGCAAAGGATGTTCGAGATGAGAAGGCGTGTGAAGGGTGTCGTGCAGATGGCGTCGAGGTCAGAACACGTGTCAGGGGTGTGTCCTGCACGTTGTGTTCGAGTGCAGAAGACCTGTCTACGACGTTGAGAAAATGACCTCCGGGTTGCAAGTATGCTTCACCAATGCCGTGCAACAAGCAATCGGGTATACGCGACATGTCACATCATCGTTGTGTAAAGGATGTTCGAGTTGAGAAGACGCTTCAACTGTGTCACGTTGGAAGCACCCGATCGAAGACGACGTGTCACTGACGTTGTGTAAAGAATGTTCGGGTTGAGAAGGCGTGTGAAAGGTGTCGTGCAGATGGCGTCGAGGTCAGAACACGTGTCAGGGGTGTGTCCTGCACGTGGTGTTCGAGTGCAGAAGACCTGTCTACGACGTTGAGAAAATGACCTCCGGTTGCGAATACGCTTCACCAATGTCGTGCAACAAGCAATCGGGTATACGCGACATGTCACATCATCGTTGTGTAAAGGATGTTCGAGTTGAGAAGACGCTTCAACTGTGTCACGTTGGAAGCACCCGATTGAAGACGACGTGTGAATAACCTTGTGTAATGGATGTTCGGGTTGAGAAGCCATGTCAACTAAGCTACGCAAAGGGCGTCCACGTTCAAACGATGTGTCATTGACGTTGTGCAAAGGACGTTCCAGATAAGAAGGCGTGTCACGGGTGTCGTGCAGATGGCGCCGAGGTCAGAACACGTGTCAGGGGTGTATCCTGCACGTGGTGTTCGAGTGCAGAAGACCTGTCTACGACGTTGAGAAAATGACCTCCGGGTTGCAAGTATGCGTCACCAATGCCGTGCAACAAGCAATCGGGTATACGCGACATGTCACATCATCGTTGTGTAAAGGATGTTCGAGTTGAGAAGACGCTTCAACTGTGTCACGATGGAAGCACCCGATTGAAGACGACGTGTGACTGACCTTGTTTAAAGGATGTTCGGGTTGAGAAGGCGTGTGAAGGGGGTCGTGCAGATGGCGTCGAGGTCAGAAGACGTGTCAGGGGTGTGTCCTGCACGTGGTGTTCGAGTGCAGAAGACCTGTCTACGATGGTGAGAAAATGACCTCCGGGTTGCGAGTATGCTTCACCAATGCCGTGCAACAAGCAATCGGGTATACGCGACATGTCACATCATCGTTGTGTAAAGGATGTTCGAGTTGAGAAGACGCTTCAACTGTGTCACGTTGGAAGCACCCGATTGAAGACGACATGAGAATGACCTTGTGTAAAGGATGTTAGGGTAGAGAAGGCGTGTCTACTAAGCCACGCAAAGGGCGTCCAAGTTCAAACGACGTGTCACTGACCTTGTGTAAAGGATGTTCGGGTTGAGAATGCGTGCCACGAGTGTCGTGCAGATGGCGTTCGAAGTCAGACCACGTATCAGGGGTGTATCCTGCACGTGGCGTTCGAGTGCAGAAGGCCTGCCTACGACGTTGGGCAAAGGAGGTCCGGGCTGAGAAGACGCTTCAACTGTGTCACGATGGAAGCACCCGATTGAAGACGACGTGTGACTGACCTTGTTTAAAGGATGTTCGGGTTGAGAAGGCGTGTGAAGGGGGTCGTGCAGATGGCGTCGAGGTCAGAAGACGTGTCAGGGGTGTGTCCTGCACGTGGTGTTCGAGTGCAGAAGACCTGTCTACGATGTTGAGAAAATGACCTCCGGGTTGCGAGTATGCTTCACCAATGCCGTGCAACAAGCAATAGGGTATACGCGACATGTCACATCATCGTTGTGTAAAGGATGTTCGAGTTGAGAAGACGCTTCAACTGTGTCACGTTGGAAGCACCCGATTGAAGACGACATGAGAATGACCTTGTGTAAAGGATGTTAGGGTAGAGAAGGCGTGTCTACTAAGCCACGCAGAGGGCGTCCAAGTTCAAACGACGTGTCACTGACCTTGTGTAAAGGATGTTCGGGTTGAGAATGCGTGCCACGAGTGTCGTGCAGATGGCGTTCGAAGTCAGACCACGTATCAGGGGTGTATCCTGCACGTGGCGTTCGAGTGCAGAAGGCCTGTCTACGACGTTGGGCAAAGGAGGTCCGGGCTGAGAAGACGCTTCAACTGTGTCACGATGGAAGCACCCGATTGAAGACGACGTGTGACTGACCTTGTTTAAAGGATGTTCGGGTTGAGAAGGCGTGTGAAGGGGGTCGTGCAGATGGCGTCGAGGTCAGAAGACGTGTCAGGGGTGTGTCCTGCACGTGGTGTTCGAGTGCAGAAGACCTGTCTACGATGTTGAGAAAATGACCTCCGGGTTGCGAGTATGCTTCACCAATGCCGTGCAACAAGCAATCGGGTATACGCGACATGTCACATCATCGTTGTGTAAAGGATGTTCGAGTTGAGAAGACGCTTCAACTGTGTCACGTTGGAAGCACCCGATTGAAGACGACATGAGAATGACCTTGTGTAAAGGATGTTAGGGTAGAGAAGGCGTGTCTACTAAGCCACGCAAAGGGCGTCCAAGTTCAAACGACGTGTCACTGACCTTGTGTAAAGGATGTTCGGGTTGAGAATGCGTGCCACGAGTGTCGTGCAGATGGCGTTCGAAGTCAGACCACGTATCAGGGGTGTATCCTGCACGTGGCGTTCGAGTGCAGAAGGCCTGTCTACGACGTTGGGCAAAGGAGGTCCGGGCTGAGAAGACGCTTCAACTGTGTCACGATGGAAGCACCCGATTGAAGACGACGTGTGACTGACCTTGTTTAAAGGATGTTCGGGTTGAGAAGGCGTGTGAAGGGGGTCGTGCAGATGGCGTCGAGGTCAGAAGACGTGTCAGGGGTGTGTCCTGCACGTGGTGTTCGAGTGCAGAAGACCTGTCTACGATGTTGAGAAAATGACCTCCGGGTTGCGAGTATGCTTCACCAATGCCGTGCAACAAGCAATCGGGTATACGCGACATGTCACATCATCGTTGTGTAAAGGATGTTCGAGTTGAGAAGACGCTTCAACTGTGTCACGTTGGAAGCACCCGATTGAAGACGACATGAGAATGACCTTGTGTAAAGGATGTTAGGGTAGAGAAGGCGTGTCTACTAAGCCACGCAAAGGGCGTCCAAGTTCAAACGACGTGTCACTGACCTTGTGTAAAGGATGTTCGGGTTGAGAATGCGTGCCACGAGTGTCGTGCAGATGGCGTTCGAAGTCAGACCACGTATCAGGGGTGTATCCTGCACGTGGCGTTCGAGTGCAGAAGGCCTGTCTACGACGTTGGGCAAAGGAGGTCCGGGCTGAGAAGACGCTTCAACTGTGTCACGATGGAAGCACCCGATTGAAGACGACGTGTGACTGACCTTGTTTAAAGGATGTTCGGGTTGAGAAGGCGTGTGAAGGGGGTCGTGCAGATGGCGTCGAGGTCAGAAGACGTGTCAGGGGTGTGTCCTGCACGTGGTGTTCGAGTGCAGAAGACCTGTCTACGATGTTGAGAAAATGACCTCCGGGTTGCGAGTATGCTTCACCAATGCCGTGCAACAAGCAATCGGGTATACGCGACATGTCACATCATCGTTGTGTAAAGGATGTTCGAGTTGAGAAGACGCTTCAACTGTGTCACGTTGGAAGCACCCGATTGAAGACGACATGAGAATGACCTTGTGTAAAGGATGTTAGGGTAGAGAAGGCGTGTCTACTAAGCCACGCAAAGGGCGTCCAAGTTCAAACGACGTGTCACTGACCTTGTGTAAAGGATGTTCGGGTTGAGAATGCGTGCCACGAGTGTCGTGCAGATGGCGTTCGAAGTCAGACCACGTATCAGGGGTGTATCCTGCACGTGGCGTTCGAGTGCAGAAGGCCTGTCTACGACGTTGGGCAAAGGAGGTCCGGGCTGAGAAGACGCTTCAACTGTGTCACGATGGAAGCACCCGATTGAAGACGACGTGTGACTGACCTTGTTTAAAGGATGTTCGGGTTGAGAAGGCGTGTGAAGGGTGTCGTGCAGATGGCGTCGAGGCCAGAACCCGTGTCAGCGGTGTGTCCTGCACATGGTGTTCGAGTGCAGAAGACCTGTCTACGATGTTGAGAAAATGACCTCCGGGTTGCGAGTATGCTTCACCAATGCCGTGCAACAAGCAATCGGGTATACGCGACATGTCACATCATCGTTGTGTAAAGGATGTTCGAGCTGAGAAGACGCTTCAACTGTGTCACGTTGGAAGCACCCGATTGAAGACGACATGAGAATGACATTGTGTAAAGAACGTTCGGGTTGAGAAGGCGTGTCAACTAAGCTACGCAAAGGGCGTCCACGTTCAGACAACGTGTGACTGACCTTGTTTAAAGGATGTTCGGGTTGAGAATGCGTGCCACGAGTGTCGTGCAGATGAAGTTCGAAGTCAGAACACGTGTCAGGGGTGTATCCTGCACGTGGTGTTCGAGTGCAGAAGACCTGTCTACGACGTTGAGAAAAGGACCTCCGGGTTGCAAGTATGCTTCACCAATGCCGTGCAGCAAGCAATCGGGTATAGGCAATATGTCACATCATCGTTGTTTAAAGGAAGTCCGGGTTGAGAAGACGCTTCAACTGTGTCACGTTGGAAGCACCCGATCGAAGACGACGTGTCACTGACGTTGTGCAAAGGATGTTCGAGATGAGAAGGCGTGTCAACTAAGCTACGCAAAGGGCGTCCACGTTCAGACGACGTGTGACTGACCTTGTTTAAAGGATGTTCGGGTTGAGAATGCGTGCCACGAGTGTCGTGCACATGAAGTTCGAAGTCAGAACACGTGTCAGGGGTGTATCCTGCACGTGGTGTTCGAGTGCAGAAGACCTGTCTACGACGTTGAGAAAATGACCTCCGGGTTGCGAGTATGCTTCACCAATGCCGTGCAACAAGCAATCGGGTATACGCGACATGTCACATCATCGTTGTGTAAAGGATGTTCGAGTTTAGAAGACGCTTCAACTGTGTCACGTTGGAAGCACCCGATCGAAGACGACGTGTGAATGACCTTGTGTAAAGGATGTTCGGGTTGAGAAGGCGTGTGAAGGGTGTCGTGCAGATGGCGTCGAGGACAGAACACGTGTCAGCGGTGTGTCCTGCACATGGTGTTCGAGTGCAGAAGACCTGTCTACGATGTTGAGAAAATGACCTCCGGGTTGCGAGTATGCTTCACCAATGCCGTGCAACAAGCAATCGGGTATACGCGACATGTCACATCATCGTTGTGTAAAGGATGTTCGAGCTGAGAAGACGCTTCAACTGTGTCACGTTGGAAGCACCCGATTGAAGACGACATGAGAATGACATTGTGTAAAGAACGTTCGGGTTGAGAAGGCGTGTCAACTAAGCTACGCAAAGGGCGTCCACGTTCAGACAACGTGTGACTGACCTTGTTTAAAGGATGTTCGGGTTGAGAATGCGTGCCACGAGTGTCGTGCAGATGAAGTTCGAAGTCAGAACACGTGTCAGGGGTGTATCCTGCACGTGGTGTTCGAGTGCAGAAGACCTGTCTACGACGTTGAGAAAATGACCTCCGGGTTGCGAGTATGCTTCACCAATGCCGTGCAACAAGCAATCGGGTATACGCGACATGTCACATCATCGTTGTGTAAAGGATGTTCGAGTTGAGAAGACGCTTCAACTGTGTCACGTTGGAAGCACCCGATCGAAGACGACGTGTCACTGACGTTGTGTAAAGAACGTTCGGGTTGAGAAGGCGTGTCAACTAAGCTACGGAAAGGGCGTCCACGTTCAGACGACGTGTGAATGACCTTGTTTAAAGGATGTTCGGGTTGAGAATGCGTGCCACGAGTGTCGTGCAGGTGAAGTTCGAAGTCAGAACACGTGTCAGGTGTGTATCCTGCACGTGGTGTTCGAGTGCAGAAGGCCTGTCTACGACGTTGAGAAAAGGACCTCCGGGTTGCGAATACGCTTCAATAATGTCGTGCAACAAGCTATCGGGTATCCGCGACATGTCACATCATCGTTGTGTAAAGGACGTCCGGGTTGAGAAGACGCTTCAACTGTGTCACGTTGGAAGCACCCGATTGAAGACGACATGTGAATGACCTTGTGTAAAGAATGTTCGGGTTGAGAAGGCGTGTCAACTAAGCTACGCAAAGGGCGTCCACGTTCAGACGACGTGTGACTGACCTTGTTTAAAGGATGTTCGGGTTGAGAATGCGTGCCACGAGTGTCGTGCAGATGAAGTTCGAAGTCAGAACACGTGTCAGGGGTGTATCCTGCACGTGGTGTTCGAGTGCAGAAGACCTGTCTACGACGTTGAGAAAATGACCTCCGGGTTGCGAGTACGCTTCAACTGTGTCACGTTGGAAGCACCCGATTGAACACGACATGTGAATGACCTTGTGTAAAGAATGTTCGGGTTGAGAAGGCGTGTGAAGGGTGTCGTGCAGATGGCGTCGAGGTCAGAAGACGTGTCAGGTGTGTATCCTGCACGTGGTGTTCGAATGCAGAAGGCCTATCTACGACGATGCGCAAAGGATGTTAGAGTTGAGAAGACGCTTCAACTGTGTCACGTTGGAAGCACCCGATTGAAGACGACGTGTGACTGACCTTGTTTAAAGGATGTTCGGGTTGAGAAGGCATGCCACCGGGGCCGTGCAGGCAGATGGCGTTCGAAGTTAGAACACGTGTCAGGTGTGTATCCTGCACGTGGTGTTCGAGTGCAGAAGGCCTATCTACGACGTTGCGCAAAGGATGTTCGAGTTGAGAAGACGCTTCAACTATGTCATGTAGCAAGCATCCAATCGAAGACGACATGTGAATGACCTGTGTAAAGGATGTTTTGGTTGAGAAGGCATGTCAACTAAGCTACGCAAAGGGTGTCCACGTTCAAACGACGTGTCATTGACCTTGTGCAAAGGATGTTCGAGATGAGAATGCGTGCCACGAGTGTCGTGCAGATGAAGTTCGAAGACAGAACACGTGTCAGGGGTGTATCCTGCACGTGGTGTTCGAGTGCAGAAGGCCTGTCTACGACGTTGAGAAAAGGACCTCCGGGTTGCGAATACGCTTCAACTATGTCATGTAGCAAGCACCCGATCGAAGACGACATGTGAATGACCTTGTGTAAAGGATGTTCTCGTTGAGAAGGCGTGTCAACTAAGCTATGCAAAGAGCGTATAGGTTCAAACGACGTGTCATTGACGTTGTGCAAAGGATGTTCGAGATGAGAATGCGCGCCACGAGTGTCGTGAAGATGAAGTTCGAGGTCAAAACACGTGTCAGGGGTGTATCCTGCACGTGGCGTTCGAGTGCAGAAGGCCTGTCTACGACGTTGGGCAAAGAAGGTCCGGGCTGAGAAGACGCTTCAACTGTGTCACGTTGGAAGCACCCGATTGAAGACGACGTGTGACTGACCTTGTTTAAAGGATGTTCTGGTTGAGAAGGAGTGTCACAAGTGTCGTGCAGATGGCGTTCGAAGTCAGACCACGTATCAGGGGTGTATCCTGCACGTGCTGTTCGAGTGCAGAAGACCTGTCTACGACGTTGAGAAAATGACCTCCGGGTTGCGAGTATGCTTCACCAATGCCGTGCAACAAGCAATAGGGTATACGCGACATGTCACATCATCGTTGTGTAAAGGATGTTCGAGTTGAGAAGACGCTTCAACTGTGTCACGTTGGAAGCACCCGATCGAAGACGACGTGTCACTGACGTTGTGCAAAGGATGTTCGAGATGAGAAGGCGTGTCAACTAAGCTACGCAAAGGGCGTCCACGTTCAGACGACGTGTGACTGACCTTGTTTAAAGGATGTTCGGGTTGAGAATGCGTGCCACGAGTGTCGTGCAGATGAAGTTCGAAGTCAGAACACGTGTCAGGGGTGTATCCTGCACGTGGGGTTCGAGTGCAGAAGACCTGTCTACGACGTTGAGAAAATGACCTCCGGGTTGCGAGTATGCTTCACCAATGTCGTGCAACAAGCTATCGGGTATAGGCGACATGTCACATCATCGTTGTGTAAAGGACGTCCGGGTTGAGAAGACGCTTCAACTGTGTCACGTTGGAAGCACCCGATCGAAGGCGACGTGTCACTGACGTTGTGTAAAGGATGTTCGAGATGAGAAGGCGTGTCAACTAAGCTACGCAAAGGGCGTCCACGTTCAGACGACGTGTGACTGACCTTGTTTAAAGGATGTTCGAGTTGAGAAGGCGTGTGAAGGGGGTCGTGCAGATGGCGTCGAGGTCAGAAGACGTGTCAGGGGTGTGTCCTGCACGTGGTGTTCGAGTGCAGAAGACCTGTCTACGACGTTGAGAAAATGACCTCCGGGTTGCGAGTACGCTTCACCAATGCCGTGCAACAAGCTATCGGGTATACGCGACATGTCACATCATCGTTGTGTAAAGGATGTTCGAGTTGAGAAGACGCTTCAACTGTGTCACGTTGGAAGCACCCGATCGAAGGCGACGTGTCACTGACGTTGTGTAAAGAATGTTCGGGTTGAGAAGGCGTGTCAACTAAGCTACGCAAAGGGCGTCCACGTTCAGACGACGTGTGACTGACTTTGTTTAAAGGATGTTCGGGTTGAGAAGGAGTGTCACAAGTGTCTTGCAGATGGCGTTCGAAGTCAGAACACGTGTCAGGGGTGTATCCTGCACGTGGGGTTCGAGTGCAGAAGACCTGTCTACGACGTTGAGAAAATGACCTCCGGGTTGCGAGTATGCTTCACCAATGTCGTGCAACAAGCTATCGGGTATAGGCGACATGTCACATCATCGTTGTGTAAAGGACGTCCGGGTTGAGAAGACGCTTCAACTGTGTCACGTTGGAAGCACCCGATCGAAGGCGACGTGTCACTGACGTTGTGTAAAGAATGTTCGGGTTGAGAAGGCGTGTCAACTAAGCTACGCAAAGGGCGTCCACGTTCAGACGACGTGTGACTGACCTTGTTTAAAGGATATTCGAGTTGAGAAGGCGTGTGAAGGGGGTCGTGCAGATGGCATCGAGGTCAGAAGACGTGTCAGGGGTGTGTCCTGCACGTGGTGTTCGAGTGCAGAAGACCTGTCTACGACGTTGAGAAAATGACCTCCGGGTTGCGAGTACGCTTCACCAATGCCGTGCAACAAGCTATCGGGTATACGCGTCATGTCACATCATCGTTGTGTAAAGGATGTTCGAGTTGAGAAGACGCTTCAACTGTGTCACGTTGGAAGCACCCGATCGAAGGCGACGTGTCACTGACGTTGTGTAAAGAATGTTCGGGTTGAGAAGGCGTGTGAAGGGTGTCGTGCAGATGGCGTCGAGGTCAGAACACGTGTCAGCGGTGTGTCCTGCACATGGTGTTCGAGTGCAGAAGACCTGTCTACGATGTTGAGAAAATGACCTCCGGGTTGCGAGTATGCTTCACCAATGCCGTGCAACAAGCAATCGGGTATACGCGACATGTCACATCATCGTTGTTTAAAGGATGTTCGAGCTGAGAAGACGCTTCAACTGTGTCACCTTGGAAGCACCCGATCGAAGACGACGTGTCACTGACGTTGTGTAAAGAATGTTCGGGTTGAGAAGGCGTGTCAACTAAGCTACGCAAAGGGCGTCCACGTTCAAACGATGTGTCATTGACGTTGTGCAAAGGATGTTCGGGTTGAGAATGCGTGCCACGAGTGTCGTGCAGATGAAGTTCGAAGTCAGACCACGTGTCAGGGGTGTATCCTGCACGTGGCGTTCGAGTGCAGAAGGCCTGTCTACGACGTTGGGCAAAGGAGGTCCGGGCTGAAAAGACGCTTCAACTGTGTCACGTTGGAAGCACCCGGTTGAAGACGACGTGTGACTGACCTTGTGTAAAGAATGTTCGGGTTGAGAATGCGTGCCACGAGTGTCGTGCAGATGAAGTTCGAAGTCAGACCACGTGTCAGGTGTGTATCCTGCACGTGGTGTTCGAGTGCAGAAGGCCTGTGTACGACGCCGAGAAAAGGACCTCCGGGTTGCGAATACGCTTCACCAATGTCGTGCAACAAGCTATCGGGTATAGGCGACATGTCACATCATCGTTGTGTAAAGGATGTTCGAGTTGAGAAGACGCTTCAACTATGTCATGTAGCAAGCACCCGATCGAAGACGACATGTCACTGACGTTGTGTAAAGAATGTTCGGGTTGAGAAGGCGTGTCAACTAAGCTACGCAAAGGGCGTCCACGTTCAAACGATGTGTCATTGACGTTGTGCAAAGGATGTTCGGGTTGAGAATGCGTGCCACGAGTGTCGTGCAGATGAAGTTCGATGTCAGACCACGTGTCAGGTGTGTATCCTGCACGTGGTGTTCGAGTGCAGAAGGCCTGTGTACGACGCTGAGAAAAGGACCTCCGGGTTGCGAATACGCTTCACCAATGTCGTGCAACAAGCTATCGGGTATAGGCGACATGTCACATCATCGTTGTGTAAAGGATGTTCGAGTTGAGAAGACGCTTCAACTATGTCATGTAGCAAGCACCCGATCGAAGACGACATGTCACTGACGTTGTGTAAAGGATGTTCTCGTTGAGAAGGCGTGTCAACTAAGCTATGCAAAGAGCGTATACGTTCAAACGACGTGTCATTGACGTTGTGCAAAGGATGTTCGAGATGAGAATGCGCGCCACGAGTGTCGTGAAGATGAAGTTCGAGGTCAAAACACGTGTCAGGGGTGTATCCTGCACGTGGCGTTCGAGTGCAGAAGGCCTGTCTACGACGTTGGGCAAAGGAGGTCCGGGCTGAAAAGACGCTTCAACTGTGTCACGTTGGAAGCACCCGGTTGAAGACGACGTGTGACTGACCTTGTTTAAAGGATGTTCGGGTTGAGAAGGCGTGTGAAGGGGGTGGTGCAGATGGCGTCGAGGTCAGAAGACGTGTCAGGGGTGTGTCCTGCACGTGGTGTTCGAGTGCAGAAGACCTGTCTACGACGTTGAGAAAAGGACCTCCGGGTTGCGAATACGCTTCACCAATGTCGTGCAACAAGCTGTCGGGTATAGGCGACATGTCACATCATCGTTGTGTAAAGGATGTTCGAGTTGAGAAGACGCTTCAACTATGTCATGTAGCAAGCACCCGATCGAAGACGACATGTGAATGACCTTGTGTAAAGGATGTTCTCGTTGAGAAGGCGTGTCAACTAAGCTATGCAAAGAGCGTATACGTTCAAACGACGTGTCATTGACGTTGTGCAAAGGATGTTCGAGATGAGAATGCGCGCCACGAGTGTCGTGAAGATGAAGTTCGAGGTCAAAACACGTGTCAGGGGTGTATCCTGCACGTGGCGTTCGAGTGCAGAAGGCCTGTCTACGACGTTGTGTAAAGGACGTCCGGGTTGAGAAGACGCTTCAACTGTGTCACGTTGGAAGCACCCGATTGAACACGACATGTGAATGACCTTGTGTAAAGAATGTTCGGGTTGAGAAGGCGTGTGAAGGGTGTCGTGCAGATGGCGTCGAGGTCAGAAGACGTGTCAGGGGTGCATCCTGCACGTGGCGTTCGAGTGCAGAAGGCCTGTCTACGACGTTGGGCAAAGGAGGTCCGGGCTGAGAAGACGCTTCAACTGTGTCACGTTGGAAGCACCCGATTGAAGACGACGTGTGACTGACCTTGTTTAAAGGATGTTCGGGTTGAGAAGGAGTGTCACAAGTGTCGTGCAGATGGCGTTCGAGGTCAGAACACGTGTCAGGGGTGTATCCTGCACGTGGGGTTCGAGTGCAGAAGACCTGTCTACGACGTTGAGAAAATGACCTCCGGGTTGCGAGTATGCTTCACCAATGTCGTGCAACAAGCTATCGGGTATAGGCGACATGTCACATCATCGTTGTGTAAAGGACGTCCGGGTTGAGAAGACGCTTCAACTGTGTCACGTTGGAAGCACCCGATCGAAGGCGACGTGTCACTGACGTTGTGTAAAGAATGTTCGGGTTGAGAAGGCGTGTCAACTAAGCTACGCAAAGGGCGTCCACGTTCAGACGACGTGTGACTGACCTTGTTTAAAGGATATTCGAGTTGAGAAGGCGTGTGAAGGGGGTCGTGCAGATGGCGTCGAGGTCAGAAGACGTGTCAGGGGTGTGTCCTGCACGTGGTGTTCGAGTGCAGAAGACCTGTCTACGACGTTGAGAAAATGACCTCCGGGTTGCGAGTACGCTTCACCAATGCCGTGCAACAAGCTATCGGGTATACGCGTCATGTCACATCATCGTTGTGTAAAGGATGTTCGAGTTGAGAAGACGCTTCAACTGTGTCACGTTGGAAGCACCCGATCGAAGGCGACGTGTCACTGACGTTGTGTAAAGAATGTTCGGGTTGAGAAGGCGTGTGAAGGGTGTCGTGCAGATGGCGTCGAGGTCAGAACACGTGTCAGCGGTGTGTCCTGCACATGGTGTTCGAGTGCAGAAGACCTGTCTACGACGTTGAGAAAATGACCTCCGGGTTGCAAGTATGCTTCACCAATGCCGTGCAACAAGCAATCGGGTATACGCGACATGTCACATCATCGTTGTTTAAAGGATGTTCGAGCTGAGAAGACGCTTCAACTGTGTCACCTTGGAAGCACCCGATCGAAGACGACGTGTCACTGACGTTGTGTAAAGAATGTTCGGGTTGAGAAGGCGTGTCAACTAAGCTACGCAAAGGGCGTCCACGTTCAAACGATGTGTCATTGACGTTGTGCAAAGGATGTTCGGGTTGAGAATGCGTGCCACGAGTGTCGTGCAGATGAAGTTCGAAGTCAGACCACGTGTCAGGGGTGTATCCTGCACGTGGCGTTCGAGTGCAGAAGGCCTGTCTACGACGTTGGGCAAAGGAGGTCCGGGCTGAAAAGACGCTTCAACTGTGTCACGTTGGAAGCACCCGGTTGAAGACGACGTGTGACTGACCTTGTGTAAAGAATGTTCGGGTTGAGAATGCGTGCCACGAGTGTCGTGCAGATGAAGTTCGAAGTCAGACCACGTGTCAGGTGTGTATCCTGCACGTGGTGTTCGAGTGCAGAAGGCCTGTGTACGACGCTGAGAAAAGGACCTCCGGGTTGCGAATACGCTTCACCAATGTCGTGCAACAAGCTATCGGGTATAGGCGACATGTCACATCATCGTTGTGTAAAGGATGTTCGAGTTGAGAAGACGCTTCAACTATGTCATGTAGCAAGCACCCGATCGAAGACGACATGTCACTGACGTTGTGTAAAGAATGTTCGGGTTGAGAAGGCGTGTCAACTAAGCTACGCAAAGGGCGTCCACGTTCAAACGATGTGTCATTGACGTTGTGCAAAGGATGTTCGGGTTGAGAATGCGCGCCACGAGTGTCGTGAAGATGAAGTTCGAGGTCAAAACACGTGTCAGGGGTGTATCCTGCACGTGGCGTTCGAGTGCAGAAGGCCTGTCTACGACGTTGGACAAAGGAGGTCCGGGCTGAAAAGAGGCTTCAACTGTGTCACGTTGGATGCACCCGGTTGAAGACGACGTGTGACTGACCTTGTTTAAAGGATGTTCGGGTTGAGAAGGCGTGTGAAGGGGGTGGTGCAGATGGCGTCGAGGTCAGAAGACGTGTCAGGGGTGTGTCCTGCACGTGGTGTTCGAGTGCAGAAGACCTGTCTACGACGTTGAGAAAAGGACCTCCGGGTTGCGAATACGCTTCACCAATGTCGTGCAACAAGCTATCGGGTATAGGCGACATGTCACATCATCGTTGTGTAAAGGATGTTCGAGTTGAGAAGACGCTTCAACTATGTCATGTAGCAAGCACCCGATCGAAGACGACATGTGAATGACCTTGTGTAAAGGATGTTCTCGTTGAGAAGGCGTGTCAACTAAGCTATGCAAAGAGCGTATACGTTCAAACGACGTGTCATTGACGTTGTGCAAAGGATGTTCGAGATGAGAATGCGCGCCACGAGTGTCGTGAAGATGAAGTTCGAGGTCAAAACACGTGTCAGGGGTGTATCCTGCACGTGGCGTTCGAGTGCAGAAGGCCTGTCTACGACGTTGTGTAAAGGACGTCCGGGTTGAGAAGACGCTTCAACTGTGTCACGTTGGAAGCACCCGATTGAACACGACATGTGAATGACCTTGTGTAAAGAATGTTCGGGTTGAGAAGGCGTGTGAAGGGTGTCGTGCAGATGGCGTCGAGGTCAGAAGACGTGTCAGGGGTGTATCCTGCACGTGGCGTTCGAGTGCAGAAGGCCTGTCTACGACGTTGGGCAAAGGAGGTCCGGGCTGAGAAGACGCTTCAACTGTGTCACGTTGGAAGCACCCGATTGAAGACGACGTGTGACTGACCTTGTTTAAAGGATGTTCGGGTTGAGAAGGAGTGTCACAAGTGTCGTGCAGATGGCGTTCGAAGTCAGACCACGTATCAGGGGTGTATCCTGCACGTGGTGTTCGAGTGCAGAAGACCTGTCTACGACGTTGAGAAAATGACCTCCGGGTTGCGAGTATGCTTCACCAATGCCGTGCAACAAGGAATAGGGTATACGCGACATGTCACATCATCGTTGTGTAAAGGATGTTCGAGTTGAGAAGACGCTTCAACTATGTCATGTAGCAAGCACCCGATCGAAGACGACATGTGAATGACCTTGTGTAAAGGATGTTCTCGTTGAGAAGGCGTGTCAACTAAGCTATGCAAAGAGCGTATACGTTCAAACGACGTGTCATTGACGTTGTGCAAAGGATGTTCGAGATGAGAATGCGCGCCACGAGTGTCGTGAAGATGAAGCTCGAGGTCAAAACACGTGTCAGGGGTGTATCCTGCACGTGGCGTTCGAGTGCAGAAGGCCTGTCTACGACGTTGTGTAAAGGACGTCCGGGTTGAGAAGACGCTTCAACTGTGTCACGTTGGAAGCACCCGATTGAACACGACATGTGAATGACCTTGTTTAAAGGATGTTCGGGTTGAGAATGCGTGCCACGAGTGTCGTGCAGATGAAGTTCGAAGTCAGAACACGTGTCAGGGGTGTATCCTGCACGTGGGGTTCGAGTGCAGAAGACCTGTCTACGACGTTGAGAAAATGACCTCCGGGTTGCGAGTATGCTTCACCAATGTCGTGCAACAAGCTATCGGGTATAGGCGACATGTCACATCATCGTTGTGTAAAGGACGTCCGGGTTGAGAAGACGCTTCAACTGTGTCACGTTGGAAGCACCCGATTGAAGACGACATGTGAATGACCTTGTGTAAAGGATGTTCGGGTTGAGAATGCGTGCCACGAGTGTCGTGCAGATGAAGTTCGAAGTCAGAACACGTGTCAGGGGTGTATCCTGCACGTGGGGTTCGAGTGCAGAAGACCTGTCTACGACGTTGAGAAAAGGACCTCCGGGTTGCGAATACGCTTCAATAATGTCGTGCAACAAGCTATCGGGTATCCGCGACATGTCACATCATCGTTGTGTAAAGGACGTCCGGGTTGAGAAGACGCTTCAACTGTGTCACGTTGGAAGCACCCGATTGAAGACGACATGTGAATGACCTTGTGTAAAGAATGTTCGGGTTGAGAAGGCGTGTCAACTAAGCTACGCAAAGGGCGTCCACGTTCAGACGACGTGTGACTGACCTTGTTTAAAGGATGTTCGGGTTGAGAATGCGTGCCACGAGTGTCGTGCAGATGAAGTTCGAAGTCAGAACACGTGTCAGGGGTGTATCCTGCACGTGGTGTTCGAGTGCAGAAGGCCTGTCTACGACGTTGAGAAAAGGACCTCCGGGTTGCGAATACGCTTCAATAATGTCGTGCAACAAGCAATCGGGTATACGCGACATGTCACATCATCGTTGTGTAAAGGACGTCCGGGTTGAGAAGACGCTTCAACTGTGTCACGTTGGAAGCACCCGATTGAAGACGACATGTGAATGACCTTGTGTAAAGGATGTTCGGGTTGAGAATGCGTGCCACGAGTGTCGTGCAGATGAAGTTCGAAGTCAGAACACGTGTCAGGGGTGTATCCTGCACGTGGGGTTCGAGTGCAGAAGACCTGTCTACGATGTTGAGAAAATGACCTCCGGGTTGCGAGTATGCTTCACCAATGCCGTGCAACAAGCAATCGGGTATACGCGACATGTCACATCATCGTTGTGTAAAGGATGTTCGAGTTGAGAAGACGCTTCAACTGTGTCACGTTGGAAGCACCCGATTGAAGACGACGTGAGAATGACCTTGTGTAAAGAATGTCCGGGTTGAGAAGGCGTGTCAACTAAGCTACGGAAAGGGCGTCCACGTTCAGACGACGTGTGAATGACCTTGTTTAAAGGATGTTCGGGTTGAGAATGCGTGCCACGAGTGTCGTGCAGGTGAAGTTCGAAGTCAGAACACGTGTCAGGTGTGTATCCTGCACGTGGTGTTCGAGTGCAGAAGGCCTGTCTACGACGTTGAGAAAAGGACCTCCGGGTTGCGAATACGCTTCAATAATGTCGTGCAACAAGCTATCGGGTATCCGCGACATGTCACATCATCGTTGTGTAAAGGACGTCCGGGTTGAGAAGACGCTTCAACTGTGTCACGTTGGAAGCACCCGATTGAAGACGACATGTGAATGACCTTGTGTAAAGAATGTTCGGGTTGAGAAGGCGTGTCAACTAAGCTACGCAAAGGGCGTCCACGTTCAGACGACGTGTGACTGACCTTGTTTAAAGGATGTTCGGGTTGAGAATGCGTGCCACGAGTGTCGTGCAGATGAAGTTCGAAGTCAGAACACGTGTCAGGGGTGTATCCTGCACGTGGTGTTCGAGTGCAGAAGACCTGTCTACGACGTTGAGAAAATGACCTCCGGGTTGCGAGTACGCTTCAACTGTGTCACGTTGGAAGCACCCGATTGAACACGACATGTGAATGACCTTGTGTAAAGAATGTTCGGGTTGAGAAGGCGTGTGAAGGGTGTCGTGCAGATGGCGTCGAGGTCAGAAGACGTGTCAGGTGTGTATCCTGCACGTGGTGTTCGAATGCAGAAGGCCTATCTACGACGATGCGCAAAGGATGTTAGAGTTGAGAAGACGCTTCAACTGTGTCACGTTGGAAGCACCCGATTGAAGACGACGTGTGACTGACCTTGTTTAAAGGATGTTCGGGTTGAGAAGGCATGCCACCGGGGCCGTGCAGGCAGATGGCGTTCGAAGTTAGAACACGTGTCAGGTGTGTATCCTGCACGTGGTGTTCGAGTGCAGAAGGCCTATCTACGACGTTGCGCAAAGGATGTTCGAGTTGAGAAGACGCTTCAACTATGTCATGTAGCAAGCATCCAATCGAAGACGACATGTGAATGACCTGTGTAAAGGATGTTTTGGTTGAGAAGGCATGTCAACTAAGCTACGCAAAGGGTGTCCACGTTCAAACGACGTGTCATTGACCTTGTGCAAAGGATGTTCGAGATGAGAATGCGTGCCACGAGTGTCGTGCAGATGAAGTTCGAAGACAGAACACGTGTCAGGGGTGTATCCTGCACGTGGTGTTCGAGTGCAGAAGGCCTGTCTACGACGTTGAGAAAAGGACCTCCGGGTTGCGAATACGCTTCAACTATGTCATGTAGCAAGCACCCGATCGAAGACGACATGTGAATGACCTTGTGTAAAGGATGTTCTCGTTGAGAAGGCGTGTCAACTAAGCTATGCAAAGAGCGTATAGGTTCAAACGACGTGTCATTGACGTTGTGCAAAGGATGTTCGAGATGAGAATGCGCGCCACGAGTGTCGTGAAGATGAAGTTCGAGGTCAAAACACGTGTCAGGGGTGTATCCTGCACGTGGCGTTCGAGTGCAGAAGGCCTGTCTACGACGTTGGGCAAAGAAGGTCCGGGCTGAGAAGACGCTTCAACTGTGTCACGTTGGAAGCACCCGATTGAAGACGACGTGTGACTGACCTTGTTTAAAGGATGTTCTGGTTGAGAAGGAGTGTCACAAGTGTCGTGCAGATGGCGTTCGAAGTCAGACCACGTATCAGGGGTGTATCCTGCACGTGCTGTTCGAGTGCAGAAGACCTGTCTACGACGTTGAGAAAATGACCTCCGGGTTGCGAGTATGCTTCACCAATGCCGTGCAACAAGCAATAGGGTATACGCGACATGTCACATCATCGTTGTGTAAAGGATGTTCGAGTTGAGAAGACGCTTCAACTGTGTCACGTTGGAAGCACCCGATCGAAGACGACGTGTCACTGACGTTGTGCAAAGGATGTTCGAGATGAGAAGGCGTGTCAACTAAGCTACGCAAAGGGCGTCCACGTTCAGACGACGTGTGACTGACCTTGTTTAAAGGATGTTCGGGTTGAGAATGCGTGCCACGAGTGTCGTGCAGATGAAGTTCGAAGTCAGAACACGTGTCAGGGGTGTATCCTGCACGTGGGGTTCGAGTGCAGAAGACCTGTCTACGACGTTGAGAAAATGACCTCCGGGTTGCGAGTATGCTTCACCAATGTCGTGCAACAAGCTATCGGGTATAGGCGACATGTCACATCATCGTTGTGTAAAGGACGTCCGGGTTGAGAAGACGCTTCAACTGTGTCACGTTGGAAGCACCCGATCGAAGGCGACGTGTCACTGACGTTGTGTAAAGGATGTTCGAGATGAGAAGGCGTGTCAACTAAGCTACGCAAAGGGCGTCCACGTTCAGACGACGTGTGACTGACCTTGTTTAAAGGATGTTCGAGTTGAGAAGGCGTGTGAAGGGGGTCGTGCAGATGGCGTCGAGGTCAGAAGACGTGTCAGGGGTGTGTCCTGCACGTGGTGTTCGAGTGCAGAAGACCTGTCTACGACGTTGAGAAAATGACCTCCGGGTTGCGAGTACGCTTCACCAATGCCGTGCAACAAGCTATCGGGTATACGCGACATGTCACATCATCGTTGTGTAAAGGATGTTCGAGTTGAGAAGACGCTTCAACTGTGTCACGTTGGAAGCACCCGATCGAAGGCGACGTGTCACTGACGTTGTGTAAAGAATGTTCGGGTTGAGAAGGCGTGTCAACTAAGCTACGCAAAGGGCGTCCACGTTCAGACGACGTGTGACTGACTTTGTTTAAAGGATGTTCGGGTTGAGAAGGAGTGTCACAAGTGTCTTGCAGATGGCGTTCGAAGTCAGAACACGTGTCAGGGGTGTATCCTGCACGTGGGGTTCGAGTGCAGAAGACCTGTCTACGACGTTGAGAAAATGACCTCCGGGTTGCGAGAATGCTTCACCAATGTCGTGCAACAAGCTATCGGGTATAGGCGACATGTCACATCATCGTTGTGTAAAGGACGTCCGGGTTGAGAAGACGCTTCAACTGTGTCACGTTGGAAGCACCCGATCGAAGGCGACGTGTCACTGACGTTGTGTAAAGAATGTTCGGGTTGAGAAGGCGTGTCAACTAAGCTACGCAAAGGGCGTCCACGTTCAGACGACGTGTGACTGACCTTGTTTAAAGGATATTCGAGTTGAGAAGGCGTGTGAAGGGGGTCGTGCAGATGGCATCGAGGTCAGAAGACGTGTCAGGGGTGTGTCCTGCACGTGGTGTTCGAGTGCAGAAGACCTGTCTACGACGTTGAGAAAATGACCTCCGGGTTGCGAGTACGCTTCACCAATGCCGTGCAACAAGCTATCGGGTATACGCGTCATGTCACATCATCGTTGTGTAAAGGATGTTCGAGTTGAGAAGACGCTTCAACTGTGTCACGTTGGAAGCACCCGATCGAAGGCGACGTGTCACTGACGTTGTGTAAAGAATGTTCGGGTTGAGAAGGCGTGTGAAGGGTGTCGTGCAGATGGCGTCGAGGTCAGAACACGTGTCAGCGGTGTGTCCTGCACATGGTGTTCGAGTGCAGAAGACCTGTCTACGATGTTGAGAAAATGACCTCCGGGTTGCGAGTATGCTTCACCAATGCCGTGCAACAAGCAATCGGGTATACGCGACATGTCACATCATCGTTGTTTAAAGGATGTTCGAGCTGAGAAGACGCTTCAACTGTGTCACCTTGGAAGCACCCGATCGAAGACGACGTGTCACTGACGTTGTGTAAAGAATGTTCGGGTTGAGAAGGCGTGTCAACTAAGCTACGCAAAGGGCGTCCACGTTCAAACGATGTGTCATTGACGTTGTGCAAAGGATGTTCGGGTTGAGAATGCGTGCCACGAGTGTCGTGCAGATGAAGTTCGAAGTCAGACCACGTGTCAGGGGTGTATCCTGCACGTGGCGTTCGAGTGCAGAAGGCCTGTCTACGACGTTGGGCAAAGGAGGTCCGGGCTGAAAAGACGCTTCAACTGTGTCACGTTGGAAGCACCCGGTTGAAGACGACGTGTGACTGACCTTGTGTAAAGAATGTTCGGGTTGAGAATGCGTGCCACGAGTGTCGTGCAGATGAAGTTCGAAGTCAGACCACGTGTCAGGTGTGTATCCTGCACGTGGTGTTCGAGTGCAGAAGGCCTGTGTACGACGCCGAGAAAAGGACCTCCGGGTTGCGAATACGCTTCACCAATGTCGTGCAACAAGCTATCGGGTATAGGCGACATGTCACATCATCGTTGTGTAAAGGATGTTCGAGTTGAGAAGACGCTTCAACTATGTCATGTAGCAAGCACCCGATCGAAGACGACATGTCACTGACGTTGTGTAAAGAATGTTCGGGTTGAGAAGGCGTGTCAACTAAGCTACGCAAAGGGCGTCCACGTTCAAACGATGTGTCATTGACGTTGTGCAAAGGATGTTCGGGTTGAGAATGCGTGCCACGAGTGTCGTGCAGATGAAGTTCGATGTCAGACCACGTGTCAGGTGTGTATCCTGCACGTGGTGTTCGAGTGCAGAAGGCCTGTGTACGACGCTGAGAAAAGGACCTCCGGGTTGCGAATACGCTTCACCAATGTCGTGCAACAAGCTATCGGGTATAGGCGACATGTCACATCATCGTTGTGTAAAGGATGTTCGAGTTGAGAAGACGCTTCAACTATGTCATGTAGCAAGCACCCGATCGAAGACGACATGTCACTGACGTTGTGTAAAGGATGTTCTCGTTGAGAAGGCGTGTCAACTAAGCTATGCAAAGAGCGTATACGTTCAAACGACGTGTCATTGACGTTGTGCAAAGGATGTTCGAGATGAGAATGCGCGCCACGAGTGTCGTGAAGATGAAGTTCGAGGTCAAAACACGTGTCAGGGGTGTATCCTGCACGTGGCGTTCGAGTGCAGAAGGCCTGTCTACGACGTTGGGCAAAGGAGGTCCGGGCTGAAAAGACGCTTCAACTGTGTCACGTTGGAAGCACCCGGTTGAAGACGACGTGTGACTGACCTTGTTTAAAGGATGTTCGGGTTGAGAAGGCGTGTGAAGGGGGTGGTGCAGATGGCGTCGAGGTCAGAAGACGTGTCAGGGGTGTGTCCTGCACGTGGTGTTCGAGTGCAGAAGACCTGTCTACGACGTTGAGAAAAGGACCTCCGGGTTGCGAATACGCTTCACCAATGTCGTGCAACAAGCTGTCGGGTATAGGCGACATGTCACATCATCGTTGTGTAAAGGATGTTCGAGTTGAGAAGACGCTTCAACTATGTCATGTAGCAAGCACCCGATCGAAGACGACATGTGAATGACCTTGTGTAAAGGATGTTCTCGTTGAGAAGGCGTGTCAACTAAGCTATGCAAAGAGCGTATACGTTCAAACGACGTGTCATTGACGTTGTGCAAAGGATGTTCGAGATGAGAATGCGCGCCACGAGTGTCGTGAAGATGAAGTTCGAGGTCAAAACACGTGTCAGGGGTGTATCCTGCACGTGGCGTTCGAGTGCAGAAGGCCTGTCTACGACGTTGTGTAAAGGACGTCCGGGTTGAGAAGACGCTTCAACTGTGTCACGTTGGAAGCACCCGATTGAACACGACATGTGAATGACCTTGTGTAAAGAATGTTCGGGTTGAGAAGGCGTGTGAAGGGTGTCGTGCAGATGGCGTCGAGGTCAGAAGACGTGTCAGGGGTGCATCCTGCACGTGGCGTTCGAGTGCAGAAGGCCTGTCTACGACGTTGGGCAAAGGAGGTCCGGGCTGAGAAGACGCTTCAACTGTGTCACGTTGGAAGCACCCGATTGAAGACGACGTGTGACTGACCTTGTTTAAAGGATGTTCGGGTTGAGAAGGAGTGTCACAAGTGTCGTGCAGATGGCGTTCGAGGTCAGAACACGTGTCAGGGGTGTATCCTGCACGTGGGGTTCGAGTGCAGAAGACCTGTCTACGACGTTGAGAAAATGACCTCCGGGTTGCGAGTATGCTTCACCAATGTCGTGCAACAAGCTATCGGGTATAGGCGACATGTCACATCATCGTTGTGTAAAGGACGTCCGGGTTGAGAAGACGCTTCAACTGTGTCACGTTGGAAGCACCCGATCGAAGGCGACGTGTCACTGACGTTGTGTAAAGAATGTTCGGGTTGAGAAGGCGTGTCAACTAAGCTACGCAAAGGGCGTCCACGTTCAGACGACGTGTGACTGACCTTGTTTAAAGGATATTCGAGTTGAGAAGGCGTGTGAAGGGGGTCGTGCAGATGGCGTCGAGGTCAGAAGACGTGTCAGGGGTGTGTCCTGCACGTGGTGTTCGAGTGCAGAAGACCTGTCTACGACGTTGAGAAAATGACCTCCGGGTTGCGAGTACGCTTCACCAATGCCGTGCAACAAGCTATCGGGTATACGCGTCATGTCACATCATCGTTGTGTAAAGGATGTTCGAGTTGAGAAGACGCTTCAACTGTGTCACGTTGGAAGCACCCGATCGAAGGCGACGTGTCACTGACGTTGTGTAAAGAATGTTCGGGTTGAGAAGGCGTGTGAAGGGTGTCGTGCAGATGGCGTCGAGGTCAGAACACGTGTCAGCGGTGTGTCCTGCACATGGTGTTCGAGTGCAGAAGACCTGTCTACGACGTTGAGAAAATGACCTCCGGGTTGCAAGTATGCTTCACCAATGCCGTGCAACAAGCAATCGGGTATACGCGACATGTCACATCATCGTTGTTTAAAGGATGTTCGAGCTGAGAAGACGCTTCAACTGTGTCACCTTGGAAGCACCCGATCGAAGACGACGTGTCACTGACGTTGTGTAAAGAATGTTCGGGTTGAGAAGGCGTGTCAACTAAGCTACGCAAAGGGCGTCCACGTTCAAACGATGTGTCATTGACGTTGTGCAAAGGATGTTCGGGTTGAGAATGCGTGCCACGAGTGTCGTGCAGATGAAGTTCGAAGTCAGACCACGTGTCAGGGGTGTATCCTGCACGTGGCGTTCGAGTGCAGAAGGCCTGTCTACGACGTTGGGCAAAGGAGGTCCGGGCTGAAAAGACGCTTCAACTGTGTCACGTTGGAAGCACCCGGTTGAAGACGACGTGTGACTGACCTTGTGTAAAGAATGTTCGGGTTGAGAATGCGTGCCACGAGTGTCGTGCAGATGAAGTTCGAAGTCAGACCACGTGTCAGGTGTGTATCCTGCACGTGGTGTTCGAGTGCAGAAGGCCTGTGTACGACGCTGAGAAAAGGACCTCCGGGTTGCGAATACGCTTCACCAATGTCGTGCAACAAGCTATCGGGTATAGGCGACATGTCACATCATCGTTGTGTAAAGGATGTTCGAGTTGAGAAGACGCTTCAACTATGTCATGTAGCAAGCACCCGATCGAAGACGACATGTCACTGACGTTGTGTAAAGAATGTTCGGGTTGAGAAGGCGTGTCAACTAAGCTACGCAAAGGGCGTCCACGTTCAAACGATGTGTCATTGACGTTGTGCAAAGGATGTTCGGGTTGAGAATGCGTGCCACGAGTGTCGTGCAGATGAAGTTCGATGTCAGACCACGTGTCAGGTGTGTGTCCTGCACGTGGTGTTCGAGTGCAGAAGGCCTGTGTACGACGCTGAGAAAAGGACCTCCGGGTTGCGAATACGCTTCACCAATGTCGTGCAACAAGCTATCGGGTATACGCGACATGTCACATCATCGTTGTGTAAAGGATGTTCGAGCTGAGAAGACGCTTCAACTGTGTCACGTTGGAAGCACCCGATCGAAGACGACGTGTCACTGACGTTGTGTAAAGAATGTTCGGGTTGAGAAGGCGTGTCAACTAAGCTACGCAAAGGGCGTCCACGTTCAAACGATGTGTCATTGACGTTGTGCAAAGGATGTTCGGGTTGAGAATGCGTGCCACGAGTGTCGTGCAGATGAAGTTCGAAGTCAGACCACGTGTCAGGTGTGTATCCTGCACGTGGTGTTCGAGTGCAGAAGGCCTGTCTAGGACGTTGGGCAAAGGAGGTCCGGGCTGAGAAGACACTTCAACTGTGTCACGTTGGAAGCACCCGGTTGAAGACGACGTGTGACTGACCTTGTTTAAAGGATGTTCGGGTTGAGAAGGCGTGTGAAGGGGGTGGTGCAGATGGCGTCGAGGTCAGAAGACGTGTCAGGGGTGTGTCCTGCACGTGGTGTTCGAGTGCAGAAGACCTGTCTACGACGTTGAGAAAAGGACCTCCGGGTTGCGAATACGCTTCACCAATGTCGTGCAACAAGCTATCGGGTATAGGCGACATGTCACATCATCGTTGTGTAAAGGATGTTCGAGTTGAGAAGACGCTTCAACTATGTCATGTAGCAAGCACCCGATCGAAGACGACATGTGAATGACCTTGTGTAAAGGATGTTCTCGTTGAGAAGGCGTGTCAACTAAGCTATGCAAAGAGCGTATACGTTCAAACGACGTGTCATTGACGTTGTGCAAAGGATGTTCGAGATGAGAATGCGCGCCACGAGTGTCGTGAAGATGAAGCTCGAGGTCAAAACACGTGTCAGGGGTGTATCCTGCACGTGGCGTTCGAGTGCAGAAGGCCTGTCTACGACGTTGTGTAAAGGACGTCCGGGTTGAGAAGACGCTTCAACTGTGTCACGTTGGAAGCACCCGATTGAACACGACATGTGAATGACCTTGTTTAAAGGATGTTCGGGTTGAGAAGGCGTGTGAAGGGGGTGGTGCAGATGGCGTCGAGGTCAGAAGACGTGTCAGGGGTGTGTCCTGCACGTGGTGTTCGAGTGCAGAAGACCTGTCTACGACGTTGAGAAAAGGACCTCCGGGTTGCGAATACGCTTCACCAATGTCGTGCAACAAGCTATCGGGTATAGGCGACATGTCACATCATCGTTGTGTAAAGGATGTTCGAGTTGAGAAGACGCTTCAACTATGTCATGTAGCAAGCACCCGATCGAAGACGACATGTGAATGACCTTGTGTAAAGGATGTTCTCGTTGAGAAGGCGTGTCAACTAAGCTATGCAAAGAGCGTATACGTTCAAACGACGTGTCATTGACGTTGTGCAAAGGATGTTCGAGATGAGAATGCGCGCCACGAGTGTCGTGAAGATGAAGTTCGAGGTCAAAACACGTGTCAGGGGTGTATCCTGCACGTGGCGTTCGAGTGCAGAAGGCCTGTCTACGACGTTGTGTAAAGGACGTCCGGGTTGAGAAGACGCTTCAACTGTGTCACGTTGGAAGCACCCGATTGAACACGACATGTGAATGACCTTGTGTAAAGAATGTTCGGGTTGAGAAGGCGTGTGAAGGGTGTCGTGCAGATGGCGTCGAGGTCAGAAGACGTGTCAGGGGTGTATCCTGCACGTGGCGTTCGAGTGCAGAAGGCCTGTCTACGACGTTGGGCAAAGGAGGTCCGGGCTGAGAAGACGCTTCAACTGTGTCACGTTGGAAGCACCCGATTGAAGACGACGTGTGACTGACCTTGTTTAAAGGATGTTCGGGTTGAGAAGGAGTGTCACAAGTGTCGTGCAGATGGCGTTCGAGGTCAGAACACGTGTCAGGGGTGTATCCTGCACGTGGGGTTCGAGTGCAGAAGACCTGTCTACGACGTTGAGAAAATGACCTCCGGGTTGCGAGTATGCTTCACCAATGTCGTGCAACAAGCTATCGGGTATAGGCGACATGTCACATCATCGTTGTGTAAAGGACGTCCGGGTTGAGAAGACGCTTCAACTGTGTCACGTTGGAAGCACCCGATCGAAGGCGACGTGTCACTGACGTTGTGTAAAGAATGTTCGGGTTGAGAAGGCGTGTCAACTAAGCTACGCAAAGGGCGTCCACGTTCAGACGACGTGTGACTGACCTTGTTTAAAGGATATTCGAGTTGAGAAGGCGTGTGAAGGGGGTCGTGCAGATGGCGTCGAGGTCAGAAGACGTGTCAGGGGTGTGTCCTGCACGTGGTGTTCGAGTGCAGAAGACCTGTCTACGACGTTGAGAAAATGACCTCCGGGTTGCGAGTACGCTTCACCAATGCCGTGCAACAAGCTATCGGGTATACGCGTCATGTCACATCATCGTTGTGTAAAGGATGTTCGAGTTGAGAAGACGCTTCAACTGTGTCACGTTGGAAGCACCCGATCGAAGGCGACGTGTCACTGACGTTGTGTAAAGAATGTTCGGGTTGAGAAGGCGTGTGAAGGGTGTCGTGCAGATGGCGTCGAGGTCAGAACACGTGTCAGCGGTGTGTCCTGCACATGGTGTTCGAGTGCAGAAGACCTGTCTACGACGTTGAGAAAATGACCTCCGGGTTGCAAGTATGCTTCACCAATGCCGTGCAACAAGCAATCGGGTATACGCGACATGTCACATCATCGTTGTTTAAAGGATGTTCGAGCTGAGAAGACGCTTCAACTGTGTCACCTTGGAAGCACCCGATCGAAGACGACGTGTCACTGACGTTGTGTAAAGAATGTTCGGGTTGAGAAGGCGTGTCAACTAAGCTACGCAAAGGGCGTCCACGTTCAAACGATGTGTCATTGACGTTGTGCAAAGGATGTTCGGGTTGAGAATGCGTGCCACGAGTGTCGTGCAGATGAAGTTCGAAGTCAGACCACGTGTCAGGGGTGTATCCTGCACGTGGCGTTCGAGTGCAGAAGGCCTGTCTACGACGTTGGGCAAAGGAGGTCCGGGCTGAAAAGACGCTTCAACTGTGTCACGTTGGAAGCACCCGGTTGAAGACGACGTGTGACTGACCTTGTGTAAAGAATGTTCGGGTTGAGAATGCGTGCCACGAGTGTCGTGCAGATGAAGTTCGAAGTCAGACCACGTGTCAGGTGTGTATCCTGCACGTGGTGTTCGAGTGCAGAAGGCCTGTGTACGACGCTGAGAAAAGGACCTCCGGGTTGCGAATACGCTTCACCAATGTCGTGCAACAAGCTATCGGGTATAGGCGACATGTCACATCATCGTTGTGTAAAGGATGTTCGAGTTGAGAAGACGCTTCAACTATGTCATGTAGCAAGCACCCGATCGAAGACGACATGTCACTGACGTTGTGTAAAGAATGTTCGGGTTGAGAAGGCGTGTCAACTAAGCTACGCAAAGGGCGTCCACGTTCAAACGATGTGTCATTGACGTTGTGCAAAGGATGTTCGGGTTGAGAATGCGTGCCACGAGTGTCGTGCAGATGAAGTTCGATGTCAGACCACGTGTCAGGTGTGTATCCTGCACGTGGTGTTCGAGTGCAGAAGGCCTGTGTACGACGCTGAGAAAAGGACCTCCGGGTTGCGAATACGCTTCACCAATGTCGTGCAACAAGCTATCGGGTATAGGCGACATGTCACATCATCGTTGTGTAAAGGATGTTCGAGTTGAGAAGACGCTTCAACTATGTCATGTAGCAAGCACCCGATCGAAGACGACATGTCACTGACGTTGTGTAAAGGATGTTCTCGTTGAGAAGGCGTGTCAACTAAGCTATGCAAAGAGCGTATACGTTCAAACGACGTGTCATTGACGTTGTGCAAAGGATGTTCGAGATGAGAATGCGCGCCACGAGTGTCGTGAAGATGAAGTTCGAGGTCAAAACACGTGTCAGGGGTGTATCCTGCACGTGGCGTTCGAGTGCAGAAGGCCTGTCTACGACGTTGGGCAAAGGAGGTCCGGGCTGAAAAGACGCTTCAACTGTGTCACGTTGGATGCACCCGGTTGAAGACGACGTGTGACTGACCTTGTTTAAAGGATGTTCGGGTTGAGAAGGCGTGTGAAGGGGGTGGTGCAGATGGCGTCGAGGTCAGAAGACGTGTCAGGGGTGTGTCCTGCACGTGGTGTTCGAGTGCAGAAGACCTGTCTACGACGTTGAGAAAAGGACCTCCGGGTTGCGAATACGCTTCACCAATGTCGTGCAACAAGCTATCGGGTATAGGCGACATGTCACATCATCGTTGTGTAAAGGATGTTCGAGTTGAGAAGACGCTTCAACTATGTCATGTAGCAAGCACCCGATCGAAGACGACATGTCACTGACGTTGTGTAAAGGATGTTCTCGTTGAGAAGGCGTGTCAACTAAGCTATGCAAAGAGCGTATACGTTCAAACGACGTGTCATTGACGTTGTGCAAAGGATGTTCGAGATGAGAATGCGCGCCACGAGTGTCGTGAAGATGAAGTTCGAGGTCAAAACACGTGTCAGGGGTGTATCCTGCACGTGGCGTTCGAGTGCAGAAGGCCTGTCTACGACGTTGGGCAAAGGAGGTCCGGGCTGAGAAGACGCTTCAACTGTGTCACGTTGGAAGCACCCGATTGAAGACGACGTGTGACTGACCTTGTTTAAAGGATGTTCGGGTTGAGAAGGAGTGTCACAAGTGTCGTGCAGATGGCGTTCGAAGTCAGACCACGTATCAGGGGTGTATCCTGCACGTGGTGTTCGAGTGCAGAAGACCTGTCTACGACGTTGAGAAAATGACCTCCGGGTTGCGAGTATGCTTCACCAATGCCGTGCAACAAGGAATAGGGTATACGCGACATGTCACATCATCGTTGTGTAAAGGATGTTCGAGTTGAGAAGACGCTTCAACTATGTCATGTAGCAAGCACCCGATCGAAGACGACATGTGAATGACCTTGTGTAAAGGATGTTCTCGTTGAGAAGGCGTGTCAACTAAGCTATGCAAAGAGCGTATACGTTCAAACGACGTGTCATTGACGTTGTGCAAAGGATGTTCGAGATGAGAATGCGCGCCACGAGTGTCGTGAAGATGAAGCTCGAGGTCAAAACACGTGTCAGGGGTGTATCCTGCACGTGGCGTTCGAGTGCAGAAGGCCTGTCTACGACGTTGTGTAAAGGACGTCCGGGTTGAGAAGACGCTTCAACTGTGTCACGTTGGAAGCACCCGATTGAACACGACATGTGAATGACCTTGTTTAAAGGATGTTCGGGTTGAGAATGCGTGCCACGAGTGTCGTGCAGATGAAGTTCGAAGTCAGAACACGTGTCAGGGGTGTATCCTGCACGTGGGGTTCGAGTGCAGAAGACCTGTCTACGACGTTGAGAAAATGACCTCCGGGTTGCGAGTATGCTTCACCAATGTCGTGCAACAAGCTATCGGGTATAGGCGACATGTCACATCATCGTTGTGTAAAAGACGTCCGGGTTGAGAAGACGCTTCAACTGTGTCACGTTGGAAGCACCCGATCGAAGGCGACGTGTCACTGACGTTGTGTAAAGAATGTTCGGGTTGAGAAGGCGTGTCAACTAAGCTACGCAAAGGGCGTCCACGTTCAAACGATGTGTCATTGACGTTGTGCAAAGGATGTTCGGGTTGAGAATGCGTGCCACGAGTGTCGTGCAGATGAAGTTCGAAGTCAGACCACGTGTCAGGGGTGTGTCCTGCACGTGGTGTTCGAGTGCAGAAGACCTGTCTACGACGTTGAGAAAATGACCTCCGGGTTGCGAGTACGCTTCACCAATGCCGTGCAACAAGCTATCGGGTATACGCGACATGTCACATCATCGTTGTGTAAAGGATGTTCGAGTTGAGAAGACGCTTCAACTGTGTCACGTTGGAAGCACCCGATCGAAGGCGACGTGTCACTGACGTTGTGTAAAGAATGTTCTCGTTGAGAAGGCGTGTCAACTAAGCTATGCAAAGAGCGTATACGTTCAAACGACGTGTCATTGACGTTGTGCAAAGGATGTTCGGGTTGAGAAGGAGTGTCACAAGTGTCTTGCAGATGGCGTTCGAAGTCAGACCACGTATCAGGAGTGTATCCTGCACGTGGTGTTCGAGTGCAGAAGACCTGTCTACGACGTTGAGAAAATGACCTCCGGGTTGCGAGTATGCTTCACCAATGCCGTGCAACAAGCAATAGGGTATACGCGACATGTCACATCATCGTTGTGTAAAGGATGTTCGAGTTGAGAAGACACTTCAACTGTGTCACGTTGGAAGCACCCGATCGAAGACGACGTGTGAATGACCTTGTGTAAAGGATGTTCGGGTTGAGAAGGCGTGTGAAGGGTGTCGTGCAGATGGCGTCGAGGTCAGAACACGTGTCAGCGGTGTGTCCTGCACATGGTGTTCGAGTGCAGAAGACCTGTCTACGATGTTGAGAAAATGACCTCCGGGTTGCGAGTATGCTTCACCAATGCCGTGCAACAAGCAATCGGGTATACGCGACATGTCACATCATCGTTGTGTAAAGGATGTTCGAGTTGAGAAGACGCTTCAACTATGTCATGTAGCAAGCACCCGATCGAAGACGACATGTGAATGACCTTGTGTAAAGGATGTTCTCGTTGAGAAGGCGTGTCAACTAAGCTATGCAAAGAGCGTATACGTTCAAACGACGTGTCATTGACGTTGTGCAAAGGATGTTCGAGATGAGAATGCGCGCCACGAGTGTCGTGAAGATGAAGCTCGAGGTCAAAACACGTGTCAGGGGTGTATCCTGCACGTGGCGTTCGAGTGCAGAAGGCCTGTCTACGACGTTGTGTAAAGGACGTCCGGGTTGAGAAGACGCTTCAACTGTGTCACGTTGGAAGCACCCGATTGAACACGACATGTGAATGACCTTGTTTAAAGGATGTTCGGGTTGAGAATGCGTGCCACGAGTGTCGTGCAGATGAAGTTCGAAGTCAGAACACGTGTCAGGGGTGTATCCTGCACGTGGGGTTCGAGTGCAGAAGACCTGTCTACGACGTTGAGAAAATGACCTCCGGGTTGCGAGTATGCTTCACCAATGTCGTGCAACAAGCTATCGGGTATAGGCGACATGTCACATCATCGTTGTGTAAAAGACGTCCGGGTTGAGAAGACGCTTCAACTGTGTCACGTTGGAAGCACCCGATCGAAGGCGACGTGTCACTGACGTTGTGTAAAGAATGTTCGGGTTGAGAAGGCGTGTCAACTAAGCTACGCAAAGGGCGTCCACGTTCAAACGATGTGTCATTGACGTTGTGCAAAGGATGTTCGGGTTGAGAATGCGTGCCACGAGTGTCGTGCAGATGAAGTTCGAAGTCAGACCACGTGTCAGGGGTGTGTCCTGCACGTGGTGTTCGAGTGCAGAAGACCTGTCTACGACGTTGAGAAAATGACCTCCGGGTTGCGAGTACGCTTCACCAATGCCGTGCAACAAGCTATCGGGTATACGCGACATGTCACATCATCGTTGTGTAAAGGATGTTCGAGTTGAGAAGACGCTTCAACTGTGTCACGTTGGAAGCACCCGATCGAAGGCGACGTGTCACTGACGTTGTGTAAAGAATGTTCTCGTTGAGAAGGCGTGTCAACTAAGCTATGCAAAGAGCGTATACGTTCAAACGACGTGTCATTGACGTTGTGCAAAGGATGTTCGGGTTGAGAAGGAGTGTCACAAGTGTCTTGCAGATGGCGTTCGAAGTCAGACCACGTATCAGGAGTGTATCCTGCACGTGGTGTTCGAGTGCAGAAGACCTGTCTACGACGTTGAGAAAATGACCTCCGGGTTGCGAGTATGCTTCACCAATGCCGTGCAACAAGCAATAGGGTATACGCGACATGTCACATCATCGTTGTGTAAAGGATGTTCGAGTTGAGAAGACACTTCAACTGTGTCACGTTGGAAGCACCCGATCGAAGACGACGTGTGAATGACCTTGTGTAAAGGATGTTCGGGTTGAGAAGGCGTGTGAAGGGTGTCGTGCAGATGGCGTCGAGGTCAGAACACGTGTCAGCGGTGTGTCCTGCACATGGTGTTCGAGTGCAGAAGACCTGTCTACGATGTTGAGAAAATGACCTCCGGGTTGCGAGTATGCTTCACCAATGCCGTGCAACAAGCAATCGGGTATACGCGACATGTCACATCATCGTTGTGTAAAGGATGTTCGAGCTGAGAAGACGCTTCAACTGTGTCACGTTGGAAGCACCCGATCGAAGACGACGTGTCACTGACGTTGTGTAAAGAATGTTCGGGTTGAGAAGGCGTGTCAACTAAGCTACGCAAAGGGCGTCCACGTTCAAACGATGTGTCATTGACGTTGTGCAAAGGATGTTCGGGTTGAGAATGCGTGCCACGAGTGTCGTGCAGATGAAGTTCGAAGTCAGACCACGTGTCAGGTGTGTATCCTGCACGTGGTGTTCGAGTGCAGAAGGCCTGTCTAGGACGTTGGGCAAAGGAGGTCCGGGCTGAGAAGACACTTCAACTGTGTCACGTTGGAAGCACCCGGTTGAAGACGACGTGTGACTGACCTTGTTTAAAGGATGTTCGGGTTGAGAAGGCGTGTGAAGGGGGTGGTGCAGATGGCGTCGAGGTCAGAAGACGTGTCAGGGGTGTGTCCTGCACGTGGTGTTCGAGTGCAGAAGACCTGTCTACGACGTTGAGAAAAGGACCTCCGGGTTGCGAATACGCTTCACCAATGTCGTGCAACAAGCTATCGGGTATAGGCGACATGTCACATCATCGTTGTGTAAAGGATGTTCGAGTTGAGAAGACGCTTCAACTATGTCATGTAGCAAGCACCCGATCGAAGACGACATGTGAATGACCTTGTGTAAAGGATGTTCTCGTTGAGAAGGCGTGTCAACTAAGCTATGCAAAGAGCGTATACGTTCAAACGACGTGTCATTGACGTTGTGCAAAGGATGTTCGAGATGAGAATGCGCGCCACGAGTGTCGTGAAGATGAAGCTCGAGGTCAAAACACGTGTCAGGGGTGTATCCTGCACGTGGCGTTCGAGTGCAGAAGGCCTGTCTACGACGTTGTGTAAAGGACGTCCGGGTTGAGAAGACGCTTCAACTGTGTCACGTTGGAAGCACCCGATTGAACACGACATGTGAATGACCTTGTGTAAAGAATGTTCGGGTTGAGAAGGCGTGTGAAGGGTGTCGTGCAGATGGCGTCGAGGTCAGAAGACGTGTCAGGTGTGTATCCTGCACGTGGTGTTCGAATGCAGAAGGCCTATCTACGACGTTGCGCAAAGGATGTTCGAGTTGAGAAGACGCTTCAACTGTGTCACGTTGGAAGCACCCGATTGAAGACGACGTGTGACTGACCTTGTTTAAAGGATGTTCTCGTTGAGAAGGCGTGTCAACTAAGCTACGCAAAGGGCGTCCACGTTCAAACGATGTGTCATTGACGTTGTGCAAAGGATGTTCGGGTTGAGAATGCGTGCCACGAGTGTCGTGCAGATGAAGTTCGAAGTCAGACCACGTGTCAGGGGTGTGTCCTGCACGTGGTGTTCGAGTGCGGAAGACCTGTCTACGACGTTGAGAAAATGACCTCCGGGTTGCGAGTACGCTTCACCAATGCCGTGCAACAAGCTATCGGGTATACGCGACATGTCACATCATCGTTGTGTAAAGGATGTTCGAGTTGAGAAGACGCTTCAACTGTGTCACGTTGGAAGCACCCGATCGAAGGCGACGTGTCACTGACGTTGTGTAAAGAATGTTCGGGTTGAGAAGGCGTGTCAACTAAGCTACGCAAAGGGCGTCCACGTTCAAACGATGTGTCATTGACGTTGTGCAAAGGATGTTCGAGATGAGAATGCGCGCCACGAGTGTCGTGAAGATGAAGCTCGAGGTCAAAACACGTGTCAGGGGTGTATCCTGCACGTGGCGTTCGAGTGCAGAAGGCCTGTCTACGACGTTGTGTAAAGGACGTCCGGGTTGAGAAGACGCTTCAACTGTGTCACGTTGGAAGCACCCGATTGAACACGACATGTGAATGACCTTGTGTAAAGAATGTTCGGGTTGAGAAGGCGTGTGAAGGGTGTCGTGCAGATGGCGTCGAGGTCAGAAGACGTGTCAGGTGTGTATCCTGCACGTGGTGTTCGAATGCAGAAGGCCTATCTACGACGTTGCGCAAAGGATGTTCGAGTTGAGAAGACGCTTCAACTGTGTCACGTTGGAAGCACCCGATTGAAGACGACGTGTCACTGACGTTGTGTAAAGAATGTTCTCGTTGAGAAGGCGTGTCAACTAAGCTATGCAAAGAGCGTATACGTTCAAACGACGTGTCATTAACGTTGTGCAAAGGATGTTCGGGTTGAGAAGGAGTGTCACAAGTGTCTTGCAGATGGCGTTCGAAGTCAGACCACGTATCAGGAGTGTATCCTGCACGTGGTGTTCGAGTGCAGAAGACCTGTCTACGACGTTGAGAAAATGACCTCCGGGTTGCGAGTATGCTTCACCAATGCCGTGCAACAAGCAATAGGGTATACGCGACATGTCACATCATCGTTGTGTAAAGGATGTTCGAGTTGAGAAGACACTTCAACTGTGTCACGTTGGAAGCACCCGATCGAAGACGACGTGTGAATGACCTTGTGTAAAGGATGTTCGGGTTGAGAAGGCGTGTGAAGGGTGTCGTGCAGATGGCGTCGAGGTCAGAACACGTGTCAGCGGTGTGTCCTGCACATGGTGTTCGAGTGCAGAAGACCTGTCTACGATGTTGAGAAAATGACCTCCGGGTTGCGAGTATGCTTCACCAATGCCGTGCAACAAGCAATCGGGTATACGCGACATGTCACATCATCGTTGTGTAAAGGATGTTCGAGCTGAGAAGACGCTTCAACTGTGTCACGTTGGAAGCACCCGATCGAAGGCGACGTGTCACTGACGTTGTGTAAAGAATGTTCGGGTTGAGAAGGCGTGTCAACTAAGCTACGCCAAGGGCGTCCACGTTCAAACGATGTGTCATTGACGTTGTGCAAAGGATGTTCGGGTTGAGAATGCGTGCCACGAGTGTCGTGCAGATGAAGTTCGAAGTCAGACCACGTGTCAGGGGTGTGTCCTGCACGTGGTGTTCGAGTGCAGAAGACCTGTCTACGACGTTGTGTAAAGGACGTCCGGGTTGAGAAGACGCTTCAACTGTGTCACGTTGGAAGCACCCGGTTGAAGACGACGTGTGACTGACCTTGTTTAAAGGATGTTCGGGTTGAGAAGGCGTGTGAAGGGTGTCGTGCAGATGGCGTCGAGGTCAGAACACGTGTCAGCGGTGTGTCCTGCACATGGTGTTCGAGTGCAGAAGACCTGTCTACGATGTTGAGAAAATGACCTCCGGGTTGCGAGTATGCTTCACCAATGCCGTGCAACAAGCAATCGGGTATACGCGACATGTCACATCATCGTTGTGTAAAGGATGTTCGAGCTGAGAAGACGCTTCAACTGTGTCACGTTGGAAGCACCCGATCGAAGACGACGTGTCACTGACGTTGTGTAAAGAATGTTCGGGTTGAGAAGGCGTGCCAACTAAGCTACGCAAAGGGCGTCCACGTTCAAACGATGTGTCATTGACGTTGTGCAAAGGATGTTCGGGTTGAGAAGGAGTGTCACAAGTGTCTTGCAGATGGCGTTCGAAGTCAGACCACGTATCAGGAGTGTATCCTGCACGTGGTGTTCGAGTGCAGAAGACCTGTCTACGACGTTGAGAAAATGACCTCCGGGTTGCGAGTATGCTTCACCAATGCCGTGCAACAAGCAATAGGGTATACGCGACATGTCACATCATCGTTGTGTAAAGGATGTTCGAGTTGAGAAGACACTTCAACTGTGTCACGTTGGAAGCACCCGATCGAAGACGACGTGTGAATGACCTTGTGTAAAGGATGTTCGGGTTGAGAAGGCGTGTGAAGGGTGTCGTGCAGATGGCGTCGAGGTCAGAACACGTGTCAGCGGTGTGTCCTGCACATGGTGTTCGAGTGCAGAAGACCTGTCTAGGATGTTGAGAAAATGACCTCCGGGTTGCGAGTATGCTTCACCAATGCCGTGCAACAAGCAATCGGGTATACGCGACATGTCACATCATCGTTGTGTAAAGGATGTTCGAGCTGAGAAGACGCTTCAACTGTGTCACGTTGGAAGCACCCGATCGAAGACGACATGTGAATGACCTTGTGTAAAGGATGTTCTCGTTGAGAAGGCGTGTCAACTAAGCTATGCAAAGAGCGTATACGTTCAAACGACGTGTCATTGACGTTGTGCAAAGGATGTTCGAGATGAGAATGCGCGCCACGAGTGTCGTGAAGATGAAGTTCGAGGTCAAAACACGTGTCAGGGGTGTATCCTGCACGTGGCGTTCGAGTGCAGAAGGCCTGTCTACGACGTTGGGCAAAGGAGGTCCGGGCTGAGAAGACGCTTCAACTGTGTCACGTTGGAAGCACCCGGTTGAAGACGACGTGTGACTGACCTTGTTTAAAGGATGTTCGGATTGAGAAGGCGTGTGAAGGGGGTGGTGCAGATGGCGACGAGGTCAGAAGACGTGTCAGGGGTGTGTCCTGCACGTGGTGTTCGAGTGCAGAAGACCTGTCTACGACGTTGAGAAAAGGACCTCCGGGTTGCGAGTACGCTTCACCAATGTCGTGCAACAAGCTATCGGGTATAGGCGACATGTCACATCATCGTTGTGTAAAGGATGTTCGAGTTGAGAAGACGCTTCAACTATGTCATGTAGCAAGCACCCGATCGAAGACGACATGTGAATGACCTTGTGTAAAGGATGTTCTCGTTGAGAAGGCGTGTCAACTAAGCTATGCAAAGAGCGTATACGTTCAAACGACGTGTCATTGACGTTGTGCAAAGGATGTTCGAGATGAGAATGCGCGCCACGAGTGTCGTGAAGATGAAGCTCGAGGTCAAAACACGTGTCAGGGGTGTATCCTGCACGTGGCGTTCGAGTGCAGAAGGCCTGTCTACGACGTTGTGTAAAGGACGTCCGGGTTGAGAAGACGCTTCAACTGTGTCACGTTGGAAGCACCCGGTTGAAGACGACGTGTGACTGACCTTGTTTAAAGGATGTTCGGGTTGAGAAGGCGTGTGAAGGGGGTGGTGCAGATGGCGTCGAGGTCAGAAGACGTGTCAGGGGTGTGTCCTGCACGTGGTGTTCGAGTGCAGAAGACCTGTCTACGACGTTGAGAAAAGGACCTCCGGGTTGCGAGTACGCTTCACCAATGTCGTGCAACAAGCTATCGGGTATAGGCGACATGTCACATCATCGTTGTGTAAAGGATGTTCGAGTTGAGAAGACGCTTCAACTATGTCATGTAGCAAGCACCCGATCGAAGACGACATGTGAATGACCTTGTGTAAAGGATGTTCTCGTTGAGAAGGCGTGTCAACTAAGCTATGCAAAGAGCGTATACGTTCAAACGACGTGTCATTGACGTTGTGCAAAGGATGTTCGAGATGAGAATGCGCGCCACGAGTGTCGTGAAGATGAAGCTCGAGGTCAAAACACGTGTCAGGGGTGTATCCTGCACGTGGCGTTCGAGTGCAGAAGGCCTGTCTACGACGTTGTGTAAAGGACGTCCGGGTTGAGAAGACGCTTCAACTGTGTCACGTTGGAAGCACCCGATTGAACACGACATGTGAATGACCTTGTGTAAAGAATGTTCGGGTTGAGAAGGCGTGTGAAGGGTGTCGTGCAGATGGCGTCGAGGTCAGAAGACGTGTCAGGTGTGTATCCTGCACGTGGTGTTCGAATGCAGAAGGCCTATCTACGAGGTTGCGCAAAGGATGTTCGAGTTGAGAAGACGCTTCAACTGTGTCACGTTGGAAGCACCCGATTGAAGACGACGTGTCACTGACGTTGTGTAAAGAATGTTCTCGTTGAGAAGGCGTGTCAACTAAGCTATGCAAAGAGCGTATACGTTCAAACGACGTGTCATTAACGTTGTGCAAAGGATGTTCGGGTTGAGAAGGAGTGTCACAAGTGTCTTGCAGATGGCGTTCGAAGTCAGACCACGTATCAGGGGTGTATCCTGCACGTGGTGTTCGAGTGCAGAAGACCTGTCTACGACGTTGAGAAAATGACCTCCGGGTTGCGAGTATGCTTCACCAATGCCGTGCAACAAGCAATAGGGTATACGCGACATGTCACATCATCGTTGTGTAAAGGATGTTCGAGTTGAGAAGACACTTCAACTGTGTCACGTTGGAAGCACCCGATCGAAGACGACGTGTCACTGACGTTGTGTAAAGAATGTTCTCGTTGAGAAGGCGTGTCAACTAAGCTATGCAAAGAGCGTATACGTTCAAACGACGTGTCATTAACGTTGTGCAAAGGATGTTCGGGTTGAGAAGGAGTGTCACAAGTGTCTTGCAGATGGCGTTCGAAGTCAGACCACGTATCAGGAGTGTATCCTGCACGTGGTGTTCGAGTGCAGAAGACCTGTCTACGACGTTGAGAAAATGACCTCCGGGTTGCGAGTATGCTTCACCAATGCCGTGCAACAAGCAATAGGGTATACGCGACATGTCACATCATCGTTGTGTAAAGGATGTTCGAGTTGAGAAGACACTTCAACTGTGTCACGTTGGAAGCACCCGATCGAAGACGACGTGTGAATGACCTTGTGTAAAGGATGTTCGGGTTGAGAAGGCGTGTGAAGGGTGTCGTGCAGATGGCGTCGAGGTCAGAACACGTGTCAGCGGTGTGTCCTGCACATGGTGTTCGAGTGCAGAAGACCTGTCTACGATGTTGAGAAAATGACCTCCGGGTTGCGAGTATGCTTCACCAATGCCGTGCAACAAGCAATCGGGTATACGCGACATGTCACATCATCGTTGTGTAAAGGATGTTCGAGCTGAGAAGACGCTTCAACTGTGTCACGTTGGAAGCACCCGATCGAAGACGACGTGTCACTGACGTTGTGTAAAGAATGTTCGGGTTGAGAAGGCGTGCCAACTAAGCTACGCAAAGGGCGTCCACGTTCAAACGATGTGTCATTGACGTTGTGCAAAGGATGTTCGGGTTGAGAATGCGTGCCACGAGTGTCGTGCAGATGAAGTTCGAAGTCAGACCACGTGTCAGGTGTGTATCCTGCACGTGGTGTTCGAGTGCAGAAGGCCTGTGTACGACGCTGAGAAAAGGACCTCCGGGTTGCGAATACGCTTCACCAATGTCGTGCAACAAGCTATCGGGTATAGGCGACATGTCACATCATCGTTGTGTAAAGGATGTTCGAGTTGAGAAGACGCTTCAACTATGTCATGTAGCAAGCACCCGATCGAAGACGACATGTGAATGACCTTGTGTAAAGGATGTTCTCGTTGAGAAGGCGTGTCAACTAAGCTATGCAAAGAGCGTATACGTTCAAACGACGTGTCATTGACGTTGTGCAAAGGATGTTCGAGATGAGAATGCGCGCCACGAGTGTCGTGAAGATGAAGTTCGAGGTCAAAACACGTGTCAGGGGTGTATCCTGCACGTGGCGTTCGAGTGCAGAAGGCCTGTCTACGACGTTGGGCAAAGGAGGTCCGGGCTGAGAAGACGCTTCAACTGTGTCACGTTGGAAGCACCCGGTTGAAGACGACGTGTGACTGACCTTGTTTAAAGGATGTTCGGGTTGAGAAGGCGTGTGAAGGGGGTGGTGCAGATGGCGTCGAGGTCAGAAGACGTGTCAGGGGTGTGTCCTGCACGTGGTGTTCGAGTGCAGAAGACCTGTCTACGACGTTGAGAAAAGGACCTCCGGGTTGCGAGTACGCTTCACCAATGTCGTGCAACAAGCTATCGGGTATAGGCGACATGTCACATCATCGTTGTGTAAAGGATGTTCGAGTTGAGAAGACGCTTCAACTATGTCATGTAGCAAGCACCCGATCGAAGACGACATGTGAATGACCTTGTGTAAAGGATGTTCTCGTTGAGAAGGCGTGTCAACTAAGCTATGCAAAGAGCGTATACGTTCAAACGACGTGTCATTGACGTTGTGCAAAGGATGTTCGAGATGAGAATGCGCGCCACGAGTGTCGTGAAGATGAAGTTCGAGGTCAAAACACGTGTCAGGGGTGTATCCTGCACGTGGCGTTCGAGTGCAGAAGGCCTGTCTACGACGTTGGGCAAAGGAGGTCCGGGCTGAGAAGACGCTTCAACTGTGTCACGTTGGAAGCACCCGGTTGAAGACGACGTGTGACTGACCTTGTTTAAAGGATGTTCGGGTTGAGAAGGCGTGTGAAGGGGGTGGTGCAGATGGCGTCGAGGTCAGAAGACGTGTCAGGGGTGTGTCCTGCACGTGGTGTTCGAGTGCAGAAGACCTGTCTACGACGTTGAGAAAAGGACCTCCGGGTTGCGAGTACGCTTCACCAATGTCGTGCAACAAGCTATCGGGTATAGGCGACATGTCACATCATCGTTGTGTAAAGGATGTTCGAGTTGAGAAGACGCTTCAACTATGTCATGTAGCAAGCACCCGATCGAAGACGACATGTGAATGACCTTGTGTAAAGGATGTTCTCGTTGAGAAGGCGTGTCAACTAAGCTATGCAAAGAGCGTATACGTTCAAACGACGTGTCATTGACGTTGTGCAAAGGATGTTCGAGATGAGAATGCGCGCCACGAGTGTCGTGAAGATGAAGCTCGAGGTCAAAACACGTGTCAGGGGTGTATCCTGCACGTGGCGTTCGAGTGCAGAAGGCCTGTCTACGACGTTGTGTAAAGGACGTCCGGGTTGAGAAGACGCTTCAACTGTGTCACGTTGGAAGCACCCGATTGAACACGACATGCGAATGACCTTGTGTAAAGAATGTTCGGGTTGAGAAGGCGTGTGAAGGGTGTCGTGCAGATGGCGTCGAGGTCAGAAGACGTGTCAGGTGTGTATCCTGCACGTGGTGTTCGAATGCAGAAGGCCTATCTACGAGGTTGCGCAAAGGATGTTCGAGTTGAGAAGACGCTTCAACTATGTCATGTAGCAAGCATCCAATCGAAGACGACATGTGAATGACCTGTGTAAAGGATGTTTTGGTTGAGAAGGCATGTCAACTAAGCTACGCAAAGGGTGTCCACGTTCAAACGACGTGTCATTGACCTTATGCAAAGGATGTTCGAGATGAGAATGCGTGCCACGAGTGTCGTGCAGATGAAGTTCGAAGTCAGAACACGTGTCAGGGGTGTATCCTGCACGTGGTGTTCGAGTGCAGAAGGCCTGCCTACGACGTTGAGAAAAGGACCTCCGGGTTGCGAATACGCTTCAATAATGTCGTGCAACAAGCTATCGGGTATACGCGACATGTCACATCATCGTTGTGTAAAGGACGTCCGGGTTGAGAAGACGCTTCAACTGTGTCACGTTGGAAGCACCCGGTTGAAGACGACATGTGAATGACCTTGTGTAAAGAATGTTCGGGTTGAGAAGGCGTGTCAACTAAGCTACGCAAAGGGCGTCCACGTTCAGACGACGTGTGACTGACCTTGTTTAAAGGATGTTCGGGTTGAGAATGCGTGCCACGAGTGTCGTGCAGATGAAGTTCGAAGTCAGAACACGTGTCAGGTGTGTATCCTGCACGTGGTGTTCGAGTGCAGAAGGCCTGTCTACGACGTTGAGAAAAGGACCTCCGGGTTGCGAATACGCTTCAATAATGTCGTGCAACAAGCTATCGGGTATCCGCGACATGTCACATCATCGTTGTGTAAAGGACGTCCGGGTTGAGAAGACGCTTCAACTGTGTTACGTTGGAAGCCCCGATTGAAGACGACATGTGAATGACCTTGTGTAAAGAATGTTCGGGTTGAGAAGGCGTGTCAACTAAGCTATGCAAAGGGCGTCCTCCTTCAAACGACGTGTCATTGACGTTGTGCAAAGGATGTTCGAGATGAGAATGCGTGCCACGAGTGTCGTGCAGATGAAGTTCGAAGTCAGAACACGTGTCAGGGGTGTATCCTGCACGTGGTGTTCGAGTGCAGAAGACCTGTCTACGACGTTGAGAAAAGGACCTCCGGGTTGCGAGTACGCTTCACCAATGCCGTGCAACAAGCTATCGGGTATCCGCGACATGTCACATCATCGTTGTGTAAAGGACGTCCGGGTTGAGAAGACGCTTCAACTGTGTCACGTTGGAAGCCCCGATTGAAGACGACATGTGAATGACCTTGTGTAAAGAATGTTCGGGTTGAGAAGGCGTGTCAACAAAGCTATGCAAAGGGCGTCCTCCTTCAAACGACGTGTCATTGACGTTGTGCAAAGGATGTTCGAGATGAGAATGCGTGCCACGAGTGTCGTGCAGATGAAGTTCGAAGTCAGAACACGTGTCAGGGGTGTATCCTGCACGTGGTGTTCGAGTGCAGAAGGCCTGTCTACGACGTTGAGAAAAGGACCTCCGGGTTGCGAATACGCTTCAATAATGTCGTGCAACAAGCTATCGGGTATACGCGACATGTCACATCATCGTTGTGTAAAGGACGTCCGGGTTGAGAAGACGCTTCAACTGTGTCACGTTGGTAGCCCCGATTGAAGACGACATGTGAATGACCTTGTGTAAAGAATGTTCGGGTTGAGAAGGCGTGTCAACTAAGCTATGCAAAGGGCGTCCTCCTTCAAACGACGTGTCATTGACGTTGTGCAAAGGATGTTCGAGATGAGAATGCGTGCCACGAGTGTCGTGCAGATGAAGTTCGAAGTCAGAACACGTGTCAGGGGTGTATCCTGCACGTGGTGTTCGAGTGCAGAAGACCTGTCTACGACGTTGAGAAAATGACCTCCGGGTTGCGAGTACGCTTCACCAATGCCGTGCAACAAGCTATCGGGTATACGCGACATGTCACATCATCGTTGTGTAAAGGACGTCCGGGTTGAGAAGACGCTTCAACTGTGTCACGTTGGAAGCACCCGATTGAAGACGACGTGTGACTGGCCTTGTTTAAAGGATGTTCGGGTTGAGAATGCGTGCCACGAGTGTCGTGCAGATGAAGTTCGAAGTCAGAACACGTGTCAGGGGTGTATCCTGCACGTGGTGTTCGAGTGCAGAAGGCCTGTCTACGACGTTGAGAAAAGGACCTCCGGGTTGCGAATACGCTTCAATAATGTCGTGCAACAAGCTATCGGGTATACGCGACATGTCACATCATCGTTGTGTAAAGGACGTCCGGGTTGAGAAGACGCTTCAACTGTGTCACGTTGGAAGCCCCGATTGAAGACGACATGTGAATGACCTTGTGTAAAGAATGTTCGGGTTGAGAAGGCGTGTCAACTAAGCTATGCAAAGGGCGTCCTCCTTCAAACGACGTGTCATTGACGTTGTGCAAAGGATGTTCGAGATGAGAATGCGTGCCACGAGTGTCGTGCAGATGAAGTTCGAAGTCAGAACACGTGTCAGGGGTGTATCCTGCACGTGGTGTTCGAGTGCAGAAGACCTGTCTACGACGTTGAGAAAATGACCTCCGGGTTGCGAGTACGCTTCACCAATGCCGTGCAACAAGCTATCGGGTATACGCGACATGTCACATCATCGTTGTGTAAAGGACGTCCGGGTTGAGAAGACGCTTCAACTGTGTCACGTTGGAAGCACCCGATTGAAGACGACGTGTGACTGGCCTTGTTTAAAGGATGTTCGGGTTGAGAATGCGTGCCACGAGTGTCGTGCAGATGAAGTTCGAAGTCAGAACACGTGTCAGGGGTGTATCCTGCACGTGGTGTTCGAGTGCAGAAGGCCTGTCTACGACGTTGAGAAAAGGACCTCCGGGTTGCGAATACGCTTCAATAATGTCGTGCAACAAGCTATCGGGTATACGCGACATGTCACATCATCGTTGTGTAAAGGACGTCCGGGTTGAGAAGACGCTTCAACTGTGTCACGTTGGTAGCCCCGATTGAAGACGACATGTGAATGACCTTGTGTAAAGAATGTTCGGGTTGAGAAGGCGTGTCAACTAAGCTATGCAAAGGGCGTCCTCCTTCAAACGACGTGTCATTGACGTTGTGCAAAGGATGTTCGAGATGAGAATGCGTGCCACGAGTGTCGTGCAGATGAAGTTCGAAGTCAGAACACGTGTCAGGGGTGTATCCTGCACGTGGTGTTCGAGTGCAGAAGACCTGTCTACGACGTTGAGAAAATGACCTCCGGGTTGCGAGTACGCTTCACCAATGCCGTGCAACAAGCTATCGGGTATACGCGACATGTCACATCATCGTTGTGTAAAGGACGTCCGGGTTGAGAAGACGCTTCAACTGTGTCACGTTGGAAGCACCCGATTGAAGACGACGTGTGACTGGCCTTGTTTAAAGGATGTTCGGGTTGAGAATGCGTGCCACGAGTGTCGTGCAGATGAAGTTCGAAGTCAGAACACGTGTCAGGGGTGTATCCTGCACGTGGTGTTCGAGTGCAGAAGGCCTGTCTACGACGTTGAGAAAAGGACCTCCGGGTTGCGAATACGCTTCAATAATGTCGTGCAACAAGCTATCGGGTATACGCGACATGTCACATCATCGTTGTGTAAAGGACGTCCGGGTTGAGAAGACGCTTCAACTGTGTCACGTTGGAAGCCCCGATTGAAGACGACATGTGAATGACCTTGTGTAAAGAATGTTCGGGTTGAGAAGGCGTGTCAACTAAGCTATGCAAAGGGCGTCCTCCTTCAAACGACGTGTCATTGACGTTGTGCAAAGGATGTTCGAGATGAGAATGCGTGCCACGAGTGTCGTGCAGATGAAGTTCGAAGTCAAAACATGTGTCAGGGGTGTATCGTGCACGTGGTGTTCGAGTGCAGAAGACCTGTCTACGACGTTGGGCAAAGGAGGTCCGGCTTGAGAAGACGCTTCAACTGTGTCACGTTGGAAGCACCCGATTGAAGACGACGTGTGACTGGCCTTGTTTAAAGGATGTTCGGGTTGAGAATGCGTGCCACGAGTGTCGTGCAGATGAAGTTCGAAGTCAGAACACGTGTCAGGGGTGTATCCTGCACGTGGTGTTCGAGTGCAGAAGACCTGTCTATGACGTTGAGAAAATGACCTCCGTGTTGCGATTAGGCTTCACCAATGCCGTGCAACAAGCAATCGGGTATACGCGACATGTCACATCATCGTTGTGTAAAGGACGTCCGGGTTGAGAAGGCGCTTCAACTGTGTCATTTAGCAAGCACCCGATCGAAGACGACGTGTGAATGACCTTGTGTAGAGGATGTTCTGGTTGAGAAGGAGTGTAACGGGTGTCGTGCAGATGGCGTCGAGGTCAGAACACGTGTCGGGTGTGTATCCTGCACGTGGTGTTCGAGTGCAGAAGGCCTGTGTACGACGCTGAGAAAAGCACCTCCGGGTTGCGAATACGCTTCAATAATGTCGTGCAACAAGCTATCGGGTATACGCGACATGTCACATCATCGTTGTGTAAAGGACGTCCGGGTTGAGAAGACGCTTCAACTGTGTCACGTTGGAAGCACCCGATTGAAGACGACATGTGAATGACCTTGTGTAAAGAATGTTCGGGTTGAGAAGGCGTGTCAACTAAGCTATGCAAAGGGCGTCCACGTTCAAACGACGTGTCATTGACGTTGTGCAAAGGATGTTCGAGATGAGAATGCGTGCCACGAGTGTCGTGCAGATGAAGTTCGAAGTCAAAACATGTGTCAGGGGTGTATCGTGCACGTGGTGTTCGAGTGCAGAAGACCTGTCTACGACGTTGAGAAAAGGACCTCCGGGTTGCGAATACGCTTCAATAATGTCGTGCAACAAGCTATCGGGTATACGCGACATGTCACATCATCGTTGTGTAAAGGAGGTCCGGCTTGAGAAGACGCTTCAACTGTGTCACCTTGGAAGCACCCGATTGAAGACGACGTGTGACTGGCCTTGTTTAAAGGATGTTCGGGTTGAGAATGCGTGCCACGAGTGTCGTGCAGATGAAGTTCGAAGTCAGAACACGTGTCAGTGGTGTATCCTGCACGTGGTGTTCGAGTGCAGAAGACCTGTCTATGACGTTGAGAAAATGACCTCCAGGTTGCGATTACGCTTCACCAATGCCGTGCAACAAGCAATCGGGTATACGCGACATGTCACATCATCGTTGTGTAAATGAGGTCCGGCTTGAGAAGACGCTTCAACTGTGTCACGTTGGAAGCACCCGATTGAAGACGACGTGTGACTGGCCTTGTTTAAAGGATGTTCGAGATGAGAATGCGCGCCACGAGTGTCGTGAAGATGAAGTTCGAGGTCAAAACACGTGTCAGGGGTGTATCCTGCACGTGGCGTTCGAGTGCAGAAGGCCTGTCTACGACGTTGGGCAAAGGAGGTCCGGGCTGAGAAGACGCTTCAACTGTGTCACGTTGGAAGCACCCGATTGAAGACGACGTGTGACTGACCTTGTTTAAAGGATGTTCGGGTTGAGAAGGAGTGTCACAAGTGTCGTGCAGATGGCGTTCGAAGTCAGACCACGTATCAGGGGTGTATCCTGCACGTGGTGTTCGAGTGCAGAAGACCTGTCTACGACGTTGAGAAAAGCACCTCCGGGTTGCGAATACGCTTCAATAATGTCGTGCAACAAGCTATCGGGTATACGCGACATGTCACATCATCGTTGTGTAAAGGACGTCCGGGTTGAGAAGACGCTTCAACTGTGTCACGTTGGAAGCACCCGATTGAAGACGACATGTGAATGACCTTGTGTAAAGAATGTTCGGGTTGAGAAGGCGTGTCAACTAAGCTATGCAAAGGGCGTCCACGTTCAAACGACGTGTCATTGACGTTGTGCAAAGGATGTTCGAGATGAGAATGCGTGCCACGAGTGTCGTGCAGATGAAGTTCGAAGTCAAAACATGTGTCAGGGGTGTATCGTGCACGTGGTGTTCGAGTGCAGAAGACCTGTCTACGACGTTGAGAAAAGGACCTCCGGGTTGCGAATACGCTTCAATAATGTCGTGCAACAAGCTATCGGGTATACGCGACATGTCACATCATCGTTGTGTAAAGGAGGTCCGGCTTGAGAAGACGCTTCAACTGTGTCACCTTGGAAGCACCCGATTGAAGACGACGTGTGACTGGCCTTGTTTAAAGGATGTTCGGGTTGAGAATGCGTGCCACGAGTGTCGTGCAGATGAAGTTCGAAGTCAGAACACGTGTCAGGGGTGTATCCTGCACGTGGTGTTCGAGTGCAGAAGACCTGTCTATGACGTTGAGAAAATGACCTCCGGGTTGCGATTACGCTTCACCAATGCCGTGCAACAAGCAATCGGGTATACGCGACATGTCACATCATCGTTGTGTAAATGAGGTCCGGCTTGAGAAGACGCTTCAACTGTGTCACGTTGGAAGCACCCGATTGAAGACGACGTGTGACTGGCCTTGTTTAAAGGATGTTCGAGATGAGAATGCGCGCCACGAGTGTCGTGAAGATGAAGTTCGAGGTCAAAACACGTGTCAGGGGTGTATCCTGCACGTGGCGTTCGAGTGCAGAAGGCCTGTCTACGACGTTGGGCAAAGGAGGTCCGGGCTGAGAAGACGCTTCAACTGTGTCACGTTGGAAGCACCCGATTGAAGACGACGTGTGACTGACCTTGTTTAAAGGATGTTCGGGTTGAGAAGGAGTGTCACAAGTGTCGTGCAGATGGCGTTCGAAGTCAGACCACGTATCAGGGGTGTATCCTGCACGTGGTGTTCGAGTGCAGAAGACCTGTCTACGACGTTGAGAAAAGCACCTCCGGGTTGCGAATACGCTTCAATAATGTCGTGCAACAAGCTATCGGGTATACGCGACATGTCACATCATCGTTGTGTAAAGGACGTCCGGGTTGAGAAGACGCTTCAACTGTGTCACGTTGGAAGCACCCGATTGAAGACGACATGTGAATGACCTTGTGTAAAGAATGTTCGGGTTGAGAAGGCGTGTCAACTAAGCTATGCAAAGGGCGTCCACGTTCAAACGACGTGTCATTGACGTTGTGCAAAGGATGTTCGAGATGAGAATGCGTGCCACGAGTGTCGTGCAGATGAAGTTCGAAGTCAAAACATGTGTCAGGGGTGTATCGTGCACGTGGTGTTCGAGTGCAGAAGACCTGTCTACGACGTTGAGAAAAGGACCTCCGGGTTGCGAATACGCTTCAATAATGTCGTGCAACAAGCTATCGGGTATACGCGACATGTCACATCATCGTTGTGTAAAGGAGGTCCGGCTTGAGAAGACGCTTCAACTGTGTCACCTTGGAAGCACCCGATTGAAGACGACGTGTGACTGGCCTTGTTTAAAGGATGTTCGGGTTGAGAATGCGTGCCACGAGTGTCGTGCAGATGAAGTTCGAAGTCAGAACACGTGTCAGGGGTGTATCCTGCACGTGGTGTTCGAGTGCAGAAGACCTGTCTATGACGTTGAGAAAATGACCTCCGGGTTGCGATTACGCTTCACCAATGCCGTGCAACAAGCAATCGGGTATACGCGACATGTCACATCATCGTTGTGTAAATGAGGTCCGGCTTGAGAAGACGCTTCAACTGTGTCACGTTGGAAGCACCCGATTGAAGACGACGTGTGACTGGCCTTGTTTAAAGGATGTTCGAGATGAGAATGCGCGCCACGAGTGTCGTGAAGATGAAGTTCGAGGTCAAAACACGTGTCAGGGGTGTATCCTGCACGTGGCGTTCGAGTGCAGAAGGCCTGTCTACGACGTTGGGCAAAGGAGGTCCGGGCTGAGAAGACGCTTCAACTGTGTCACGTTGGAAGCACCCGATTGAAGACGACGTGTGACTGACCTTGTTTAAAGGATGTTCGGGTTGAGAAGGAGTGTCACAAGTGTCGTGCAGATGGCGTTCGAAGTCAGACCACGTATCAGGGGTGTATCCTGCACGTGGTGTTCGAGTGCAGAAGACCTGTCTACGACGTTGAGAAAAGGACCTCCGGGTTGCAAGTATGCTTCACCAATGCCGTGCAGCAAGCAATCGGGTATACGCGACATGTCACATCATCGTTGTGTAAAGGATGTTCGAGTTGAGAAGACGCTTCAACTGTGTCACGTTGGAAGCATCCGATCGAAGACGACGTGTCACTGACGTTGTGCAAAGGATGTTCGAGATGAGAAGGCGTGTCAACTAAGCTACGCAAAGGGGGTCCACGTTCAAACGATGTGTCATTGACGTTGTGCAAAGGATGTTCGGGTTGAGAATGCGTGCCACGAGTGTCGTCCAGATGAAGTTCGAAGTCAGACCACGTGTCAGGTGTGTATCCTGCACGTGGTGTTCGAGTGCAGAAGGCCTGTGTACGACGCTGAGAAAAGGACCTCCGGGTTGCGAATACGCTTCACCAATGTCGTGCAACAAGCTATCGGGTATAGGCGACATGTCACATCATCGTTGTGTAAAGGATGTTCGAGTTGAGAAGACGCTTCAACTATGTCATGTAGCAAGCACCCGATCGAAGACGACATGTGAATGACCTTGTGTAAAGAATGTTCGGGTTGAGAAGGCGTGTCAACTAAGCTATGCAAAGGGCGTCCACGTTCAAACGACGTGTCATTGACGTTGTGCAAAGGATGTTCGAGATGAGAATGCGTGCCACGAGTGTCGTGCAGATGAAGTTCGAAGTCAAAACATGTGTCAGGGGTGTATCGTGCACGTGGTGTTCGAGTGCAGAAGACCTGTCTACGACGTTGAGAAAAGGACCTCCGGGTTGCGAATACGCTTCAATAATGTCGTGCAACAAGCTATCGGGTATACGCGACATGTCACATCATCGTTGTGTAAAGGAGGTCCGGCTTGAGAAGACGCTTCAACTGTGTCACCTTGGAAGCACCCGATTGAAGACGACGTGTGACTGGCCTTGTTTAAAGGATGTTCGGGTTGAGAAGGCGTGTCAACTAAGCTACGCAAAGGGCGTCGACGTTCAGACGACGTGTGACTGACCTTGTTTAAAGGATGTTCGGGTTGAGAATGCGTGCCACGAGTGTCGTGCAGATGAAGTTCGAAGTCAGAACACGTGTCAGGGGTGTATCCTGCACGTGGCGTTCGAGTGCAGAAGGCCTGTCTACGACGTTGAGAAAAGGACCTCCGGGTTGCGAATACGCTTCAACTATGTCATGTAGCAAGCACCCGATCGAAGACGACATGTGAATGACCTTGTGTAAAGGATGTTCTCGTTGAGAAGGCGTGTCAACTAAGCTATGCAAAGAGCGTATACGTTCAAACGACGTGTCATTGACGTTGTGCAAAGGATGTTCGAGATGAGAATGCGCGCCACGAGTGTCGTGAAGAGGAAGTTCGAGGTCAAAACACGTGTCAGGGGTGTATCCTGCACGTGGCGTTCGAGTGCAGAAGGCCTGTCTACGACGTTGGGCAAAGGAGGTCCGGGCTGAGAAGACGCTTCAACTGTGTCACGTTGGAAGCACCCGATTGAAGACGACGTGTGACTGACCTTGTTTAAAGGATGTTCGGGTTGAGAAGGAGTGTCACAAGTGTCGTGCAGATGGCGTTCGAAGTCAAACCACGTATCAGGGGTGTATCCTGCACGTGGTGTTCGAGTGCAGAAGACCTGTCTACGACGTTGAGAAAATGACCTCCGGGTTGCGAGAATGCTTCACCAATGCCGTGCAACAAGCAATAGGGTATACGCGACATGTCACATCATCGTTGTGTAAAGGATGTTCGAGTTGAGAAGACGCTTCAACTGTGTCACGTTGGAAGCACCCGATCGAAGACGACGTGTCACTGACGTTGTGCAAAGGATGTTCGAGATGAGAAGGCGTGTCAACTAAGCTACGCAAAGGGCGTCGACGTTCAGACGACGTGTGACTGACCTTGTTTAAAGGATGTTCGGGTTGAGAATGCGTGCCACGAGTGTCGTGCAGATGAAGTTCGAAGTCAGAACACGTGTCAGGGGTGTATCCTGCACGTGGGGTTCGAGTGCAGAAGACCTGTCTACGACGTTGAGAAAATGACCTCCGGGTTGCAAGTATGCTTCACCAATGTCGTGCAACAAGCTATCGGGTATAGGCGACATGTCACATCATCGTTGTGTAAAGGACGTCCGGGTTGAGAGGACGCTTCAACTGTGTCACGTTGGAAGCACCCGATTGAAGACGACATGTGAATGACCTTGTGTAAAGAATGTTCGGGTTGAGAAGGCGTGTCAACTAAGCTATGCAAAGAGCGTATGCGTTCAAACGACGTGTCATTGACGTTGTGCAAAGGATGTTCGAGATGAGAATGCGCGCCACGAGTGTCGTGAAGATGAAGTTCGAGGTCAAAACACATGTCAGGGGTGTATCCTGCACGTGGCGTTCGAGTGCAGAAGGCCTGTCTACGACGTTGGGCAAAGGAGGTCCGGGCTGAGAAGACGCTTCAACTGTGTCACGTTGGAAGCACCCGATTGAAGACGACGTGTGACTGACCTTGTTTAAAGGATGTTCGGGTTGAGAAGGAGTGTCACAAGTGTCGTGCAGATGGCGTTCGAAGTCAGACCACGTATCAGGGGTGTATCCTGCACGTGGTGTTCGAGTGCAGAAGACCTGTCTACGACGTTGAGAAAATGACCTCCGGGTTGCGAGTATGCTTCACCAATGCCGTGCAACAAGCAATAGGGTATACGCGACATGTCACATCATCGTTGCGCAAAGGATGTTCGAGTTGAGAAGACGCTTCAACTATGTCATGTAGCAAGCACCCGATCGAAGACGACATGTGAATGACCTTGTGTAAAGGATGTTCTCGTTGAGAAGGCGTGTCAACTAAGCTATGCAGAGAGCGTATACGTTCAAACGACGTGTCATTGACCTTGTGCAAAGGATGTTCGAGATGAGAATGCGTGCCACGAGTGTCGTGAAGATGAAGTTCGAGGTCAAAACACGTGTCAGGGGTGTATCCTGCACGTGGTGTTCGAGTGCAGAAGGCCTGTCTACGACGTTGAGAAAAGGACCTCCGGGTTGCGAATACGCTTCAATAATGTCGTGCAACAAGCTATCGGGTATCCGCGACATGTCACATCATCGTTGTGTAAAGGACGTCCGGGTTGAGAAGACGCTTCAACTGTGTCACGTTGGAAGCACCCGGTTGAAGACGACATGTGAATGACCTTGTGTAAAGAATGTTCGGGTTGAGAAGGCGTGTCAACTAAGCTACGCAAAGGGCGTCCACGTTCAGACGACGTGTGACTGACCTTGTTTAAAGGATGTTCGGGTTGAGAATGCGTGCCACGAGTGTCGTGCAGATGAAGTTCGAAGTCAGAACACGTGTCAGGGGTGTATCCTGCACGTGGTGTTCGATTGCAGAAGGCCTGTCTACGACGTTGAGAAAAGGACCTCCGGGTTGCGAATACGCTTCAATAATGTCGTGCAACAAGCTATCGGGTATCCGCGACATGTCACATCATCGTTGTGTAAAGGACGTCCGGGTTGAGAAGACGCTTCAACTGTGTCACGTTGGAAGCACCCGATTGAAGACGACATGTGAATGACCTTGTGTAAAGAATGTTCGGGTTGAGAAGGCGTGTCAACTAAGCTACGCAAACGGCGTCCACGTTCAGACGACGTGTGACTGACCTTGTTTAAAGGATGTTCGGGTTGAGAATGCGTGCCACGAGTGTCGTGCAGATGAAGTTCGAAGTCAGAACACGTGTCAGGTGTGTATCCTGCACGTGGTGTTCGAGTGCAGAAGGCCTGTCTACGACGTTGAGAAAAGGACCTCCGGGTTGCGAATACGCTTCAATAATGTCGTGCAACAAGCTATCGGGTATCGCGACATGTCACATCATCGTTGTGTAAAGGACGTCCGGGTTGAGAAGACGCTTCAACTGTGTCACGTTGGAAGCACCCGATTGAAGACGACATGTGAATGACCTTGTGTAAAGAATGTTCGGGTTGAGAAGGCGTGTCAACTAAGCTACGCAAAGGGCGTCCACGTTCAGACGACGTGTGACTGACCTTGTTTAAAGGATGTTCGGGTTGAGAATGCGTGCCACGAGTGTCGTGCAGATGAAGTTCGAAGTCAGAACACGTGTCAGGGGTGTATCCTGCACGTGGTGTTCGAGTGCAGAAGGCCTGTCTACGACGTTGAGAAAAGGACCTCCGGGTTGCGAATACGCTTCAATAATGTCGTGCAACAAGCTATCGGGTATCCGCGACATGTCACATCATCGTTGTGTAATTGACGTCCGGGTTGAGAAGACGCTTCAACTGTGTCACGTTGGAAGCACCCGATTGAAGACGACATGTGAATAACCTTGTGTAAAGAATGTTCGGGTTGAGAAGGCGTGTCAACTAAGCTATGCAAAGGGCGTCCACGTTCAAACGATGTGTCATTGACGTTGTGCAAAGGATGTTCGAGATGAGAATGCGTGACACGAGTGTCGTGCAGATGAAGTTCGAAGTCAGAACACGTGTCAGGGGTGTATCCTGCACGTGGTGTTCGAGTGCAGAAGACCTGTCTACGACGTTGAGAGAATGACCTCCGGGTTGCGAGTACGCTTCAACTGTGTCACGTTGGAAGCACCCGATTGAAGACGACGTGTGACTGACCTTGTTTAAAGGATGTTCGGGTTGAGAATGCGTGCCACGAGTGTCGTGCAGATGAAGTTCGAAGTCAGAACACGTGTCAGGTGTGTATCCTGCACGTGGTGTTCGAGTGCAGAAGGCCTGTCTACGACGTTGAGAAAAGGACCTCCGGGTTGCGAATACGCTTCAATAATGTCGTGCAACAAGCTATCGGGTATCCGCGACATGTCACATCATCGTTGTGTAAAGGACGTCCGGGTTGAGAAGACGCTTCAACTGTGTCACGTTGGAAGCACCCGATTGAAGACGACATGTGAATGACCTTGTTTAAAGGATGTTCGGGTTGAGAAGGAGTGTCACAAGTGTCGTGCTGATGGCGTTCGAAGTCAGACCACGTATCAGGGGTGTATCCTGCACGTGGTGTTCGAGTGCAGAAGACCTGTCTACGACGTTGAGAAAAGGACCTCCGGGTTGCAAGTATGCTTCACCAATGCCGTGCAGCAAGCAATCGGGTATACGCGACATGTCACATCATCGTTGTGTAAAGGATGTTCGAGTTGAGAAGACGCTTCAACTGTGTCACGTTGGAAGCATCCGATCGAAGACGACGTGTCACTGACGTTGTGCAAAGGATGTTCGAGATGAGAAGGCGTGTCAACTAAGCTACGCAAAGGGCGTCCACGTTCAAACGATGTGTCATTGACGTTGTGCAAAGGATGTTCGGGTTGAGAATGCGTGCCACGAGTGTCGTCCAGATGAAGTTCGAAGTCAGACCACGTGTCAGGTGTGTATCCTGCACGTGGTGTTCGAGTGCAGAAGGCCTGTGTACGACGCTGAGAAAAGGACCTCCGGGTTGCGAATACGCTTCACCAATGTCGTGCAACAAGCTATCGGGTATAGGCGACATGTCACATCATCGTTGTGTAAAGGATGTTCGAGTTGAGAAGACGCTTCAACTATGTCATGTAGCAAGCACCCGATCGAAGACGACATGTGAATGACCTTGTGTAAAGGATGTTCTCGTTGAGAAGGCGTGTCAACTAAGCTATGCAAAGAGCGTATACGTTCAAACGACGTGTCATTGACGTCGTGCAAAGGATGTTCGAGATGAGAATGCGCGCCACGAGTGTCGTGAAGAGGAAGTTCGAGGTCAAAACACGTGTCAGGGGTGTATCCTGCACGTGGCGTTCGAGTGCAGAAGGCCTGTCTACGACGTTGGGCAAAGGAGGTCCGGGCTGAGAAGACGCTTCAACTGTGTCACGTTGGAAGCACCCGATTGAAGACGACGTGTGACTGACCTTGTTTAAAGGATGTTCGGGTTGAGAAGGAGTGTCACAAGTGTCGTGCAGATGGCGTTCGAAGTCAAACCACGTATCAGGGGTGTATCCTGCACGTGGTGTTCGAGTGCAGAAGACCTGTCTACGACGTTGAGAAAATGACCTCCGGGTTGCGAGAATGCTTCACCAATGCCGTGCAACAAGCAATAGGGTATACGCGACATGTCACATCATCGTTGTGTAAAGGATGTTCGAGTTGAGAAGACGCTTCAACTGTGTCACGTTGGAAGCACCCGATCGAAGACGACGTGTCACTGACGTTGTGCAAAGGATGTTCGAGATGAGAAGGCGTGTCAACTAAGCTACGCAAAGGGCGTCGACGTTCAGACGACGTGTGACTGACCTTGTTTAAAGGATGTTCGGGTTGAGAATGCGTGCCACGAGTGTCGTGCAGATGAAGTTCGAAGTCAGAACACGTGTCAGGGGTGTATCCTGCACGTGGGGTTCGAGTGCAGAAGACCTGTCTACGACGTTGAGAAAATGACCTCCGGGTTGCAAGTATGCTTCACCAATGTCGTGCAACAAGCTATCGGGTATAGGCGACATGTCACATCATCGTTGTGTAAAGGACGTCCGGGTTGAGAGGACGCTTCAACTGTGTCACGTTGGAAGCACCCGATTGAAGACGACATGTGAATGACCTTGTGTAAAGAATGTTCGGGTTGAGAAGGCGTGTCAACTAAGCTATGCAAAGAGCGTATGCGTTCAAACGACGTGTCATTGACGTTGTGCAAAGGATGTTCGAGATGAGAATGCGCGCCACGAGTGTCGTGAAGATGAAGTTCGAGGTCAAAACACATGTCAGGGGTGTATCCTGCACGTGGCGTTCGAGTGCAGAAGGCCTGTCTACGACGTTGGGCAAAGGAGGTCCGGGCTGAGAAGACGCTTCAACTGTGTCACGTTGGAAGCACCCGATTGAAGACGACGTGTGACTGACCTTGTTTAAAGGATGTTCGGGTTGAGAAGGAGTGTCACAAGTGTCGTGCAGATGGCGTTCGAAGTCAGACCACGTATCAGGGGTGTATCCTGCACGTGGTGTTCGAGTGCAGAAGACCTGTCTACGACGTTGAGAAAATGACCTCCGGGTTGCGAGTATGCTTCACCAATGCCGTGCAACAAGCAATAGGGTATACGCGACATGTCACATCATCGTTGCGCAAAGGATGTTCGAGTTGAGAAGACGCTTCAACTATGTCATGTAGCAAGCACCCGATCGAAGACGACATGTGAATGACCTTGTGTAAAGGATGTTCTCGTTGAGAAGGCGTGTCAACTAAGCTATGCAGAGAGCGTATACGTTCAAACGACGTGTCATTGACCTTGTGCAAAGGATGTTCGAGATGAGAATGCGTGCCACGAGTGTCGTGAAGATGAAGTTCGAGGTCAAAACACGTGTCAGGGGTGTATCCTGCACGTGGTGTTCGAGTGCAGAAGGCCTGTCTACGACGTTGAGAAAAGGACCTCCGGGTTGCGAATACGCTTCAATAATGTCGTGCAACAAGCTATCGGGTATCCGCGACATGTCACATCATCGTTGTGTAAAGGACGTCCGGGTTGAGAAGACGCTTCAACTGTGTCACGTTGGAAGCACCCGGTTGAAGACGACATGTGAATGACCTTGTGTAAAGAATGTTCGGGTTGAGAAGGCGTGTCAACTAAGCTACGCAAAGGGCGTCCACGTTCAGACGACGTGTGACTGACCTTGTTTAAAGGATGTTCGGGTTGAGAATGCGTGCCACGAGTGTCGTGCAGATGAAGTTCGAAGTCAGAACACGTGTCAGGGGTGTATCGTGCACGTGGTGTTCGAGTGCAGAAGACCTGTCTACGACGTTGGGCAAAGGAGGTCCGGCTTGAGAAGACGCTTCAACTGTGTCACGTTGGAAGCACCCGATTGAAGACGACGTGTGACTGGCCTTGTTTAAATGATGTTCGGGTTGAGAATGCGTGCCACGAGTGTCGTGCAGATGAAGTTCGAAGTCAGAACACGTGTCAGGGGTGTATCCTGCACGTGGTGTTCGAGTGCAGAAGGCCTGTGTACGACGCTGAGAAAAGCACCTCCGGGTTGCGAATACGCTTCAATAATGTCGTGCAACAAGCTATCGGGTATACGCGACATGTCACATCATCGTTGTGTAAAGGACGTCCGGGTTGAGAAGGCGCTTCAACTGTGTCATGTAGCAAGCACCCGATCGAAGACGACGTGTGAATGACCTTGTGTAGAGGATGTTCTGGTTGAGAAGGAGTGTAACGGGTGTCGTGCAGATGGCGTCGAGGTCAGAACACGTGTCGGGTGTGTATCCTGCACGTGGTGTTCGAGTGCAGAAGGCCTGTGTACGACGCTGAGAAAAGCACCTCCGGGTTGCGAATACGCTTCAATAATGTCGTGCAACAAGCTATCGGGTATACGCGACATGTCACATCATCGTTGTGTAAAGGACGTCCGGGTTGAGAAGACGCTTCAACTGTGTCACGTTGGAAGCACCCGATTGAAGACGACATGTGAATAACCTTGTGTAAAGAATGTTCGGGTTGAGAAGGCGTGTCAACTAAGCTATGCAAAGGGCGTCCACGTTCAAACGATGTGTCATTGACGTTGTGCAAAGGATGTTCGAGATGAGAATGCGTGACACGAGTGTCGTGCAGATGAAGTTCGAAGTCAGAACACGTGTCAGGGGTGTATCGTGCACGTGGTGTTCGAGTGCAGAAGACCTGTCTACGACGTTGGGCAAAGGAGGTCCGGCTTGAGAAGACGCTTCAACTGTGTCACGTTGGAAGCACCCGATTGAAGACGACGTGTGACTGGCCTTGTTTAAATGATGTTCGGGTTGAGAATGCGTGCCACGAGTGTCGTGCAGATGAAGTTCGAAGTCAGAACACGTGTCAGGGGTGTATCCTGCACGTGGTGTTCGAGTGCAGAAGGCCTGTGTACGACGCTGAGAAAAGCACCTCCGGGTTGCGAATACGCTTCAATAATGTCGTGCAACAAGCTATCGGGTATACGCGACATGTCACATCATCGTTGTGTAAAGGACGTCCGGGTTGAGAAGGCGCTTCAACTGTGTCATGTAGCAAGCACCCGATCGAAGACGACGTGTGAATGACCTTGTGTAGAGGATGTTCGGGTTGAGAATGCGTGCCACGAGTGTCGTGCAGATGAAGTTCGAAGTCAGAACACGTGTCAGGGGTGTATCCTGCACGTGGTGTTCGAGTGCAGAAGGCCTGTGTACGACGCTGAGAAAAGCACCTCCGGGTTGCGAATACGCTTCAATAATGTCGTGCAACAAGCTATCGGGTATACGCGACATGTCACATCATCGTTGTGTAAAGGACGTCCGGGTTGAGAAGACGCTTCAACTGTGTCACGTTGGAAGCACCCGATTGAAGACGACATGTGAATGACCTTGTGTAAAGAATGTTCGGGTTGAGAAGGCGTGTCAACCTTAGCTACGCAAAGGGCGTCTACGTTCAGACGACGTGTGACTGACCTTGTTTAAAGGATGTTCGGGTTGAGAATGCGTGACACGAGTGTCGTGCAGATGAAGTTCGAAGTCAGAACACGTGTCAGGGGTGTATCCTGCACGTGGTGTTCGAGTGCAGAAGACCTGTCTACGACGTTGAGAAAATGACCTCCGGGTTGCGAGTACGCTTCACCAATGCCGTGCAACAAGCTATCGGGTATACGCGACATGTCACATCATCGTTGTGTAAAGGACGTCCGGGTTGAGAAGACGCTTCAACTGTGTCACGTTGGAAGCCCCGATTGAAGACGACATGTGAATGACCTTGTGTAAAGAATGTTCGGGTTGAGAAGGCGTGTCAACTAAGCTATGCAAAGGGCGTCCTCCTTCAAACGACGTGTCATTGACGTTGTGCAAAGGATGTTCGAGATGAGAATGCGTGCCACGAGTGTCGGGCAGATGAAGTTCGAAGTCAGAACACGTGTCAGGGGTGTATCCTGCACGTGGTGTTCGAGTGCAGAAGACCTGTCTACGACGTTGAGAAAATGACTTCCGGGTTGCGAGTACGCTTCACCAATGCCGTGCAACAAGCTATCGGGTATACGCGACATGTCACATCATCGTTGTGTAAAGGATGTTCGAGTTGAGAAGAGGCTTCAACTGTGTCACGTTGGAAGCACCCGATCGAAGACGACGTGTCACTGACGTTGTGCAAAGGATGTTCGAGATGAGAAGGCGTGTCAACTAAGCTACGCAAAGGGCGTCCACGTTCAGACGACGTGTGACTGACCTTGTTTAAAGGATGTTCGGGTTGAGAATGCGTGCCACGAGTGTCGTGCAGATGAAGTTCGGAGTCAGAACACGTGTCAGGGGTGTATCCTGCACGTGGTGTTCGAGTGCAGAAGACCTGTCTACGACGTTGAGAAAAGGACCTCCGGGTTGCAAGTATGCTTCACCAATGCCGTGCAGCAAGCAATCGGGTATAGGCAATATGTCACATCATCGTTGTTTAAAGGAAGTCCGGGTTGAGAAGACGCTTCAACTGTGTCACGTTGGAAGCACCCGATCGAAGACGACGTGTCACTGACGTTGTGCAAAGGATGTTCGAGATGAGAAGGCGTGTCAACTAAGCTACGCAAAGGGCGTCCACGTTCAGACGACGTGTGACTGACCTTGTGTAAAGAATGTTCGGGTTGAGAAGGCGTGTCAACTAAGCTATGCAAAGGGCGTCCTCCTTCAAACGACGTGTCATTGACGTTGTGCAAAGGATGTTCGAGATGAGAATGCGTGCCACGAGTGTCGGGCAGATGAAGTTCGAAGTCAGAACACGTGTCAGGGGTGTATCCTGCACGTGGTGTTCGAGTGCAGAAGACCTGTCTACGACGTTGAGAAAATGACTTCCGGGTTGCGAGTACGCTTCACCAATGCCGTGCAACAAGCTATCGGGTATACGCGACATGTCACATCATCGTTGTGTAAAGGATGTTCGAGTTGAGAAGAGGCTTCAACTGTGTCACGTTGGAAGCACCCGATCGAAGACGACGTGTCACTGACGTTGTGCAAAGGATGTTCGAGATGAGAAGGCGTGTCAACTAAGCTACGCAAAAGGCGTCCACGTTCAGACGACGCGTGACTGACCTTGTTTAAAGGATGTTCGGGTTGAGAATGCGTGCCACGAGTGTCGTGCAGATGAAGTTCGGAGTCAGAACACGTGTCAGGGGTGTATCCTGCACGTGGTGTTCGAGTGCAGAAGACCTGTCTACGACGTTGAGAAAAGGACCTCCGGGTTGCAAGTATGCTTCACCAATGCCGTGCAGCAAGCAATCGGGTATAGGCAATATGTCACATCATCGTTGTTTAAAGGAAGTCCGGGTTGAGAAGACGCTTCAACTGTGTCACGTTGGAAGCACCCGATCGAAGACGACGTGTCACTGACGTTGTGCAAAGGATGTTCGAGATGAGAAGGCGTGTCAACTAAGCTACGCAAAGGGCGTCCACGTTCAGACGACGTGTGACTGACCTTGTTTAAAGGATGTTCGGGTTGAGAATGCGTGCCACGAGTGTCGTGCAGATGGCGTTCGAAGTCAGACCACGTATCAGGGGTGTATCCTGCACGTGGTGTTCGAGTGCAGAAGACCTGTCTACGACGTTGAGAAAATGACCTCCGGGTTGCGAGTATGCTTCACCAATGCCGTGCAACAAGCAATCGGGTATACGCGACATGTCACATCATCGTTGTGTAAAGGATGTTCGAGTTGAGAAGACGCTTCAACTGTGTCACGTTGGAAGCACCCGATCGAAGACGACGTGTCACTGACGTTGTGTAAAGAATGTTCGGGTTGAGAAGGCGTGTCAACTAAGCTACGCAAAGGGCGTCCACGTTCAGACGACGTGTGACTGACTTTGTTTAAAGGATGTTCGGGTTGAGAAGGAGTGTCACAAGTGTCGTGCAGATGACGTTCGAAGTCAGACCACGTATCAGGGGTGTATCCTGCACGTGGTGTTCGAGTGCAGAAGACCTGTCTACGACGTTGAGAAAAGGACCTCCGGGTTGCAAGTATGCTTCACCAATGCCGTGCAGCAAGCAATCGGGTATACGCGACATGTCACATCATCGTTGTGTAAAGGATGTTCGAGTTGAGAAGACGCTTCAACTGTGTCACGTTGGAAGCACCCGATCGAAGACGACGTGTCACTGACGTTGTGCAAAGGATGTTCGAGATGATAAGGCGTGTCAACTAAGCTACGCAAAGGGCGTCCACGTTCAGACGACGTGTGACTGACCTTGTTTAAAGGATGTTCGGGTTGAGAATGCGTGCCACGAGTGTCGTGCAGATGAAGTTCGAAGTCAGAACACGTGTCAGGGGTGTATCCTGCACGTGGCGTTCGAGTACAGAAGGCCTGTCTACGACGTTGAGAAAAGGACCTCCGGGTTGCAAGTATGCTTCACCAATGCCGTGCAGCAAGCAATCGGGTATAGGCAATATGTCACATCATCGTTGTTTAAAGGAAGTCCGGGTTGAGAAGACGCTTCAACTGTGTCACGTTGGAAGCACCCGATCGAAGACGACGTGTCACTGACGTTGTGCAAAGGATGTTCGAGATGAGAAGGCGTGTCAACTAAGCTACGCAAAGGGCGTCCACGTTCAGACGACGTGTGACTGACCTTGTTTAAAGGATGTTCGGGTTGAGAATGCGTGCCACGAGTGTCGTGCAGATGGCGTTCGAAGTCAGACCACGTATCAGGGGTGTATCCTGCACGTGGTGTTCGAGTGCAGAAGACCTGTCAACGACGTTGAGAAAATGACCTCCGGGTTGCGAGTATGCTTCACCAATGCCGTGCAGCAAGCAATCGGGTATAGGCAATATGTCACATCATCGTTGTTTAAAGGAAGTCCGGGTTGAGAAGACGCTTCAACTGTGTCACGTTGGAAGCCCCGATTGAAGACGACATGTGAATGACCTTGTGTAAAGAATGTTCGGGTTGAGAAGGCGTGTCAACTAAGCTATGCAAAGGGCGTCCTCCTTCAAACGACGTGTCATTGACGTTGTGCAAAGGATGTTCGAGATGAGAATGCGTGCCACGAGTGTCGTGCAGATGAAGTTCGAAGTCAGAACACGTGTCAGGGGTGTATCCTGCACGTGGTGTTCGAGTGCAGAAGACCTGTCTACGACGTTGAGAAAATGACCTCCGGGTTGCGAGTACGCTTCACCAATGCCGTGCAACAAGCTATCGGGTATACGCGACATGTCACATCATCGTTGTGTAAAGGATGTTCGAGTTGAGAAGACGCTTCAACTGTGTCACGTTGGAAGCACCCGATCGAAGACGACGTGTCACTGACGTTGTGCAAAGGATGTTCGAGATGAGAAGGCGTGTCAACTAAGCTACGCAAAGGGCGTCCACGTTCAGACGACGTGTGACTGACCTTGTTTAAAGGATGTTCGGGTTGAGAATGCGTGCCACGAGTGTCGTGCAGATGAAGTTCGAAGTCAGAACACGTGTCAGGGGTGTATCCTGCACGTGGTGTTCGAGTGCAGAAGACCTGTCTACGACGTTGAGAAAAGGACCTCCGGGTTGCAAGTATGCTTCACCAATGCCGTGCAGCAAGCAATCGGGTATAGGCAATATGTCACATCATCGTTGTTTAAAGGAAGTCCGGGTTGAGAAGACGCTTCAACTGTGTCACGTTGGAAGCACCCGATCGAAGACGACGTGTCACTGACGTTGTGCAAAGGATGTTCGAGATGAGAAGGCGTGTCAACTGAGCTACGCAAAGGGCGTCCACGTTCAGACGACGTGTGACTGACCTTGTTTAAAGGATGTTCGGGTTGAGAATGCGTGCCACGAGTGTCGTGCAGATGAAGTTCGAAGTCAGAACACGTGTCAGGGGTGTATCCTGCACGTGGTGTTCGAGTGCAGAAGACCTGTCTATGACGTTGAGAAAATGACCTCCGGGTTGCGATTACGCTTCACCAATGCCGTGCAACAAGCAATCGGGTATACGCGACATGTCACATCATCGTTGTGTAAAGGACGTCCGGGTTGAGAAGGCGCTTCAACTGTGTCATGTAGCAAGCACCCGATCGAAGACGACGTGTGAATGACCTTGTGTAGAGGATGTTCTGGTTGAGAAGGAGTGTAACGGGTGTCGTGCAGATGGCGTCGAGGTCAGAACACGTGTCGGGTGTGTATCCTGCACGTGGTGTTCGAGTGCAGAAGGCCTGTGTACGACGCTGAGAAAAGCACCTCCGGGTTGCGAATACGCTTCAATAATGTCGTGCAACAAGCTATCGGGTATACGCGACATGTCACATCATCGTTGTGTAAAGGACGTCCGGGTTGAGAAGACGCTTCAACTGTGTCACGTTGGAAGCACCCGATTGAAGACGACATGTGAATAACCTTGTGTAAAGAATGTTCGGGTTGAGAAGGCGTGTCAACTAAGCTATGCAAAGGGCGTCCACGTTCAAACGACGTGTCATTGACGTTGTGCAAAGGATGTTCGAGATGAGAATGCGTGACACGAGTGTCGTGCAGATGAAGTTCGAAGTCAGAACACGTGTCAGGGGTGTATCCTGCACGTGGTGTTCGAGTGCAGAAGACCTGTCTACGACGTTGAGAAAATGACCTCCGGGTTGCGAGTACGCTTCAACTGTGTCACGTTGGAAGCACCCGATTGAAGACGACGTGTGACTGGCCTTGTTTAAAGGATGTTCGGGTTGAGAATGCGTGCCACGAGTGTCGTGCAGATGAAGTTCGAAGTCAGAAACGTGTCAGGGGTGTATCCTGCACGTGGTGTTCGAGTGCAGAAGGCCTGTCTACGACGTTGAGAAAAGGACCTCCGGGTTGCGAATACGCTTCAATAATGCCGTGCAACAAGCAATCGGGTATACGCGACATGTCACATCATCGTTGTGTAAAGGACGTCCGGGTTGAGAAGGCGCTTCAACTGTGTCATGTAGCAAGCACCCGATCGAAGACGACGTGTGAATGACCTTGTGTAGAGGATGTTCTGGTTGAGAAGGAGTGTAACGGGTGTCGTGCAGATGGCGTCGAGGTCAGAACACGTGTCGGGTGTGTATCCTGCACGTGGTGTTCGAGTGCAGAAGGCCTGTGTACGACGCTGAGAAAAGCACCTCCGGGTTGCGAATACGCTTCAATAATGTCGTGCAACAAGCTATCGGGTATACGCGACATGTCACATCATCGTTGTGTAAAGGACGTCCGGGTTGAGAAGACGCTTCAACTGTGTCACGTTGGAAGCACCCGATTGAAGACGACATGTGAATGACCTTGTGTAAAGAATGTTCGGGTTGAGAAGGCGTGTCAACTAAGCTATGCAAAGGGCGTCCACGTTCAAACGACGTGTCATTGACGTTGTGCAAAGGATGTTCGAGATGAGAATGCGTGCCACGAGTGTCGTGCAGATGAAGTTCGAAGTCAAAACATGTGTCAGGGGTGTATCGTGCACGTGGTGTTCGAGTGCAGAAGACCTGTCTACGACGTTGGGCAAAGGAGGTCCGGCTTGAGAAGACGCTTCAACTGTGTCACGTTGGAAGCACCCGATTGAAGACGACGTGTGACTGGCCTTGTTTAAAGGATGTTCGGGTTGAGAATGCGTGCCACGAGTGTCGTGCAGATGAAGTTCGAAGTCAGAACACGTGTCAGGGGTGTATCCTGCACGTGGTGTTCGAGTGCAGAAGGCCTGTCTACGACGTTGAGAAAAGGACCTCCGGGTTGCGAATACGCTTCAATAATGTCGTGCAACAAGCTACCGGGTATACGCGACATGTCACATCATCGTTGTGTAAAGGACGTCCGGGTTGAGAAGACGCTTCAACTGTGTCACGTTGGAAGCACCCGATTGAAGACGTCATGTGAATGACCTTGTGTAAAGAATGTTCGGGTTGAGAAGGCGTGTCAACCTTAGCTACGCAAAGGGCGTCTACGTTCAGACGACGTGTGACTGACCTTGTTTAAAGGATGTTCGGGTTGAGAATGCGTGACACGAGTGTCGTGCAGATGAAGTTCGAAGTCAGAACACGTGTCAGGGGTGTATCCTGCACGTGGTGTTCGAGTGCAGAAGACCTGTCTACGACGTTGAGAAAATGACCTCCGGGTTGCGAGTATGCTTCACCAATGCCGTGCAGCAAGCAATCGGGTATAGGCAATATGTCACATCATCGTTGTTTAAAGGAAGTCCGGGTTGAGAAGACGCTTCAACTGTGTCACGTTGGAAGCCCCGATTGAAGACGACATGTGAATGACCTTGTGTAAAGAATGTTCGGGTTGAGAAGGCGTGTCAACTAAGCTATGCAAAGGGCGTCCTCCTTCAAACGACGTGTCATTGACGTTGTGCAAAGGATGTTCGAGATGAGAATGCGTGCCACGAGTGTCGTGCAGATGAAGTTCGAAGTCAGAACACGTGTCAGGGGTGTATCCTGCACGTGGTGTTCGAGTGCAGAAGACCTGTCTACGACGTTGAGAAAATGACCTCCGGGTTGCGAGTACGCTTCACCAATGCCGTGCAACAAGCTATCGGGTATACGCGACATGTCACATCATCGTTGTGTAAAGGATGTTCGAGTTGAGAAGACGCTTCAACTGTGTCACGTTGGAAGCACCCGATCGAAGACGACGTGTCACTGACGTTGTGCAAAGGATGTTCGAGATGAGAAGGCGTGTCAACTAAGCTACGTAAAGGGCGTCCACGTTCAGACGACGTGTGACTGACCTTGTTTAAAGGATGTTCGGGTTGAGAATGCGTGCCACGAGTGTCGTGCAGATGAAGTTCGAAGTCAGAACACGTGTCAGGGGTGTATCCTGCACGTGGTGTTCGAGTGCAGAAGACCTGTCTACGACGTTGAGAAAAGGACCTCCGGGTTGCAAGTATGCTTCACCAATGCCGTGCAGCAAGCAATCGGGTATAGGCAATATGTCACATCATCGTTGTTTAAAGGAAGTCCGGGTTGAGAAGACGCTTCAACTGTGTCACGTTGGAAGCACCCGATCGAAGACGACGTGTCACTGACGTTGTGCAAAGGATGTTCGAGATGAGAAGGCGTGTCAACTGAGCTACGCAAAGGGCGTCCACGTTCAGACGACGTGTGACTGACCTTGTTTAAAGGATGTTCGGGTTGAGAATGCGTGCCACGAGTGTCGTGCAGATGAAGTTCGAAGTCAGAACACGTGTCAGGGGTGTATCCTGCACGTGGTGTTCGAGTGCAGAAGACCTGTCTATGACGTTGAGAAAATGACCTCCGGGTTGCGATTACGCTTCACCAATGCCGTGCAACAAGCAATCGGGTATACGCGACATGTCACATCATCGTTGTGTAAAGGACGTCCGGGTTGAGAAGGCGCTTCAACTGTGTCATGTAGCAAGCACCCGATCGAAGACGACGTGTGAATGACCTTGTGTAGAGGATGTTCTGGTTGAGAAGGAGTGTAACGGGTGTCGTGCAGATGGCGTCGAGGTCAGAACACGTGTCGGGTGTGTATCCTGCACGTGGTGTTCGAGTGCAGAAGGCCTGTGTACGACGCTGAGAAAAGCACCTCCGGGTTGCGAATACGCTTCAATAATGTCGTGCAACAAGCTATCGGGTATACGCGACATGTCACATCATCGTTGTGTAAAGGACGTCCGGGTTGAGAAGACGCTTCAACTGTGTCACGTTGGAAGCACCCGATTGAAGACGACATGTGAATAACCTTGTGTAAAGAATGTTCGGGTTGAGAAGGCGTGTCAACTAAGCTATGCAAAGGGCGTCCACGTTCAAACGACGTGTCATTGACGTTGTGCAAAGGATGTTCGAGATGAGAATGCGTGACACGAGTGTCGTGCAGATGAAGTTCGAAGTCAGAACACGTGTCAGGGGTGTATCCTGCACGTGGTGTTCGAGTGCAGAAGACCTGTCTACGACGTTGAGAAAATGACCTCCGGGTTGCGAGTACGCTTCAACTGTGTCACGTTGGAAGCACCCGATTGAAGACGACGTGTGACTGGCCTTGTTTAAAGGATGTTCGGGTTGAGAATGCGTGCCACGAGTGTCGTGCAGATGAAGTTCGAAGTCAGAAACGTGTCAGGGGTGTATCCTGCACGTGGTGTTCGAGTGCAGAAGGCCTGTCTACGACGTTGAGAAAAGGACCTCCGGGTTGCGAATACGCTTCAATAATGCCGTGCAACAAGCAATCGGGTATACGCGACATGTCACATCATCGTTGTGTAAAGGACGTCCGGGTTGAGAAGGCGCTTCAACTGTGTCATGTAGCAAGCACCCGATCGAAGACGACGTGTGAATGACCTTGTGTAGAGGATGTTCTGGTTGAGAAGGAGTGTAACGGGTGTCGTGCAGATGGCGTCGAGGTCAGAACACGTGTCGGGTGTGTATCCTGCACGTGGTGTTCGAGTGCAGAAGGCCTGTGTACGACGCTGAGAAAAGCACCTCCGGGTTGCGAATACGCTTCAATAATGTCGTGCAACAAGCTATCGGGTATACGCGACATGTCACATCATCGTTGTGTAAAGGACGTCCGGGTTGAGAAGACGCTTCAACTGTGTCACGTTGGAAGCACCCGATTGAAGACGACATGTGAATGACCTTGTGTAAAGAATGTTCGGGTTGAGAAGGCGTGTCAACTAAGCTATGCAAAGGGCGTCCACGTTCAAACGACGTGTCATTGACGTTGTGCAAAGGATGTTCGAGATGAGAATGCGTGCCACGAGTGTCGTGCAGATGAAGTTCGAAGTCAAAACATGTGTCAGGGGTGTATCGTGCACGTGGTGTTCGAGTGCAGAAGACCTGTCTACGACGTTGGGCAAAGGAGGTCCGGCTTGAGAAGACGCTTCAACTGTGTCACGTTGGAAGCACCCGATTGAAGACGACGTGTGACTGGCCTTGTTTAAAGGATGTTCGGGTTGAGAATGCGTGCCACGAGTGTCGTGCAGATGAAGTTCGAAGTCAGAACACGTGTCAGGGGTGTATCCTGCACGTGGTGTTCGAGTGCAGAAGGCCTGTCTACGACGTTGAGAAAAGGACCTCCGGGTTGCGAATACGCTTCAATAATGTCGTGCAACAAGCTACCGGGTATACGCGACATGTCACATCATCGTTGTGTAAAGGACGTCCGGGTTGAGAAGACGCTTCAACTGTGTCACGTTGGAAGCACCCGATTGAAGACGTCATGTGAATGACCTTGTGTAAAGAATGTTCGGGTTGAGAAGGCGTGTCAACCTTAGCTACGCAAAGGGCGTCTACGTTCAGACGACGTGTGACTGACCTTGTTTAAAGGATGTTCGGGTTGAGAATGCGTGACACGAGTGTCGTGCAGATGAAGTTCGAAGTCAGAACACGTGTCAGGGGTGTATCCTGCACGTGGTGTTCGAGTGCAGAAGACCTGTCTACGACGTTGAGAAAATGACCTCCGGGTTGCGAGTACGCTTCACCAATGCCGTGCAACAAGCTATCGGGTATACGCGACATGTCACATCATCGTTGTGTAAAGGACGTCCGGGTTGAGAAGACGCTTCAACTGTGTCACGTTGGAAGCCCCGATTGAAGACGACATGTGAATGACCTTGTGTAAAGAATGTTCGGGTTGAGAAGGCGTGTCAACTAAGCTATGCAAAGGGCGTCCTCCTTCAAACGACGTGTCATTGACGTTGTGCAAAGGATGTTCGAGATGAGAATGCGTGCCACGAGTGTCGTGCAGATGAAGTTCGAAGTCAGAACACGTGTCAGGGGTGTATCCTGCACGTGGTGTTCGAGTGCAGAAGACCTGTCTACGACGTTGAGAAAATGACCTCCGGGTTGCGAGTACGCTTCATCAATGCCGTGCAACAAGCTATCGGGTATACGCGACATGTCACATCATCGTTGTGTAAAGGATGTTCGAGTTGAGAAGACGCTTCAACTGTGTCACGTTGGAAGCACCCGATCGAAGACGACGTGTCACTGACGTTGTGCAAAGGATGTTCGAGATGAGAAGGCGTGTCAACTAAGCTACGCAAAGGGCGTCCACGTTCAGACGACGTGTGACTGACCTTGTTTAAAGGATGTTCGGGTTGAGAATGCGTGCCACGAGTGTCGTGCAGATGAAGTTCGAAGTCAGAACACGTGTCAGGGGTGTATCCTGCACGTGGTGTTCGAGTGCAGAAGACCTGTCTACGACGTTGAGAAAAGGACCTCCGGGTTGCAAGTATGCTTCACCAATGCCGTGCAGCAAGCAATCGGGTATACGCGACATGTCACATCATCGTTGTGTAAAGGATGTTCGGGTTGAGAAGGCGTGTCAACTAAGCTATGCAAAGGGCGTCCTCCTTCAAACGACGTGTCATTGACGTTGTGCAAAGGATGTTCGAGATGAGAATGCGTGCCACGAGTGTCGTGCAGATGAAGTTCGAAGTCAGAACACGTGTCAGGGGTGTATCCTGCACGTGGTGTTCGAGTGCAGAAGACCTGTCTACGACGTTGAGAAAATGACCTCCGGGTTGCGAGTACGCTTCACCAATGCCGTGCAACAAGCTATCGGGTATACGCGACATGTCACATCATCGTTGTGTAAAGGATGTTCGGGTTGAGAAGGCGTGTCAACTAAGCTATGCAAAGGGCGTCCTCCTTCAAACGACGTGTCATTGACGTTGTGCAAAGGATGTTCGAGATGAGAATGCGTGCCACGAGTGTCGTGCAGATGAAGTTCGAAGTCAGAACACGTGTCAGGGGTGTATCCTGCACGTGGTGTTCGAGTGCAGAAGACCTGTCTACGACGTTGAGAAAATGACCTCCGGGTTGCGAGTACGCTTCACCAATGCCGTGCAACAAGCTATCGGGTATACGCGACATGTCACATCATCGTTGTGTAAAGGATGTTCGAGTTGAGAAGACGCTTCAACTGTGTCACGTTGGAAGCACCCGATTGAAGACGACATGTGAATGACCTTGTGTAAAGAATGTTCGGGTTGAGAAGGCGTGTCAACCTTAGCTACGCAAAGGGCGTCTACGTTCAGACGACGTGTGACTGACCTTGTTTAAAGGATGTTCGGGTTGAGAATGCGTGACACGAGTGTCGTGCAGATGAAGTTCGAAGTCAGAACACGTGTCAGGGGTGTATCCTGCACGTGGTGTTCGAGTGCAGAAGACCTGTCTACGACGTTGAGAAAATGACCTCCGGGTTGCGAGTACGCTTCAACTGTGTCACGTTGGAAGCACCCGATTGAAGACGACGTGTGACTGGCCTTGTTTAAAGGATGTTCGGGTTGAGAATGCGTGCCACGAGTGTCGTGCAGATGAAGTTCGAAGTCAGAAACGTGTCAGGGGTGTATCCTGCACGTGGTGTTCGAGTGCAGAAGGCCTGTCTACGACGTTGAGAAAAGGACCTCCGGGTTGCGAATACGCTTCAATAATGCCGTGCAACAAGCAATCGGGTATACGCGACATGTCACATCATCGTTGTGTAAAGGACGTCCGGGTTGAGAAGGCGCTTCAACTGTGTCATGTAGCAAGCACCCGATCGAAGACGACGTGTGAATGACCTTGTGTAGAGGATGTTCTGGTTGAGAAGGAGTGTAACGGGTGTCGTGCAGATGGCGTCGAGGTCAGAACACGTGTCGGGTGTGTATCCTGCACGTGGTGTTCGAGTGCAGAAGGCCTGTGTACGACGCTGAGAAAAGCACCTCCGGGTTGCGAATACGCTTCAATAATGTCGTGCAACAAGCTATCGGGTATACGCGACATGTCACATCATCGTTGTGTAAAGGACGTCCGGGTTGAGAAGACGCTTCAACTGTGTCACGTTGGAAGCACCCGATTGAAGACGACATGTGAATGACCTTGTGTAAAGAATGTTCGGGTTGAGAAGGCGTGTCAACTAAGCTATGCAAAGGGCGTCCACGTTCAAACGACGTGTCATTGACGTTGTGCAAAGGATGTTCGAGATGAGAATGCGTGCCACGAGTGTCGTGCAGATGAAGTTCGAAGTCAAAACATGTGTCAGGGGTGTATCGTGCACGTGGTGTTCGAGTGCAGAAGACCTGTCTACGACGTTGGGCAAAGGAGGTCCGGCTTGAGAAGACGCTTCAACTGTGTCACGTTGGAAGCACCCGATTGAAGACGACGTGTGACTGGCCTTGTTTAAAGGATGTTCGGGTTGAGAATGCGTGCCACGAGTGTCGTGCAGATGAAGTTCGAAGTCAGAACACGTGTCAGGGGTGTATCCTGCACGTGGTGTTCGAGTGCAGAAGGCCTGTCTACGACGTTGAGAAAAGGACCTCCGGGTTGCGAATACGCTTCAATAATGTCGTGCAACAAGCTACCGGGTATACGCGACATGTCACATCATCGTTGTGTAAAGGACGTCCGGGTTGAGAAGACGCTTCAACTGTGTCACGTTGGAAGCACCCGATTGAAGACGTCATGTGAATGACCTTGTGTAAAGAATGTTCGGGTTGAGAAGGCGTGTCAACCTTAGCTACGCAAAGGGCGTCTACGTTCAGACGACGTGTGACTGACCTTGTTTAAAGGATGTTCGGGTTGAGAATGCGTGACACGAGTGTCGTGCAGATGAAGTTCGAAGTCAGAACACGTGTCAGGGGTGTATCCTGCACGTGGTGTTCGAGTGCAGAAGACCTGTCTACGACGTTGAGAAAATGACCTCCGGGTTGCGAGTACGCTTCACCAATGCCGTGCAACAAGCTATCGGGTATACGCGACATGTCACATCATCGTTGTGTAAAGGACGTCCGGGTTGAGAAGACGCTTCAACTGTGTCACGTTGGAAGCCCCGATTGAAGACGACATGTGAATGACCTTGTGTAAAGAATGTTCGGGTTGAGAAGGCGTGTCAACTAAGCTATGCAAAGGGCGTCCTCCTTCAAACGACGTGTCATTGACGTTGTGCAAAGGATGTTCGAGATGAGAATGCGTGCCACGAGTGTCGTGCAGATGAAGTTCGAAGTCAGAACACGTGTCAGGGGTGTATCCTGCACGTGGTGTTCGAGTGCAGAAGACCTGTCTACGACGTTGAGAAAATGACCTCCGGGTTGCGAGTACGCTTCACCAATGCCGTGCAACAAGCTATCGGGTATACGCGACATGTCACATCATCGTTGTGTAAAGGATGTTCGAGTTGAGAAGACGCTTCAACTGTGTCACGTTGGAAGCACCCGATCGAAGACGACGTGTCACTGACGTTGTGCAAAGGATGTTCGAGATGAGAAGGCGTGTCAACTAAGCTACGCAAAGGGCGTCCACGTTCAGACGACGTGTGACTGACCTTGTTTAAAGGATGTTCGGGTTGAGAATGCGTGCCACGAGTGTCGTGCAGATGAAGTTCGAAGTCAGAACACGTGTCAGGGGTGTATCCTGCACGTGGTGTTCGAGTGCAGAAGACCTGTCTACGACGTTGAGAAAAGGACCTCCGGGTTGCAAGTATGCTTCACCAATGCCGTGCAGCAAGCAATCGGGTATACGCGACATGTCACATCATCGTTGTGTAAAGGATGTTCGGGTTGAGAAGGCGTGTCAACTAAGCTATGCAAAGGGCGTCCTCCTTCAAACGACGTGTCATTGACGTTGTGCAAAGGATGTTCGAGATGAGAATGCGTGCCACGAGTGTCGTGCAGATGAAGTTCGAAGTCAGAACACGTGTCAGGGGTGTATCCTGCACGTGGTGTTCGAGTGCAGAAGACCTGTCTACGACGTTGAGAAAATGACCTCCGGGTTGCGAGTACGCTTCACCAATGCCGTGCAACAAGCTATCGGGTATACGCGACATGTCACATCATCGTTGTGTAAAGGATGTTCGGGTTGAGAAGGCGTGTCAACTAAGCTATGCAAAGGGCGTCCTCCTTCAAACGACGTGTCATTGACGTTGTGCAAAGGATGTTCGAGATGAGAATGCGTGCCACGAGTGTCGTGCAGATGAAGTTCGAAGTCAGAACACGTGTCAGGGGTGTATCCTGCACGTGGTGTTCGAGTGCAGAAGACCTGTCTACGACGTTGAGAAAATGACCTCCGGGTTGCGAGTACGCTTCACCAATGCCGTGCAACAAGCTATCGGGTATACGCGACATGTCACATCATCGTTGTGTAAAGGATGTTCGAGTTGAGAAGACGCTTCAACTGTGTCACGTTGGAAGCACCCGATTGAAGACGACATGTGAATGACCTTGTGTAAAGAATGTTCGGGTTGAGAAGGCGTGTCAACCTTAGCTACGCAAAGGGCGTCTACGTTCAGACGACGTGTGACTGACCTTGTTTAAAGGATGTTCGGGTTGAGAATGCGTGACACGAGTGTCGTGCAGATGAAGTTCGAAGTCAGAACACGTGTCAGGGGTGTATCCTGCACGTGGTGTTCGAGTGCAGAAGACCTGTCTACGACGTTGAGAAAATGACCTCCGGGTTGCGAGTACGCTTCACCAATGCCGTGCAACAAGCTATCGGGTATACGCGACATGTCACATCATCGTTGTGTAAAGGACGTCCGGGTTGAGAAGACGCTTCAACTGTGTCACGTTGGAAGCCCCGATTGAAGACGACATGTGAATGACCTTGTGTAAAGAATGTTCGGGTTGAGAAGGCGTGTCAACTAAGCTATGCAAAGGGCGTCCTCCTTCAAACGACGTGTCATTGACGTTGTGCAAAGGATGTTCGAGATGAGAATGCGTGCCACGAGTGTCGTGCAGATGAAGTTCGAAGTCAGAACACGTGTCAGGGGTGTATCCTGCACGTGGTGTTCGAGTGCAGAAGACCTGTCTACGACGTTGAGAAAATGACCTCCGGGTTGCGAGTACGCTTCACCAATGCCGTGCAACAAGCTATCGGGTATACGCGACATGTCACATCATCGTTGTGTAAAGGATGTTCGGGTTGAGAAGGCGTGTCAACTAAGCTATGCAAAGGGCGTCCACGTTCAGACGACGTGTGACTGACTTTGTTTAAAGGATGTTCGGGTTGAGAAGGAGTGTCACAAGTGTCGTGCAGATGACGTTCGAAGTCAGACCACGTATCAGGGGTGTATCCTGCACGTGGTGTTCGAGTGCAGAAGACCTGTCTACGACGTTGAGAAAAGGACCTCCGGGTTGCAAGTATGCTTCACCAATGCCGTGCAGCAAGCAATCGGGTATACGCGACATGTCACATCATCGTTGTGTAAAGGATGTTCGAGTTGAGAAGACGCTTCAACTGTGTCACGTTGGAAGCACCCGATCGAAGACGACGTGTCACTGACGTTGTGCAAAGGATGTTCGAGATGAGAAGGCGTGTCAACTAAGCTACGCAAAGGGCGTCCACGTTCAGACGACGTGTGACTGACCTTGTTTAAAGGATGTTCGGGTTGAGAATGCGTGCCACGAGTGTCGTGCAGATGAAGTTCGAAGTCAGAACACGTGTCAGGGGTGTATCCTGCACGTGGCGTTCGAGTGCAGAAGGCCTGTCTACGACGTTGAGAAAAGGACCTCCGGGTTGCAAGTATGCTTCACCAATGCCGTGCAGCAAGCAATCGGGTATAGGCAATATGTCACATCATCGTTGTTTAAAGGAAGTCCGGGTTGAGAAGACGCTTCAACTGTGTCACGTTGGAAGCACCCGATCGAAGACGACGTGTCACTGACGTTGTGCAAAGGATGTTCGAGATGAGAAGGCGTGTCAACTAAGCTACGCAAAGGGCGTCCACGTTCAGACGACGTGTGACTGACCTTGTTTAAAGGATGTTCGGGTTGAGAATGCGTGCCACGAGTGTCGTGCAGATGGCGTTCGAAGTCAGACCACGTATCAGGGGTGTATCCTGCACGTGGTGTTCGAGTGCAGAAGACCTGTCTACGACGTTGAGAAAATGACCTCCGGGTTGCGAGTATGCTTCACCAATGCCGTGCAACAAGCAATCGGGTATACGCGACATGTCACATCATCGTTGTGTAAAGGATGTTCGAGTTGAGAAGACGCTTCAACTGTGTCACGTTGGAAGCACCCGATCGAAGACGACGTGTCACTGACGTTGTGCAAAGGATGTTCGAGATGAGAAGGCGTGTCAACTAAGCTACGCAAAGGGCGTCCACGTTCAGACGACGTGTGACTGACCTTGTTTAAAGGATGTTCGGGTTGAGAATGCGTGCCATGAGTGTCGTGCAGATGAAGTTCGAAGTCAGAACACGTGTCAGGGGTGTATCCTGCACGTGGTGTTCGAGTGCAGAAGACCTGTCTACGACGTTGAGAAAAGGACCTCCGGGTTGCAAGTATGCTTCACCAATGCCGTGCAGCAAGCAATCGGGTATAGGCAATATGTCACATCATCGTTGTTTAAAGGAAGTCCGGGTTGAGAAGACGCTTCAACTGTGTCACGTTGGAAGCACCCGATCGAAGACGACGTGTCACTGACGTTGTGCAAAGGATGTTCGAGATGAGAAGGCGTGTCAACTAAGCTACGCAAAGGGCGTCCACGTTCAGACGACGTGTGACTGACCTTGTTTAAAGGATGTTCGGGTTGAGAATGCGTGCCACGAGTGTCGTGCAGATGAAGTTCGAAGTCAGAACACGTGTCAGGGGTGTATCCTGCACGTGGTGTTCGAGTGCAGAAGACCTGTCTACGACGTTGAGAAAAGGACCTCCGGGTTGCAAGTATGCTTCACCAATGCCGTGCAGCAAGCAATCGGGTATAGGCAATATGTCACATCATCGTTGTTTAAAGGAAGTCCGGGTTGAGAAGACGCTTCAACTGTGTCACGTTGGAAGCACCCGATCGAAGACGACGTGTCACTGACGTTGTGCAAAGGATGTTCGAGATGAGAAGGCGTGTCAACTAAGCTACGCAAAGGGCGTCCACGTTCAGACGACGTGTGACTGACCTTGTTTAAAGGATGTTCGGGTTGAGAATGCCACGAGTGTCGTGCAGATGGCGTTCGAAGTCAGACCACGTATCAGGGGTGTATCCTGCACGTGGTGTTCGAGTGCAGAAGACCTGTCTACGACGTTGAGAAAATGACCTCCGGGTTGCGAGTACGCTTCACCAATGCCGTGCAACAAGCAATCGGGTATACGCGACATGTCACATCATCGTTGTGTAAAGGATGTTCGAGTTGAGAAGACGCTTCAACTGTGTCACGTTGGAAGCACCCGATCGAAGACGACGTGTCACTGACGTTGTGCAAAGGATGTTCGAGATGAGAAGGCGTGTCAACTAAGCTACGCAAAGGGCGTCCACGTTCAGACGACGTGTGACTGACCTTGTTTAAAGGATGTTCGGGTTGAGAATGCGTGCCACGAGTGTCGTGCAGATGAAGTTCGAAGTCAGAACACGTGTCAGGGGTGTATCCTGCACGTGGTGTTCGAGTGCAGAAGACCTGTCTACGACGTTGAGAAAAGGACCTCCGGGTTGCAAGTATGCTTCACCAATGCCGTGCAGCAAGCAATCGGGTATAGGCAATATGTCACATCATCGTTGTTTAAAGGAAGTCCGGGTTGAGAAGACGCTTCAACTGTGTCACGTTGGAAGCACCCGATCGAAGACGACGTGTCACTGACGTTGTGCAAAGGATGTTCGAGATGAGAAGGCGTGTCAACTAAGCTACGCAAAGGGCGTCCACGTTCAGACGACGTGTGACTGACCTTGTTTAAAGGATGTTCGGGTTGAGAATGCCACGAGTGTCGTGCAGATGGCGTTCGAAGTCAGACCACGTATCAGGGGTGTATCCTGCACGTGGTGTTCGAGTGCAGAAGACCGTTGTGCAAAGGATGTTCGAGATGAGAAGGCGTGTCAACTAAGCTACGCAAAGGGCGTCCACGTTCAGACGACGTGTGACTGACCTTGTTTAAAGGATGTTCGGGTTGAGAAGGAGTGTCACAAGTGTCGTGCAGATGACGTTCGAAGTCAGACCACGTATCAGGGGTGTATCCTGCACGTGGTGTTCGAGTGCAGAAGACCTGTCTACGACGTTGAGAAAAGGACCTCCGGGTTGCAAGTATGCTTCACCAATGCCGTGCAGCAAGCAATCGGGTATACGCGACATGTCACATCATCGTTGTGTAAAGGATGTTCGAGTTGAGAAGACGCTTCAACTGTGTCACGTTGGAAGCACCCGATCGAAGACGACGTGTCACTGACGTTGTGCAAAGGATGTTCGAGATGAGAAGGCGTGTCAACTAAGCTACGCAAAGGGCGTCCACGTTCAGACGACGTGTGACTGACCTTGTTTAAAGGATGTTCGGGTTGAGAATGCGTGCCACGAGTGTCGTGCAGATGAAGTTCGAAGTCAAAACACGTGTCAGGGGTGTATCCTGCACGTGGCGTTCGAGTGCAGAAGGCCTGTCTACGACGTTGAGAAAAGGACCTCCGGGTTGCAAGTATGCTTCACCAATGCCGTGCAGCAAGCAATCGGGTATAGGCAATATGTCACATCATCGTTGTGTAAAGGATGTTCGAGTTGAGAAGACGCTTCAACTGTGTCACGTTGGAAGCACCCGATCGAAGACGACGTGTCACTGACGTTGTGCAAAGGATGTTCGAGATGAGAAGGCGTGTCAACTAAGCTACGCAAAGGGCGTCCACGTTCAGACGACGTGTGACTGACCTTGTTTAAAGGATGTTCGGGTTGAGAATGCGTGCCACGAGTGTCGTGCAGATGGCGTTCGAAGTCAGACCACGTATCAGGGGTGTATCCTGCACGTGGTGTTCGAGTGCAGAAGACCTGTCTACGACGTTGAGAAAAGGACCTCCGGGTTGCAAGTATGCTTCACCAATGCCGTGCAGCAAGCAATCGGGTATACGCGACATGTCACATCATCGTTGTGTAAAGGATGTTCGAGTTGAGAAGACGCTTCAACTGTGTCACGTTGGAAGCACCCGATCGAAGACGACGTGTCACTGACGTTGTGCAAAGGATGTTCGAGATGAGAAGGCGTGTCAACTAAGCTACGCAAAGGGCGTCCACGTTCAGACGACGTGTGACTGACCTTGTTTAAAGGATGTTCGGGTTGAGAAGGAGTGTCACAAGTGTCGTGCAGATGACGTTCGAAGTCAGACCACGTATCAGGGGTGTATCCTGCACGTGGTGTTCGAGTGCAGAAGACCTGTCTACGACGTTGAGAAAAGGACCTCCGGGTTGCAAGTATGCTTCACCAATGCCGTGCAGCAAGCAATCGGGTATACGCGACATGTCACATCATCGTTGTGTAAAGGATGTTCGAGTTGAGAAGACGCTTCAACTGTGTCACGTTGGAAGCACCCGATCGAAGACGACGTGTCACTGACGTTGTGCAAAGGATGTTCGAGATGAGAAGGCGTGTCAACTAAGCTACGCAAAGGGCGTCCACGTTCAGACGACGTGTGACTGACCTTGTTTAAAGGATGTTCGGGTTGAGAATGCGTGCCACGAGTGTCGTGCAGATGAAGTTCGAAGTCAAAACACGTGTCAGGGGTGTATCCTGCACGTGGCGTTCGAGTGCAGAAGGCCTGTCTACGACGTTGAGAAAAGGACCTCCGGGTTGCAAGTATGCTTCACCAATGCCGTGCAGCAAGCAATCGGGTATAGGCAATATGTCACATCATCGTTGTGTAAAGGATGTTCGAGTTGAGAAGACGCTTCAACTGTGTCACGTTGGAAGCACCCGATCGAAGACGACGTGTCACTGACGTTGTGCAAAGGATGTTCGAGATGAGAAGGCGTGTCAACTAAGCTACGCAAAGGGCGTCCACGTTCAGACGACGTGTGACTGACCTTGTTTAAAGGATGTTCGGGTTGAGAATGCGTGCCACGAGTGTCGTGCAGATGGCGTTCGAAGTCAGACCACGTATCAGGGGTGTATCCTGCACGTGGTGTTCGAGTGCAGAAGACCTGTCTACGACGTTGAGAAAAGGACCTCCGGGTTGCAAGTATGCTTCACCAATGCCGTGCAGCAAGCAATCGGGTATACGCGACATGTCACATCATCGTTGTGTAAAGGATGTTCGAGTTGAGAAGACGCTTCAACTGTGTCACGTTGGAAGCACCCGATCGAAGACGACGTGTCACTGACGTTGTGCAAAGGATGTTCGAGATGAGAAGGCGTGTCAACTAAGCTACGCAAAGGGCGTCCACGTTCAGACGACGTGTGACTGACCTTGTTTAAAGGATGTTCGGGTTGAGAATGCGTGCCACGAGTGTCGTGCAGATGAAGTTCGAAGTCAGACCACGTATCAGGGGTGTATCCTGCACGTGGTGTTCGAGTGCAGAAGACCTGTCTACGACGTTGAGAAAATGACCTCCGGGTTGCGAGTACGCTTCACCAATGCCGTGCAACAAGCAATCGGGTATACGCGACATGTCACATCATCGTTGTGTAAAGGATGTTCGAGTTGAGAAGACGCTTCAACTGTGTCACGTTGGAAGCACCCGATCGAAGACGACGTGTCACTGACGTTGTGTAAAGGATGTTCGAGATGAGAAGGCGTGTCAACTAAGCTACGCAAAGGGCGTCCACGTTCAGACGACGTGTGACTGACCTTGTTTAAAGGATGTTCGGGTTGAGAATGCGTGCCACGAGTGTCGTGCAGATGAAGTTCGAAGTCAGAACACGTGTCAGGGGTGTATCCTGCACGTGGTGTTCGAGTGCAGAAGACCTGTCTACGACGTTGAGAAAAGGACCTCCGGGTTGCAAGTATGCTTCACCAATGCCGTGCAGCAAGCAATCGGGTATAGGCAATATGTCACATCATCGTTGTTTAAAGGAAGTCCGGGTTGAGAAGACGCTTCAACTGTGTCACGTTGGAAGCACCCGATCGAAGACGACGTGTCACTGACGTTGTGCAAAGGATGTTCGAGATGAGAAGGCGTGTCAACTAAGCTACGCAAAGGGCGTCCACGTTCAGACGACGTGTGACTGACCTTGTTTAAAGGATGTTCGGGTTGAGAATGCCACGAGTGTCGTGCAGATGGCGTTCGAAGTCAGACCACGTATCAGGGGTGTATCCTGCACGTGGTGTTCGAGTGCAGAAGACCGTTGTGCAAAGGATGTTCGAGATGAGAAGGCGTGTCAACTAAGCTACGCAAAGGGCGTCCACGTTCAGACGACGTGTGACTGACCTTGTTTAAAGGATGTTCGGGTTGAGAAGGAGTGTCACAAGTGTCGTGCAGATGACGTTCGAAGTCAGACCACGTATCAGGGGTGTATCCTGCACGTGGTGTTCGAGTGCAGAAGACCTGTCTACGACGTTGAGAAAAGGACCTCCGGGTTGCAAGTATGCTTCACCAATGCCGTGCAGCAAGCAATCGGGTATACGCGACATGTCACATCATCGTTGTGTAAAGGATGTTCGAGTTGAGAAGACGCTTCAACTGTGTCACGTTGGAAGCACCCGATCGAAGACGACGTGTCACTGACGTTGTGCAAAGGATGTTCGAGATGAGAAGGCGTGTCAACTAAGCTACGCAAAGGGCGTCCACGTTCAGACGACGTGTGACTGACCTTGTTTAAAGGATGTTCGGGTTGAGAATGCGTGCCACGAGTGTCGTGCAGATGAAGTTCGAAGTCAAAACACGTGTCAGGGGTGTATCCTGCACGTGGCGTTCGAGTGCAGAAGGCCTGTCTACGACGTTGAGAAAAGGACCTCCGGGTTGCAAGTATGCTTCACCAATGCCGTGCAGCAAGCAATCGGGTATAGGCAATATGTCACATCATCGTTGTGTAATGGACGTCCGGGTTGAGAAGACGCTTCAACTGTGTCACGTTGGAAGCACCCGATCGAAGACGACGTGTCACTGACGTTGTGCAAAGGATGTTCGAGATGAGAAGGCGTGTCAACTAAGCTACGCAAAGGGCGTCCACGTTCAGACGACGTGTGACTGACCTTGTTTAAAGGATGTTCGGGTTGAGAATGCGTGCCACGAGTGTCGTGCAGATGGCGTTCGAAGTCAGACCACGTATCAGGGGTGTATCCTGCACGTGGTGTTCGAGTGCAGAAGACCTGTCTACGACGTTGAGAAAAGGACCTCCGGGTTGCAAGTATGCTTCACCAATGCCGTGCAGCAAGCAATCGGGTATACGCGACATGTCACATCATCGTTGTGTAAAGGATGTTCGAGTTGAGAAGACGCTTCAACTGTGTCACGTTGGAAGCACCCGATCGAAGACGACGTGTCACTGACGTTGTGCAAAGGATGTTCGAGATGAGAAGGCGTGTCAACTAAGCTACGCAAAGGGCGTCCACGTTCAGACGACGTGTGACTGACCTTGTTTAAAGGATGTTCGGGTTGAGAATGCGTGCCACGAGTGTCGTGCAGATGAAGTTCGAAGTCAGAACACGTGTCAGGGGTGTATCCTGCACGTGGTGTTCGAGTGCAGAAGACCTGTCTACGACGTTGAGAAAATGACCTCCGGGTTGCGAGTACGCTTCACCAATGCCGTGCAACAAGCTATCGGGTATACGCGACATGTCACATCATCGTTGTGTAAAGGACGTCCGGGTTGAGAAGACGCTTCAACTGTGTCACGTTGGAAGCCCCGATTGAAGACGACATGTGAATGACCTTGTGTAAAGAATGTTCGGGTTGAGAAGGCGTGTCAACTAAGCTATGCAAAGGGCGTCCTCCTTCAAACGACGTGTCATTGACGTTGTGCAAAGGATGTTCGAGATGAGAATGCGTGCCACGAGTGTCGTGCAGATGAAGTTCGAAGTCAGAACACGTGTCAGGGGTGTATCCTGCACGTGGCGTTCGAGTGCAGAAGGCCTGTCTACGACGTTGAGAAAAGGACCTCCGGGTTGCAAGTATGCTTCACCAATGCCGTGCAGCAAGCAATCGGGTATAGGCAATATGTCACATCATCGTTGTTTAAAGGAAGTCCGGGTTGAGAAGACGCTTCAACTGTGTCACGTTGGAAGCACCCGATCGAAGACGACGTGTCACTGACGTTGTGCAAAGGATGTTCGAGATGAGAAGGCGTGTCAACTAAGCTACGCAAAGGGCGTCCACGTTCAGACGACGTGTGACTGACCTTGTTTAAAGGATGTTCGGGTTGAGAATGCGTGCCACGAGTGTCGTGCAGATGGCGTTCGAAGTCAGACCACGTATCAGGGGTGTATCCTGCACGTGGTGTTCGAGTGCAGAAGACCTGTCTACGACGTTGAGAAAATGACCTCCGGGTTGCGAGTATGCTTCACCAATGCCGTGCAACAAGCAATCGGGTATACGCGACATGTCACATCATCGTTGTGTAAAGGATGTTCGAGTTGAGAAGACGCTTCAACTGTGTCACGTTGGAAGCACCCGATCGAAGACGACGTGTCACTGACGTTGTGCAAAGGATGTTCGAGATGAGAAGGCGTGTCAACTAAGCTACGCAAAGGGCGTCCACGTTCAGACGACGTGTGACTGACCTTGTTTAAAGGATGTTCGGGTTGAGAATGCGTGCCATGAGTGTCGTGCAGATGAAGTTCGAAGTCAGAACACGTGTCAGGGGTGTATCCTGCACGTGGTGTTCGAGTGCAGAAGACCTGTCTACGACGTTGAGAAAAGGACCTCCGGGTTGCAAGTATGCTTCACCAATGCCGTGCAGCAAGCAATCGGGTATAGGCAATATGTCACATCATCGTTGTTTAAAGGAAGTCCGGGTTGAGAAGACGCTTCAACTGTGTCACGTTGGAAGCACCCGATCGAAGACGACGTGTCACTGACGTTGTGCAAAGGATGTTCGAGATGAGAAGGCGTGTCAACTAAGCTACGCAAAGGGCGTCCACGTTCAGACGACGTGTGACTGACCTTGTTTAAAGGATGTTCGGGTTGAGAATGCCACGAGTGTCGTGCAGATGGCGTTCGAAGTCAGACCACGTATCAGGGGTGTATCCTGCACGTGGTGTTCGAGTGCAGAAGACCTGTCTACGACGTTGAGAAAATGACCTCCGGGTTGCGAGTACGCTTCACCAATGCCGTGCAACAAGCAATCGGGTATACGCGACATGTCACATCATCGTTGTGTAAAGGATGTTCGAGTTGAGAAGACGCTTCAACTGTGTCACGTTGGAAGCACCCGATCGAAGACGACGTGTCACTGACGTTGTGCAAAGGATGTTCGAGATGAGAAGGCGTGTCAACTAAGCTACGCAAAGGGCGTCCACGTTCAGACGACGTGTGACTGACCTTGTTTAAAGGATGTTCGGGTTGAGAATGCGTGCCACGAGTGTCGTGCAGATGAAGTTCGAAGTCAGAACACGTGTCAGGGGTGTATCCTGCACGTGGTGTTCGAGTGCAGAAGACCTGTCTACGACGTTGAGAAAAGGACCTCCGGGTTGCAAGTATGCTTCACCAATGCCGTGCAGCAAGCAATCGGGTATAGGCAATATGTCACATCATCGTTGTTTAAAGGAAGTCCGGGTTGAGAAGACGCTTCAACTGTGTCACGTTGGAAGCACCCGATCGAAGACGACGTGTCACTGACGTTGTGCAAAGGATGTTCGAGATGAGAAGGCGTGTCAACTAAGCTACGCAAAGGGCGTCCACGTTCAGACGACGTGTGACTGACCTTGTTTAAAGGATGTTCGGGTTGAGAATGCCACGAGTGTCGTGCAGATGGCGTTCGAAGTCAGACCACGTGTCAGGGGTGTATCCTGCACGTGGTGTTCGAGTGCAGAAGACCTGTCTACGACGTTGAGAAAATGACCTCCGGGTTGCGAGTACGCTTCACCAATGCCGTGCAACAAGCTATCGGGTATACGCGACATGTCACATCATCGTTGTGTAAAGGACGTCCGGGTTGAGAAGACGCTTCAACTGTGTCACGTTGGAAGCCCCGATTGAAGACGACATGTGAATGACCTTGTGTAAAGAATGTTCGGGTTGAGAAGGCGTGTCAACTAAGCTATGCAAAGGGCGTCCTCCTTCAAACGACGTGTCATTGACGTTGTGCAAAGGATGTTCGAGATGAGAATGCGTGCCACGAGTGTCGTGCAGATGAAGTTCGAAGTCAGAACACGTGTCAGGGGTGTATCCTGCACGTGGCGTTCGAGTGCAGAAGGCCTGTCTACGACGTTGAGAAAAGGACCTCCGGGTTGCAAGTATGCTTCACCAATGCCGTGCAGCAAGCAATCGGGTATAGGCAATATGTCACATCATCGTTGTTTAAAGGAAGTCCGGGTTGAGAAGACGCTTCAACTGTGTCACGTTGGAAGCACCCGATCGAAGACGACGTGTCACTGACGTTGTGCAAAGGATGTTCGAGATGAGAAGGCGTGTCAACTAAGCTACGCAAAGGGCGTCCACGTTCAGACGACGTGTGACTGACCTTGTTTAAAGGATGTTCGGGTTGAGAATGCGTGCCACGAGTGTCGTGCAGATGGCGTTCGAAGTCAGACCACGTATCAGGGGTGTATCCTGCACGTGGTGTTCGAGTGCAGAAGACCTGTCTACGACGTTGAGAAAATGACCTCCGGGTTGCGAGTATGCTTCACCAATGCCGTGCAACAAGCAATCGGGTATACGCGACATGTCACATCATCGTTGTGTAAAGGATGTTCGAGTTGAGAAGACGCTTCAACTGTGTCACGTTGGAAGCACCCGATCGAAGACGACGTGTCACTGACGTTGTGCAAAGGATGTTCGAGATGAGAAGGCGTGTCAACTAAGCTACGCAAAGGGCGTCCACGTTCAGACGACGTGTGACTGACCTTGTTTAAAGGATGTTCGGGTTGAGAATGCGTGCCATGAGTGTCGTGCAGATGAAGTTCGAAGTCAGAACACGTGTCAGGGGTGTATCCTGCACGTGGTGTTCGAGTGCAGAAGACCTGTCTACGACGTTGAGAAAAGGACCTCCGGGTTGCAAGTATGCTTCACCAATGCCGTGCAGCAAGCAATCGGGTATAGGCAATATGTCACATCATCGTTGTTTAAAGGAAGTCCGGGTTGAGAAGACGCTTCAACTGTGTCACGTTGGAAGCACCCGATCGAAGACGACGTGTCACTGACGTTGTGCAAAGGATGTTCGAGATGAGAAGGCGTGTCAACTAAGCTACGCAAAGGGCGTCCACGTTCAGACGACGTGTGACTGACCTTGTTTAAAGGATGTTCGGGTTGAGAATGCCACGAGTGTCGTGCAGATGGCGTTCGAAGTCAGACCACGTATCAGGGGTGTATCCTGCACGTGGTGTTCGAGTGCAGAAGACCTGTCTACGACGTTGAGAAAATGACCTCCGGGTTGCGAGTACGCTTCACCAATGCCGTGCAACAAGCAATCGGGTATACGCGACATGTCACATCATCGTTGTGTAAAGGATGTTCGAGTTGAGAAGACGCTTCAACTGTGTCACGTTGGAAGCACCCGATCGAAGACGACGTGTCACTGACGTTGTGCAAAGGATGTTCGAGATGAGAAGGCGTGTCAACTAAGCTACGCAAAGGGCGTCCACGTTCAGACGACGTGTGACTGACCTTGTTTAAAGGATGTTCGGGTTGAGAATGCGTGCCACGAGTGTCGTGCAGATGAAGTTCGAAGTCAGAACACGTGTCAGGGGTGTATCCTGCACGTGGTGTTCGAGTGCAGAAGACCTGTCTACGACGTTGAGAAAAGGACCTCCGGGTTGCAAGTATGCTTCACCAATGCCGTGCAGCAAGCAATCGGGTATAGGCAATATGTCACATCATCGTTGTTTAAAGGAAGTCCGGGTTGAGAAGACGCTTCAACTGTGTCACGTTGGAAGCACCCGATCGAAGACGACGTGTCACTGACGTTGTGCAAAGGATGTTCGAGATGAGAAGGCGTGTCAACTAAGCTACGCAAAGGGCGTCCACGTTCAGACGACGTGTGACTGACCTTGTTTAAAGGATGTTCGGGTTGAGAATGCCACGAGTGTCGTGCAGATGGCGTTCGAAGTCAGACCACGTATCAGGGGTGTATCCTGCACGTGGTGTTCGAGTGCAGAAGACCTGTCTACGACGTTGAGAAAATGACCTCCGGGTTGCGAGTACGCTTCACCAATGCCGTGCAACAAGCAATCGGGTATACGCGACATGTCACATCATCGTTGTGTAAAGGATGTTCGAGTTGAGAAGACGCTTCAACTGTGTCACGTTGGAAGCACCCGATCGAAGACGACGTGTCACTGACGTTGTGCAAAGGATGTTCGAGATGAGAAGGCGTGTCAACTAAGCTACGCAAAGGGCGTCCACGTTCAGACGACGTGTGACTGACCTTGTTTAAAGGATGTTCGGGTTGAGAATGCGTGCCACGAGTGTCGTGCAGATGAAGTTCGAAGTCAGAACACGTGTCAGGGGTGTATCCTGCACGTGGTGTTCGAGTGCAGAAGACCTGTCTACGACGTTGAGAAAAGGACCTCCGGGTTGCAAGTATGCTTCACCAATGCCGTGCAGCAAGCAATCGGGTATAGGCAATATGTCACATCATCGTTGTTTAAAGGAAGTCCGGGTTGAGAAGACGCTTCAACTGTGTCACGTTGGAAGCACCCGATCGAAGACGACGTGTCACTGACGTTGTGCAAAGGATGTTCGAGATGAGAAGGCGTGTCAACTAAGCTACGCAAAGGGCGTCCACGTTCAGACGACGTGTGACTGACCTTGTTTAAAGGATGTTCGGGTTGAGAATGCCACGAGTGTCGTGCAGATGGCGTTCGAAGTCAGACCACGTATCAGGGGTGTATCCTGCACGTGGTGTTCGAGTGCAGAAGACCGTTGTGCAAAGGATGTTCGAGATGAGAAGGCGTGTCAACTAAGCTACGCAAAGGGCGTCCACGTTCAGACGACGTGTGACTGACCTTGTTTAAAGGATGTTCGGGTTGAGAAGGAGTGTCACAAGTGTCGTGCAGATGACGTTCGAAGTCAGACCACGTATCAGGGGTGTATCCTGCACGTGGTGTTCGAGTGCAGAAGACCTGTCTACGACGTTGAGAAAAGGACCTCCGGGTTGCAAGTATGCTTCACCAATGCCGTGCAGCAAGCAATCGGGTATACGCGACATGTCACATCATCGTTGTGTAAAGGATGTTCGAGTTGAGAAGACGCTTCAACTGTGTCACGTTGGAAGCACCCGATCGAAGACGACGTGTCACTGACGTTGTGCAAAGGATGTTCGAGATGAGAAGGCGTGTCAACTAAGCTACGCAAAGGGCGTCCACGTTCAGACGACGTGTGACTGACCTTGTTTAAAGGATGTTCGGGTTGAGAATGCGTGCCACGAGTGTCGTGCAGATGAAGTTCGAAGTCAAAACACGTGTCAGGGGTGTATCCTGCACGTGGCGTTCGAGTGCAGAAGGCCTGTCTACGACGTTGAGAAAAGGACCTCCGGGTTGCAAGTATGCTTCACCAATGCCGTGCAGCAAGCAATCGGGTATAGGCAATATGTCACATCATCGTTGTGTAAAGGATGTTCGAGTTGAGAAGACGCTTCAACTGTGTCACGTTGGAAGCACCCGATCGAAGACGACGTGTCACTGACGTTGTGCAAAGGATGTTCGAGATGAGAAGGCGTGTCAACTAAGCTACGCAAAGGGCGTCCACGTTCAGACGACGTGTGACTGACCTTGTTTAAAGGATGTTCGGGTTGAGAATGCGTGCCACGAGTGTCGTGCAGATGGCGTTCGAAGTCAGACCACGTATCAGGGGTGTATCCTGCACGTGGTGTTCGAGTGCAGAAGACCTGTCTACGACGTTGAGAAAAGGACCTCCGGGTTGCAAGTATGCTTCACCAATGCCGTGCAGCAAGCAATCGGGTATACGCGACATGTCACATCATCGTTGTGTAAAGGATGTTCGAGTTGAGAAGACGCTTCAACTGTGTCACGTTGGAAGCACCCGATCGAAGACGACGTGTCACTGACGTTGTGCAAAGGATGTTCGAGATGAGAAGGCGTGTCAACTAAGCTACGCAAAGGGCGTCCACGTTCAGACGACGTGTGACTGACCTTGTTTAAAGGATGTTCGGGTTGAGAATGCGTGCCACGAGTGTCGTGCAGATGAAGTTCGAAGTCAGACCACGTATCAGGGGTGTATCCTGCACGTGGTGTTCGAGTGCAGAAGACCTGTCTACGACGTTGAGAAAATGACCTCCGGGTTGCGAGTACGCTTCACCAATGCCGTGCAACAAGCAATCGGGTATACGCGACATGTCACATCATCGTTGTGTAAAGGATGTTCGAGTTGAGAAGACGCTTCAACTGTGTCACGTTGGAAGCACCCGATCGAAGACGACGTGTCACTGACGTTGTGCAAAGGATGTTCGAGATGAGAAGGCGTGTCAACTAAGCTACGCAAAGGGCGTCCACGTTCAGACGACGTGTGACTGACCTTGTTTAAAGGATGTTCGGGTTGAGAATGCGTGCCACGAGTGTCGTGCAGATGAAGTTCGAAGTCAGAACACGTGTCAGGGGTGTATCCTGCACGTGGTGTTCGAGTGCAGAAGACCTGTCTACGACGTTGAGAAAAGGACCTCCGGGTTGCAAGTATGCTTCACCAATGCCGTGCAGCAAGCAATCGGGTATAGGCAATATGTCACATCATCGTTGTTTAAAGGAAGTCCGGGTTGAGAAGACGCTTCAACTGTGTCACGTTGGAAGCACCCGATCGAAGACGACGTGTCACTGACGTTGTGCAAAGGATGTTCGAGATGAGAAGGCGTGTCAACTAAGCTACGCAAAGGGCGTCCACGTTCAGACGACGTGTGACTGACCTTGTTTAAAGGATGTTCGGGTTGAGAATGCCACGAGTGTCGTGCAGATGGCGTTCGAAGTCAGACCACGTATCAGGGGTGTATCCTGCACGTGGTGTTCGAGTGCAGAAGACCGTTGTGCAAAGGATGTTCGAGATGAGAAGGCGTGTCAACTAAGCTACGCAAAGGGCGTCCACGTTCAGACGACGTGTGACTGACCTTGTTTAAAGGATGTTCGGGTTGAGAAGGAGTGTCACAAGTGTCGTGCAGATGACGTTCGAAGTCAGACCACGTATCAGGGGTGTATCCTGCACGTGGTGTTCGAGTGCAGAAGACCTGTCTACGACGTTGAGAAAAGGACCTCCGGGTTGCAAGTATGCTTCACCAATGCCGTGCAGCAAGCAATCGGGTATACGCGACATGTCACATCATCGTTGTGTAAAGGATGTTCGAGTTGAGAAGACGCTTCAACTGTGTCACGTTGGAAGCACCCGATCGAAGACGACGTGTCACTGACGTTGTGCAAAGGATGTTCGAGATGAGAAGGCGTGTCAACTAAGCTACGCAAAGGGCGTCCACGTTCAGACGACGTGTGACTGACCTTGTTTAAAGGATGTTCGGGTTGAGAATGCGTGCCACGAGTGTCGTGCAGATGAAGTTCGAAGTCAAAACACGTGTCAGGGGTGTATCCTGCACGTGGCGTTCGAGTGCAGAAGGCCTGTCTACGACGTTGAGAAAAGGACCTCCGGGTTGCAAGTATGCTTCACCAATGCCGTGCAGCAAGCAATCGGGTATAGGCAATATGTCACATCATCGTTGTGTAATGGACGTCCGGGTTGAGAAGACGCTTCAACTGTGTCACGTTGGAAGCACCCGATCGAAGACGACGTGTCACTGACGTTGTGCAAAGGATGTTCGAGATGAGAAGGCGTGTCAACTAAGCTACGCAAAGGGCGTCCACGTTCAGACGACGTGTGACTGACCTTGTTTAAAGGATGTTCGGGTTGAGAATGCGTGCCACGAGTGTCGTGCAGATGGCGTTCGAAGTCAGACCACGTATCAGGGGTGTATCCTGCACGTGGTGTTCGAGTGCAGAAGACCTGTCTACGACGTTGAGAAAAGGACCTCCGGGTTGCAAGTATGCTTCACCAATGCCGTGCAGCAAGCAATCGGGTATACGCGACATGTCACATCATCGTTGTGTAAAGGATGTTCGAGTTGAGAAGACGCTTCAACTGTGTCACGTTGGAAGCACCCGATCGAAGACGACGTGTCACTGACGTTGTGCAAAGGATGTTCGAGATGAGAAGGCGTGTCAACTAAGCTACGCAAAGGGCGTCCACGTTCAGACGACGTGTGACTGACCTTGTTTAAAGGATGTTCGGGTTGAGAATGCGTGCCACGAGTGTCGTGCAGATGAAGTTCGAAGTCAGAACACGTGTCAGGGGTGTATCCTGCACGTGGTGTTCGAGTGCAGAAGACCTGTCTACGACGTTGAGAAAATGACCTCCGGGTTGCGAGTACGCTTCACCAATGCCGTGCAACAAGCTATCGGGTATACGCGACATGTCACATCATCGTTGTGTAAAGGACGTCCGGGTTGAGAAGACGCTTCAACTGTGTCACGTTGGAAGCCCCGATTGAAGACGACATGTGAATGACCTTGTGTAAAGAATGTTCGGGTTGAGAAGGCGTGTCAACTAAGCTATGCAAAGGGCGTCCTCCTTCAAACGACGTGTCATTGACGTTGTGCAAAGGATGTTCGAGATGAGAATGCGTGCCACGAGTGTCGTGCAGATGAAGTTCGAAGTCAGAACACGTGTCAGGGGTGTATCCTGCACGTGGTGTTCGAGTGCAGAAGACCTGTCTACGACGTTGAGAAAATGACCTCCGGGTTGCGAGTACGCTTCACCAATGCCGTGCAACAAGCTATCGGGTATACGCGACATGTCACATCATCGTTGTGTAAAGGATGTTCGAGTTGAGAAGACGCTTCAACTGTGTCACGTTGGAAGCACCCGATCGAAGACGACGTGTCACTGACGTTGTGCAAAGGATGTTCGAGATGAGAAGGCGTGTCAACTAAGCTACGCAAAGGGCGTCCACGTTCAGACGACGTGTGACTGACCTTGTTTAAAGGATGTTCGGGTTGAGAATGCGTGCCACGAGTGTCGTGCAGATGAAGTTCGAAGTCAGAACACGTGTCAGGGGTGTATCCTGCACGTGGTGTTCGAGTGCAGAAGACCTGTCTACGACGTTGAGAAAAGGACCTCCGGGTTGCAAGTATGCTTCACCAATGCCGTGCAGCAAGCAATCGGGTATAGGCAATATGTCACATCATCGTTGTTTAAAGGAAGTCCGGGTTGAGAAGACGCTTCAACTGTGTCACGTTGGAAGCACCCGATCGAAGACGACGTGTCACTGACGTTGTGCAAAGGATGTTCGAGATGAGAAGGCGTGTCAACTGAGCTACGCAAAGGGCGTCCACGTTCAGACGACGTGTGACTGACCTTGTTTAAAGGATGTTCGGGTTGAGAATGCGTGCCACGAGTGTCGTGCAGATGAAGTTCGAAGTCAGAACACGTGTCAGGGGTGTATCCTGCACGTGGTGTTCGAGTGCAGAAGACCTGTCTACGACGTTGAGAAAAGGACCTCCGGGTTGCAAGTATGCTTCACCAATGCCGTGCAGCAAGCAATCGGGTATAGGCAATATGTCACATCATCGTTGTTTAAAGGAAGTCCGGGTTGAGAAGACGCTTCAACTGTGTCACGTTGGAAGCACCCGATCGAAGACGACGTGTCACTGACGTTGTGCAAAGGATGTTCGAGATGAGAAGGCGTGTCAACTAAGCTACGCAAAGGGCGTCCACGTTCAGACGACGTGTGACTGACTTTGTTTAAAGGATGTTCGGGTTGAGAAGGAGTGTCACAAGTGTCGTGCAGATGACGTTCGAAGTCAGACCACGTATCAGGGGTGTATCCTGCACGTGGTGTTCGAGTGCAGAAGACCTGTCTACGACGTTGAGAAAAGGACCTCCGGGTTGCAAGTATGCTTCACCAATGCCGTGCAGCAAGCAATCGGGTATACGCGACATGTCACATCATCGTTGTGTAAAGGATGTTCGAGTTGAGAAGACGCTTCAACTGTGTCACGTTGGAAGCACCCGATCGAAGACGACGTGTCACTGACGTTGTGTAAAGAATGTTCGGGTTGAGAAGGCGTGTCAACTAAGCTATGCAAAGGGCGTCCACGTTCAGACGACGTGTGACTGACTTTGTTTAAAGGATGTTCGGGTTGAGAAGGAGTGTCACAAGTGTCGTGCAGATGACGTTCGAAGTCAGACCACGTATCAGGGGTGTATCCTGCACGTGGTGTTCGAGTGCAGAAGACCTGTCTACGACGTTGAGAAAAGGACCTCCGGGTTGCAAGTATGCTTCACCAATGCCGTGCAGCAAGCAATCGGGTATACGCGACATGTCACATCATCGTTGTGTAAAGGATGTTCGAGTTGAGAAGACGCTTCAACTGTGTCACGTTGGAAGCACCCGATCGAAGACGACGTGTCACTGACGTTGTGCAAAGGATGTTCGAGATGAGAAGGCGTGTCAACTAAGCTACGCAAAGGGCGTCCACGTTCAGACGACGTGTGACTGACCTTGTTTAAAGGATGTTCGGGTTGAGAATGCGTGCCACGAGTGTCGTGCAGATGAAGTTCGAAGTCAGAACACGTGTCAGGGGTGTATCCTGCACGTGGCGTTCGAGTGCAGAAGGCCTGTCTACGACGTTGAGAAAAGGACCTCCGGGTTGCAAGTATGCTTCACCAATGCCGTGCAGCAAGCAATCGGGTATAGGCAATATGTCACATCATCGTTGTTTAAAGGAAGTCCGGGTTGAGAAGACGCTTCAACTGTGTCACGTTGGAAGCACCCGATCGAAGACGACGTGTCACTGACGTTGTGCAAAGGATGTTCGAGATGAGAAGGCGTGTCAACTAAGCTACGCAAAGGGCGTCCACGTTCAGACGACGTGTGACTGACCTTGTTTAAAGGATGTTCGGGTTGAGAATGCGTGCCACGAGTGTCGTGCAGATGGCGTTCGAAGTCAGACCACGTATCAGGGGTGTATCCTGCACGTGGTGTTCGAGTGCAGAAGACATGTCTACGACGTTGAGAAAATGACCTCCGGGTTGCGAGTATGCTTCACCAATGCCGTGCAACAAGCAATCGGGTATACGCGACATGTCACATCATCGTTGTGTAAAGGATGTTCGAGTTGAGAAGACGCTTCAACTGTGTCACGTTGGAAGCACCCGATCGAAGACGACGTGTCACTGACGTTGTGCAAAGGATGTTCGAGATGAGAAGGCGTGTCAACTAAGCTACGCAAAGGGCGTCCACGTTCAGACGACGTGTGACTGACCTGGTTTAAAGGATGTTCGGGTTGAGAATGCGTGCCATGAGTGTCGTGCAGATGAAGTTCGAAGTCAGAACACGTGTCAGGGGTGTATCCTGCACGTGGTGTTCGAGTGCAGAAGACCTGTCTACGACGTTGAGAAAAGGACCTCCGGGTTGCAAGTATGCTTCACCAATGCCGTGCAGCAAGCAATCGGGTATAGGCAATATGTCACATCATCGTTGTTTAAAGGAAGTCCGGGTTGAGAAGACGCTTCAACTGTGTCACGTTGGAAGCACCCGATCGAAGACGACGTGTCACTGACGTTGTGCAAAGGATGTTCGAGATGAGAAGGCGTGTCAACTAAGCTACGCAAAGGGCGTCCACGTTCAGACGACGTGTGACTGACCTTGTTTAAAGGATGTTCGGGTTGAGAATGCCACGAGTGTCGTGCAGATGGCGTTCGAAGTCAGACCACGTATCAGGGGTGTATCCTGCACGTGGTGTTCGAGTGCAGAAGACCTGTCTACGACGTTGAGAAAATGACCTCCGGGTTGCGAGTACGCTTCACCAATGCCGTGCAACAAGCAATCGGGTATACGCGACATGTCACATCATCGTTGTGTAAAGGATGTTCGAGTTGAGAAGACGCTTCAACTGTGTCACGTTGGAAGCACCCGATCGAAGACGACGTGTCACTGACGTTGTGCAAAGGATGTTCGAGATGAGAAGGCGTGTCAACTAAGCTACGCAAAGGGCGTCCACGTTCAGACGACGTGTGACTGACCTTGTTTAAAGGATGTTCGGGTTGAGAATGCGTGCCACGAGTGTCGTGCAGATGAAGTTCGAAGTCAGAACACGTGTCAGGGGTGTATCCTGCACGTGGTGTTCGAGTGCAGAAGACCTGTCTACGACGTTGAGAAAAGGACCTCCGGGTTGCAAGTATGCTTCACCAATGCCGTGCAGCAAGCAATCGGGTATAGGCAATATGTCACATCATCGTTGTTTAAAGGAAGTCCGGGTTGAGAAGACGCTTCAACTGTGTCACGTTGGAAGCACCCGATCGAAGACGACGTGTCACTGACGTTGTGCAAAGGATGTTCGAGATGAGAAGGCGTGTCAACTAAGCTACGCAAAGGGCGTCCACGTTCAGACGACGTGTGACTGACCTTGTTTAAAGGATGTTCGGGTTGAGAATGCCACGAGTGTCGTGCAGATGGCGTTCGAAGTCAGACCACGTATCAGGGGTGTATCCTGCACGTGGTGTTCGAGTGCAGAAGACCGTTGTGCAAAGGATGTTCGAGATGAGAAGGCGTGTCAACTAAGCTACGCAAAGGGCGTCCACGTTCAGACGACGTGTGACTGACCTTGTTTAAAGGATGTTCGGGTTGAGAAGGAGTGTCACAAGTGTCGTGCAGATGACGTTCGAAGTCAGACCACGTATCAGGGGTGTATCCTGCACGTGGTGTTCGAGTGCAGAAGACCTGTCTACGACGTTGAGAAAAGGACCTCCGGGTTGCAAGTATGCTTCACCAATGCCGTGCAGCAAGCAATCGGGTATACGCGACATGTCACATCATCGTTGTGTGAAGGATGTTCGAGTTGAGAAGACGCTTCAACTGTGTCACGTTGGAAGCACCCGATCGAAGACGACGTGTCACTGACGTTGTGCAAAGGATGTTCGAGATGAGAAGGCGTGTCAACTAAGCTACGCAAAGGGCGTCCACGTTCAGACGACGTGTGACTGACCTTGTTTAAAGGATGTTCGGGTTGAGAATGCGTGCCACGAGTGTCGTGCAGATGAAGTTCGAAGTCAAAACACGTGTCAGGGGTGTATCCTGCACGTGGCGTTCGAGTGCAGAAGGCCTGTCTACGACGTTGAGAAAAGGACCTCCGGGTTGCAAGTATGCTTCACCAATGCCGTGCAGCAAGCAATCGGGTATAGGCAATATGTCACATCATCGTTGTTTAAAGGAAGTCCGGGTTGAGAAGACGCTTCAACTGTGTCACGTTGGAAGCACCCGATCGAAGACGACGTGTCACTGACGTTGTGCAAAGGATGTTCGAGATGAGAAGGCGTGTCAACTAAGCTACGCAAAGGGCGTCCACGTTCAGACGACGTGTGACTGACCTTGTTTAAAGGATGTTCGGGTTGAGAATGCGTGCCACGAGTGTCGTGCAGATGGCGTTCGAAGTCAGACCACGTATCAGGGGTGTATCCTGCACGTGGTGTTCGAGTGCAGAAGACCTGTCTACGACGTTGAGAAAAGGACCTCCGGGTTGCAAGTATGCTTCACCAATGCCGTGCAGCAAGCAATCGGGTATACGCGACATGTCACATCATCGTTGTGTAAAGGATGTTCGAGTTGAGAAGACGCTTCAACTGTGTCACGTTGGAAGCACCCGATCGAAGACGACGTGTCACTGACGTTGTGCAAAGGATGTTCGAGATGAGAAGGCGTGTCAACTAAGCTACGCAAAGGGCGTCCACGTTCAGACGACGTGTGACTGACCTTGTTTAAAGGATGTTCGGGTTGAGAATGCGTGCCACGAGTGTCGTGCAGATGAAGTTCGAAGTCAGAACACGTGTCAGGGGTGTATCCTGCACGTGGCGTTCGAGTGCAGAAGGCCTGTCTACGACGTTGGGCAAAGGAGGTCCGGGCTGAGAAGACGCTTCAACTGTGTCACGTTGGAAGCACCCGATTGAAGACGACGTGTGACTGACCTTGTTTAAAGGATGTTCGGGTTGAGAAGGCGTGTGAAGGGGGTCGTGCAGATGGCGTCGAGGTCAGAAGACGTGTCAGGGGTGTGTCCTGCACGTGGTGTTCGAGTGCAGAAGACCTGTCTACGACGTTGAGAAAATGACCTCCGGGTTGCGAGTACGCTTCACCAATGCCGTGCAACAAGCTATCGGGTTTAGGCGACATGTCACATCATCGTTGTGTAAAGGATGTTCGAGTTGAGAAGACGCTTCAACTGTGTCACGTTGGAAGCACCCGATTGAAGACGACATGTGAATGACCTTGTGTAAAGAATGTTCGGGTTGAGAAGGCGTGTGAAGGGTGTCGTGCAGATGGCGTCGAGGTCAGAAGACGTGTCAGGTGTGTATCCTGCACGTGGTGTTCGAATGCAGAAGGCCTATCTACGACGTTGCGCAAAGGATGTTCGAGTTGAGAAGACGCTTCAACTGTGTCACGTTGGAAGCACCCGATTGAAGACGTCGTGTGACTGACCTTGTTTAAAGGATGTTCGGGTTGAGAAGGCATGCCACCGGGGCCGTGCAGGCAGATGGCGTTCGAAGTTAGAACACGTGTCAGGTGTGTATCCTGCACGTGGTGTTCGAATGCAGAAGGCCTATCTACGACGTTGCGCAAAGGATGTTCGAGTTGAGAAGACGCTTCAACTATGTCATGTAGCAAGCATCCAATCGAAGACGACATGTGAATGACCTGTGTAAAGGATGTTCTGGTTGAGAAGGCATGTCAACTAAGCTACGCAAAGGGTGTCCACGTTCAAACGACGTGTCATTGACCTTGTGCAAAGGATGTTCGAGATGAGAATGCGTGCCACTAGTGTCGTGCAGATGAAGTTCGAAGACAGAACACGTGTCAGGGGTGGTCCGGGTTGAGAAGACGCTTCAGTAATGTCGTGCAACAAGCTATCGGGTTTAGGCGACATGTCACATCATCGTTGTGTAAAGGATGTTCGAGTTGAGAAGACGCTTCAACTGTGTCACGTTGGAAGCACCCGATTGAAGACGACGTGTGACTGACCTTGTTTAAAGGATGTTCGGGTTGAGAAAGCATGCCACCGGGGCCGTGCAGGCAGATGGCGTTCGAAGTTAGAACACGTGTCAGATGTGTATCCTGCACGTGGTGTTCGAGTGCAGAAGACCTGTCTACGACGTTGAGAAAATGACCTCCGGGTTGCGAGTACGCTTCACCAATGCCGTGCAGCAAGCAATCGGGTATACGCGACATGTCACATCATCGTTGTGTGAAGGATGTTCGAGTTGAGAAGACGCTTCAACTGTGTCACGTTGGAAGCACCCGATCGAAGACGACGTGTCACTGACGTTGTGCAAAGGATGTTCGAGATGAGAAGGCGTGTCAACTAAGCTACGCAAAGGGCGTCCACGTTCAGACGACGTGTGACTGACCTTGTTTAAAGGATGTTCGGGTTGAGAATGCGTGCCACGAGTGTCGTGCAGATGAAGTTCGAAGTCAAAACACGTGTCAGGGGTGTATCCTGCACGTGGCGTTCGAGTGCAGAAGGCCTGTCTACGACGTTGAGAAAAGGACCTCCGGGTTGCAAGTATGCTTCACCAATGCCGTGCAGCAAGCAATCGGGTATAGGCAATATGTCACATCATCGTTGTTTAAAGGAAGTCCGGGTTGAGAAGACGCTTCAACTGTGTCACGTTGGAAGCACCCGATCGAAGACGACGTGTCACTGACGTTGTGCAAAGGATGTTCGAGATGAGAAGGCGTGTAAACTAAGCTACGCAAAGGGCGTCCACGTTCAGACGACGTGTGACTGACCTTGTTTAAAGGATGTTCGGGTTGAGAATGCGTGCCACGAGTGTCGTGCAGATGGCGTTCGAAGTCAGACCACGTATCAGGGGTGTATCCTGCACGTGGTGTTCGAGTGCAGAAGACCTGTCTACGACGTTGAGAAAAGGACCTCCGGGTTGCAAGTATGCTTCACCAATGCCGTGCAGCAAGCAATCGGGTATACGCGACATGTCACATCATCGTTGTGTAAAGGATGTTCGAGTTGAGAAGACGCTTCAACTGTGTCACGTTGGAAGCACCCGATCGAAGACGACGTGTCACTGACGTTGTGCAAAGGATGTTCGAGATGAGAAGGCGTGTCAACTAAGCTACGCAAAGGGCGTCCACGTTCAGACGACGTGTGACTGACCTTGTTTAAAGGATGTTCGGGTTGAGAATGCGTGCCACGAGTGTCGTGCAGATGAAGTTCGAAGTCAGAACACGTGTCAGGGGTGTATCCTGCACGTGGCGTTCGAGTGCAGAAGGCCTGTCTACGACGTTGGGCAAAGGAGGTCCGGGCTGAGAAGACGCTTCAACTGTGTCACGTTGGAAGCACCCGATTGAAGACGACGTGTGACTGACCTTGTTTAAAGGATGTTCGGGTTGAGAAGGCGTGTGAAGGGGGTCGTGCAGATGGCGTCGAGGTCAGAAGACGTGTCAGGGGTGTGTCCTGCACGTGGTGTTCGAGTGCAGAAGACCTGTCTACGACGTTGAGAAAATGACCTCCGGGTTGCGAGTACGCTTCACCAATGCCGTGCAACAAGCTATCGGGTTTAGGCGACATGTCACATCATCGTTGTGTAAAGGATGTTCGAGTTGAGAAGACGCTTCAACTGTGTCACGTTGGAAGCACCCGATTGAAGACGACATGTGAATGACCTTGTGTAAAGAATGTTCGGGTTGAGAAGGCGTGTGAAGGGTGTCGTGCAGATGGCGTCGAGGTCAGAAGACGTGTCAGGTGTGTATCCTGCACGTGGTGTTCGAATGCAGAAGGCCTATCTACGACGTTGCGCAAAGGATGTTCGAGTTGAGAAGACGCTTCAACTGTGTCACGTTGGAAGCACCCGATTGAAGACGTCGTGTGACTGACCTTGTTTAAAGGATGTTCGGGTTGAGAAGGCATGCCACCGGGGCCGTGCAGGCAGATGGCGTTCGAAGTTAGAACACGTGTCAGGTGTGTATCCTGCACGTGGTGTTCGAATGCAGAAGGCCTATCTACGACGTTGCGCAAAGGATGTTCGAGTTGAGAAGACGCTTCAACTATGTCATGTAGCAAGCATCCAATCGAAGACGACATGTGAATGACCTGTGTAAAGGATGTTCTGGTTGAGAAGGCATGTCAACTAAGCTACGCAAAGGGTGTCCACGTTCAAACGACGTGTCATTGACCTTGTGCAAAGGATGTTCGAGATGAGAATGCGTGTCAACTAAGCTACGCAAAGGGCGTCCACGTTCAGACGACGTGTGACTGACCTTGTTTAAAGGATGTTCGGGTTGAGAATGCGTGCCACGAGTGTCGTGCAGATGAAGTTCGAAGTCAGAACACGTGTCAGGGGTGTATCCTGCACGTGGCGTTCGAGTGCAGAAGGCCTGTCTACGACGTTGAGAAAAGGACCTCCGGGTTGCAAGTATGCTTCACCAATGCCGTGCAGCAAGCAATCGGGTATAGGCAATATGTCACATCATCGTTGTTTAAAGGAAGTCCGGGTTGAGAAGACGCTTCAACTGTGTCACGTTGGAAGCACCCGATCGAAGACGACGTGTCACTGACGTTGTGCAAAGGATGTTCGAGATGAGAAGGCGTGTCAACTAAGCTACGCAAAGGGCGTCCACGTTCAGACGACGTGTGACTGACCTTGTTTAAAGGATGTTCGGGTTGAGAATGCGTGCCACGAGTGTCGTGCAGATGGCGTTCGAAGTCAGACCACGTATCAGGGGTGTATCCTGCACGTGGTGTTCGAGTGCAGAAGACATGTCTACGACGTTGAGAAAATGACCTCCGGGTTGCGAGTATGCTTCACCAATGCCGTGCAACAAGCAATCGGGTATACGCGACATGTCACATCATCGTTGTGTAAAGGATGTTCGAGTTGAGAAGACGCTTCAACTGTGTCACGTTGGAAGCACCCGATCGAAGACGACGTGTCACTGACGTTGTGCAAAGGATGTTCGAGATGAGAAGGCGTGTCAACTAAGCTACGCAAAGGGCGTCCACGTTCAGACGACGTGTGACTGACCTGGTTTAAAGGATGTTCGGGTTGAGAATGCGTGCCATGAGTGTCGTGCAGATGAAGTTCGAAGTCAGAACACGTGTCAGGGGTGTATCCTGCACGTGGTGTTCGAGTGCAGAAGACCTGTCTACGACGTTGAGAAAAGGACCTCCGGGTTGCAAGTATGCTTCACCAATGCCGTGCAGCAAGCAATCGGGTATAGGCAATATGTCACATCATCGTTGTTTAAAGGAAGTCCGGGTTGAGAAGACGCTTCAACTGTGTCACGTTGGAAGCACCCGATCGAAGACGACGTGTCACTGACGTTGTGCAAAGGATGTTCGAGATGAGAAGGCGTGTCAACTAAGCTACGCAAAGGGCGTCCACGTTCAGACGACGTGTGACTGACCTTGTTTAAAGGATGTTCGGGTTGAGAATGCCACGAGTGTCGTGCAGATGGCGTTCGAAGTCAGACCACGTATCAGGGGTGTATCCTGCACGTGGTGTTCGAGTGCAGAAGACCTGTCTACGACGTTGAGAAAATGACCTCCGGGTTGCGAGTACGCTTCACCAATGCCGTGCAACAAGCAATCGGGTATACGCGACATGTCACATCATCGTTGTGTAAAGGATGTTCGAGTTGAGAAGACGCTTCAACTGTGTCACGTTGGAAGCACCCGATCGAAGACGACGTGTCACTGACGTTGTGCAAAGGATGTTCGAGATGAGAAGGCGTGTCAACTAAGCTACGCAAAGGGCGTCCACGTTCAGACGACGTGTGACTGACCTTGTTTAAAGGATGTTCGGGTTGAGAATGCGTGCCACGAGTGTCGTGCAGATGAAGTTCGAAGTCAGAACACGTGTCAGGGGTGTATCCTGCACGTGGTGTTCGAGTGCAGAAGACCTGTCTACGACGTTGAGAAAAGGACCTCCGGGTTGCAAGTATGCTTCACCAATGCCGTGCAGCAAGCAATCGGGTATAGGCAATATGTCACATCATCGTTGTGTGAAGGATGTTCGAGTTGAGAAGACGCTTCAACTGTGTCACGTTGGAAGCACCCGATCGAAGACGACGTGTCACTGACGTTGTGCAAAGGATGTTCGAGATGAGAAGGCGTGTCAACTAAGCTACGCAAAGGGCGTCCACGTTCAGACGACGTGTGACTGACCTTGTTTAAAGGATGTTCGGGTTGAGAATGCCACGAGTGTCGTGCAGATGGCGTTCGAAGTCAGACCACGTATCAGGGGTGTATCCTGCACGTGGTGTTCGAGTGCAGAAGACCGTTGTGCAAAGGATGTTCGAGATGAGAAGGCGTGTCAACTAAGCTACGCAAAGGGCGTCCACGTTCAGACGACGTGTGACTGACCTTGTTTAAAGGATGTTCGGGTTGAGAAGGAGTGTCACAAGTGTCGTGCAGATGACGTTCGAAGTCAGACCACGTATCAGGGGTGTATCCTGCACGTGGTGTTCGAGTGCAGAAGACCTGTCTACGACGTTGAGAAAAGGACCTCCGGGTTGCAAGTATGCTTCACCAATGCCGTGCAGCAAGCAATCGGGTATACGCGACATGTCACATCATCGTTGTGTGAAGGATGTTCGAGTTGAGAAGACGCTTCAACTGTGTCACGTTGGAAGCACCCGATCGAAGACGACGTGTCACTGACGTTGTGCAAAGGATGTTCGAGATGAGAAGGCGTGTCAACTAAGCTACGCAAAGGGCGTCCACGTTCAGACGACGTGTGACTGACCTTGTTTAAAGGATGTTCGGGTTGAGAATGCGTGCCACGAGTGTCGTGCAGATGAAGTTCGAAGTCAAAACACGTGTCAGGGGTGTATCCTGCACGTGGCGTTCGAGTGCAGAAGGCCTGTCTACGACGTTGAGAAAAGGACCTCCGGGTTGCAAGTATGCTTCACCAATGCCGTGCAGCAAGCAATCGGGTATAGGCAATATGTCACATCATCGTTGTTTAAAGGAAGTCCGGGTTGAGAAGACGCTTCAACTGTGTCACGTTGGAAGCACCCGATCGAAGACGACGTGTCACTGACGTTGTGCAAAGGATGTTCGAGATGAGAAGGCGTGTCAACTAAGCTACGCAAAGGGCGTCCACGTTCAGACGACGTGTGACTGACCTTGTTTAAAGGATGTTCGGGTTGAGAATGCGTGCCACGAGTGTCGTGCAGATGGCGTTCGAAGTCAGACCACGTATCAGGGGTGTATCCTGCACGTGGTGTTCGAGTGCAGAAGACCTGTCTACGACGTTGAGAAAAGGACCTCCGGGTTGCAAGTATGCTTCACCAATGCCGTGCAGCAAGCAATCGGGTATACGCGACATGTCACATCATCGTTGTGTAAAGGATGTTCGAGTTGAGAAGACGCTTCAACTGTGTCACGTTGGAAGCACCCGATCGAAGACGACGTGTCACTGACGTTGTGCAAAGGATGTTCGAGATGAGAAGGCGTGTCAACTAAGCTACGCAAAGGGCGTCCACGTTCAGACGACGTGTGACTGACCTTGTTTAAAGGATGTTCGGGTTGAGAATGCGTGCCACGAGTGTCGTGCAGATGAAGTTCGAAGTCAGAACACGTGTCAGGGGTGTATCCTGCACGTGGCGTTCGAGTGCAGAAGGCCTGTCTACGACGTTGGGCAAAGGAGGTCCGGGCTGAGAAGACGCTTCAACTGTGTCACGTTGGAAGCACCCGATTGAAGACGACGTGTGACTGACCTTGTTTAAAGGATGTTCGGGTTGAGAAGGCGTGTGAAGGGGGTCGTGCAGATGGCGTCGAGGTCAGAAGACGTGTCAGGGGTGTGTCCTGCACGTGGTGTTCGAGTGCAGAAGACCTGTCTACGACGTTGAGAAAATGACCTCCGGGTTGCGAGTACGCTTCACCAATGCCGTGCAACAAGCTATCGGGTTTAGGCGACATGTCACATCATCGTTGTGTAAAGGATGTTCGAGTTGAGAAGACGCTTCAACTGTGTCACGTTGGAAGCACCCGATTGAAGACGACATGTGAATGACCTTGTGTAAAGAATGTTCGGGTTGAGAAGGCGTGTGAAGGGTGTCGTGCAGATGGCGTCGAGGTCAGAAGACGTGTCAGGTGTGTATCCTGCACGTGGTGTTCGAATGCAGAAGGCCTATCTACGACGTTGCGCAAAGGATGTTCGAGTTGAGAAGACGCTTCAACTGTGTCACGTTGGAAGCACCCGATTGAAGACGTCGTGTGACTGACCTTGTTTAAAGGATGTTCGGGTTGAGAAGGCATGCCACCGGGGCCGTGCAGGCAGATGGCGTTCGAAGTTAGAACACGTGTCAGGTGTGTATCCTGCACGTGGTGTTCGAATGCAGAAGGCCTATCTACGACGTTGCGCAAAGGATGTTCGAGTTGAGAAGACGCTTCAACTATGTCATGTAGCAAGCATCCAATCGAAGACGACATGTGAATGACCTGTGTAAAGGATGTTCTGGTTGAGAAGGCATGTCAACTAAGCTACGCAAAGGGTGTCCACGTTCAAACGACGTGTCATTGACCTTGTGCAAAGGATGTTCGAGATGAGAATGCGTGCCACTAGTGTCGTGCAGATGAAGTTCGAAGACAGAACACGTGTCAGGGGTGGTCCGGGTTGAGAAGACGCTTCAGTAATGTCGTGCAACAAGCTATCGGGTTTAGGCGACATGTCACATCATCGTTGTGTAAAGGATGTTCGAGTTGAGAAGACGCTTCAACTGTGTCACGTTGGAAGCACCCGATTGAAGACGACGTGTGACTGACCTTGTTTAAAGGATGTTCGGGTTGAGAAAGCATGCCACCGGGGCCGTGCAGGCAGATGGCGTTCGAAGTTAGAACACGTGTCAGATGTGTATCCTGCACGTGGTGTTCGAGTGCAGAAGACCTGTCTACGACGTTGAGAAAATGACCTCCGGGTTGCGAGTACGCTTCACCAATGCCGTGCAGCAAGCAATCGGGTATACGCGACATGTCACATCATCGTTGTGTGAAGGATGTTCGAGTTGAGAAGACGCTTCAACTGTGTCACGTTGGAAGCACCCGATCGAAGACGACGTGTCACTGACGTTGTGCAAAGGATGTTCGAGATGAGAAGGCGTGTCAACTAAGCTACGCAAAGGGCGTCCACGTTCAGACGACGTGTGACTGACCTTGTTTAAAGGATGTTCGGGTTGAGAATGCGTGCCACGAGTGTCGTGCAGATGAAGTTCGAAGTCAAAACACGTGTCAGGGGTGTATCCTGCACGTGGCGTTCGAGTGCAGAAGGCCTGTCTACGACGTTGAGAAAAGGACCTCCGGGTTGCAAGTATGCTTCACCAATGCCGTGCAGCAAGCAATCGGGTATAGGCAATATGTCACATCATCGTTGTTTAAAGGAAGTCCGGGTTGAGAAGACGCTTCAACTGTGTCACGTTGGAAGCACCCGATCGAAGACGACGTGTCACTGACGTTGTGCAAAGGATGTTCGAGATGAGAAGGCGTGTAAACTAAGCTACGCAAAGGGCGTCCACGTTCAGACGACGTGTGACTGACCTTGTTTAAAGGATGTTCGGGTTGAGAATGCGTGCCACGAGTGTCGTGCAGATGGCGTTCGAAGTCAGACCACGTATCAGGGGTGTATCCTGCACGTGGTGTTCGAGTGCAGAAGACCTGTCTACGACGTTGAGAAAAGGACCTCCGGGTTGCAAGTATGCTTCACCAATGCCGTGCAGCAAGCAATCGGGTATACGCGACATGTCACATCATCGTTGTGTAAAGGATGTTCGAGTTGAGAAGACGCTTCAACTGTGTCACGTTGGAAGCACCCGATCGAAGACGACGTGTCACTGACGTTGTGCAAAGGATGTTCGAGATGAGAAGGCGTGTCAACTAAGCTACGCAAAGGGCGTCCACGTTCAGACGACGTGTGACTGACCTTGTTTAAAGGATGTTCGGGTTGAGAATGCGTGCCACGAGTGTCGTGCAGATGAAGTTCGAAGTCAGAACACGTGTCAGGGGTGTATCCTGCACGTGGCGTTCGAGTGCAGAAGGCCTGTCTACGACGTTGGGCAAAGGAGGTCCGGGCTGAGAAGACGCTTCAACTGTGTCACGTTGGAAGCACCCGATTGAAGACGACGTGTGACTGACCTTGTTTAAAGGATGTTCGGGTTGAGAAGGCGTGTGAAGGGGGTCGTGCAGATGGCGTCGAGGTCAGAAGACGTGTCAGGGGTGTGTCCTGCACGTGGTGTTCGAGTGCAGAAGACCTGTCTACGACGTTGAGAAAATGACCTCCGGGTTGCGAGTACGCTTCACCAATGCCGTGCAACAAGCTATCGGGTTTAGGCGACATGTCACATCATCGTTGTGTAAAGGATGTTCGAGTTGAGAAGACGCTTCAACTGTGTCACGTTGGAAGCACCCGATTGAAGACGACATGTGAATGACCTTGTGTAAAGAATGTTCGGGTTGAGAAGGCGTGTGAAGGGTGTCGTGCAGATGGCGTCGAGGTCAGAAGACGTGTCAGGTGTGTATCCTGCACGTGGTGTTCGAATGCAGAAGGCCTATCTACGACGTTGCGCAAAGGATGTTCGAGTTGAGAAGACGCTTCAACTGTGTCACGTTGGAAGCACCCGATTGAAGACGTCGTGTGACTGACCTTGTTTAAAGGATGTTCGGGTTGAGAAGGCATGCCACCGGGGCCGTGCAGGCAGATGGCGTTCGAAGTTAGAACACGTGTCAGGTGTGTATCCTGCACGTGGTGTTCGAATGCAGAAGGCCTATCTACGACGTTGCGCAAAGGATGTTCGAGTTGAGAAGACGCTTCAACTATGTCATGTAGCAAGCATCCAATCGAAGACGACATGTGAATGACCTGTGTAAAGGATGTTCTGGTTGAGAAGGCATGTCAACTAAGCTACGCAAAGGGTGTCCACGTTCAAACGACGTGTCATTGACCTTGTGCAAAGGATGTTCGAGATGAGAATGCGTGCCACTAGTGTCGTGCAGATGAAGTTCGAAGACAGAACACGTGTCAGGGGTGGTCCGGGTTGAGAAGACGCTTCAGTAATGTCGTGCAACAAGCTATCGGGTTTAGGCGACATGTCACATCATCGTTGTGTAAAGGATGTTCGAGTTGAGAAGACGCTTCAACTGTGTCACGTTGGAAGCACCCGATTGAAGACGACGTGTGACTGACCTTGTTTAAAGGATGTTCGGGTTGAGAAAGCATGCCACCGGGGCCGTGCAGGCAGATGGCGTTCGAAGTTAGAACACGTGTCAGATGTGTATCCTGCACGTGGTGTTCGAGTGCAGAAGACCTGTCTACGACGTTGAGAAAATGACCTCCGGGTTGCGAGTACGCTTCACCAATGCCGTGCAACAAGCTATCGGGTATACGCGACATGTCACATCACCGTTGTGTAAAGGACGTCCGGGTTGAGAAGACGCTTCAACTGTGTCACGTTGGAAGCACCCGATTGAACACGACATGTGAATGACCTTGTGTAAAGAATGTTCGGGTTGAGAAGGCGTGTGAAGGGTGTCGTGCAGATGGCGTCGAGGTCAGAAGACGTGTCAGGTGTGTATCCTGCACGTGGTGTTCGAATGCAGAAGGCCTATCTACGACGTTGCGCAAAGGATGTTCGAGTTGAGAAGACGCTTCAACTGTGTCACGTTGGAAGCACCCGATTGAAGACGTCGTGTGACTGACCTTGTTTAAAGGATGTTCGGGTTGAGAAGGCATGCCACCGGGGCCGTGCAGGCAGATGGCGTTCGAAGTTAGAACACGTGTCAGGTGTGTATCCTGCACGTGGTGTTCGAATGCAGAAGGCCTATCTACGACGTTGCGCAAAGGATGTTCGAGTTGAGAAGACGCTTCAACTATGTCATGTAGCAAGCATCCAATCGAAGACGACATGTGAATGACCTGTGTAAAGGATGTTCTGGTTGAGAAGGCATGTTAACTAAGCTACGCAAAGGGTGTCCACGTTCAAACGACGTGTCATTGACCTTGTGCAAAGGATGTTCGAGATGAGAATGCGTGCCACTAGTGTCGTGCAGATGAAGTTCGAAGACAGAACACGTGTCAGGGGTGGTCCGGGTTGAGAAGACGCTTCAGTAATGTCGTGCAACAAGCTATCGGGTTTAGGCGACATGTCACATCATCGTTGTGTAAAGGATGTTCGAGTTGAGAAGACGCTTCAACTGTGTCACGTTGGAAGCACCCGATTGAAGACGACGTGTGACTGACCTTGTTTAAAGGATGTTCGGGTTGAGAAAGCATGCCACCGGGGCCGTGCAGGCAGATGGCGTTCGAAGTTAGAACACGTGTCAGATGTGTATCCTGCACGTGGTGTTCGAGTGCAGAAGGCCTGTCTACGACGTTGGGCAAAGGAGGTCCGGGTTGAGAAGACGCTTCAACTGTGTCACGTTGGAAGCACCCGATTGAAGACGACGTGTGACTGACCTTGTTTAAAGGATGTTCGGGTTGAGAAGGCATGCCACCGGGGCCGTGCAGGCAGATGGCGTTCGAAGTTAGAACACGTGTCAGGTGTGTATCCTGCACGTGGTGTTCGAGTGCAGAAGGCCTATCTACGACGTTGCGCAAAGGATGTTCGAGTTGAGAAGACGCTTCAACTATGTCATGTAGCAAGCATCCAATCGAAGACGACATGTGAATGACCTGTGTAAAGGATGTTTTGGTTGAGAAGGCATGTCAACTAAGCTACGCAAAGGGTGTCCACGTTCAAACGACGTGTCATTGACCTTGTGCAAAGGATGTTCGAGATGAGAATGCGTGCCACGAGTGTCGTGCAGATGAAGTTCGAAGTCAGAACACGTGTCAGGGGTGTATCCTGCACGTGGTGTTCGAGTGCAGAAGGCCTGTCTACGACGTTGAGAAAAGGACATCCGGGTTGCGAATACGCTTCAATAATGTCGTGCAACAAGCTATCGGGTATCCGCGACATGTCACATCATCGTTGTGCAAAGGATGTTCGAGTTGAGAAGACGCTTCAACTGTGTCACGTTGGAAGCACCCGATCGAAGACGACGTGTCACTGACGTTGTGCAAAGGATGTTCGAGATGAGAAGGCGTGTCAACTAAGCTACGCAAAGGGCGTCCACGTTCAGACGACGTGTGACTGACCTTGTTTAAAGGATGTTCGGGTTGAGAATGCGTGCCACGAGTGTCGTGCAGATGAAGTTCGAAGTCAGAACACGTGTCAGGGGTGTATCCTGCACGTGGCGTTCGAGTGCAGAAGGCCTGTCTACGACGTTGGGCAAAGGAGGTCCGGGCTGAGAAGACGCTTCAACTGTGTCACGTTGGAAGCACGCGATTGAAGACGACGTGTGACTGACCTTGTTTAAAGGATGTTCGGGTTGAGAAGGCGTGTGAAGGGGGTCGTGCAGATGGCGTCGAGGTCAGAAGACGTGTCAGGGGTGTGTCCTGCACGTGGTGTTCGAGTGCAGAAGACCTGTCTACGACGTTGAGAAAATGACCTCCGGGTTGCGAGTACGCTTCACCAATGCCGTGCAACAAGCTATCGGGTATACGCGACATGTCACATCACCGTTGTGTAAAGGACGTCCGGGTTGAGAAGACGCTTCAACTGTGTCACGTTGGAAGCACCCGATTGAACACGACATGTGAATGACCTTGTGTAAAGAATGTTCGGGTTGAGAAGGCGTGTGAAGGGTGTCGTGCAGATGGCGTCGAGGTCAGAAGACGTGTCAGGTGTGTATCCTGCACGTGGTGTTCGAATGCAGAGGGCCTATCTACGACGTTGCGCAAAGGATGTTCGAGTTGAGAAGACGCTTCAACTGTGTCACGTTGGAAGCACCCGATTGAAGACGACGTGTGACTGACCTTGTTTAAAGGATGTTCGGGTTGAGAAGGCATGCCACCGGGGCCGTGCAGGCAGATGGCGTTCGAAGTTAGAACACGTGTCAGGTGTGTATCCTGCACGTGGTGTTCGAATGCAGAAGGCCTATCTACGACGTTGCGCAAAGGATGTTCGAGTTGAGAAGACGCTTCAACTATGTCATGTAGCAAGCATCCAATCGAAGACGACATGTGAATGACCTGTGTAAAGGATGTTCTGGTTGAGAAGGCATGTCAACTAAGCTACGCAAAGGGTGTCCACGTTCAAACGACGTGTCATTGACCTTGTGCAAAGGATGTTCGAGATGAGAATGCGTGCCACTAGTGTCGTGCAGATGAAGTTCGAAGACAGAACACGTGTCAGGGGTGGTCCGGGTTGAGAAGACGCTTCAGTAATGTCGTGCAACAAGCTATCGGGTTTAGGCGACATGTCACATCACCGTTGTGTAAAGGACGTCCGGGTTGAGAAGACGCTTCAACTGTGTCACGTTGGAAGCACCCGATTGAACACGACATGTGAATGACCTTGTGTAAAGAATGTTCGGGTTGAGAAGGCGTGTGAAGGGTGTCGTGCAGATGGCGTCGAGGTCAGAAGACGTGTCAGGTGTGTATCCTGCACGTGGTGTTCGAATGCAGAGGGCCTATCTACGACGTTGCGCAAAGGATGTTCGAGTTGAGAAGACGCTTCAACTGTGTCACGTTGGAAGCACCCGATTGAAGACGACGTGTGACTGACCTTGTTTAAAGGATGTTCGGGTTGAGAAGGCATGCCACCGGGGCCGTGCAGGCAGATGGCGTTCGAAGTTAGAACACGTGTCAGGTGTGTATCCTGCACGTGGTGTTCGAATGCAGAAGGCCTATCTACGACGTTGCGCAAAGGATGTTCGAGTTGAGAAGACGCTTCAACTATGTCATGTAGCAAGCATCCAATCGAAGACGACATGTGAATGACCTGTGTAAAGGATGTTCTGGTTGAGAAGGCATGTCAACTAAGCTACGCAAAGGGTGTCCACGTTCAAACGACGTGTCATTGACCTTGTGCAAAGGATGTTCGAGATGAGAATGCGTGCCACTAGTGTCGTGCAGATGAAGTTCGAAGACAGAACACGTGTCAGGGGTGGTCCGGGTTGAGAAGACGCTTCAGTAATGTCGTGCAACAAGCTATCGGGTTTAGGCGACATGTCACATCATCGTTGTGTAAAGGATGTTCGAGTTGAGAAGACGCTTCAACTGTGTCACGTTGGAAGCACCCGATTGAAGACGACGTGTGACTGACCTTGTTTAAAGGATGTTCGGGTTGAGAAGGCATGCCACCGGGGCCGTGCAGGCAGATGGCGTTCGAAGTTAGAACACGTGTCAGATGTGTATCCTGCACGTGGTGTTCGAATGCAGAAGGCCTATCTACGACGTTGCGCAAAGGATGTTCGAGTTGAGAAGACGCTTCAACTATGTCATGTAGCAAGCATCCAATCGAAGACGACATGTGAATGACCTGTGTAAAGGATGTTCTGGTTGAGAAGGCATGTCAACTAAGCTACGCAAAGGGTGTCCACGTTCAAACGACGTGTCATTGACCTTGTGCAAAGGATGTTCGAGATGAGAATGCGTGCCACTAGTGTCGTGCAGATGAAGTTCGAAGACAGAACACGTGTCAGGGGTGGTCCGGGTTGAGAAGACGCTTCAGTAATGTCGTGCAACAAGCTATCGGGTTTAGGCGACATGTCACATCATCGTTGTGTAAAGGATGTTCGAGTTGAGAAGACGCTTCAACTGTGTCACGTTGGAAGCACCCGATTGAAGACGACGTGTGACTGACCTTGTTTAAAGGATGTTCGGGTTGAGAAGGCGTGTGAAGGGGGTCGTGCAGATGGCGTCGAGGTCAGAAGACGTGTCAGGGGTGTGTCCTGCACGTGGTGTTCGAGTGCAGAAGACCTGTCTACGACGTTGAGAAAATGACCTCCGGGTTGCGAGTACGCTTCACCAATGCCGTGCAACAAGCTATCGGGTATACGCGACATGTCACATCACCGTTGTGTAAAGGACGTCCGGGTTGAGAAGACGCTTCAACTGTGTCACGTTGGAAGCACCCGATTGAACACGACATGTGAATGACCTTGTGTAAAGAATGTTCGGGTTGAGAAGGCGTGTGAAGGGTGTCGTGCAGATGGCGTCGAGGTCAGAAGACGTGTCAGGTGTGTATCCTGCACGTGGTGTTCGAATGCAGAAGGCCTATCTACGACGTTGCGCAAAGGATGTTCGAGTTGAGAAGACGCTTCAACTGTGTCACGTTGGAAGCACCCGATTGAAGACGACGTGTGACTGACCTTGTTTAAAGGATGTTCGGGTTGAGAAGGCATGCCACCGGGGCCGTGCAGGCAGATGGCGTTCGAAGTTAGAACACGTGTCAGGTGTGTATCCTGCACGTGGTGTTCGAATGCAGAAGGCCTATCTACGACGTTGCGCAAAGGATGTTCGAGTTGAGAAGACGCTTCAACTATGTCATGTAGCAAGCATCCAATCGAAGACGACATGTGAATGACCTGTGTAAAGGATGTTCTGGTTGAGAAGGCATGTCAACTAAGCTACGCAAAGGGTGTCCACGTTCAAACGACGTGTCATTGACCTTGTGCAAAGGATGTTCGAGATGAGAATGCGTGCCACTAGTGTCGTGCAGATGAAGTTCGAAGACAGAACACGTGTCAGGGGTGGTCCGGGTTGAGAAGACGCTTCAGTAATGTCGTGCAACAAGCTATCGGGTTTAGGCGACATGTCACATCATCGTTGTGTAAAGGATGTTCGAGTTGAGAAGACGCTTCAACTGTGTCACGTTGGAAGCACCCGATTGAAGACGACGTGTGACTGACCTTGTTTAAAGGATGTTCGGGTTGAGAAAGCATGCCACCGGGGCCGTGCAGGCAGATGGCGTTCGAAGTTAGAACACGTGTCAGATGTGTATCCTGCACGTGGTGTTCGAGTGCAGAAGACCTGTCTACGACGTTGAGAAAATGACCTCCGGGTTGCGAGTACGCTTCACCAATGCCGTGCAACAAGCTATCGGGTATACGCGACATGTCACATCACCGTTGTGTAAAGGACGTCCGGGTTGAGAAGACGCTTCAACTGTGTCACGTTGGAAGCACCCGATTGAACACGACATGTGAATGACCTTGTGTAAAGAATGTTCGGGTTGAGAAGGCGTGTGAAGGGTGTCGTGCAGATGGCGTCGAGGTCAGAAGACGTGTCAGGTGTGTATCCTGCACGTGGTGTTCGAATGCAGAAGGCCTATCTACGACGTTGCGCAAAGGATGTTCGAGTTGAGAAGACGCTTCAACTGTGTCACGTTGGAAGCACCCGATTGAAGACGACGTGTGACTGACCTTGTTTAAAGGATGTTCGGGTTGAGAAGGCATGCCACCGGGGCCGTGCAGGCAGATGGCGTTCGAAGTTAGAACACGTGTCAGGTGTGTATCCTGCACGTGGTGTTCGAATGCAGAAGGCCTATCTACGACGTTGCGCAAAGGATGTTCGAGTTGAGAAGACGCTTCAACTATGTCATGTAGCAAGCATCCAATCGAAGACGACATGTGAATGACCTGTGTAAAGGATGTTCTGGTTGAGAAGGCATGTCAACTAAGCTACGCAAAGGGTGTCCACGTTCAAACGACGTGTCATTGACCTTGTGCAAAGGATGTTCGAGATGAGAATGCGTGCCACTAGTGTCGTGCAGATGAAGTTCGAAGACAGAACACGTGTCAGGGGTGGTCCGGGTTGAGAAGACGCTTCAGTAATGTCGTGCAACAAGCTATCGGGTTTAGGCGACATGTCACATCATCGTTGTGTAAAGGATGTTCGAGTTGAGAAGACGCTTCAACTGTGTCACGTTGGAAGCACCCGATTGAAGACGACGTGTGACTGACCTTGTTTAAAGGATGTTCGGGTTGAGAAAGCATGCCACCGGGGCCGTGCAGGCAGATGGCGTTCGAAGTTAGAACACGTGTCAGATGTGTATCCTGCACGTGGTGTTCGAGTGCAGAAGACCTGTCTACGACGTTGAGAAAATGACCTCCGGGTTGCGAGTACGCTTCACCAATGCCGTGCAACAAGCTATCGGGTATACGCGACATGTCACATCACCGTTGTGTAAAGGACGTCCGGGTTGAGAAGACGCTTCAACTGTGTCACGTTGGAAGCACCCGATTGAACACGACATGTGAATGACCTTGTGTAAAGAATGTTCGGGTTGAGAAGGCGTGTGAAGGGTGTCGTGCAGATGGCGTCGAGGTCAGAAGACGTGTCAGGTGTGTATCCTGCACGTGGTGTTCGAATGCAGAAGGCCTATCTACGACGTTGCGCAAAGGATGTTCGAGTTGAGAAGACGCTTCAACTGTGTCACGTTGGAAGCACCCGATTGAAGACGACGTGTGACTGACCTTGTTTAAAGGATGTTCGGGTTGAGAAGGCATGCCACCGGGGCCGTGCAGGCAGATGGCGTTCGAAGTTAGAACACGTGTCAGGTGTGTATCCTGCACGTGGTGTTCGAATGCAGAAGGCCTATCTACGACGTTGCGCAAAGGATGTTCGAGTTGAGAAGACGCTTCAACTATGTCATGTAGCAAGCATCCAATCGAAGACGACATGTGAATGACCTGTGTAAAGGATGTTCTGGTTGAGAAGGCATGTCAACTAAGCTACGCAAAGGGTGTCCACGTTCAAACGACGTGTCATTGACCTTGTGCAAAGGATGTTCGAGATGAGAATGCGTGCCACTAGTGTCGTGCAGATGAAGTTCGAAGACAGAACACGTGTCAGGGGTGGTCCGGGTTGAGAAGACGCTTCAGTAATGTCGTGCAACAAGCTATCGGGTTTAGGCGACATGTCACATCATCGTTGTGTAAAGGATGTTCGAGTTGAGAAGACGCTTCAACTGTGTCACGTTGGAAGCACCCGATTGAAGACGACGTGTGACTGACCTTGTTTAAAGGATGTTCGGGTTGAGAAAGCATGCCACCGGGGCCGTGCAGGCAGATGGCGTTCGAAGTTAGAACACGTGTCAGATGTGTATCCTGCACGTGGTGTTCGAGTGCAGAAGGCCTGTCTACGACGTTGGGCAAAGGAGGTCCGGGTTGAGAAGACGCTTCAACTGTGTCACGTTGGAAGCACCCGATTGAAGACGACGTGTGACTGACCTTGTTTAAAGGATGTTCGGGTTGAGAAGGCATGCCACCGGGGCCGTGCAGGCAGATGGCGTTCGAAGTTAGAACACGTGTCAGGTGTGTATCCTGCACGTGGTGTTCGAGTGCAGAAGGCCTATCTACGACGTTGCGCAAAGGATGTTCGAGTTGAGAAGACGCTTCAACTATGTCATGTAGCAAGCATCCAATCGAAGACGACATGTGAATGACCTGTGTAAAGGATGTTTTGGTTGAGAAGGCATGTCAACTAAGCTACGCAAAGGGTGTCCACGTTCAAACGACGTGTCATTGACCTTGTGCAAAGGATGTTCGAGATGAGAATGCGTGCCACGAGTGTCGTGCAGATGAAGTTCGAAGTCAGAACACGTGTCAGGGGTGTATCCTGCACGTGGTGTTCGAGTGCAGAAGGCCTGTCTACGACGTTGAGAAAAGGACATCCGGGTTGCGAATACGCTTCAATAATGTCGTGCAACAAGCTATCGGGTATCCGCGACATGTCACATCATCGTTGTGCAAAGGATGTTCGAGTTGAGAAGACGCTTCAACTGTGTCACGTTGGAAGCACCCGATCGAAGACGACGTGTCACTGACGTTGTGCAAAGGATGTTCGAGATGAGAAGGCGTGTCAACTAAGCTACGCAAAGGGCGTCCACGTTCAGACGACGTGTGACTGACCTTGTTTAAAGGATGTTCGGGTTGAGAATGCGTGCCACGAGTGTCGTGCAGATGAAGTTCGAAGTCAGAACACGTGTCAGGGGTGTATCCTGCACGTGGCGTTCGAGTGCAGAAGGCCTGTCTACGACGTTGGGCAAAGGAGGTCCGGGCTGAGAAGACGCTTCAACTGTGTCACGTTGGAAGCACGCGATTGAAGACGACGTGTGACTGACCTTGTTTAAAGGATGTTCGGGTTGAGAAGGCGTGTGAAGGGGGTCGTGCAGATGGCGTCGAGGTCAGAAGACGTGTCAGGGGTGTGTCCTGCACGTGGTGTTCGAGTGCAGAAGACCTGTCTACGACGTTGAGAAAATGACCTCCGGGTTGCGAGTACGCTTCACCAATGCCGTGCAACAAGCTATCGGGTATACGCGACATGTCACATCACCGTTGTGTAAAGGACGTCCGGGTTGAGAAGACGCTTCAACTGTGTCACGTTGGAAGCACCCGATTGAACACGACATGTGAATGACCTTGTGTAAAGAATGTTCGGGTTGAGAAGGCGTGTGAAGGGTGTCGTGCAGATGGCGTCGAGGTCAGAAGACGTGTCAGGTGTGTATCCTGCACGTGGTGTTCGAATGCAGAAGGCCTATCTACGACGTTGCGCAAAGGATGTTCGAGTTGAGAAGACGCTTCAACTGTGTCACGTTGGAAGCACCCGATTGAAGACGACGTGTGACTGACCTTGTTTAAAGGATGTTCGGGTTGAGAAGGCATGCCACCGGGGCCGTGCAGGCAGATGGCGTTCGAAGTTAGAACACGTGTCAGGTGTGTATCCTGCACGTGGTGTTCGAATGCAGAAGGCCTATCTACGACGTTGCGCAAAGGATGTTCGAGTTGAGAAGACGCTTCAACTATGTCATGTAGCAAGCATCCAATCGAAGACGACATGTGAATGACCTGTGTAAAGGATGTTCTGGTTGAGAAGGCATGTCAACTAAGCTACGCAAAGGGTGTCCACGTTCAAACGACGTGTCATTGACCTTGTGCAAAGGATGTTCGAGATGAGAATGCGTGCCACTAGTGTCGTGCAGATGAAGTTCGAAGACAGAACACGTGTCAGGGGTGGTCCGGGTTGAGAAGACGCTTCAGTAATGTCGTGCAACAAGCTATCGGGTTTAGGCGACATGTCACATCATCGTTGTGTAAAGGATGTTCGAGTTGAGAAGACGCTTCAACTGTGTCACGTTGGAAGCACCCGATTGAAGACGACGTGTGACTGACCTTGTTTAAAGGATGTTCGGGTTGAGAAAGCATGCCACCGGGGCCGTGCAGGTAGATGGCGTTCGAAGTTAGAACACGTGTCAGATGTGTATCCTGCACGTGGTGTTCGAGTGCAGAAGGCCTGTCTACGACGTTGGGCAAAGGAGGTCCGGGTTGAGAAGACGCTTCAACTGTGTCACGTTGGAAGCACCCGATTGAAGACGACGTGTGACTGACCTTGTTTAAAGGATGTTCGGGTTGAGAAGGCATGCCACCGGGGCCGTGCAGGCAGATGGCGTTCGAAGTTAGAACACGTGTCAGGTGTGTATCCTGCACGTGGTGTTCGAGTGCAGAAGGCCTATCTACGACGTTGCGCAAAGGATGTTCGAGTTGAGAAGACGCTTCAACTATGTCATGTAGCAAGCATCCAATCGAAGACGACATGTGAATGACCTGTGTAAAGGATGTTTTGGTTGAGAAGGCATGTCAACTAAGCTACGCAAAGGGTGTCCACGTTCAAACGACGTGTCATTGACCTTGTGCAAAGGATGTTCGAGATGAGAATGCGTGCCACGAGTGTCGTGCAGATGAAGTTCGAAGTCAGAACACGTGTCAGGGGTGTATCCTGCACGTGGTGTTCGAGTGCAGAAGGCCTGTCTACGACGTTGAGAAAAGGACATCCGGGTTGCGAATACGCTTCAATAATGTCGTGCAACAAGCTATCGGGTATCCGCGACATGTCACATCATCGTTGTGCAAAGGATGTTCGAGTTGAGAAGACGCTTCAACTGTGTCACGTTGGAAGCACCCGATCGAAGACGACGTGTCACTGACGTTGTGCAAAGGATGTTCGAGATGAGAAGGCGTGTCAACTAAGCTACGCAAAGGGCGTCCACGTTCAGACGACGTGTGACTGACCTTGTTTAAAGGATGTTCGGGTTGAGAATGCGTGCCACGAGTGTCGTGCAGATGAAGTTCGAAGTCAGAACACGTGTCAGGGGTGTATCCTGCACGTGGCGTTCGAGTGCAGAAGGCCTGTCTACGACGTTGGGCAAAGGAGGTCCGGGCTGAGAAGACGCTTCAACTGTGTCACGTTGGAAGCACGCGATTGAAGACGACGTGTGACTGACCTTGTTTAAAGGATGTTCGGGTTGAGAAGGCGTGTGAAGGGGGTCGTGCAGATGGCGTCGAGGTCAGAAGACGTGTCAGGGGTGTGTCCTGCACGTGGTGTTCGAGTGCAGAAGACCTGTCTACGACGTTGAGAAAATGACCTCCGGGTTGCGAGTACGCTTCACCAATGCCGTGCAACAAGCTATCGGGTATACGCGACATGTCACATCACCGTTGTGTAAAGGACGTCCGGGTTGAGAAGACGCTTCAACTGTGTCACGTTGGAAGCACCCGATTGAACACGACATGTGAATGACCTTGTGTAAAGAATGTTCGGGTTGAGAAGGCGTGTGAAGGGTGTCGTGCAGATGGCGTCGAGGTCAGAAGACGTGTCAGGTGTGTATCCTGCACGTGGTGTTCGAATGCAGAGGGCCTATCTACGACGTTGCGCAAAGGATGTTCGAGTTGAGAAGACGCTTCAACTGTGTCACGTTGGAAGCACCCGATTGAAGACGACGTGTGACTGACCTTGTTTAAAGGATGTTCGGGTTGAGAAGGCATGCCACCGGGGCCGTGCAGGCAGATGGCGTTCGAAGTTAGAACACGTGTCAGGTGTGTATCCTGCACGTGGTGTTCGAATGCAGAAGGCCTATCTACGACGTTGCGCAAAGGATGTTCGAGTTGAGAAGACGCTTCAACTATGTCATGTAGCAAGCATCCAATCGAAGACGACATGTGAATGACCTGTGTAAAGGATGTTCTGGTTGAGAAGGCATGTCAACTAAGCTACGCAAAGGGTGTCCACGTTCAAACGACGTGTCATTGACCTTGTGCAAAGGATGTTCGAGATGAGAATGCGTGCCACTAGTGTCGTGCAGATGAAGTTCGAAGACAGAACACGTGTCAGGGGTGGTCCGGGTTGAGAAGACGCTTCAGTAATGTCGTGCAACAAGCTATCGGGTTTAGGCGACATGTCACATCATCGTTGTGTAAAGGATGTTCGAGTTGAGAAGACGCTTCAACTGTGTCACGTTGGAAGCACCCGATTGAAGACGACGTGTGACTGACCTTGTTTAAAGGATGTTCGGGTTGAGAAGGCGTGTGAAGGGGGTCGTGCAGATGGCGTCGAGGTCAGAAGACGTGTCAGGGGTGTGTCCTGCACGTGGTGTTCGAGTGCAGAAGACCTGTCTACGACGTTGAGAAAATGACCTCCGGGTTGCGAGTACGCTTCACCAATGCCGTGCAACAAGCTATCGGGTATACGCGACATGTCACATCACCGTTGTGTAAAGGACGTCCGGGTTGAGAAGACGCTTCAACTGTGTCACGTTGGAAGCACCCGATTGAACACGACATGTGAATGACCTTGTGTAAAGAATGTTCGGGTTGAGAAGGCGTGTGAAGGGTGTCGTGCAGATGGCGTCGAGGTCAGAAGACGTGTCAGGTGTGTATCCTGCACGTGGTGTTCGAATGCAGAAGGCCTATCTACGACGTTGCGCAAAGGATGTTCGAGTTGAGAAGACGCTTCAACTGTGTCACGTTGGAAGCACCCGATTGAAGACGACGTGTGACTGACCTTGTTTAAAGGATGTTCGGGTTGAGAAGGCATGCCACCGGGGCCGTGCAGGCAGATGGCGTTCGAAGTTAGAACACGTGTCAGGTGTGTATCCTGCACGTGGTGTTCGAATGCAGAAGGCCTATCTACGACGTTGCGCAAAGGATGTTCGAGTTGAGAAGACGCTTCAACTATGTCATGTAGCAAGCATCCAATCGAAGACGACATGTGAATGACCTGTGTAAAGGATGTTCTGGTTGAGAAGGCATGTCAACTAAGCTACGCAAAGGGTGTCCACGTTCAAACGACGTGTCATTGACCTTGTGCAAAGGATGTTCGAGATGAGAATGCGTGCCACTAGTGTCGTGCAGATGAAGTTCGAAGACAGAACACGTGTCAGGGGTGGTCCGGGTTGAGAAGACGCTTCAGTAATGTCGTGCAACAAGCTATCGGGTTTAGGCGACATGTCACATCATCGTTGTGTAAAGGATGTTCGAGTTGAGAAGACGCTTCAACTGTGTCACGTTGGAAGCACCCGATTGAAGACGACGTGTGACTGACCTTGTTTAAAGGATGTTCGGGTTGAGAAAGCATGCCACCGGGGCCGTGCAGGCAGATGGCGTTCGAAGTTAGAACACGTGTCAGATGTGTATCCTGCACGTGGTGTTCGAGTGCAGAAGACCTGTCTACGACGTTGAGAAAATGACCTCCGGGTTGCGAGTACGCTTCACCAATGCCGTGCAACAAGCTATCGGGTATACGCGACATGTCACATCACCGTTGTGTAAAGGACGTCCGGGTTGAGAAGACGCTTCAACTGTGTCACGTTGGAAGCACCCGATTGAACACGACATGTGAATGACCTTGTGTAAAGAATGTTCGGGTTGAGAAGGCGTGTGAAGGGTGTCGTGCAGATGGCGTCGAGGTCAGAAGACGTGTCAGGTGTGTATCCTGCACGTGGTGTTCGAATGCAGAAGGCCTATCTACGACGTTGCGCAAAGGATGTTCGAGTTGAGAAGACGCTTCAACTGTGTCACGTTGGAAGCACCCGATTGAAGACGACGTGTGACTGACCTTGTTTAAAGGATGTTCGGGTTGAGAAGGCATGCCACCGGGGCCGTGCAGGCAGATGGCGTTCGAAGTTAGAACACGTGTCAGGTGTGTATCCTGCACGTGGTGTTCGAATGCAGAAGGCCTATCTACGACGTTGCGCAAAGGATGTTCGAGTTGAGAAGACGCTTCAACTATGTCATGTAGCAAGCATCCAATCGAAGACGACATGTGAATGACCTGTGTAAAGGATGTTCTGGTTGAGAAGGCATGTCAACTAAGCTACGCAAAGGGTGTCCACGTTCAAACGACGTGTCATTGACCTTGTGCAAAGGATGTTCGAGATGAGAATGCGTGCCACTAGTGTCGTGCAGATGAAGTTCGAAGACAGAACACGTGTCAGGGGTGGTCCGGGTTGAGAAGACGCTTCAGTAATGTCGTGCAACAAGCTATCGGGTTTAGGCGACATGTCACATCATCGTTGTGTAAAGGATGTTCGAGTTGAGAAGACGCTTCAACTGTGTCACGTTGGAAGCACCCGATTGAAGACGACGTGTGACTGACCTTGTTTAAAGGATGTTCGGGTTGAGAAAGCATGCCACCGGGGCCGTGCAGGCAGATGGCGTTCGAAGTTAGAACACGTGTCAGATGTGTATCCTGCACGTGGTGTTCGAGTGCAGAAGACCTGTCTACGACGTTGAGAAAATGACCTCCGGGTTGCGAGTACGCTTCACCAATGCCGTGCAACAAGCTATCGGGTATACGCGACATGTCACATCACCGTTGTGTAAAGGACGTCCGGGTTGAGAAGACGCTTCAACTGTGTCACGTTGGAAGCACCCGATTGAACACGACATGTGAATGACCTTGTGTAAAGAATGTTCGGGTTGAGAAGGCGTGTGAAGGGTGTCGTGCAGATGGCGTCGAGGTCAGAAGACGTGTCAGGTGTGTATCCTGCACGTGGTGTTCGAATGCAGAAGGCCTATCTACGACGTTGCGCAAAGGATGTTCGAGTTGAGAAGACGCTTCAACTGTGTCACGTTGGAAGCACCCGATTGAAGACGACGTGTGACTGACCTTGTTTAAAGGATGTTCGGGTTGAGAAGGCATGCCACCGGGGCCGTGCAGGCAGATGGCGTTCGAAGTTAGAACACGTGTCAGGTGTGTATCCTGCACGTGGTGTTCGAATGCAGAAGGCCTATCTACGACGTTGCGCAAAGGATGTTCGAGTTGAGAAGACGCTTCAACTATGTCATGTAGCAAGCATCCAATCGAAGACGACATGTGAATGACCTGTGTAAAGGATGTTCTGGTTGAGAAGGCATGTCAACTAAGCTACGCAAAGGGTGTCCACGTTCAAACGACGTGTCATTGACCTTGTGCAAAGGATGTTCGAGATGAGAATGCGTGCCACTAGTGTCGTGCAGATGAAGTTCGAAGACAGAACACGTGTCAGGGGTGGTCCGGGTTGAGAAGACGCTTCAGTAATGTCGTGCAACAAGCTATCGGGTTTAGGCGACATGTCACATCATCGTTGTGTAAAGGATGTTCGAGTTGAGAAGACGCTTCAACTGTGTCACGTTGGAAGCACCCGATTGAAGACGACGTGTGACTGACCTTGTTTAAAGGATGTTCGGGTTGAGAAAGCATGCCACCGGGGCCGTGCAGGCAGATGGCGTTCGAAGTTAGAACACGTGTCAGATGTGTATCCTGCACGTGGTGTTCGAGTGCAGAAGGCCTGTCTACGACGTTGGGCAAAGGAGGTCCGGGTTGAGAAGACGCTTCAACTGTGTCACGTTGGAAGCACCCGATTGAAGACGACGTGTGACTGACCTTGTTTAAAGGATGTTCGGGTTGAGAAGGCATGCCACCGGGGCCGTGCAGGCAGATGGCGTTCGAAGTTAGAACACGTGTCAGGTGTGTATCCTGCACGTGGTGTTCGAGTGCAGAAGGCCTATCTACGACGTTGCGCAAAGGATGTTCGAGTTGAGAAGACGCTTCAACTATGTCATGTAGCAAGCATCCAATCGAAGACGACATGTGAATGACCTGTGTAAAGGATGTTTTGGTTGAGAAGGCATGTCAACTAAGCTACGCAAAGGGTGTCCACGTTCAAACGACGTGTCATTGACCTTGTGCAAAGGATGTTCGAGATGAGAATGCGTGCCACGAGTGTCGTGCAGATGAAGTTCGAAGTCAGAACACGTGTCAGGGGTGTATCCTGCACGTGGTGTTCGAGTGCAGAAGGCCTGTCTACGACGTTGAGAAAAGGACATCCGGGTTGCGAATACGCTTCAATAATGTCGTGCAACAAGCTATCGGGTATCCGCGACATGTCACATCATCGTTGTGCAAAGGATGTTCGAGTTGAGAAGACGCTTCAACTGTGTCACGTTGGAAGCACCCGATCGAAGACGACGTGTCACTGACGTTGTGCAAAGGATGTTCGAGATGAGAAGGCGTGTCAACTAAGCTACGCAAAGGGCGTCCACGTTCAGACGACGTGTGACTGACCTTGTTTAAAGGATGTTCGGGTTGAGAATGCGTGCCACGAGTGTCGTGCAGATGAAGTTCGAAGTCAGAACACGTGTCAGGGGTGTATCCTGCACGTGGCGTTCGAGTGCAGAAGGCCTGTCTACGACGTTGGGCAAAGGAGGTCCGGGCTGAGAAGACGCTTCAACTGTGTCACGTTGGAAGCACGCGATTGAAGACGACGTGTGACTGACCTTGTTTAAAGGATGTTCGGGTTGAGAAGGCGTGTGAAGGGGGTCGTGCAGATGGCGTCGAGGTCAGAAGACGTGTCAGGGGTGTGTCCTGCACGTGGTGTTCGAGTGCAGAAGACCTGTCTACGACGTTGAGAAAATGACCTCCGGGTTGCGAGTACGCTTCACCAATGCCGTGCAACAAGCTATCGGGTATACGCGACATGTCACATCACCGTTGTGTAAAGGACGTCCGGGTTGAGAAGACGCTTCAACTGTGTCACGTTGGAAGCACCCGATTGAACACGACATGTGAATGACCTTGTGTAAAGAATGTTCGGGTTGAGAAGGCGTGTGAAGGGTGTCGTGCAGATGGCGTCGAGGTCAGAAGACGTGTCAGGTGTGTATCCTGCACGTGGTGTTCGAATGCAGAAGGCCTATCTACGACGTTGCGCAAAGGATGTTCGAGTTGAGAAGACGCTTCAACTGTGTCACGTTGGAAGCACCCGATTGAAGACGACGTGTGACTGACCTTGTTTAAAGGATGTTCGGGTTGAGAAGGCATGCCACCGGGGCCGTGCAGGCAGATGGCGTTCGAAGTTAGAACACGTGTCAGGTGTGTATCCTGCACGTGGTGTTCGAATGCAGAAGGCCTATCTACGACGTTGCGCAAAGGATGTTCGAGTTGAGAAGACGCTTCAACTATGTCATGTAGCAAGCATCCAATCGAAGACGACATGTGAATGACCTGTGTAAAGGATGTTCTGGTTGAGAAGGCATGTCAACTAAGCTACGCAAAGGGTGTCCACGTTCAAACGACGTGTCATTGACCTTGTGCAAAGGATGTTCGAGATGAGAATGCGTGCCACTAGTGTCGTGCAGATGAAGTTCGAAGACAGAACACGTGTCAGGGGTGGTCCGGGTTGAGAAGACGCTTCAGTAATGTCGTGCAACAAGCTATCGGGTTTAGGCGACATGTCACATCATCGTTGTGTAAAGGATGTTCGAGTTGAGAAGACGCTTCAACTGTGTCACGTTGGAAGCACCCGATTGAAGACGACGTGTGACTGACCTTGTTTAAAGGATGTTCGGGTTGAGAAGGCATGCCACCGGGGCCGTGCAGGCAGATGGCGTTCGAAGTTAGAACACGTGTCAGATGTGTATCCTGCACGTGGTGTTCGAATGCAGAAGGCCTATCTACGACGTTGCGCAAAGGATGTTCGAGTTGAGAAGACGCTTCAACTATGTCATGTAGCAAGCATCCAATCGAAGACGACATGTGAATGACCTGTGTAAAGGATGTTCTGGTTGAGAAGGCATGTCAACTAAGCTACGCAAAGGGTGTCCACGTTCAAACGACGTGTCATTGACCTTGTGCAAAGGATGTTCGAGATGAGAATGCGTGCCACTAGTGTCGTGCAGATGAAGTTCGAAGACAGAACACGTGTCAGGGGTGGTCCGGGTTGAGAAGACGCTTCAGTAATGTCGTGCAACAAGCTATCGGGTTTAGGCGACATGTCACATCATCGTTGTGTAAAGGATGTTCGAGTTGAGAAGACGCTTCAACTGTGTCACGTTGGAAGCACCCGATTGAAGACGACGTGTGACTGACCTTGTTTAAAGGATGTTCGGGTTGAGAAGGCGTGTGAAGGGGGTCGTGCAGATGGCGTCGAGGTCAGAAGACGTGTCAGGGGTGTGTCCTGCACGTGGTGTTCGAGTGCAGAAGACCTGTCTACGACGTTGAGAAAATGACCTCCGGGTTGCGAGTACGCTTCACCAATGCCGTGCAACAAGCTATCGGGTATACGCGACATGTCACATCACCGTTGTGTAAAGGACGTCCGGGTTGAGAAGACGCTTCAACTGTGTCACGTTGGAAGCACCCGATTGAACACGACATGTGAATGACCTTGTGTAAAGAATGTTCGGGTTGAGAAGGCGTGTGAAGGGTGTCGTGCAGATGGCGTCGAGGTCAGAAGACGTGTCAGGTGTGTATCCTGCACGTGGTGTTCGAATGCAGAAGGCCTATCTACGACGTTGCGCAAAGGATGTTCGAGTTGAGAAGACGCTTCAACTGTGTCACGTTGGAAGCACCCGATTGAAGACGACGTGTGACTGACCTTGTTTAAAGGATGTTCGGGTTGAGAAGGCATGCCACCGGGGCCGTGCAGGCAGATGGCGTTCGAAGTTAGAACACGTGTCAGGTGTGTATCCTGCACGTGGTGTTCGAATGCAGAAGGCCTATCTACGACGTTGCGCAAAGGATGTTCGAGTTGAGAAGACGCTTCAACTATGTCATGTAGCAAGCATCCAATCGAAGACGACATGTGAATGACCTGTGTAAAGGATGTTCTGGTTGAGAAGGCATGTCAACTAAGCTACGCAAAGGGTGTCCACGTTCAAACGACGTGTCATTGACCTTGTGCAAAGGATGTTCGAGATGAGAATGCGTGCCACTAGTGTCGTGCAGATGAAGTTCGAAGACAGAACACGTGTCAGGGGTGGTCCGGGTTGAGAAGACGCTTCAGTAATGTCGTGCAACAAGCTATCGGGTTTAGGCGACATGTCACATCATCGTTGTGTAAAGGATGTTCGAGTTGAGAAGACGCTTCAACTGTGTCACGTTGGAAGCACCCGATTGAAGACGACGTGTGACTGACCTTGTTTAAAGGATGTTCGGGTTGAGAAAGCATGCCACCGGGGCCGTGCAGGCAGATGGCGTTCGAAGTTAGAACACGTGTCAGATGTGTATCCTGCACGTGGTGTTCGAGTGCAGAAGACCTGTCTACGACGTTGAGAAAATGACCTCCGGGTTGCGAGTACGCTTCACCAATGCCGTGCAACAAGCTATCGGGTATACGCGACATGTCACATCACCGTTGTGTAAAGGACGTCCGGGTTGAGAAGACGCTTCAACTGTGTCACGTTGGAAGCACCCGATTGAACACGACATGTGAATGACCTTGTGTAAAGAATGTTCGGGTTGAGAAGGCGTGTGAAGGGTGTCGTGCAGATGGCGTCGAGGTCAGAAGACGTGTCAGGTGTGTATCCTGCACGTGGTGTTCGAATGCAGAAGGCCTATCTACGACGTTGCGCAAAGGATGTTCGAGTTGAGAAGACGCTTCAACTGTGTCACGTTGGAAGCACCCGATTGAAGACGACGTGTGACTGACCTTGTTTAAAGGATGTTCGGGTTGAGAAGGCATGCCACCGGGGCCGTGCAGGCAGATGGCGTTCGAAGTTAGAACACGTGTCAGGTGTGTATCCTGCACGTGGTGTTCGAATGCAGAAGGCCTATCTACGACGTTGCGCAAAGGATGTTCGAGTTGAGAAGACGCTTCAACTATGTCATGTAGCAAGCATCCAATCGAAGACGACATGTGAATGACCTGTGTAAAGGATGTTCTGGTTGAGAAGGCATGTCAACTAAGCTACGCAAAGGGTGTCCACGTTCAAACGACGTGTCATTGACCTTGTGCAAAGGATGTTCGAGATGAGAATGCGTGCCACTAGTGTCGTGCAGATGAAGTTCGAAGACAGAACACGTGTCAGGGGTGGTCCGGGTTGAGAAGACGCTTCAGTAATGTCGTGCAACAAGCTATCGGGTTTAGGCGACATGTCACATCATCGTTGTGTAAAGGATGTTCGAGTTGAGAAGACGCTTCAACTGTGTCACGTTGGAAGCACCCGATTGAAGACGACGTGTGACTGACCTTGTTTAAAGGATGTTCGGGTTGAGAAGGCATGCCACCGGGGCCGTGCAGGCAGATGGCGTTCGAAGTTAGAACACGTGTCAGATGTGTATCCTGCACGTGGTGTTCGAGTGCAGAAGGCCTGTCTACGACGTTGGGCAAAGGAGGTCCGGGTTGAGAAGACGCTTCAACTGTGTCACGTTGGAAGCACCCGATTGAAGACGACGTGTGACTGACCTTGTTTAAAGGATGTTCGGGTTGAGAAGGCATGCCACCGGGGCCGTGCAGGCAGATGGCGTTCGAAGTTAGAACACGTGTCAGGTGTGTATCCTGCACGTGGTGTTCGAGTGCAGAATGCCTATCTACGACGTTGCGCAAAGGATGTTCGAGTTGAGAAGACGCTTCAACTATGTCATGTAGCAAGCATCCAATCGAAGACGACATGTGAATGACCTGTGTAAAGGATGTTTTGGTTGAGAAGGCATGTCAACTAAGCTACGCAAAGGGTGTCCACGTTCAAACGACGTGTCATTGACCTTGTGCAAAGGATGTTCGAGATGAGAATGCGTGCCACGAGTGTCGTGCAGATGAAGTTCGAAGTCAGAACACGTGTCAGGGGTGTATCCTGCACGTGGTGTTCGAGTGCAGAAGGCCTGTCTACGACGTTGAGAAAAGGACATCCGGGTTGCGAATACGCTTCAATAATGTCGTGCAACAAGCTATCGGGTATCCGCGACATGTCACATCATCGTTGTGCAAAGGATGTTCGAGTTGAGAAGACGCTTCAACTGTGTCACGTTGGAAGCACCCGATCGAAGACGACGTGTCACTGACGTTGTGCAAAGGATGTTCGAGATGAGAAGGCGTGTCAACTAAGCTACGCAAAGGGCGTCCACGTTCAGACGACGTGTGACTGACCTTGTTTAAAGGATGTTCGGGTTGAGAATGCGTGCCACGAGTGTCGTGCAGATGAAGTTCGAAGTCAGAACACGTGTCAGGGGTGTATCCTGCACGTGGCGTTCGAGTGCAGAAGGCCTGTCTACGACGTTGGGCAAAGGAGGTCCGGGCTGAGAAGACGCTTCAACTGTGTCACGTTGGAAGCACGCGATTGAAGACGACGTGTGACTGACCTTGTTTAAAGGATGTTCGGGTTGAGAAGGCGTGTGAAGGGGGTCGTGCAGATGGCGTCGAGGTCAGAAGACGTGTCAGGGGTGTGTCCTGCACGTGGTGTTCGAGTGCAGAAGACCTGTCTACGACGTTGAGAAAATGACCTCCGGGTTGCGAGTACGCTTCACCAATGCCGTGCAACAAGCTATCGGGTATACGCGACATGTCACATCACCGTTGTGTAAAGGACGTCCGGGTTGAGAAGACGCTTCAACTGTGTCACGTTGGAAGCACCCGATTGAACACGACATGTGAATGACCTTGTGTAAAGAATGTTCGGGTTGAGAAGGCGTGTGAAGGGTGTCGTGCAGATGGCGTCGAGGTCAGAAGACGTGTCAGGTGTGTATCCTGCACGTGGTGTTCGAATGCAGAAGGCCTATCTACGACGTTGCGCAAAGGATGTTCGAGTTGAGAAGACGCTTCAACTGTGTCACGTTGGAAGCACCCGATTGAAGACGACGTGTGACTGACCTTGTTTAAAGGATGTTCGGGTTGAGAAGGCATGCCACCGGGGCCGTGCAGGCAGATGGCGTTCGAAGTTAGAACACGTGTCAGGTGTGTATCCTGCACGTGGTGTTCGAATGCAGAAGGCCTATCTACGACGTTGCGCAAAGGATGTTCGAGTTGAGAAGACGCTTCAACTATGTCATGTAGCAAGCATCCAATCGAAGACGACATGTGAATGACCTGTGTAAAGGATGTTCTGGTTGAGAAGGCATGTCAACTAAGCTACGCAAAGGGTGTCCACGTTCAAACGACGTGTCATTGACCTTGTGCAAAGGATGTTCGAGATGAGAATGCGTGCCACTAGTGTCGTGCAGATGAAGTTCGAAGACAGAACACGTGTCAGGGGTGGTCCGGGTTGAGAAGACGCTTCAGTAATGTCGTGCAACAAGCTATCGGGTTTAGGCGACATGTCACATCATCGTTGTGTAAAGGATGTTCGAGTTGAGAAGACGCTTCAACTGTGTCACGTTGGAAGCACCCGATTGAAGACGACGTGTGACTGACCTTGTTTAAAGGATGTTCGGGTTGAGAAGGCATGCCACCGGGGCCGTGCAGGCAGATGGCGTTCGAAGTTAGAACACGTGTCAGATGTGTATCCTGCACGTGGTGTTCGAGTGCAGAAGGCCTGTCTACGACGTTGGGCAAAGGAGGTCCGGGTTGAGAAGACGCTTCAACTGTGTCACGTTGGAAGCACCCGATTGAAGACGACGTGTGACTGACCTTGTTTAAAGGATGTTCGGGTTGAGAAGGCATGCCACCGGGGCCGTGCAGGCAGATGGCGTTCGAAGTTAGAACACGTGTCAGGTGTGTATCCTGCACGTGGTGTTCGAGTGCAGAATGCCTATCTACGACGTTGCGCAAAGGATGTTCGAGTTGAGAAGACGCTTCAACTATGTCATGTAGCAAGCATCCAATCGAAGACGACATGTGAATGACCTGTGTAAAGGATGTTTTGGTTGAGAAGGCATGTCAACTAAGCTACGCAAAGGGTGTCCACGTTCAAACGACGTGTCATTGACCTTGTGCAAAGGATGTTCGAGATGAGAATGCGTGCCACGAGTGTCGTGCAGATGAAGTTCGAAGTCAGAACACGTGTCAGGGGTGTATCCTGCACGTGGTGTTCGAGTGCAGAAGGCCTGTCTACGACGTTGAGAAAAGGACATCCGGGTTGCGAATACGCTTCAATAATGTCGTGCAACAAGCTATCGGGTATCCGCGACATGTCACATCATCGTTGTGCAAAGGATGTTCGAGTTGAGAAGACGCTTCAACTGTGTCACGTTGGAAGCACCCGATCGAAGACGACGTGTCACTGACGTTGTGCAAAGGATGTTCGAGATGAGAAGGCGTGTCAACTAAGCTACGCAAAGGGCGTCCACGTTCAGACGACGTGTGACTGACCTTGTTTAAAGGATGTTCGGGTTGAGAATGCGTGCCACGAGTGTCGTGCAGATGAAGTTCGAAGTCAGAACACGTGTCAGGGGTGTATCCTGCACGTGGCGTTCGAGTGCAGAAGGCCTGTCTACGACGTTGGGCAAAGGAGGTCCGGGCTGAGAAGACGCTTCAACTGTGTCACGTTGGAAGCACGCGATTGAAGACGACGTGTGACTGACCTTGTTTAAAGGATGTTCGGGTTGAGAAGGCGTGTGAAGGGGGTCGTGCAGATGGCGTCGAGGTCAGAAGACGTGTCAGGGGTGTGTCCTGCACGTGGTGTTCGAGTGCAGAAGACCTGTCTACGACGTTGAGAAAATGACCTCCGGGTTGCGAGTACGCTTCACCAATGCCGTGCAACAAGCTATCGGGTATACGCGACATGTCACATCACCGTTGTGTAAAGGACGTCCGGGTTGAGAAGACGCTTCAACTGTGTCACGTTGGAAGCACCCGATTGAACACGACATGTGAATGACCTTGTGTAAAGAATGTTCGGGTTGAGAAGGCGTGTGAAGGGTGTCGTGCAGATGGCGTCGAGGTCAGAAGACGTGTCAGGTGTGTATCCTGCACGTGGTGTTCGAATGCAGAAGGCCTATCTACGACGTTGCGCAAAGGATGTTCGAGTTGAGAAGACGCTTCAACTGTGTCACGTTGGAAGCACGCGATTGAAGACGACGTGTGACTGACCTTGTTTAAAGGATGTTCGGGTTGAGAAGGCATGCCACCGGGGCCGTGCAGGCAGATGGCGTTCGAAGTTAGAACACGTGTCAGGTGTGTATCCTGCACGTGGTGTTCGAATGCAGAAGGCCTATCTACGACGTTGCGCAAAGGATGTTCGAGTTGAGAAGACGCTTCAACTATGTCATGTAGCAAGCATCCAATCGAAGACGACATGTGAATGACCTGTGTAAAGGATGTTCTGGTTGAGAAGGCATGTCAACTAAGCTACGCAAAGGGTGTCCACGTTCAAACGACGTGTCATTGACCTTGTGCAAAGGATGTTCGAGATGAGAATGCGTGCCACTAGTGTCGTGCAGATGAAGTTCGAAGACAGAACACGTGTCAGGGGTGGTCCGGGTTGAGAAGACGCTTCAGTAATGTCGTGCAACAAGCTATCGGGTTTAGGCGACATGTCACATCATCGTTGTGTAAAGGATGTTCGAGTTGAGAAGACGCTTCAACTGTGTCACGTTTGAAGCACCCGATTGAAGACGACGTGTGACTGACCTTGTTTAAAGGATGTTCGGGTTGAGAAGGCATGCCACCGGGGCCGTGCAGGCAGATGGCGTTCGAAGTTAGAACACGTGTCAGATGTGTATCCTGCACGTGGTGTTCGAGTGCAGAAGGCCTGTCTACGACGTTGGGCAAAGGAGGTCCGGGTTGAGAAGACGCTTCAACTGTGTCACGTTGGAAGCACCCGATTGAAGACGACGTGTGACTGACCTTGTTTAAAGGATGTTCGGGTTGAGAAGGCATGCCACCGGGGCCGTGCAGGCAGATGGCGTTCGAAGTTAGAACACGTGTCAGGTGTGTATCCTGCACGTGGTGTTCGAATGCAGAAGGCCTATCTACGACGTTGCGCAAAGGATGTTCGAGTTGAGAAGACGCTTCAACTATGTCATGTAGCAAGCATCCAATCGAAGACGACATGTGAATGACCTGTGTAAAGGATGTTCTGGTTGAGAAGGCATGTCAACTAAGCTACGCAAAGGGTGTCCACGTTCAAACGACGTGTCATTGACCTTGTGCAAAGGATGTTCGAGATGAGAATGCGTGCCACTAGTGTCGTGCAGATGAAGTTCGAAGACAGAACACGTGTCAGGGGTGGTCCGGGTTGAGAAGACGCTTCAGTAATGTCGTGCAACAAGCTATCGGGTTTAGGCGACATGTCACATCATCGTTGTGTAAAGGATGTTCGAGTTGAGAAGACGCTTCAACTGTGTCACGTTGGAAGCACCCGATTGAAGACGACGTGTGACTGACCTTGTTTAAAGGATGTTCGGGTTGAGAATGCGTGCCACGAGTGTCGTGCAGATGGCGTCGAGGTCAGAACACGTGTCAGGGGTGTATCCTGCACGTGGTGTTCGAGTGCAGAAGACCTATCTACGACGTTGCGCAAAGGATGTTCGAGTTGAGAAGACGCTTCAACTGTGTCATGTAGCAAGCACCCGATCGAAGACGACGTGTCATTGACGTTGTGCAAAGGATGTTCGAGATGAGAAGGCGTGTCACGGGTGTCGTGCAGATGGCGCCGAGGTCAGAACACGTGTCAGTGGTGTATCCTGCACGTGGTGATCGAGTGCAGAAGACCTATCTACTACGTTGCTTAAAACGTTGTTCAATGCGCGTTGTGAATCATGCCACGAGCTTAAAACGTTGTTCAACGTGCGTTGTGATTCATGCCACGAGCTTAAAACGCCGCCGTGTGTGCGTCGGGCTCACGAGAGGTGTTTAAAACGTTGTTCAACGTGCGTTGTGATTCACCTACGAGCTTAAAACGTTGTTCAACGTGCGTTGTGATTCATGCCACGAGCTTAAAACGCCGCCGTGTGTGCGTCGGGCTCACGAGAGGTGTTTAAAACGTTGTTCAACGTGCGTTGTGATTCACCTACGAGCTTAAAACGTTGTTCAACGTGCGTTGTGATTCACCTACGAGCTTAAAACGTTGTTCAACGTGCGTTGGGCTTCACGTGACGAGCTTAAAACGTTGTCCAACGTGCGTTGTGATTCATGACACGAGCTTAAAACGCAGTCCTGCGTGCGTCGGGCTCACGAGAGGTGCTTAAAACGTTGTTCAACGTGCGTTGTGATTCATGCCACGAGCTTATAACGCCGCCCTGTGTGGGTCGGGCTCACGAGAGGTGTTTAAAACGTTGTTCTACGTGCGTTGTGATTCATGCCACGAGCTTAAAACGTTGTTCAACGTGCGTTGAGCTTGACGAGGGTGCTTAAAACGTTGTTCAACGTGCGTTGTGATTCACCTACGAGCTTAAAACGTTTAACGTGCGTTGTGATCCTTGCCACGAGCTTAGAACGCCGCCCTGTGTGGGTCGGGCTCACGAAAGGTGCTTAAAACGTTGTTCACCGTGCGTTGTGATTCAAGCTGCGAGCTTAAAACGTTGTTCAACGTGCGTTGAGCTTGACGAGGGTGCTTAAAACGTTGTTCAACGTGCGTTGTGATTCATGCCACGAGCTTAAAACGCCGCCCTGTGTGGGTCGGGCTCACGAGAGGTGTTTAAAACGTTGTTCTACGTGCGTTGTGATTCATGCCACGAGCTTAAAACGTTGTTCGACGTGCGTTGGGCTTCACGTGACGAGCTTAAAACGCAGTCCTGCGTGCGTCGGGCTCACGAGAGGTGTTTAAAACGTTGTTCTACGTGCGTTGTGATTCATGCCACGAGCTTAAAACGTTGTTCAACGTGCGTTGTGATTCACCTACGAGTTTAAAACGTTTAACGTGCGTTGTGATCCTTGCCACGAGCTTAGAACGCCGCCCTGTGTGGGTCGGGCTCACGAAAGGTGCTTAAAACGTTGTTCACCGTGCGTTGTGATTCACCTACGAGCTTAAAACGTTTAACGTGCGTTGTGATCCTTGCCACGAGCTTAGAACGCCGCCCTGTGTGGGTCGGGCTCACGAAAGGTGCTTAAAACGTTGTTCACCGTGCGTTGTGATTCAAGCTGCGAGCTTAAAACGTTGTTCAACGTGCGTTGGGCTTCACGTGACGAGCTTAAAACGTTGTTCAACGTGCGTTGTGATCCTTGCCACGAGCTTAGAACGCCGCCCTGTGTGGGTCGGGCTCACGAAAGGTGCTTAAAACGTTGTTCACCGTGCGTTGTGATTCAAGCTGCGAGCTTAAAACGTTGTTCAACGTGCGTTGGGCTTCACGTGACGAGCTTAAAACGTTGTTCAACGTGCGTTGTGATTCATGCCACGAGCTTAAAACGCCGCCGTGTGTGCGTCGGGCTCACGAGAGGTGTTTAAAACGTTGTTCAACGTGCGTTGTGATTCACCTACGAGCTTAAAACGTTGTTCAACGTGCGTTGTGATTCACCTACGAGCTTAAAACGTTGTTCAACGTGCGTTGGGCTTCACGTGACGAGCTTAAAACGTTGTCCAACGTGCGTTGTGATTCATGCCACGAGCTTAAAACGCAGTCCTGCGTGCGTCTGGCTCACGAGAGGTGTTTAAAACGTTGTTCTACGTGCGTTGTGATTCATGCCACGAGCTTAAAACGTTGTTCAACGTGCGTTGAGCTTGACGAGGGTGCTTAAAACGTTGTTCAACGTGCGTTGTGATTCACCTACGAGCTTAAAACGTTTAACGTGCGTTGTGATCCTTGCCACGAGCTTAGAACGCCGCCCTGTGTGGGTCGGGCTCACGAAAGGTGCTTAAAACGTTGTTCACCGTGCGTTGTGATTCACCTACGAGCTTAAAACGTTGTTCAACGTGCGTTGGGCTTCACGTGATGAGCTTAAAACGTTGTCCAACGTGCGTTGTGATTCATGCCACGAGCTTAAAACGCAGTCCTGCGTGCGTCGGGCTCACGAGAGGTGCTTAAAACGTTGTTCAACGTGCGTTGTGATTCATGCCACGAGCTTAAAACGCCGCCCTGTGTGGGTCGGGCTCACGAGAGGTGTTTAAAACGTTGTTCTACGTGCGTTGTGATTCATGCCACGAGCTTAAAACGTTGTTCAACGTGCGTTGAGCTTGACGAGGGTGCTTAAAACGTTGTTCAACGTGCGTTGTGATTCACCTACGAGCTTAAAACGTTTAACGTGCGTTGTGATCCTTGCCACGAGCTTAGAACGCCGCCCTGTGTGGGTCGGGCTCACGAAAGGTGCTTAAAACGTTGTTCACCGTGCGTTGTGATTCACCTACGAGCTTAAAACGTTGTTCAACGTGCGTTGGGCTTCACGTGACGAGCTTAAAACGTTGTCCAACGTGCGTTGTGATTCATGCCACGAGCTTAAAACGCAGTCCTGCGTGCGTCGGGCTCACGAGAGGTGCTTAAAACGTTGTCCAACGTGCGTTGTGATTCATGCCACGAGCTTAAAACGCAGTCCTGCGTGCGTCGGGCTCACGAGAGGTGCTTAAAACGTTGTTCAACGTGCGTTGTGATTCATGCCACGAGCTTAAAACGCCGCCCTGTGTGGGTCGGGCTCACGAGAGGTGTTTAAAACGTTGTTCTACGTGCGTTGTGATTCATGCCACGAGCTTAAAACGTTGTTCAACGTGCGTTGAGCTTGACGAGGGTGCTTAAAACGTTGTTCAACGTGCGTTGTGATTCACCTACGAGCTTAAAACGTTTAACGTGCGTTGTGATCCTTGCCACGAGCTTAGAACGCCGCCCTGTGTGGGTCGGGCTCACGAAAGGTGCTTAAAACGTTGTTCACCGTGCGTTGTGATTCAAGCTGCGAGCTTAAAACGCTGTTCAACGTGCGTTGGGCTTCACGTGACGAGCTTAAAACGTTGTTCAACGTGCGTTGTGATTCATGCCACGAGCTTAAAACGCCGCCGTGTGTGCGTCGGGCTCACGAGAGGTGTTTAAAACGTTGTTCAACGTGCGTTGGGCTTCACGTGATGAGCTTAAAACGTTGTCCAACGTGCGTTGTGATTCATGCCACGAGCTTAAAACGCAGTCCTGCGTGCGTCGGGCTCACGAGAGGTGCTTAAAACGTTGTTCAACGTGCGTTGTGATTCATGCCACGAGCTTAAAACGCCGCCCTGTGTGGGTCGGGCTCACGAGAGGTGTTTAAAACGTTGTTCTACGTGCGTTGTGATTCATGCCACGAGCTTAAAACGTTGTTCAACGTGCGTTGAGCTTGACGAGGGTGCTTAAAACGTTGTTCAACGTGCGTTGTGATTCACCTACGAGCTTAAAACGTTTAACGTGCGTTGTGATCCTTGCCACGAGCTTAGAACGCCGCCCTGTGTGGGTCGGGCTCACGAAAGGTGCTTAAAACGTTGTTCACCGTGCGTTGTGATTCACCTACGAGCTTAAAACGTTGTTCAACGTGCGTTGGGCTTCACGTGACGAGCTTAAAACGTTGTCCAACGTGCGTTGTGATTCATGCCACGAGCTTAAAACGCAGTCCTGCGTGCGTCGGGCTCACGAGAGGTGCTTAAAACGTTGTTCAACGTGCGTTGTGATTCATGCCACGAGCTTAAAACGCCGCCCTGTGTGGGTCGGGCTCACGAGAGGTGTTTAAAACGTTGTTCTACGTGCGTTGTGATTCATGCCACGAGCTTAAAACGTTGTTCAACGTGCGTTGAGCTTGACGAGGGTGCTTAAAACGTTGTTCAACGTGCGTTGTGATTCACCTACGAGCTTAAAACGTTTAACGTGCGTTGTGATCCTTGCCACGAGCTTAGAACGCCGCCCTGTGTGGGTCGGGCTCACGAAAGGTGCTTAAAACGTTGTTCACCGTGCGTTGTGATTCAAGCTGCGAGCTTAAAACGTTGTTCAACGTGCGTTGGGCTTCACGTGACGAGCTTAAAACGTTGTTCAACGTGCGTTGTGATTCATGCCACGAGCTTAAAACGCCGCCGTGTGTGCGTCGGGCTCACGAGAGGTGTTTAAAACGTTGTTCAACGTGCGTTGGGCTTCACGTGATGAGCTTAAAACGTTGTCCAACGTGCGTTGTGATTCATGCCACGAGCTTAAAACGCAGTCCTGCGTGCGTCGGGCTCACGAGAGGTGCTTAAAACGTTGTTCAACGTGCGTTGTGATTCATGCCACGAGCTTAAAACGCCGCCCTGTGTGGGTCGGGCTCACGAGAGGTGTTTAAAACGTTGTTCTACGTGCGTTGTGATTCATGCCACGAGCTTAAAACGTTGTTCAACGTGCGTTGAGCTTGACGAGGGTGCTTAAAACGTTGTTCAACGTGCGTTGTGATTCACCTACGAGCTTAAAACGTTTAACGTGCGTTGTGATCCTTGCCACGAGCTTAGAACGCCGCCCTGTGTGGGTCGGGCTCACGAAAGGTGCTTAAAACGTTGTTCACCGTGCGTTGTGATTCACCTACGAGCTTAAAACGTTGTTCAACGTGCGTTGGGCTTCACGTGACGAGCTTAAAACGTTGTCCAACGTGCGTTGTGATTCATGCCACGAGCTTAAAACGCAGTCCTGCGTGCGTCGGGCTCACGAGAGGTGCTTAAAACGTTGTTCAACGTGCGTTGTGATTCATGCCACGAGCTTAAAACGCCGCCCTGTGTGGGTCGGGCTCACGAGAGGTGTTTAAAACGTTGTTCTACGTGCGTTGTGATTCATGCCACGAGCTTAAAACGTTGTTCAACGTGCGTTGGGCTTCACGTGACGAGCTTAAAACGTTGTCCAACGTGCGTTGTGATTCATGCCACGAGCTTAAAACGCAGTCCTGCGTGCGTCGGGCTCACGAGAGGTGCTTAAAACGTTGTTCAACGTGCGTTGTGATTCATGCCACGAGCTTAAAACGCCGCCCTGTGTGGGTCGGGCTCACGAGAGGTGTTTAAAACGTTGTTCTACGTGCGTTGTGATTCATGCCACGAGCTTAAAACGTTGTTCAACGTGCGTTGAGCTTGACGAGGGTGCTTAAAACGTTGTTCAACGTGCGTTGTGATTCACCTACGAGCTTAAAACGTTTAACGTGCGTTGTGATCCTTGCCACGAGCTTAGAACGCCGCCCTGTGTGGGTCGGGCTCACGAAAGGTGCTTAAAACGTTGTTCACCGTGCGTTGTGATTCAAGCTGCGAGCTTAAAACGCTGTTCAACGTGCGTTGGGCTTCACGTGACGAGCTTAAAACGTTGTTCAACGTGCGTTGTGATTCATGCCACGAGCTTAAAACGCCGCCGTGTGTGCGTCGGGCTCACGAGAGGTGTTTAAAACGTTGTTCAACGTGCGTTGGGCTTCACGTGATGAGCTTAAAACGTTGTCCAACGTGCGTTGTGATTCATGCCACGAGCTTAAAACGCAGTCCTGCGTGCGTCGGGCTCACGAGAGGTGCTTAAAACGTTGTTCAACGTGCGTTGTGATTCATGCCACGAGCTTAAAACGCCGCCCTGTGTGGGTCGGGCTCACGAGAGGTGTTTAAAACGTTGTTCTACGTGCGTTGTGATTCATGCCACGAGCTTAAAACGTTGTTCAACGTGCGTTGAGCTTGACGAGGGTGCTTAAAACGTTGTTCAACGTGCGTTGTGATTCACCTACGAGCTTAAAACGTTTAACGTGCGTTGTGATCCTTGCCACGAGCTTAGAACGCCGCCCTGTGTGGGTCGGGCTCACGAAAGGTGCTTAAAACGTTGTTCACCGTGCGTTGTGATTCACCTACGAGCTTAAAACGTTGTTCAACGTGCGTTGGGCTTCACGTGACGAGCTTAAAACGTTGTCCAACGTGCGTTGTGATTCATGCCACGAGCTTAAAACGCAGTCCTGCGTGCGTCGGGCTCACGAGAGGTGCTTAAAACGTTGTTCAACGTGCGTTGAGCTTGACGAGGGTGCTTAAAACGTTGTTCAACGTGCGTTGTGATTCACCTACGAGCTTAAAACGTTTAACGTGCGTTGTGATCCTTGCCACGAGCTTAGAACGCCGCCCTGTGTGGGTCGGGCTCACGAGAGGTGTTTAAAACGTTGTTCTACGTGCGTTGTGATTCATGCCACGAGCTTAAAACGTTGTTCAACGTGCGTTGAGCTTGACGAGGGTGCTTAAAACGTTGTTCAACGTGCGTTGTGATTCACCTACGAGCTTAAAACGTTTAACGTGGGTTGTGATCCTTGCCACGAGCTTAGAACGCCGCCCTGTGTGGGTCGGGCTCACGAAAGGTGCTTAAAACGTTGTTCACCGTGCGTTGTGATTCAAGCTGCGAGCTTAAAACGTTGTTCAACGTGCGTTGGGCTTCACGTGACGAGCTTAAAACGTTGTTCAACGTGCGTTGTGATTCATGCCACGAGCTTAAAACGCCGCCGTGTGTGCGTCGGGCTCACGAGAGGTGTTTAAAACGTTGTTCAACGTGCGTTGGGCTTCACGTGATGAGCTTAAAACGTTGTCCAACGTGCGTTGTGATTCATGCCACGAGCTTAAAACGCAGTCCTGCGTGCGTCGGGCTCACGAGAGGTGCTTAAAACGTTGTTCAACGTGCGTTGTGATTCATGCCACGAGCTTAAAACGCCGCCCTGTGTGGGTCGGGCTCACGAGAGGTGTTTAAAACGTTGTTCTACGTGCGTTGTGATTCATGCCACGAGCTTAAAACGTTGTTCAACGTGCGTTGAGCTTGACGAGGGTGCTTAAAACGTTGTTCAACGTGCGTTGTGATTCACCTACGAGCTTAAAACGTTTAACGTGCGTTGTGATCCTTGCCACGAGCTTAGAACGCCGCCCTGTGTGGGTCGGGCTCACGAAAGGTGCTTAAAACGTTGTTCACCGTGCGTTGTGATTCACCTACGAGCTTAAAACGTTGTTCAACGTGCGTTGGGCTTCACGTGACGAGCTTAAAACGTTGTCCAACGTGCGTTGTGATTCATGCCACGAGCTTAAAACGCAGTCCTGCGTGCGTCGGGCTCACGAGAGGTGCTTAAAACGTTGTTCAACGTGCGTTGTGATTCATGCCACGAGCTTAAAACGCCGCCCTGTGTGGGTCGGGCTCACGAGAGGTGTTTAAAACGTTGTTCTACGTGCGTTGTGATTCATGCCACGAGCTTAAAACGTTGTTCAACGTGCGTTGAGCTTGACGAGGGTGCTTAAAACGTTGTTCAACGTGCGTTGTGATTCACCTACGAGCTTAAAACGTTTAACGTGCGTTGTGATCCTTGCCACGAGCTTAGAACGCCGCCCTGTGTGGGTCGGGCTCACGAGAGGTGTTTAAAACGTTGTTCTACGTGCGTTGTGATTCATGCCACGAGCTTAAAACGTTGTTCAACGTGCGTTGAGCTTGACGAGGGTGCTTAAAACGTTGTTCAACGTGCGTTGTGATTCACCTACGAGCTTAAAACGCAGTCCTGCGTGCGTCGGGCTCACGAGAGGTGCTTAAAACGTTGTTCAACGTGCGTTGTGATTCATGCCACGAGCTTAAAACGCCGCCCTGTGTGGGTCGGGCTCACGAGAGGTGTTTAAAACGTTGTTCTACGTGCGTTGTGATTCATGCCACGAGCTTAAAACGTTGTTCAACGTGCGTTGGGCTTCACGTGACGAGCTTAAAACGTTGTCCAACGTGCGTTGTGATTCATGCCACGAGCTTAAAACGCAGTCCTGCGTGCGTCGGGCTCACGAGAGGTGCTTAAAACGTTGTTCAACGTGCGTTGTGATTCATGCCACGAGCTTAAAACGCCGCCCTGTGTGGGTCGGGCTCACGAGAGGTGTTTAAAACGTTGTTCTACGTGCGTTGTGATTCATGCCACGAGCTTAAAACGTTGTTCAACGTGCGTTGGGCTTCACGTGACGAGCTTAAAACGTTGTCCAACGTGCGTTGTGATTCATGCCACGAGCTTAAAACGCAGTCCTGCGTGCGTCGGGCTCACGAGAGGTGCTTAAAACGTTGTTCAACGTGCGTTGTGATTCATGCCACGAGCTTAAAACGCCGCCCTGTGTGGGTCGGGCTCACGAGAGGTGTTTAAAACGTTGTTCTACGTGCGTTGTGATTCATGCCACGAGCTTAAAACGTTGTTCAACGTGCGTTGAGCTTGACGAGGGTGCTTAAAACGTTGTTCAACGTGCGTTGTGATTCACCTACGAGCTTAAAACGTTTAACGTGCGTTGTGATCCTTGCCACGAGCTTAGAACGCCGCCCTGTGTGGGTCGGGCTCACGAAAGGTGCTTAAAACGTTGTTCACCGTGCGTTGTGATTCAAGCTGCGAGCTTAAAACGCTGTTCAACGTGCGTTGGGCTTCACGTGACGAGCTTAAAACGTTGTTCAACGTGCGTTGTGATTCATGCCACGAGCTTAAAACGCCGCCGTGTGTGCGTCGGGCTCACGAGAGGTGTTTAAAACGTTGTTCAACGTGCGTTGGGCTTCACGTGATGAGCTTAAAACGTTGTCCAACGTGCGTTGTGATTCATGCCACGAGCTTAAAACGCAGTCCTGCGTGCGTCGGGCTCACGAGAGGTGCTTAAAACGTTGTTCAACGTGCGTTGTGATTCATGCCACGAGCTTAAAACGCCGCCCTGTGTGGGTCGGGCTCACGAGAGGTGTTTAAAACGTTGTTCTACGTGCGTTGTGATTCATGCCACGAGCTTAAAACGTTGTTCAACGTGCGTTGAGCTTGACGAGGGTGCTTAAAACGTTGTTCAACGTGCGTTGTGATTCACCTACGAGCTTAAAACGTTTAACGTGCGTTGTGATCCTTGCCACGAGCTTAGAACGCCGCCCTGTGTGGGTCGGGCTCACGAAAGGTGCTTAAAACGTTGTTCACCGTGCGTTGTGATTCACCTACGAGCTTAAAACGTTGTTCAACGTGCGTTGGGCTTCACGTGACGAGCTTAAAACGTTGTCCAACGTGCGTTGTGATTCATGCCACGAGCTTAAAACGCAGTCCTGCGTGCGTCGGGCTCACGAGAGGTGCTTAAAACGTTGTTCAACGTGCGTTGTGATTCATGCCACGAGCTTAAAACGCCGCCCTGTGTGGGTCGGGCTCACGAGAGGTGTTTAAAACGTTGTTCTACGTGCGTTGTGATTCATGCCACGAGCTTAAAACGTTGTTCAACGTGCGTTGAGCTTGACGAGGGTGCTTAAAACGTTGTTCAACGTGCGTTGTGATTCACCTACGAGCTTAAAACGTTTAACGTGCGTTGTGATCCTTGCCACGAGCTTAGAACGCCGCCCTGTGTGGGTCGGGCTCACGAAAGGTGCTTAAAACGTTGTTCACCGTGCGTTGTGATTCAAGCTGCGAGCTTAAAACGTTGTTCAACGTGCGTTGGGCTTCACGTGACGAGCTTAAAACGTTGTTCAACGTGCGTTGTGATTCATGCCACGAGCTTAAAACGCCGCCGTGTGTGCGTCGGGCTCACGAGAGGTGTTTAAAACGTTGTTCAACGTGCGTTGGGCTTCACGTGATGAGCTTAAAACGTTGTCCAACGTGCGTTGTGATTCATGCCACGAGCTTAAAACGCAGTCCTGCGTGCGTCGGGCTCACGAGAGGTGCTTAAAACGTTGTTCAACGTGCGTTGTGATTCATGCCACGAGCTTAAAACGCCGCCCTGTGTGGGTCGGGCTCACGAGAGGTGTTTAAAACGTTGTTCTACGTGCGTTGTGATTCATGCCACGAGCTTAAAACGTTGTTCAACGTGCGTTGAGCTTGACGAGGGTGCTTAAAACGTTGTTCAACGTGCGTTGTGATTCACCTACGAGCTTAAAACGTTTAACGTGCGTTGTGATCCTTGCCACGAGCTTAGAACGCCGCCCTGTGTGGGTCGGGCTCACGAAAGGTGCTTAAAACGTTGTTCACCGTGCGTTGTGATTCACCTACGAGCTTAAAACGTTGTTCAACGTGCGTTGGGCTTCACGTGACGAGCTTAAAACGTTGTCCAACGTGCGTTGTGATTCATGCCACGAGCTTAAAACGCAGTCCTGCGTGCGTCGGGCTCACGAGAGGTGCTTAAAACGTTGTTCAACGTGCGTTGTGATTCATGCCACGAGCTTAAAACGCCGCCCTGTGTGGGTCGGGCTCACGAGAGGTGTTTAAAACGTTGTTCTACGTGCGTTGTGATTCATGCCACGAGCTTAAAACGTTGTTCAACGTGCGTTGAGCTTGACGAGGGTGCTTAAAACGTTGTTCAACGTGCGTTGTGATTCACCTACGAGCTTAAAACGTTTAACGTGCGTTGTGATCCTTGCCACGAGCTTAGAACGCCGCCCTGTGTGGGTCGGGCTCACGAGAGGTGTTTAAAACGTTGTTCTACGTGCGTTGTGATTCATGCCACGAGCTTAAAACGTTGTTCAACGTGCGTTGAGCTTGACGAGGGTGCTTAAAACGTTGTTCAACGTGCGTTGTGATTCACCTACGAGCTTAAAACGTTTAACGTGCGTTGTGATCCTTGCCACGAGCTTAGAACGCCGCCCTGTGTGGGTCGGGCTCACGAGAGGTGTTTAAAACGTTGTTCTACGTGCGTTGTGATTCATGCCACGAGCTTAAAACGTTGTTCAACGTGCGTTGAGCTTGACGAGGGTGCTTAAAACGTTGTTCAACGTGCGTTGTGATTCACCTACGAGCTTAAAACGTTTAACGTGCGTTGTGATCCTTGCCACGAGCTTAGAACGCCGCCCTGTGTGGGTCGGGCTCACGAGAGGTGTTTAAAACGTTGTTCTACGTGCGTTGTGATTCATGCCACGAGCTTAAAACGTTGTTCAACGTGCGTTGAGCTTGACGAGGGTGCTTAAAACGTTGTTCAACGTGCGTTGTGATTCACCTACGAGCTTAAAACGTTTAACGTGCGTTGTGATCCTTGCCACGAGCTTAGAACGCCGCCCTGTGTGGGTCGGGCTCACGAAAGGTGCTTAAAACGTTGTTCACCGTGCGTTGTGATTCAAGCTGCGAGCTTAAAACGTTGTTCAGCGTGCGTTGGGCTTCACGTGACGAGCTTAAAACGTTGTCCAACGTGCGTTGTGATTCATGCCACGAGCTTAAAACGCCGTCCTGCGTGCGTCGAGCTCAGTAGAGGTGCTTAAAACGTTGTTCAACGTGCGTTGTGATTCAACTACGAGCTTAAAACGTGTTCACCGTGCGTTGTGATTGATGCCATGAGCTTAAAACGTTGTTCAACATGCGTTGGGCTTCACGCGAGGAGCTTAAAACGTTGTCCAACGTGCGTTAGGCTCAAGAGAGGTGCTTAAAACGTTGTTCACCGTGTGTTGTGATTCACGCTATGAGGTTAAAACGTTGTTCAACGTGCGCTGTGATTCATGCCACGAGCTTAAAACGTGTTCACCGTGCGTTGTGATTGATGCCATGAGCTTAAAACGTTGTTCAACGTGCGTTGGGCTCATGAGAGGTGCTTAAAACGTTGGGTTTGGGCTACGTCCCAGGCGTGGCCCGTCATACCCCACGCCGGCGGAGCCGGCTAGCCGCCGTGGCCTAGGAATGCGATGCCGGCGACGCCGGCTAGCCTGGCGTGGCCCGCACACTCCAGCGTCGGCGCCGGCGGAGCCGGTGACCGACGCTGGGTGAGGAATCAACCCGAGTTGGGTTTGGGCTTCGTCCCTAGCGTGGCCGTCATACCCGATGCCGGCGAAGCCGGCTAGCCTGGCGTGGCACGCACACTCCAGCGTCGGCGCCGGCGAAGCCGGCGACCGACGCTGGTACAGGATGTCTCAAAAAATGTATACACTGTTTGAAAGGTGATAACTTTGTTCATGGTAAAGGTACGGAAGAAGTTGAGGACTCATATGAAAGCTTAAGAAAATGGAAATTTTCTGACATGGAATGCCTCATGCACCCGTCTGAAATTTTCCATTTTACACTTGATTGACCATGTTTCGCTGAAATACATGTTATAATTTCTTCACAAAGTGGCCGTTTCCATTGATTTGTGCTTATTTTAAAGTTTAGAACTTAATCACGCATTATAGCTTGCGAAAAATTGAGAGTATTCTAAAAAATAAAGGTACTATGTGAAGGGTTGTAACATTGCTGCTAGTAAAGCATTTGGAGATATTTGAGACTCACATGAAAGCGCAGGGCGACGGGATTACTGTGGCGTGTAAATAGTGAAGATTGCACCATGCTCCTGCCTGAAACCTTGCATATCAGACTCGATTGATTGTGCATGGGCTGAATGCTTGTTACAATCTTGTTGCTACTTGGTCACATTAACCTGTGCTGTGCTTCTTTTAACGTTTTCCGTTGTCCTGGCGAAAACATTTCACGCACATAATTTTCACCCATCCGAAGGAAGAACTTCAAAGAACGAAACTGTACCTTACAAAAGTAAAAGCTTTGAGCAATAGAACGATGCAAGTCTTTTTGCAGCTATTTTCTGCGTGATTAATGGGACTCAATTTTTAAGATACTTTTTTGATAAATAAGGAAATTCGAGGGCCCAGATCATATTGAAAGTAGCTTCAGAAATTCGTGATTTTTTTGTAGTTTATTGAGCTAAACTTTAAAATGATTCGACGCAAAATTTAAGTTATATATGTTGTCTGCTCCAGGTAGAAAGTAATTTTGTTTCCATGAACAGCGAGAATTTTGAAGACGTCCCCTTTCCCGTAACTCATGTTGAAGATCACAACGAAGGAGCTTGTTTTTTTTTGCCATGTGACAACTGGCGAAAATGGAAAAATCGGCAGTTGAGAAGGCATGGAATGACGGCCATGGAGCCAAAGTAGGTATGTTTTATACCAAACAGATCGCCATGATGAAGTAAAACCTAAAAAGGCAAAAAATACATTTTCGATGCCGTCTAAAACTTTCAAAATTTTACTCCACAGATCGAATCCTGCCAGTTACATAATTAGCGAGACTAAGGAGCGAGTGTGGGTCAGGTCAAGATAATTATGGGCCCGCTTAATTTAGGTCATCTCGGACTCAAGAAATCTAGAATCCTGCTAAGATTTTATACCGTTGGGTAGTTCATGTTATTATAGCTCCCACGATGTGCATTTTATTGCATATAATCCACTTGGAAGGAAGTTATGGCAGAGCGGCGAAAACAGCGGATTAACTCGCCGCCGCGTTTTAGCAAATATTTGCCGAGGCACCGTACTCTGGCACGCGACAGGAACGAATGGAGACGCTGGTAGCACCCGCTCGAGTAGCTCGATGATTAGCGGGACAAGAGATGCAGCCTGTTGTGCTCGACAAAATCACTCCTGCGGTTAGATGCTTTTCGCGTGCAGAATTCTACTGCAGATCATGCATAGGAATATTAGGGGGGGGGGGGGACAAAGTAATGAGGCTCTCCATACCGTGTCCATATATCTCGTGTCTGGAGTCTGGTTTCGTGCTTATCGTATTTGTATGCTTATATGCTACTTACTGAAGGCCACCTGAAACTTTCCAGAAGCATGCCAAAACCGCTGTCGCGAATGCGATGGTTCGCTCCCTTATATTGAAACTCCCGCGGGCTGCCGTATCCGCTCGGGACCCCGATGAGGCGCTCCCGAGGCTCGGCCTGCCCGCGCACGCTATTGGTCGGCGGGGACCGCGGAGCGCCGCCTCCCGCCCGGCTCATTCTATACTTCAGTCGACACGTCGAGCGGCTGCGCGGGCGCGGCTCTGGGGCGCCGCAATTGTGAGCCCGCTTCTGTCATCATCCCGGGGATCTCCTGAGCGGAGCCTTGCCGCTCCTCACGATGCAATACAGCCGGCTGCACTACAGGGAGGACGGCGAGCCTGGATGGGGCTCGCCTAGCCTCGGATAGCCACTACAGTCTTCCAGCCGGAGCGGTCTCATCTACCCTGTATTCCATATTATCTGGCATCCGACTCCTATACTATTTGTGGTATTCTGATGCTGATGTATGGAACAAACCGTGGATGTATCTATTGTGCTTCATGTGACGAGGAAGGTGGTGAGTCTCCTGTCAGTGTCTTATCGGTAATGGTATTGCTATGTACATTTGCTGTTGGGGTATTGTGTAGTTGTTGGGTAGTATCTGGGGGTTGTGTGTGCTCACTACAATTGGGGTGCACTACAGCACGCCCGTAGGCACCCATGGCTGGAGTGTGGTGCGGGCGTGCGTCAATCCAGGCGTTGTCCAGCGCGATGGGAGAGAAGTCACCACGCGGGGCCCCCGTCGGCCAGGGTAGGGGGCGTGGCCTATTCGCACCATGGGGTCCCCCTAGTATCCCCCTGGGTCTTGGGTTCCGGGTTACCTCGTAGCACCACGGGCTGAATGGGGGACTCCACTCTACAGGGGCATGTTCCCTTGCGAGTGGGGCCACCGATTCGCAACACCGCAGTCTGTCTCATGCCGAAACCCCAGTCTGACGAGTCGACCTGTGTCGAGCAAATCTCGCCCAATTCCCAACCCCGAGCAGCCTGGACTCAATCTTAACGCAGGATGAGACGTCTTCTACCTTAACCCTGCCAAGCAGCCAGTCAGGGTGAGGCCTGCTGACCTTCGTTCGGCGAGATGTTCACAACAAGAAGCACCGAGCACGACGATGGACTCCACGGCCATGGTAAACGAAATAGAAGGGATGGACTTGCGACTCGAACTTATTCACTCGCAGCGCTTCAAGAAGATCCTCCTCTTCGACAACACCGGACCCTATCGGGTAGATGTGAACACGGATAAGCTTCCTCAGCTGGGCTACATTCACATGCCTCACCCACCGTATTCGCCTGACATCTCTCCATGCGACTACCATACTTCTTGAGCCTACAGGACTTCCTGGTCGGAAGGGACACAAGAACCCAAGCAGTCCTTGGCAACCATATCGAGCAGTTGATCAACACCAGGCCCAAGCAGTTCTGGAAGGATGGGATCAGGAAGTTGGCTGAGCGATGGCAGCAAGGTCACTGACCTTAATGGCGAACGCATTCCTCAGCATCGTTGAGTTGCAATTGAGTTATAGAGTGCAATTGAATTTTTCAATTTGTCTCATTATTTTTGGCCCACCTAATAGATAAACGACTTCTTTACCCCTTCTGCTGTGTGCCCAGTTTCCTTGTTCTCTGCTCCTTGTTGCTTTCTTCCTATTTATCGTGCTTTTTGGTATCCCTAAGAATTTCACCGAAATGGGCAGAAAATGCACAACCAAACGCTAGATGAAGAAAGAACTCTGCTTCACCTAGCACTTATGACGCCAAATCTGAAAGACACACTGTCACCGTCAATTTCGAGCACAACAACGTGGATAACTGTACTTTGGCGGGCACTGCATGATAATATCAAGAGTGGTCAAGCCCTAATCGTGGCACGTCTCTTTGCTTTTCCCTTTAAGAAACCTTCCAAACGATTTTTAAAGGACTTATGTGAGCAAAGAAGGTACTATCTAAAGAGCATACAGGTAACAACATACAAGAACACGACAAAGGACACTTCCTCCCTCCAATCATGCTCAAAATAAGAATGTTCGAGACGTGAGGCGATACAACAAATTTATCCCGAATTCGTCCATGTAGCACGCAATAGAAGCGATGATCAGTATTTCTATAAATGAACAGCGATTCGGCGCCCATTGCACAATATTGCAAGACGTAGTGAGCTGCGTATGCTTCGGACACGATAAACGGGGAAGAAAACTGGCACCATCAGTAGTCAAAAAGGTTCAACGCTGCACATAAATTTCACCAACCCAAATAATAAATATCACATTGAAATGGTAAGACAAACAGGCCGGACCAAAGATGAAATAAGATATCACATTTATTAGCTACGTGGACGTACCACGAGAAGTGATGAAAAAGAATAGAAAGCGTAGCAGCAGATCAACTTTCTTTGTCTAGAACGGATTCGCAAAAGGATTGGAGTCCTGTACAGACTGGTGCGGCTGAGGAAGCACACCGACAAGGGGGCCGGTTTGCGGTATGGGAGGGGCAGAAGAAGATTGCGCAGCTCGCATCTCATTCAGTGTTGGCGATTTTCGTTGCTGGGAGGCAAAGGGATTCGAAGCTGGTGCGGTAGAAGTAAGCAGAAACGGATTTGCACCTGAACAAATAAATATACATACAGTACATTTAGCATTTATACTTAATATATTGTATTTAGCGGGACCATCTTTGAGATAACTAACTACTCACAACTAGTACTAGTGGAGGACGAGGCACCGAGAAGGTTGTCCAAATTCACAAGATTCCTGTTTTCTCCTAAAAAGTGCTCCGGCGTTTTGCGAGCAGCATTCGTTGAAGTCGTCGCCTATAAAAGATCCTTGCATCACAGAGAATCCACACTCAATGCAACTGCTTTCATGATATTTCAAGTATCATAGCACGTACTTCAACGTAACACTCTTGAAGGGGCGTCAAAAATATTGCTCATTGCTCGCTTTCCTGCGTTTTTGAATTTTGACTGGTTCAAGCTGTACCATAAGTACAGGGTGCGCCAAAATTATGGCGACAAGGTATTCAACTCGCCGAAAGAGAAAATACAGTACTTTCGAGAAACCAACGATGCGATAATATTTATCAGTCTATTGTAAACTATACGCAACATTGAGATTCGAAGATATCTCCATTGGCGTCGATACAGACTCTGAGACGCTACGGGAAGGCATCGACGGCGGCACGCAAGTAAGGCGCGTTGAGCTCATCCCACGCCTTCCTTCAAAGGATCCACGGGGCGCCGAGGTTTCCCGCAGGCTTTGGCTTCCAGAGCTGGCCAGACCATGTAATCCATCGGATTCAAGTCCGGAGATTTGGCTGGCCACTCGTGGAAGTTGATGAAGTGCGGAAAGTTGCCTTATCACCAGTCTTGCAGCATTCTTGCTCTGTGAGCTGGAATTCCGTCCTGTTGAAAGGTGCAGGAGGGTGCACGTGGTCTTCTTGTAGGCCTTAAGATCCAGCTTACAGAAGATTCTTCTCAACGACGTCTCCATGATGTCCATCTTTCCCGACAACCGGCGGACCGAGCGCGCCGGCTCCTGTGAATTCGTTCACGTACCTTCCTAATGTTGTCCGTAGTTGTCACAGATACGTGTCTTTCCCATCCGGATATATCATCCTCGGTTCCCAAGTCTTCTTAGCGTCTGATGGACCTGTTCATAATATTTTGATGAACTCCAATACGGTGGTGAATGTAGCGTGCCGAGAAGCCTTGACAGTAAAGCTCAATGATTTAAGAACGGTGGCACGAACGTTTCACTATCTTGAAAAATCATTTATTGTTATGTTTGACTGAGATAAGCATAAACTAATTGACTCAATAAAAACAATAAGAGCATGAAAAAAGCAGACGCTCCGAATAAAAGGAAAATTGTTTGCGCATGTGCTGTCGCCATAATTTTGACGCACCCTGCACAGCAGTATGCAACATTATTTCACTATAAATAATGATGAAACACCATCGCTTTCTTTTTGTTAGAACAAATTACTCTACAGTAGGAATGAGCTGGGAGCTATGCTACCGGAAAGACGCCGCTGGTCTTAGGCCTCTTGCATACTTCCCGTCGCCGCGATTCCATCGCGGCGATAAGTTTTGCAGAGCGACACGAAAGAATTCGAACTTCTCAGTGCTCGTCGCATCGCTCATTACTCTGCAAGGGAGCGCGACCGCGATCCGTCCAGGACCAACGCTAAACACTGCGCGCGACGCGAAAAAGTATGCCATGCATGCGATGGGCGCGGGAAGCCATCCCGCATGCCGACCGCCACTGTGGCGGCGGCCGCGGCGAAGTTTCCTTTGACTATTCGATCGCGTGCGGCGGAATGGCCATGAACTGAGCGCCGCAATAGCATCGCTCGCCGATATGGTTAAGGATAGGACAGAGACGCCGCCGGCTTCGAACTCTGCGTCTCTGCCCCGTGATAAAGGACAGGGCTGCGACGTGTGTGGGGTCTTTAATGGGGCAGAACGCTGAAATCAACGCCGCCAGCTACCAGCAGCGTGACCACCGCGACCTAGTAGAGCCCTGGACGACACACCATTTTGGAGAAACATGATTTGCTCTTCAGCAGAACTGGGCGACTGCGCGTTCCGCCAAACCCAAAATTGCCGTTAGCGAACATCTATTCCCAGGCTTTTTGGAGCAAAGACATCTGCGCGTCTAACTAGCCGGATCTCAATCCGATGGATTACTCGGTGTGGTCGATCCTGGAGCAGAAGATCTCGACTGCACGATACGAAGCTGTGGAACAGCTAAATGCGACGTTGACGCGAGCCTGAGACCATAGTAGAGTAGATCAGTGCGCGACCATCGCCATCGATTTCACAAAGCGACTTCGGAAATGTATTGAAGCCAAAGGTGGCAAATTTGAGCATTCGCTGTAAATTCTTCCGTTATAATTATTTGTTATTCATTTAGTAAAACTGCTGTTAATTTTGTTTGCGGGTTTTCCCTTCTTTTAGTTTTTGGTACTCTCAAAAACTTCAGAAAGCTGCCCGCACATTTCAGCCGCACTATAATATTAGGTCCTTGCATATGAAATGACCGATTTTGACTGAAAACCTTTACAGATTATGACTTTGCTTGGAAGCAATTTTACTAATTGAAATATGCACCATTATAATTATTACATGTTTCTCAACGAGATAACAGCTTAGGCACTCCATCTTTGCAAAAATCAGAACTACGAGAATTAATAAAGCATAAGAAGTCGTTTTTGGCATCACCTTGGTTGCTGAGTTTTTTATCCATCACATAACGATCTAAGTGCTTGGAAAAAGGATCGGTAGGGGTCAGATCTGGTGAATATGCTGGATGTGACAGAGTTTCGTATCAGTTCCTGAACAATTTTTGGAAAGTGCGGGCGCGCGTTGTCATGCAGTCGTATTGGGCCTCTTCGATTGAACAAAGCCAGCTGCTTTTCATGTTTTTCAATCAACTTCTGTTGCATCACTTCAATTTCGGCACAATACTGGTGGTGGTCCCTCCAGTCTTCAAGAATTTGTAAACGGACTATACAAGTCATTGTCGACTAAACGGTCACCATGGTCTTCTTAGGATGGAGACTTGGTTTCGGCATCTCATTGAGACTTTCATTCGGCGGGTAGTGTTGTCCCCCAAACACGCACGGGGGGGGGGGGGGGGGGCGGCGCTAATTGCGCGAGAACTGCCCATCGCGGACGAGTTCACGCGGCGGGCACGGCAGCGCGACAGGAGGTACATCCGCCCCCTGCTAGAAGGCGTGGCGTCAAGAGGTACACCGTTGTTCTGCGGACCGGAAACTTCTGTTTTGCGTGTAAAAGGTTTCGTAAGGAAGCCGTTAGACTCCCAGTGAAGCCTAGGGGGTTGGGGGCGGGTGAGCAAGGGGGATGAGAGTCGCACGCCCCCAAGCAGGGGGCGGGTGTACCTCTTGACCGGTTAAGTCAATTAAGAGGTTAAGTCTTGAGGCGTATAGATCATAATTGTAGAAATATACCACAGCATGTTGAATGTGGAGGAAATCTGACAGTTATGGAAGAGAAATAGTGGGACCCAGCCCCTCTAAATTAGGAATGTTTCCCATAAGAATAAGGATAAAGGACGGTGTTAGTCAACCCTTATTTGGGATGCCCACGCATTCTACGTCTACGGGATGTCGTGGAGGCGAATGAATAGGTATTTGGTATAGACAGTCACTATCGGCTCCCTCATATGCATAGGTCAGTGATTTGCCCTTTCCAGACAGGTCTGGTAGCAAACCACCGATCCCGGAGTGATGGAAGGTTTGACATGCATGAAACAATCTCGATTTGTACAACAATTGGAGCTCTTCCGACTGCGATACCGGGCGCACTTATGATTGAGCCGCCAGCAATAGCTTTTTAGGGAGGTGTTCTTAATAACTCCTGGAACAGAACAAACCAGCAACGGCGAAATACACGGTCGAACTGTAATTGTCGCTGTCGCTAGCAATTATGAACAAAGCTGGAGCAACGAGAGCGATACTATGAGCAGGCTTGATGGCGATCACTGCGCTTTGGTCATTCGTTCGCGGACTATGAACGAACCCCCTAATTTCAACGCCCTGTGGCGCTTACTGATGAAGCGCTCAGCGCATCTTCTGAATCCCGTTTCATGGGGAGGATGTCTGCGACAAGTTTTTAGAATTTTGACCAATGGTGGACGACGACTGCGATACCTCTTCAAATCCCGACGCACGACGGATACCACCTGGGACAAATCTTCTGATTCCCAACGTATGGCGAACGACGTCTGCGACACGTCTTCTGAATCCCGCCGCACGTTTTTCCCGACGTCCCTGACACGTCTTCTGAAGCCCGTCTCATGGGGAGGATATCTGCGGCACGTTTTTAGAATTCCGACCAATGGTGGACGATGACTGCGACACGTCTTCAAATCCCGACGCACGTCGGATGACATCTAGAACACGTCCTCTGAATCCCAATGCATGCCGAACGACGTCTCCTCTTACAATTAGAGTTTCCTATGAAATAATTAAAGCAAGCCATCGGTCTGATCATTGCGGGTTTTGAAATGAGAAGCCTATTCCTACTTCTTTTCGGTGTGTGGGTTTGCCATCATAGTATGTGTTGGAAACCAGTCGATTATCGGAGAAAAGGACAAACATTCATATGAATCATACTATTTTAGGAGTGTTTCTTTCAAACTGTACTTATCCTATGCTTTCCTACGCAATCCTATGCAATAACTTTCAGTGGCCAGTCGAGAAAAACCCAGTCTTTTATTCTTTACAATTATTTCAGGTTCGTCTGTTGTTGGGATTAACTGTTGGACAGTAGTCTTAGCGAATATATCCATAATAGTGGAAATAACTAAGTTGTCGTTAACAAATTTAGAAAACGGGCAAGGCAGCATGCGGCTCTTTGCCAGCAACATTTAACGTTGTACGCGTATCATTACTAAAGGCCTTCGCACACTTTTGCGGCAACACGGCGGCCCAATGTATCTTTAAGCATAGGGCAAAGAAGCAGAATTTGCCGCTGATGTGCCGCTTATGCTGGAGTGGCGCCGCCAAAACGGCAGCGCCAGTTATGATTCAAGTCATTATTCCCTCTGCAGCCGCCGACAGAGTTCTCTCTGGGCTCTAGCTGATCGTGGCGGGATCTAGAACGGAAACTGATAATGATAATGAAACCGCGTTGGCGATAGAGTGGGAAACTGAAGACGAGTGTCGCCTACGCGGCAGTTTTGCTGTCTTCCGCGTGCAGCGTTGCCGCAAAAGTGTGGCCTTAAGATGAATTTTCAAACACCTCTAGTGTAGCAAATCGAAGTTTATGTCTTTCTGTAAATAGAAAGAAAGCGTTTTAAACGCAGTTAATCCAGCGACGAGTAAGTTGCCAGTGATTTCTTCATTTATGACACCTAACAGGCCTTACTGAATGCCCCGAATCTATCCCAATTAGGAGGGGACAGCAGTAAGGTTACAGTTTTTTCAGCATCCTTCAACACGACGCCCATTTTCTGAGCTAGCATGGGTACCATTGTATCATATGGCAGTAGCTGAAACTCTGGGACGAACGCGAAGGAGGGGGTGAAGAGGCGAGACACCGTATGCCCTACTCCGACTAGGATAGATCCAATGTCCCTATGGAAAGCAATGCTAGCAATCTAGGAGTGCTTAAAGAACTATGATCTATAATTCATGTTTCAGGCCAGACCTAAGATTATTAGGGAAAAAGTAGCAATAAGCATGTTCTGCATGAGGAATTTGACTTTTGATTCAAACACTCACGAACTTTTGTGGCATTATACTATTTGGTAGTACATCGTTACAATAAAAGAAAAAAGAATTCAAGTTGGTTATCAAGCTGTTTTGACATCAGGATGCACCACTGGTGTGAAGGCAACACAATCGCAAACAAAGGCGACCATAGCTAATCTCTTTCCTCAGCCTTTCGCTTAAATTTAAGAGGTAAACGAATGCAGAGCAAAACAATAGGTGAGTGATGAGTCACCATTTCCGTTCCGTCTTCCGGCCCAAAACGAGCGGAACACCGAACGGAACGGAGGAACAAAAACGGCCGAAAACCGGAATTCGGAACACGGAAATGGAAATTCCCCACATCCCTGCTAGAAAGCCAAGGTTGTCCACCAAGAATTGGGCGAGCTTTCCCACGGTACTCCAGTGGTCGTTGCGGGACCACATGAGCTCTTTTTTGTCTCACCCACTTCAATTGATGAACGAGCTAGCTATAAGAATATTGCTCGTACTGCATTCGTAGTGTGAATGTTGGTTTGACGTTGGAAAACAAGGATAATATGATAGTAATCTTTAGAAGGGGCGTGCATCTTACTAGGTATAACTCGCTTAATCCGTGGGTCACGTTGCCAGTCGTGACCACGTTGCAGTGGGACTAAAGCCAAAGGATGCCTTGAACAGGGCGACGTATGCCAGCCTGGTTTTCTTTTGGCTTAACCATGGGAGATTGCTGGCGAACTGTATTCTCGGCGGCGGATCATCCAAGTTTACGATATTTTGAGCAGGCAGCGCGTCAGTGTATGGATGAGGATCAAGTGCAAAGCGCCGGAATTCAGAATACGCGTCGCAGAAGTCGTTCAGCGTGCGTTGGGATTCAGAAGACCTGATGAAGACGTTGTCCAACGTGCGTAGGGATTCAGAGTAAGCGGGACCAGTAGAGGGGGATCAGGGAAGAGGAGACCAGTAAAGCGGAACTAGCAAAGGGGACCACTAGGGGGGACTAACAAGGAAGGACCAGTATTTTGCAAGGGAAGACCAGTATTTTGTCTCAACATCGTTATCAATATTGTGTCGGGTTTCTGAAGACGTTCCACAGACGTCGCGTCACATGTGTCGAAGTGCAGAAGGGTCATGGACGTCGCGGTAACGTGGTGACACTTGCGTCGGGACTCGGCAGTTGTGTCTCACACGTTATGCAGCATGCGTCGGGATTCTGAACACGTGGCAGAGACTTCGTTCAACGTGCGCCCAGATCCAGAAGACGTGCCGCAGATCAGACCTTGCGCGACTTGCGTTGGATTTTCGGAAAAGCATTTAAAGCTTTCAAGAAAAGAAGACGGGTGGGGTGTTCTACTCTCGGGGCTTGGAGCGAAGCCCTCAAACCAGACGTGTGGCGGCTGTTTGGCCGCTGGACGTCTGGATGAGTGATAATTCTATCAAAAGCAGAGTGATAATGGACCACAGAGGCAACTGAGAGGAAATCAAGTAACAAATGGTTGGTGCTGATTTTGTAGGCATCTTATTGACGCAACAGGCGAGGCTAGTTATGTTACTGCCTGCTCTCCTTCATCTACTGAGTTTCCAGTAACCTAGCATCTTCTTTTCAACACAGTGAGAAATGGTTCGTGTTATGGAACGCAGTCACAACTTCAGACGTCAAGCGCTCTGAAAGGTCTAGGCAGTAATTCACCAAAAATGTGAGCAGCCTGATTGTAGTAGACAGGGGATAAATTTCCAAGACTTGTCGGGCTTATCAAAACTTGTTCAGTTGCTACATGCGTTTCAGATAATTCTCGTACAGAAATAGAAACTACACCACCTTTCTGGCAATTTTCGTGTTTTTCTATGCTCTACGCTCCTCGTCTGTTTTCTTCGTGTTTACTATGCTTTCCGATGGACAAGAAAAAGGCCAAAAAGCAAAAAAACATGGAAGGGAAAAGAATTTGGGGAACGACAACGGCGTATTCAACACCACCGCGTATTGATTGGATTCGGAAGGGCTGTCGCGTGGTCCTGCAGCGAATGCCTGAGCACTGTGGGAGTTCCAACAATCCTAGGGACCCAAAGAAGGTTTGACGAAGCGAATGTTGTTAGGTAAGCATAAAGCCGAAACTGAGTAAAGTCGAAACTGGCAGAAGAGAAGGAGATGACATTTATGCATTCCCATGCGTGAACTACAGTCGAAGTAAACATGCGAACACGTAGTAAACAAAGGAGATGAGTTTCGATTAGCCCAGCTAAATGCAAGAATTATACTGCAGTTACATTTGAGTGATTCTGCATTGATCAAATTATAATTTTGACTCTCCACTGTCTTGTAAAGGACATCAACCTTTAAATGCCTCGCCATAAAGTCAACGTATAGTTAGTTTCGAGCGTCTACAACTTACTTCATCACATGGCATTAATTGGACTGCATCCTACTTCGGCGGTCGAAATGGATCACAATACAATGTTACCAGGTGCAAGGGAATGCTCTCAGTTTTCTTTCACTTCAAAGAAATCACTATCTGCTAGAGGCATATTCTCTTGTTCTCACTCCATTAGGTGCTCAATGCACCGAGAAGTAAATGGCTATCTCTCCGGAGTGTTCTTCTTGAAAATTTAACTACAGCATATACAATTAGGACCAGCTATCCTCATTTTGCTGAAGTACTGCTCAAACTGTCCGGAACACTTGACATCTGGAGTAGTGCCTGCACTCTATAACCTGAACAATTTCTCAATGATGCGGGAAACTAGATTACTGGAAACAAATAGATGAAGGAAAGCAGGCAGTAACATAACTAGCCTCGCCGGCTGCGTTAATAAGATGCTTACACAATCAGCATCAACTTACTGCTCCTCACAGATGCCGCTGTGGTCACTCATCTTTCTGCTTTAGATAGAATTATCGATCAGTTCTAAAGGTTATTATTATGTATATCTTATGTATATCCTTGTTCTCCAACGTCAAACCAACATTTACACTATGCAGTACCGTTGGCTATTTTGCCGCGAGTCAACCGATTTGCGTCGCGGTTCAAAAGACGTACTATGTATGGTTTGGGTTACTAGGTCCCGCCCAGGCCATCCAAGTCTCCCATGTCTGACAGATCAATGAATTTTTACTATACTTCTCTGTGAGTAAAGCCCTGACGTGCTCAACTACTGGCAATTCGAAGTCATTTTGTGGGCCAAACACGCATTCAAATTGCCTTCACGAGACCTCGTAGAAGTAAAATGCATGCTGCGTCCCGCCAAGGTTCACAATGCGGCCATTATCCGGATCTATCCTAATCGGATGGGCATATAGTGGTTTGCCTCTTCAGTCCCTTGCTTGAGTTTCAACTAGAGCTTCGGCTCAAAATCGACGTCATAGCGAGAGTCGCGTCCTAACCGGAGGTGGTCATTTTACAGTACTTTATGCAAAAGTTTGTCTAAAATCGTACAGAAAGGCTAAATAGCTATGAAATAGGTAACTAAGAAGACAATGTGAATGGATAGAATAAGTTTAGGTTAGTAATGTTGCTCTGTCTGCAGAGATACTATCACTAATAACCGCAAGTATTACATCTGTCTTATGTATAAAGAATACCGGAGGTAGCTGTGATCGACATAGGAACAAGGTGATGTAACGAAGTATTAGGTTGGCCCATAAGTCCCCGCCGTTTCTTCAACGATTCGTTGCGCATTTCGCCGGCGGTCTCTTGCATAGAGCTATACAGCTTTCGAAAGAGAATGACTTGCACTATCAGACCATGTATTGCATTTCTTTTTTATCCTCAGCTTCGTCAATTTTTAGGTCGTTAAAGTGAAAAGAGAGAAAGTGAAAAGTGGCTATCGCCGACAGTTGCTTCTATCCGCTTAGGTTTGGAATTTTTTGCGCAGCTTTTCATAGCATTTGAAAGACAATGTTCTGCACCACAAGAATACGTGTTGGTCTTATTTGCTCACTCGTTATTGATTTTTAGGCCATCAAATTGGGACGTCCGATGGAGAAGATTTATTTTACCGACACCTCCTGCTCTGTGGTTGGACTTTTTCGCATCGTGTTATATGTCGTTCGGAAGAGGATGTCTTGCTCAATAAGAATTTGTGTCACGTTTTTTGGCTTATTACAAAACAAGTGCTCCGTCACGCCTATCTGCGTGCCTCGCACTTGCGCGCTTCGCGCGATGTTGCAGTATCACTAAGCTAAGGACAATCACATCAAGCTAGCTGCCCTATTGTACAGCTTTTTTCCCTACCTAGGAGTACAATAGGCTCGCAGTACGTACAGTGTATACTACGATATGGCGATTGGTTCTGGTTCGTTGCTCACTATTGGTCCTTAGTGAAACGGTCTCCCCATTACTGACACTGGCCGCCCTCAATGATCACCTTTAGCGGACGACGTCATCGGCACGCCTTCTAAATCCCCACGCACATTAAACGAGGTCTTTGGCACGTCTTCTGAGTCCCAGGCACCCCATGCGACGTATTCCGCACGTCTACCCAATTAGAAGACGTCTGGGTATTTTCCACTATTATTGCGCCACGTAATTTGATCAGTATCGATTAACGGTGATCGATACTTCAAAAATGAGCACATCCACAAAAATCGATAAAATCGATAGATATCGGTTAGACGACTTCAGATTCGTGTTCAGCGACCGCGATTACCCCAGGGCTGAAGTTTTCAGGCAGGTAAAAGACGTCTGGGTATTTTCCGCTATTCTCGCGACCGTAACTTAATCAATATCGATTGATGGCGATCGATACTTCAAAAACAGACTTCAAATTCGTGTTCAGCGGCCTCGATTGGCCCAGGGCCGAAGTTTCCAGGCAGGAAGAAGACGTCTGGGTATTTTTAGCTATTTTCGTGTCGTAATTTTCCCCTTATTCCCCCCCCCCCCCCCTATGTAACAATTTCTGCGGCGGCGCCGATCTATAGTATGGCTCATCGCTTAGCGCGTCATTATAAAGTATGATTACAAAGAGAGAAAATCATCTTCACCAACAACTCCTTCTCCTTCTTCATCTGTTGATATGCGACAGAAATCAGCATGAGAAATCAGCATATTATAGTGCGGCTGAAAAGTGCGGGCAGCTTTTTGAAGTTTTGAGCAGTACCAAAAACTAAAAGATCCTCAACCAAAATTAACAGCATTTTTTTTTTACTAAATGAATAACAAATAACAATATAACGGAAGAATCTACAGCGAATGCTCAAATTTGCCACCTTTGGCTTCAATACATTTACGCAGTCGCTTTGGGAAATCGATGACGATGGGCGCGCACTGATCTACTCTACTATGGTCTCAGGCTCGCGTCAACGTCGCATTTAGCCGTTCCACAGTTTCATAGAGTGGGTGCACATTCTGTGTCAAGTGAGAGCGCCGACCGGCACATCAACGCAGTTTCCAATTTCCATCGGCGTTCACCAAGGTTCCGCGCTTTCCCCACTCCTTTTTTGGTCGTAATCAAATGCCATTTCGCGAGACCTTAAAAGCCTACTCCTTGGGTGCTACTACTTGCAGATGACGTCGTGCTTGCCGGTGAACATAAGGCTAAAATTGAGCGACAAGTGCAAGCTTGGCGTGGCCGCTTGGCGGCGTTCGGGCCCAAGCTAGACGTCAAAGAATCTGAGTACTCGACGACAGACATAAACGAGACTGTGTCCATTGAGATCAATGGCACTACGCTCGTACGAGCCACACATTTCAAGTACCTTGGTTCTGCAATAGCGACTGACGGTAGTCTGACGTTCGAAGTTAACTCACGCGCGAGTGCAGCGTGGTCCAAATGACGCTCGATGACAGGCGTTTTACGCGACTGAAAGATATCGGAACGCCTTAAATCGAAGATTTAAAGAACCGTGGTCCCAGTAGAGATGTATGGAGCTGAGTGCTGGCCTGCAACAAAGCAGGTTGAGAGCCGCCTTAGCGAGATGGAGACGAAAATGCTGCGCTGGACGGCTGGTGTTACAAGTCTGAATCATATTCCCATAGTCTCCATACTTCAAAGGTTTAGCGCCGCTCCAATTGCCGATAAGCTACGTGAATCGCCTACGGTGGTTTGGCTAGGTTCTTTATGCGAATGATGATACCGTTCGGAGGATGGACCTCAGCATAGATGTGCCCGGAAAACGGCCCAAAGGACGACCTAAGCAACGTTGGCTTGATACGTTGCACATGGACTTAAAGGAAGCTGGTATCCACCCAAGCATTTGATCGTGCGAAGTGGAGTCACCACACCAGAAGAGCGGACCCCGTCGCTAAGAAGGGCAAACGCTGAAAAAGAAGACGAAGACTAGCTATTTATTTATTTATTTATTTATTAGGTAGAGTCCAGAAAGTTCTCAGCGTTTTGAGTGCCTCACTTTGAACTACCATAACTTTCTCAAATCTTATCGGATTTAGTTGAAACAAGCACCGTTCGAATCAGCACACTTTCATCAACGGGTCGAATTATTAAATTTTTAAAGTTTAAAAAAATTAAAGTCGAATTATTCCATCAGCAAAGAAATTAGGTGGTCGAGATTCGACAAAATCCACGAAAACAGTTTTGGCTTGCTCTTGGTTGGCAAGGTTTTACCAGCAAGAAAGTTCTGAAAGTGTTTCAAAAGGTGATAGTCGGTTGGCGAGAGGTCTAGAGAATATAGCGAGTGAAGCAGAAGCTCAACCATTAAAAGCCCTCGCACACTTCTGCTGCAACGCCGCGGCCCTATCCTTAACCACAGGGCAGGGACGCAGAGTTCGCTGTCGGCGGCGTCCCTGCCCTGTCATTAACCATAGCGGCGAGCGGCAACGCCGCAGAAGTGTGCAGGAGCCTTAACTCGTTCAATTTTCAAATAGTGATTTGTGAAACGTGTGGGCAGACGCTATCGTGCCAAAGAATCGGGCCTCTTCTGATGACCAATGCTGGACGAAGGGGACGCGATTTTCAGTGCGTTCCGTCGATTTCCTTACAGTAGGACTCTGCTGTGATCGTTTGGCTTGGTGCCAAAAACTTGTAATGGATCACACCAGCCGCCGACCACCACACAGCGACGGGAGGCTTCTGGAACTGTGAGTTTCCATGGATGATGTTGGTCGACATAATAAACTCAGACAGCCTTTCACCTTGCTCGTTCCACTCCAAACCGCGGGTTCCGATGTGAAGTTTTTCCGACGACCTTCGCGGTCCGATCTTGGCATTAAAGTCGCCGACGATCACTTTGTAGAAGGTGTGATCTTCCTTATATAACTTCTCCAGCTCCACGTAGAAAGCTTCGACCTCTTCGTCGTCGTAGTCGGATGTTGGGGCATACGCGACGAATACAGTCAAAGCTGGCACGGAGCCACATCGCTTCAGTCGCAGACGTCCGATTCGGGTTGTCAGAGACTCGTATGAATCGATGTTCATGGCCAAGTGCGTGTTGACGAGGACACCAACGCCGCCTGCTCCTCTGCTGTCGCATGTTCCGAGGAACAGTTCTTCTCCGGAGTCGTAGGCGGTGTACGAAGTAAGCTGGTTTAAATCGCCATCAAGGCACTATTGTACTTTCACGATTCCAGAGGTCGAGGAGAGGTCGAAGAAACAAAATTTCGCCCAAACCTCCCCTAGGAGGGTCAATTGGGGTGCTGATCACGAATCTGACATTCGTTTTTGAAATTTATGCCGATTACGATAGGTTACAGTTGGTACGGACGACTAGGGCTGTCGAGGTTATAATCACCGATTTTGCCCAAACTTCACCCAGGGGTGATTTGGGGTGCTGATTACGAATCTCACATTCGTTTTTGAAATTTCTGCCGATTACGGCAGAAATTAGCCGTAGGTTACAGAAATTAAACAGTAGGTTACAGCAGGTACAAATGACTAGGGTTGCTATGGTCATGGGGTGTTGATCATGAATCTAAGGTGTTAAACACGAATCTGACCCCTTTGACAATTCAGAGTGAAATAAATGTGTAGGAGATGTGTAGGAAGCAAATTGTTGAAGGAGGCAGCGGTTATGAAAAATGCAAAAATAGTGCATAGCACGGGAGTCGGACTTCTGGTCTAGCACTTCTGAAGCAGCCCCGCAACCTGCTGAGCTACCGACTCGCTTGGCGTAGAGCCTTTCGTCGCGTTTCATACAACAACGGGCGCACGCATGCACGTGCTGACGGGGCGCTACTGTACCTCGCATTCGAGAGCCCGTAGCTCTTTTGATTCAAGAACTCAGCAAAAAAGAAACATGTTTTTATACTATATGAAGGGTGGAGATTCTCGTAGTGCTATCCAATTCTCCCGTTCAGACCTACGCTTGAGACCCTTCCCTGGTTAGTAATAGAAGAATGGAAAATAGTAACAGAAAACGCTGAGAACTTTCCGGACAACCTAATCTCAATTATATTCAGTAGACGTACCGTACACGTCGCATAACGTGCCTGAGAATCGGTAGATGTGCCCTACACGTCGCCCAACGTGCCTGGAGGTTCAGAAGACGTGCCGAATACTTCGCACAACGTGCCTGTGGTCCAGTAGACGTGTATGGCCTCTGTTATACTCCCGCGGGAGCATCCGCGGAACGTCCGCGGACCAATGGTGCACGGCGGAGGCGGGCGTGGCGAGGCGCGGCGATTGGCCAGGTGAGGAGTCTCGGCGCGATTCCCGCCCTTCCGCGGATGCTCCCGCGGGAGTATAACTCAGGCCTATAATACACGTCGTCGAACGTGCCTGGGGATCCAAAACACGAGCCGAACACGTCGTCCGCTAAGGGGGATCATTGAGGTGGAACAGTATCAGCAGAGGGCAGCAGTTCAGGGAAGGGGGAGAAGCTTGAGAGACGTTGCCCAGAAACGGCGTTTTTTTGCGTTCTGTTTTACCTCTATGTTAACTGCTCTACTTTTTCTACCGCCCCGCGACAAGCGAAGCAATAAAATAAGGGGTGAGGTGAATAGCGATGGAGCACGTCAAAAAATAGGGGCGGGAACATCAGGGGCGCGAAAATAGATAAATACCCGGACGCCTACGTGCCTGGCGATGCCGTAGACGTGCCGAACACGTCGGCAACCGTGCCTGGGCAGTTAGATTATCATCAACGGGAGGCGTTCACACCAGGGGAGGCACTCGATACCGATCGATATTATCGATTTTTTGTGGACGTCGTTCAAGCGGCACGAATCTTCAGCCTTGGGGTAATCGAGGTCGCTGAACACGAGCATGAAGTCGACCAATCCATCGCCTCACCTGTATCACCTGTCGTCCCGTTGATCATCGACTTGCTCGAGCGGGCGCCTGCAGCGTCTCCATTCGTCCCTCTCGCGTGCCAGAGTGCTCCAATGAATCCTCTCGAGGGACACGAAGAGCGTCATATCGGACGTTCAGGGCTTTCACGAAGAAGTCCGATTAACGCGTTGGTGGGCGTCCTGGCGTTCTCTTGACATCCCTCGGAACCCAGTCGATGATGGATCTCGTCCAGCGGGTGTCTGCGAAGCGCATTCCGTGGCCGGCCCACCTAGTTTTCGACGACCTGGCCCACGCGACAGCGTCTCTGATCTTCGAACTTCGGCGAAGCTCGGAACTTCGGAGGCGTTCTCTAACTTGCGTGAGTCGTGTCGACCAATCGACATCGATCAATATTATCGATTTTTGTGGATGTCGTGCAAGCGCCCTGAAACTTCAGCCCTGGGGTAATCGAGGTCGCTGAACACGAATCTGAAGTCGACCAAAAGATATCTATCGATATTATCGATTTTTTGTGGATGTCGTTCTGGCGATCGGAAATTTCAGTCCTAGTGGTATCGTGATCGCTGAACGAGAGCCTAAAGTCCGCTTTTGAAGTGTCGATTGCCTTCAATCTATTTTGAAAGGTGTTATCCACTTTTTTTCTGGATATCTTTCTTGCGGTCCGAAACATCGCTCCCGGGGTAGACGAGGTCGCTGAACGCGAGCGCGAAGTTCCTTTTTGAAGTGTCGATTGCATCCATTCCATTTTGAGCAGCATTATCGATGTTTGTGGATGTCGTTCTGGCGATCGGAAGTTTCAGTCGTAGGGGTATCGTGGTCGGCGAACACGAGTCTCAAGTCCGTTTCTAAAGTGTCGATCGCCATCAATCCAGTTTGAGCCGTATTATCGATTATTTTTGTGGATATCTTTCTTGAAGTCCGAACTTTTCCCTGGGCTAATCGACGTCAATGTACTATGTCCGATGGGATGCTCCACATCAGATGGAAAGTTTCAATTGGGAGGCCAGTATCGATAGTATTCTCGATCTCCTGACCGGTGATCTCGGTTTTCTCCCAGGCTGAACATCGAGGTGAAGGTGGAGGGGTGGGGGAGGGTGGGAAACGCGCGGGTATTATTGCCGAAGGAGTGCTCCACATCAGGTGGAAAGGTTCAATGGGGAGGCCAGTATCGATAGATGTTATAGATATCCTGACCGATGATCTCGGTTTTCTGCCAGACTGAACACATCGAGGTGAAGGTGGGGGGGGGGGGAGACCCGCGGGTACTGTGGCCGACGAAGAGCTTCACATCAGGAGGAAAGCTTTAAACGGGAGGCCAGTATCGATCGGGAGGAAAGCTTTAAAGGGGAGGTCAGTATCGATCGATATTATCGATCGCCTGACCGTTGATGTCAGTTTTCTCCAGGTTTTAGCCAATCAGGGGGGGGGGGGGGGGGTAGAAGACACGTGGGTACTGCTTGCGATGGAGTGCGTGCTCCACATCAGGTGGAAAGTTTCAATGGAGAGGCCAGAATCTATCTATATTGTCGGCCGTCTGACTTTTGATTTCAGCTTTCTCCAGGTTTTAGCCGATCAGGGGGGGGGGGGGGATGGGAGACCCGCGGGTATTATTGCCGAAGGAGTGCTTCACATCAGATGGAAAGTTTCAGTGGGGAGGCCAGGACCGGTCGTTTCGGTTCCGTTTTCTCCAGTTTAACCGATCAGGGTGGCGGTGGGAGAGACGTGGGTACTACGTCCGAAGGAGTGCTCCACCTCAGATGGAACGTTTTAATGGGGAGGCCAGTATCGATCGATATTATCGATGGCCTGACCGGTGATCTCGGTTTTCTCTTAGACTTAACCGATCGGGGTGGGGGGGGGGGGAAGGGTGGGAGAGACGTGGGTACTACGTCCGAAGGAGTGCTCCACCTCAGATGGAAGGTTTCAATGGGGAGGCCAGTATCGCTCAATATTCTCGATCGCCTGTACGGTCGTTTCGGTTTTCTCTTAGATTTAACCGATCGAGGGGGGAGATGGGAGGCACGCGGGTACTGCGGGTACTACGTCCGAAGGAGTGCTCCACCTCCGATGAAAAGTTTCAATGGGGAGGCCACTATCGATCGATATTATCGATGGCCTGACCGGTGATTTCGGTTCGGTTTTCTCTTAGATTTAACCGATCGAGGGGGGAGGTGGGAGACACGCGGGTACTACGTCCGAAGGAGTGCTCCACCTCCGATGGAAAGTTTCAATGGGGAGGCCAGTATCGATCGATATTATCGATGACCTGACCGGTGATCTCGGTTTCTCCCAGACTGAACATCGAGGTGAAGGTGGGGGGAGGGAGTGAGAGAGACGTGGGTACTAGGTCCGAAGGAGTGCTCCACCTCCGATGGAAAGTTTCAATGGGGAGGCCAGTATCGATCGATAATATGGATCGCCTGACCGGTGATTTCGGTTCGGTTTTCTCCAGGTTTAACCGATTCGGGTGCGGGTGGAGGGTGGGAGAGACGTGGGTACTACGTCCGAAGGAGTGCTCCACCTCAGATGGAAAGTTTTAATGGGGAGGCCAGTATCGATCGATATTATCGATGGCCTGACCGGTGATCTCGGTTTCTCCCAGGCTGAACATCGAGGTGAAGGTGGGAGGAGGGGGTGGAGAGACGTGGGTACTACGTCCGAAGGTGTGCTCTACATCCGATGGAATGTGTCAATCGGGAGGCCAGTATCGATAGTATTAGCGATCTCCTGACCGGTGATCTCGGTTTTCTCTGAGATTTAAGCGATCGGGGTGGGGGGGGGGGGAGGGTGGGAGAGACGTGGGTACTACGGGTCCGAAGGACTACTCCACATGAGGTGGAAAGTTTTAATGGGGAAGCCAGCATTGATCGGGTGGGGAAGGGGGGGGGGGGCGGTCTGATACACGCGGGTATCATTAGCGAGCGAATGCTCCACATCAAATGGGAGGTTTCAATTTGATGGGGCCAATCTCAAGACCAGTACGTTCGGTTTTCTCCCAGATTTCACCGATCAAGGTGAAATCTGGGAGAAAACCGGAGGGCGGGGGGGGGGGGGGGGGGGGGTTGAGTTGGAGAAACGCGGGTATTAAAGCCGATGGAGTGCTTAACATCAGGTGGAAAGTTTTAATGGGAAGGCCTGTATCGATCGATTTCATCGACCTCCTGACCGGTGGTTTCGGGTTTCAGTAGAGCAGCTGCTTGAAGTGAGTGATCTTTGCGTAGTGGCTCTAAGGTAGTGCGAAGCGCGCAAGTGCGAGACACGCCAATAGGCGTGTCGGAGCACCTGTATATGACGGCCGATCGTTTCGGATTTCGCATTGCCATTACCGCTCTGTAAGTTTGAGCCCTTCATGGGCTCAAACTTGGAATGCGTTTGCGCATGGTATACGTGTATAACATGCGATTATGTAGCTGCAAAGTCGCTCGTATTCACTTCCTCAACGACGCGATGAAAGCTGAGTTGAGGAAACGCAGGCGAATGCGTCGGCTGGTCGGCGATGGTCGATTGTCGAACGTGCTGTTCACCGACGAGAAGATCCTCACGGTCCAGGCGGTTCATAACCTCAAAGTCGTCGGCAGCTCCGCTCAAGAAGGGTCAGCAGAAGACGCCGGCCGCACAAGGACCATCAGCCCCAGTCATTTTACAGCCTCGGTGATGGAGCGGGCTGTAATACGCGCTAGCGGAAAGATGTCATTGGTCTTCATGGAGCACAACGTCAAAATCAACGCTGCCAGCTACCAGCAGTATGTCCTCCGTGACGTGCTGGAGCCGTGGGCGACGTGCCATTTTGGCGAAACTGGATTTTCTCTTCAGAAGGACTGAGCACCTGCGCATTCCGCCAAATCCACGATCACCGTTTGCGAGGAGCTCTTCCCAGGCTTTTGGAGCAACGACATCTGGCCATCCATCTCGCCTGATCTCAACCCGATGGATTATTCGGTGTGGTCGATCTTGGAGCAGAAGATCTCTACTACAAGATACGCCACTGTGGTGCAGCTGAAAGCCTTGGACTACGTTGTTGAGATCCTGGGACAAGATTACAGCGGAGCAGTGTGCGACCATCGTCAGCGACTTCCCAAAGCGACTGGCAAAATGTATTGAAGCCAAAGGAGGAAATTTCGAGCACTTGTTGTGAATTTTCCCGTTGCATTATGTTGTTATTGATCTAATGAAGTTTCTGTTATTTTTGTTTGTAAATATGTCTCGCTTATGAGGTTTTTTGTACTGCTAAAATGCTTTGAAAATTTGCCCGAACTTTTCAGCCACCTGCATATACCATTTTCAGTTGAAATTCTACGTTGTCCAAAACGAACTCAACGTAGTCCAAGCCAAATTCAACGTTGTTCAAAACAAATTCAACGGTGTCCATATCAAATTTAACGTTCTTCAAAACAAATTCAACGTTTTTCAAACCAATTTCAACGTTCTTCTGGAATCTTCTTCTGTATCATATGAACAAACCCCTCCACTCTTTTTTGTCATTGGCCGATATGCAAAGCTTGCAGACAACATGGGCAACGATTAACAAGACGTTCAACAAAGTCACCGACACGGCCGATGCAGTCGAGTGTCTTGGAATCAGAAGGAGATCTTGGTCAAGCTGGTGTTCGTCGACGGAATGATCACACACGAAGCTGCTCAGATTGCTGGTGCCATAGAGAACACTGCACGAAGCATTATCAACTCGTACAAACGAGAAGGCAAAATGGTTGAGCGCACTCGCGGAGGTAGTGGTTTGAGTTCACACCCAGTCACTCGTTGTTTCAGCACTCAATCTTCAATCTATGGGTAGCAACGCAAAAAAAGCTAATTGCTGAGATTTGCTTCTCATCGAAGAGGTTATCGAGCGACACCTATTTCTCAAGGATGAAAAAACTTGACGTCTGTATCAGTTTCTACGATTTTCAACGCTCTAACGAAACTCCATATCACACTTAAAAAGGCCTTGGCAGATCCACATCACACTTCAAAACGCCTGAAGGCGTAAAAAAGGACTTACTTTCACTTGCTCATTCTGCTCTTTTGAATAGTTATTGCTGTGTTGTTATTTGTGTTCTGTATTGTTTATCGTATTGTTGTATCACTTGTAGTTTTATCGTTCAATTTGCTTTTTTTTTTTTGTACTTGCATAGCATTACTACTGGAGTACTGCTTAACTTGCTAGTTGTTTCTAATTTTTCGTTGCATAACCTTTTTTTGCAAGCAGAAATTTTTTGAAAAGAAGTAAACATTGAAACGTACACCTTGCAAAGAAGATGTGTGGTTTGACTCGGAAGTTGTTTAAATTGTTTTGAAAAACGTTGAATTCGTTTTGGACAATGTTGAATTTGGTTTGCACAACGTTGAATTTCAACTGAAAATGGTATATATACCATTTGGAAAATTTGTTTTGAAAAACGTTGAATTCTTTTTGGACAATGTATATATACCATTTTCAGTTGAAATCGATCGATATTGGCCAAATTACGGCGCGGGAAAATACCCAGACGTCTTCTACCTACCTGAAAACTTTAGCCCTGGGTAATTGCGGTCGCTGAACACGAATCTGAAGTTCTTTTGTGAAGTATCGATCGCCATCAATCGATAGTGTTCAAATTACGTGGCGCGAAAATAGCGGCAAATATCCAGACGTCTTCTACGTGATAAGGGATTAGGAAGACGTGTGGAGAACGTCGCATGACGTGCCTGGGACTCAGAAGACGTCCCAAAGACGTCGCTCAACGTGTATGGGGATTCAGGTAGATGTGCCGAAGACGTCGTCCAATGTGCCTGGGGATTCAGAAGGTTGTCCGCTAAGGGTGGATCATTGAGGGGGACCAGTACCAGTGATGGGGGACCGTTTCACTAATAGAGGACCAGCAGTGAGGAACCATTAGATCGCCTTAGCATACTATACACTGTACAGGGTGCGTAAAAAGTATTGACGCAACTACTTTTTAATTCAGCTCCAGCTTTCTGTTTCTACCCCTCTAGGTTTTTATGTGTTATTTTTGTTGTCTGTATTGTGCTCAAAAAACACTCACGAAAAAACTGAAGAAACATGATCGTCACCGTTACGGTGGCCTTTTTTTTGTCTGTTACCCAGACAGCTGAATACTTCCTTAACAAGAGAATTTGGCGCTGTTCGAAACGGTTGGTGAGGAAAGAGGTCAGCAACCCAAACGTCAGCCACGTCAGCCACAGCTCTGTCATAACAGATGATGATTACAAGATGTTCAAGCACGATAACGTTCAAATCAAAAATTGTCAACCTCTGTCCCATAACGGCAAACAGATAACGCGCGCAGGGGTGAACAGCTTCTCAGGCGAGCACAGCTTAAACGTGAATCCGCTGGATTACTCTTTCTAGGTGATTTTGAAGAATGAGGTCTGCGCTACTTTCAACAGAAGTGACCAGTCGCAGAAGGCTACCCTGTTCGAAGCACGGAACAAAATGCAAGCGAATACTTGCGGCGCGTGCTCGTGAATTTTTCCGCCGTTTTCGCTCCTGTATTCACAGTAAAGGAGCCAATGTCGACTGCGAGTTATTCTATCGTATTTGTAAGATCATTTTCCATATTCCTCAAATGAATATTTCGAAATTTGCTGCGCATTACTATTTCCACAACCGCCATTTACTGCGTCAATACTTTTTACGCACCCTGTACATACTGCGAGCCTTTTGTACTTTTAGGTAAGGAAAAAAGCTGTACAACTAGAGCAGCTAACTCGAAGTGATTGTCCTTAGCTTAGTGATACTGCAACATCGCGCCGATATGCGTGATACTTGTATATATATATATATATATATATATATATATATATATATATATATTAGGTTGGCAACTAATTTCGTGGACTCTCAAGCGCCTTCAACAAAGGTGTTCATAAACAAATAACAAATAACAGTTTTCAACCAAAGTAAGATCTGTTGGAACGTGGGGCTGCTTCCCATTTATCAGCTACCTGGCCCTTCCCACAGCTGTAGAATTCTTGTGCTTTTGCAGCCAAGAATCCTTGGAGGTGCATTTTGACATGGTCCACATTAATAAGTCGTCCTCCAACCAAGAAGTGCTGCAACGGGCTGTAAAGGTGCTAGTCATTTGGCGCACGCCCTGTGCTGCAAGGTGGGTGAGTTAGACGCACCCAGCTAAGGTCTTCGATTTTTTGAAGCTCCCGATTCGTAACGTGTGATCTGACGTTATCTTGCTGATAAATAATTCCGCTCCTGAAAATCTGTCTGAACCGATTCCAGCGGAGTTCAGCCTGCGTGCGGCCAGGTTGAGAAGAGTAGATTACAGCATTAATGCTGGAACCGTTCTTGATGAGCTCCCAGAAGATAGTACCTTCTTGACACCACCAAACGGAGGGAACGTAGCGAACCGGACGCCTCAAAAAATAGAAGACCTTGACTGGAAGCGTCAAACTCATCCACTTTACAGCACAGACCTTGCGCCGAATGACTACCACATTTTTAGTTCGGTGCAGTACTTCTTGGTTGGAAGACGATTTAATAATGTGGACCGGGTCAAAATGCACCTCCAAAGATTCTTGGCCTTAAAAGCACAATAACTCTATGGCCGTGGGATAGACCAGCTACCTGATATATGAGAAGCACTTCTGCGTTCTGAGGGATCTTATTTTAATTAAAGATTGTCATTAGTTATTTGTTAATAAAGAGTTTTGCTGAAGATTCTTGAGAGTCCACGAAATTAGTTGCCAACCTTTTATATATATATATATATATATACTATATTATGCTTGATGAAGATTGTTGTCGCCGTAGAAGAGCGACGGTGTCATTTCTTTTCCGCGTATGCTCCGCAGACAGGTTGCTCCGAGCAAACCAAGGACGAGTTCTGGCCCCTGCTTGATGAGAAGACAGCGGAAGTGCCGTCACAAGATATGATTGTTGTGGCAGGTGACCTTAATGGTCACGTCGGAGCAACGAAAGACGGTTACAGCTGTCATGGTGGTTTTGGCTATGGGTCACGCAACGCCGATGGTGAGCGTATACTTGAGTATGCAGACTCACACGACCTCACCATCGTGAACACCAAGTTTCGAAAGCGTGACTCCCACCTCATCTCGTTTTATAGCGGGAACGCCAAAACGCAGATTGACTATGTCCTTGTTAGGCGTCGCGACCAAGGTCTTGTCACAGACGCGAAGACCGTGCCGTATGAGACGGTTGCCACGCAACACCGTCCACTTATCTGCTCGCTGAAGATCACACCTCCGAGGTGTAAACGTGTTGAGCGATGCGGGACGGCTAGAATCAAATGGTGGCGACTGAAAGAGAAGGAAGCAGCTGTTATTTCTCGCATTCGGTTGCCGACGGTAACAACTGTCGACGAAATCTGGAAGGATGCTACCGATGCGATAACTCGGGCTGCGCGCCTCGAACTCGGCACAACGAAGCCTGGACGGCGTTGGGTCGACAAGCAGGCTTGGCTGTGGACTGACGATGTCAGAGAGAAGGTCAGGGAAAAGAAACGGCTATATCACGTATTTATCGGTGATAAAACAGTCCATAATTGGCGGAATTATCGAGAAGCGAAGAAAGCGGCAAAGAAGACAGTGGCCGCTGCTAAAGCCGCACACTACGCTGATGTGAGTGAAAAACTGGAGACGCGCGATGGCGAGCGTTATCTTTACCGCCTCGCCAAAGCTCGCTGTCGCCAAGCAGAAGACATCGAGAAGTTCTTTGGCATTAACGACGAGAACGGTCATCTTCTGATGGATCGTAAGAGGGCTGTGAAGAGATGGCGCGAATACTTCGAGGAAATCTCGAATGTAGAATTTGAACATCCTGCTGTTCCTTTTGCATCACCTGTATACGGTCCCGTTCAGAAGATCACAGTGAGCGAAACTGAAGCAGCCCTGAGGAAGATGAAGTCAGGCAAAGCCACTGGTCCCGATGACCTGCCAGCTGACCTGTGGAAGTCGAAGGGCTGGTGCCCTGCTGACTGGCTGACTGACTTTTTCAATCAGGTTGTTGCTGAGAAGAAAGTGCCTGAGGGTTGGCAGCAAAGCACGACTATTCCGATTTGGAAGAAGAAGGGCAGTCCTGCAGACTGTGCTAGTTACCGACCAATTCGCCTTCTTTCGCACACCATGAAAATCTTTGAGCGAATTGTCGATGGACGTATTCGGGATGTCGTCCAGCTTTCCACGAATCGTCTCTGGCTGTGGCACTGTTGATGCCATTCACGCTGTTCGTCTTTTGCTAGAGAAACACCGCGAGAAACAGAAACCGGTGCATTTTGCCTTCCTGGACTTGGAGAAGGCCTTCGACCGCGTTCCGCGGGAAGTGATATGGTACGCGTTGCGACGACGTGGTATCCCTGAAGAGCTTATTGAGTGGGTGCGCATCCTCTACTCGTGCCCAATAAGCCGAGTGCGAGCACCAGCGGGCACCTCGATGGAGTTTCCAATCTCTGTCGGAGTGCACCAGGGATCTGCGCTCTCCCCACTGCTCTTCGTGATCGTCATGGATGCAATTACACGCGATCTCCAAAGGGCAGCTCCTTGGACGCTGCTGTATGCCGATGACGTCATGCTTGCATGCGAAGACAAAGCAGAGCTCGAGCGACAGGCACAGGCGTGGTGCGATCGCTTAGCATTGTTCGGACTCAAGCTAAACGTCAAAAAGACGGAATACTTGACGACGGATGTGAATGAGCATGGATCCATTAAGATCAATGGTACTGAGCTCTCACGAGTTACATCTTTCAAGTATCTCGGATCAACAGTCACGTCCGATGGCAGTCTAAAGTTGGAGGTGAACGCACGTGTGAGTGCAGCCTGGTCCAAATGGCGTTCGTTGACTGGGGTGCTTTGCGACAAGACAATACCTGAGTACCTCAAGTCAAAGGTGTATAGAGCAGTCGTCCGCCCAGTAGCGACGTACGGTGCTGAGTGCTGGCCCGTGACGAAGGAAATTGAAAGCCGCCTCAGTGTAATGGAGACGAAGATGTTAAGGTGGACGGCCGGAGTAACGCGATTGGACCGCGTTCGCAATGACACCATACGACAAAGGTTCGGTGTCGCCTCGATAGCTGACAAGTTGCGCGAAGCACGTCTACGATGGTATGGTCACGTCCTTCGCGCTAACGACGACACCGTGTGTAAGATTGGCCTGAATCTTGAAGTCCCTGGAAAACGGCCCAGAGGACGCCCGAAACAACGTTGGCTAGATACGTTGCATATGGACTTGAAGTTAGCTGGTGTCCATCCCGACCAAGCGTTTGATCGGGAGAAGTGGCGTCACCAGACCAGAAGAGCGGACCCCGCCACCAAGCGGGACAAACGCTACTGAAAATGATGATGATGATGATGATATATACTATATTATGATATTAACTGAAATATATATATATATATATATATATATATATTTCAGTTAATATCACCTGTCCATCACCGAGAGGGGAACAAAGCCAAGGGATGCCCTCGACAGGGCGGCGTATGCGTATGCCAGCTGGTCTTTCTATGAGCTTAACCATGGGCGATTGCTAGCGAAATCGTAAGCTTCTCTGCGGATCACTCAATTTTGCATTATTCTGTGCGGGCAACGCGTCAGGGTTTTGATGGCGATCATGCGCTGAGCGTCGCTATTCAAAAGACGTGCCGAAAACTTCCCTTCAACGTGCGTCGGCATTGATAGCACGTGCCGGAGACGTCGTCCAACGTGCGTCGATATTCAGATTAATATGAACCACCAGTAATGGGGACCACTAAAGGAGGACCAGCAAGGGGACCAGTATTTCTCTCACAAAGGATGGGTCTGAAGCAAATGGCTAAACGGGGAGAACGAGTCATATAGGAGGAATCCCCACCCCTTAATTATTATAAAAATAGGATGTGCTTCTTTTTCCAATTCTTTAAAACCAAGGAGTAGGGGAGGGGTCCTTGAAAAGTACTATGAGATCGGCGCCTCAACTGCGCAGGGTAGTCTTCTATGCCCGTGATGTCACTACCTGCAGGCGGCTCGGGGCGCAATGGATAGTGAGGTTGCTTCGTGAGAGTGAGTTCGGGGGGGGGGGGGGGGGGGGTCGGTTCACCTGTGTAGAGGTATTTTGCATTCCAACTGACTGGTTGAGGTTTGAAGGGCCTGACGTCTTCACAATTTTTAGGCGTTCTCTACGCAATTTCCAGCTATATGCTGTGGAGAGTAACCTTATAGCGACTTGTTTATAACTGACAAGTTTTTAACCAAAAAGCAACGAGAAATATATTCAACACAGTGATGTATTAACGTTTAACATGAAAGATACACAGGCACAAAGCGCATGAAGCAGGACTGGTCATACGGATTTACGGACAGCGCATAAAATCTACAGGCTCTTTACAATTTGCTTTCCTATGTGGACCAATGACATCGGGAGAAAACATCCTGCTCGGATTTTTAAAGGAACCAGGATGAGGCGTGGTTAACTAGCTTTGAACCAAGTGTAAGCAACTAGGTTTTTAACGTGAGGACGGCACACGAATAGATACACCAGCGACACGACCTTCTATGCGATTATAACAAATCTGTTCTTTTTTTTCTAAATCTGTTCTACCCGCAACTTCGACACTTACCTTGCGGATTTTGAAGGACGTGCACAATGACGTTGCAGTGAAATCATTCATAAGCGACTCCATGTAACCGAAGAAGCCCACGTCGGTTGATTGATTCTCACCAGTGGCACCCGAAGGTGTAGTCCGAATACTCAATTTTCATACGAGGTGTAGTTGCATGAACCACGCCAGTCTACCCATGAGTCCAGAATCTCGGACATTCGGGTTCGACGAGCCGAACAGTTTTCTCCCAGCCACGCCCCCTTCGACAGAATGGCAACTGAGTTGCCAACAGAAACTGCGGTTGCTATTCTGTTGCAACAGCAACAGTGTGTTGCTATCCCGTTCGAGGCCCGCAACACACTGTTGCTATTCGGGCGCAGTGAGTAGCGCGTTTGATGCGTCCCGCGCCCCCGTCTCTGCGCACTCTCGCTGTCTGCGCTCTGACTGGGTCGCGCGCCATCGTCTCTCGCGCCCTGCGCATGCGCTCGTGCATACTCTCGCGCTCGCGAAGCTTATCGAAGCGGTCTTGGCGGAATTAATACTGCCGCCGCCGTCTAGTCTAGACAATACACATTTCTATTTATTGCGTATGGAGTTTAAGTTTTTAATGAAGCTTTAAGAGACATGCTCGCGTGATTTCAGCCGTGAAATAAGGAATGTAACTGTGAAGGTGTCGAAGAATTCGGGAAACGTGTGAGGGTCTACAGCAAATGTGTGGGACGTGTGTGGGACAGTCCACATCAAGTAATGATTGCAGTAATGATTTTTGGAACTGTTAGAGAACTTGGCGAAAATAGGGTCAGTGGGGGAGAGGGGGGGTCACCATGTACTCTGTGAATATTCGCTTTGATAGGAAGGCTCTTGCTTGTCCAATTACATCAGAAATGGCCTACCTCAGTTCATCGCGGTGGAGAACACACCAATGCTGCAAAATTTTTGAGTTTCGTACGAAATAAATTCTTATTTCAATATATACATTATATATATTATATATATATTTATATATATATAGAGAGAGGGAGAGAGAGTTATGTATACAGGGTGTCTCAAAAAAACTGTATACACTGTTTGAAAGGTGATACCCTTGCTCACAGTAAAGGTACTGAAAAAGTTAAGGGCTCATATAAAATCCTAAGGAAGCAGAAATTTTCTGGTATCTGATCGGTAAGGAATGCGCCAGGCACTCTCCGAAATTTTGCATTTTATACTCGATTGATTGTGTTTCGCTTGAATGCTTGCGGTTGTCCGGAAATTAATACAGGTTTTCGACCCCCCAACTTTAGAGCGGGATTTTTTGGCAACACTTTACCTTGGAACGAGATTTCTACGGCGTTAAAATAGTCGAGATTGCGCCATGCTTCCACCTGAAATCCTGCATTTCCTAGCTGATTAATTGTGCATGGGCTGAATGCTTGATACAACCTTGTTAGTACCTATCCTTTTTAACCTGTGATGCGCTTCTTTTAACGTTTACAACGACAATTACGTGAAAGATAGTGAAATGCGTGTTTATTGATTGCACAATTTAAATATGCGCAGGAGCCCATTTTCGAAGACGGATTCTGTGGACTGATGAAGCAACATTCAAACTAAATGGAGAGGTTAACCGGCATATCTACAGCTACTGGGCGATAGAAACGTTAAAAGAAGCACAGCAAGGTTAACGTGGCCAAGTAGTAACAAGATTGTAACAAGCATTCAGTCCATGCTTAATCAGTCGAGTCTGAAATGCAAGGTTTCAGGCGGGACATGGCGCAATCTTGACTCTTCACAAGTCACAGAAATCTCGTTACACTCTACTTTCATCCGAGTCTCAAACGTCATAAAAAGCTTCATTAGCAGCAATACCAGAACCTTTCAAACACTAATTGCACTTTTAAGGGATACCCTGCATTTTTCGTATGCATTAATGTGTTTTCAAGTTCTGAACTTTAAAAGAAGTACAAATCCATCGATACGGCTACTTTCTGAATAAATTACAATAAGTGTTAAATCGAAACACAATCAATCGAGTGTAAAATCCAAAATTTCAAACAAGTTCATGGCGCATTCCATACCGCTCACATGCCAGAAAATTTCTATTTTCTTAGGATTTCATTTGAGCTTTTAACTTTCTTAGTACCTTTCCTGAGCAAGGTTATCAACTTTCAAACAGTGTATACAGTTTTTTGAGACACGCTGTATACACAGTTGTACACACGGATATATGCCATGTATATGCATATGTATGTGTGTATACATACGTATATATGTATACACGTGTGCATACATGCATATACACATGCATATTTATATACGTATATTAGTATATTTACACATATAATGTATATACATCTGTATATATGCGTGTATACACATGTGAATACATGCACATGTAACATGTATACATATATACAGGTATATACATATATATGCATGCGTACACATGTGTATATGCATAAATGTATATATGTGCTTATGTATTTATATATGTGTACACATAAATATGTACGTATTACGTACGAGTATACATATATATGCATGCGTACACATGTGTGTATGCATAAATGTATATATCTGCTTATGTATTTATATGTGTACACATAAATAAGTACGTATTACGTACGAGCTGGATATACGTGGATATATGGCTGCCCAAGTATCGGGAATACGAAGGCACGGTTATCGGAGCGAAGGAACGATTATCCTATAACCGTTTAGCAACGGAACGGCAACACAATAGCCACCGAACGCAACTGCTACTTGCAACAGGATAGCAATAGCCTCGCGACCGCGTGGCTCGTGTTGCTATTCGGTTCGGCTCGTCGAACCCGAATGTCCGAGATAAGAGTACAGCTCTCGTGTAACTGTGTGACGAAGACATGCTCAAAGGAGAGAACAGTAGAAGCATGGAGGGAGAGCAGGGCATGCTGAAAACCTTTCCCATTGCCTTTTGGTTACAAACCGGTCAGGAATAAAAAGGTCGCAAGTTACTCTCCACAGCATACAGCTTGAAAATGCGCAGGAAACGGCCAAAAACTGTGTACATATAAGGATCCTTCATATCTCACCCAGTCACTTGAAATGCAAACATACCGCAACACACAACCCCCGAACTCACTCTCGTAAATCAGCCTCACTATCCACTGCACCCGAGCCACCTGCACCCAGTGGCATCGCGCGCGTGCAAGAGACCCCAGCGCTCGTGAGGCGCAAATTGTATAGTAACTCAAGGACCCCTACTCCGTGTGTTTAACGACTTGGCAAAAAAAGAAACATAGTCTTATACAAATTGTGGGGTGGGAATTCTTCCTACATGACCCGCTCTCTCCTCGTTCAGACATATGCTTCAGATATTCCCTTGTCAGTGTCGTCCAACTTGTTTCAGGATGCGGAATACGTGTCATAGGCATCGTGGCAATGTCGTGAGACAACCGTTGGACTCAGAAAATGTGTCACAGGCAGTATGTATCATAGGTCCGGATTCAGAACACGTGCCCCAGATCAAACCTTGCGCAGCATGCATTGGATTTTCAGATAATCTTTAAAGTCCTCGAAGGTTGACTCTCGCTCCGTTTCTCTGTCGGCCGGCACATGGGTAAGGGCCTCTACAGGGTGCGTAAAAAGGGATGACGCACCTTTTTGTCACAACTATCGTCTTGTTAAGGTGTTAAGGTCAGTTTTTTAAAAGTTTTCGTGTACTGTATGTTATTTTTGTTGTGTTTCCATCATTATTTGTGTTCGTATTTGTGGAGATTCCATTTTATTTTTAGAATGGTAGCCGCCCATCCAAAGCGAGAATCCATCATTGGTTCTTCACTGCGCCGGTTTCGCCACAAAGGACATCGTCAAAGCCCTCTCTGTCCTTCGCCGAACGGTCCAAAGAGGGTTAAGGCTCTTCGAAGAGAGTGGAGGAACATCAGACCGTCGTCGATCCGGTCGACCCTGCTCAGCCGTTACGAAAAGGAATAAAGATATCATCGGGAAGAGAATCAAGCGCTCGCCGCAACAGTCGATTAGGAAAATGGCAAACGACCTGAACATAAGCGAAGGATCTGTTAGAACTATTGTCCATAAGAAGCTCAATCTTCGTAGCTATCGACTGCAGAAGTGCCAGGCACTGTCCTTAAAAAACAAGCGAACAAGGGTGCACAGATGCAAGGAGCAAGCTGCTTTCAACCAGCAAAACTGCAGAATACTCTCCACGGACCTTCAAAGCGCTAATCCGCGGAAGGCTCGTAGCAAGGAAGGCGCATCCGGCCACTATCATGGTCTGCGCATTCATCACAAGCGATGGCAAATCGTCTTTGATTTTTGTGGGTCCAGGAGTGAAAATAAACCAGCAGAACTACCTGAATGACGTCCGAAGCATCTGGTTCCATGGCTCGAATTCCACTTCGGGAATAGGCCATAGTTTCTTCCAGCAGGATTATGCTCCTGCGCTCAGAGGCGAAAACTGTTCAGGAGTGGTGCAGCGCCAACTTGAAAGACTTCATTTCGTTAGAGGAATGGCCGCCGTACAGCCGGATCTGAATCCGCTGGATTACTCCGTATGGGGAGTTTTGGAGAGCAAAGCCTGCGCTACTTCCCACAAAAGTATCAGGTCACTGAAGGCCGCCTTGGTCAAAGCCTGGAACGAAATCGACGTGGACTACCTGCGGCGCACACGTCCGATGCTTCCTTCGACGTCTTCGTGAATGTATTCGCAGCAAAGGAGCCCATATCGAATACGAGTGATACCATCTATTTGTTAGATTATTGTTGACATTTTGTACATAAACTTGTTAAATTTTATCGTATGCTATTTTTTCTATAGCCACGTTTAGTGCGTCAATACTTTTTACGCACCCTGTACAGAGCTCGCGGCGCAGCACCCCGAGAACTCGTCCATATCGCTCCTGCCGCAGTGGGACCCCACGCTGCCACTGTGGTGGAAGCCGCGGCGCGGACGATTTGTTGCCGAGTCGCCGCTCGCAAAGGTACCTGAGGGTGAGCTGCCGGCCGTAGTTCACGGCGGCTCTCACCCGTAGTGCCAGGAGCTGCGGGTGAGCGCCACCGGAGGGTGTGGTCGAAGCTTGAGGTGAGGGGGTTTTCTCTAGTTTTCAATTTTCGTTTTCATGCTTCTTCATGCTTCTGCGTTGTTAACCATTTCGCTAAACGTAGATAATACGAGTTCTTCCAACTGTGCTAACACGAGCCGTACGGTGGGCTCGTGATAGCACAGTCGTAAGAAGCATCGGGCGTCGCGTTCACAATCGAATCGGGGTTGTTGGTACGGGCCTCGTATAGGCAAAACAAGCCGTCCATCCTTTCAGCACCACTGATTTGGCACCGAAATTTTCTGGGAAGGTCAAAACTTGGCTTCCCATTAGCTGACCGCCGCAGGTCCTTCTTACGTCCAAATATCCTTTCAGACTGCCACCACGACAACCCGAAGAATGGTTGGAGTGATTAGCACAAAGCTCTATCCTTTTCCTACACAGCTGGTACTGAAGAACTTTTTTAAGAAGTACTCGTTATTGATGAGCAGATCAGTTAAGTTGCCATTGAATGCTCTTTTCGCAGCTATGACGCTGGTCCAATGAAAGAAGTGCTTAAAAGCTCAATATCGAGTAAAATTGCTAAGTGTTAGCATTTTCAATTCTTCAACAACAGCGAAGAAGAAAGCAGTGAAGGCACACTTTTTTGAGAACAGTGCGCTTTCAGCTGGATCACAATTCGCGTTTTAGTGCAAATTTATTCAAATTATGCAGGTGCTATGGCTGCTGTGTTTACGTTCTTCTCTAAGATAGCCAGATGGAAGACATTGATCTCAAAGCAAATGCTTCCAAATCGAAGCGGGCTCTTCCTACATTAAAAACTAAATAGACACTCTCCAAAGAAGAAAATTATTAGGTTGTAACGAAATAAATGGCACTGAACCACTGTAAATTTAAACAGCTAATATCTCGGCTTGTAGGCAAGTTTATTAATCGAAATAAAACCCTTCTGATTCTACACGTCCTTGCCAGCGTAACACAAGCTTTTTTATCCCAGTAGCATAAAAATCAGAAGTTCTGGAATTGACGAAATCTTCGAAGGCACTTTCGGCATCCTGTTGGTATTTGAATATTTTCCCTACCAAGAAGTCGCCAAGATGCTTGAAGAAATGGTAGTCTGTTGGGGAGAGGTCGGGAGAAAACGGAGGATGTGGTAGAGTTTCAATGCTCAACTCATTCAATTTCTCCAACGTCATTCGTGCTACATGGGGGCGAGCATTGTCGTGCAGAAGGAGAACTCGCCTTCGGT